>OY757911.1:10905606-11608966 GCA_963585895.1 Sepioteuthis lessoniana
AGAAAGCTAGAAAGCACAGGGGACAAAAAAATTGTCATTATAACTGACAATATAGGAATAATAGTCAGAGATGTGTAAATAATGTTAATAATAATAAATCCCCACCTCTGAAACTTAGGTAGGTAATGAAAATCACTCATTACAGTAGTTATAATTTACTACACATTTCTCAAAAGCAAGTGTATGTACGTATGTATGTATGTATGTATTTACCCAGTCCCTACCCCATGAGTAGGAGGCAACATGAAGTTAATTACTGAATGCAACACAAGAGAATAGCTGGCTTGAATTTTCTTTCTACTAGACTGATTTCCTAATCAAAGCTAAAGAACCCAGTCTGCTCTATTATCTATCCATCACAGAGAGCAGAAGAGATGGATTCATGCCTTTCCAATGGACATTAGCTCAAAGTAAAAAGCAAACACCCATGTCCAGAATTTGAACTTAGGTTGCTGAGTGTTATGTAGCCCATAACTGATTACAGGGATGATAACAGTAAGGCAACCATCTATTGGTTTGGTGGAAGAAAACAAACAATGAATTGGATCATGGTCTAGTGGAGAAAGCTAATCAACAACAACTGATTCTTCAAATAAAACCTTTCGTATTATGTTTCTTAGAAATCTTAGTAAAGTTATTCGTGGTTTTAGAAGTCTAGTCGAAGTGGAATCAACCTATTGGGGGAGGGGCAGTCAAATTATTTAACCCACAAAATAAACTGATGGATGTTCACCAATCAGACATAAGCAAAATACTGCTCTCCTTTTTTCACCTCAAACTTAGTTTCTTATATGCTCATTAAATCTCACCACTTCACGTGGGCTTATCACATTCTCCTCCATAAAACAAGTCACACCTCTTGCGTCCTTTTCTTCTTCTGGTTTCCGCGTGCCAGTAGCAGAGAGAGCATACCTTCTGTTTCTTCGAGGTAAGATTGTTCATGGCATTACTACTACAAAAGTGAAATCCAGTTTACCAGTCACTTGTAACTGATAGTATGAAGTTTTTTACTTGGCCTTTCATCATCTCTCTTCAGTTTTCTTGGATGGTCCACCTAGCCCAGCAAAACACTCCTTCATGGCTCTCTTTTGTCCATCTCTCTCTGTAGGTCTGCAGCATCTCTACCAACAAAATCTGCAAGTCTACAAATATTCATGTGTTGTGGTTGACATGCCAATTTGTCACGCAACCAGTTTACATAGTGATCAATGTAACCTGAGAATATTTATATTTAGAATTTCCAATACTGAGTTTTGAAATTTCTTTTCAATATAAATAAATGTCACCTGTCAACAAAGGATCTTGACACTTTTCTCTACAGTTTTATTTAACTTAAGATTTTAAAACTCAACCACTGACCTCATTAATTCATAACAAAAGCCATTCTTAAAAATATACTTTTGTCTAGTGCAAGACCACACTAGTTGGGCATGCATGGAGGTTTAAGCTGCTGCATTAGATTGTTGATCATCATGCTATTGTAAGTATTATTAAACATGGCTACATAAGATACAGGGACACATTTTTATGGCATCCAATTAGGATAAGCTTACAAAGGTCTAGCTTGATAAACAGTGCTCTCAAGCAAGGCACCTAAATAAAAAGAGATAAATGTGCTGCACCAACCTTTTAAGTGTGGAGGATCAGCCTACCTTGGAACTTACCAATCAAAATCTCAGCTTTTATTAGATGTAAACAAAACAATTTTTTTCTGAAAAAGAAAAATGAAAAACAAAATTGCCTTGTTGGCTGGGGTTGTAGAATACACCGACTGCACCTCTGCATAGAGGTAAGACTCCCCCAACGAGTGTCCTGCATATGATACTAAACAATTTAACAGTCAGGCTCCAGTAATGCTGGAGCTTTGGGGAATGCAGAGTACCCCTTCATTGCTATCACTCCCAGGCCCACTCTGGTCTGGAGTGGTAGCACCTGATAGGGTCCTATCTATGGGACAAATGGAACTAAAATGTGTACTTATGCTCATCTGAATTGTCTGAAATAGAACTGTTTATGTGTGATAAACTGAAATGTTTGAAATCGACTGTTTTGACATTAAACTGTATGTAAACAAAAAATATACTAAACTTAATTGTTTGAAATAGACCTGTTTATATGTATAAAAATGGATTTGGCATAATAACCTGCAATGGTTGATATGTCATCAAACCAAACCTGAAAAAAAAGTTTTTTTTATTATATATTCAATTCCTGGTTTTAAAAATAAAATATAGGTGCTGGAAACCTTTTACACACACCTAATAATTAGACTTAAATATCAACCATTTTTACAAATGGAGAATATGTATTCATTTATTCAACTAGTCTCTGAGATTTGAGAAAGAGAGAGAGAGAGAGAGAGAGAGAGAGAGAGAGTGAGTGTGTGTGTGTGTGTGTGTGTGTGTGTGTGTGTGTGTGTGTGTGTGTGTGTGTGTGTGTGTGTGTGTGTGTGTGTGTGAATGAAAAGAACATCAGTAAATATATTTTATAAACTTGTTAATCCCAACTGGTTCCAGATTTAGTTGTTTATTTCAAGACTGATTGACTAACAAAGACTTCAAATATCAAAATCAAATATTTTAATGACATTTCATTTGACAATGAGAAGCTTGATTGTTGTTCTAAAATATTTTCAGATTTTTATTGTGTGTGTGTGTGTGTGTGTGTGTGTGTGTATATATATATATATATATATATAGTGTGTGTGAATTACCAGTTCACCTGACGATTGAAGCAAAAGTTAGAGTTGTGAGTTATTAGCCTACCTTATATTTTTTATAATTGTGATATAAAACTGCATTTTTGTTCCTTGAGCACTATATAGATTTTAATATTTAGAAGTTCTTTTGGCATTGAATTCTAATTATATATGCAGACATATATGTATGAGGTCCTACTCCAAAATTTATGTAATTTGAACATACTGAGTGTTTGCCAATGGCCTGGAAGACCTGGGTTCAATCCCAGGTTGAGTCATACCAAAGACTCAAAAAATGGTACATGAGGCTGCCTCGCTTAACACTCAGCATTATAAGGTAAAGATCAAGGGTAAAGTGGAGCAATCCAGGGAAAGGGGTAGCGCCCTGCCCTTCACCTTGGTGTAGTATCTATCAAAAAGGGTCACCCTCAACTATGGTCGCCAACTTTACTTTACTTTTATTATGAATTACCAAACATAATTTTGCACCTTACTAAACATTTCAAGCATCAGTTTTGAAATCCTTTCACTAAGAGATAAAAATCTCATTTTATTTCTATTTTTTCAATTTTGAGAAAACTGTTTTATACCCGAATTTCCCTGCACTTGAGAAGCAAGAACCTCATAGATATTCATACATAAAAATCAGAGTGTAACTATTTACATCTATATTTCATAACCAATTCTATGCATTTATGAAGAGATATGAATTATTATAAAGTTACCATAACAACATAATTTCTGGTAATATTATTATGGTAACTCAAAGAATGCTTGAAATAAGCATTGTGTTATAGTAACAACAGAATTTTAAAATACTTAAAAATTATAAAATTATTTGGATAGAAATAATCATAAACAGAACAATGTCCATTTACTTACACATCTGCTGTTATTAGCATTAAACAATTCCCATTGCAGTGCATAGCAGATATTAAGCAATCTCTAAACAGCATAAATACACATGATTGCACAGAGAAGTTGGGCATATGGTGTTAAAATTTTTATTGTCTCGAATTTTTCTTAGTCTTTAAAACAGACACAAAAAAAGAGAAAAATCTTTGTTCACATAGCCATTCAAATTGTACATCTAATTTCTTACAATGTATCTTGGATGTTATGCAACATATGATTCTAAATGAAATGATATGAGGATATAAAATCATATAAATGTTTTTTAGATTTAGTTTATTTCACATGATATTCAAATGTATTATCTTTTTTTCAGAGATAATAAGTAATATCTCTCTCTCTATCTATCTATTTATCGATCTCTCTCTCTCTCTCTCTCTCTCTCTCTCTCTCTCTCTCTCTCTCTATATATATATATATATATATATATATATATATTAATATACTAATCTTTATATCTAACCTATAATTCTGTCAGTATGAAAAGAAACCCAGATTGTACAATTTGCAAATTCAACAAACTGATATCTAGGAAAAAAATTCAGTAAAAAAAGAAAAGATGAAAAACACACGTGCTACTTGATAATAATCAAGTAGTACGTATGTCAAGTCAAAAGAAAAAACACAGACGGAATTACCTAAGCTAAAACATAACAAAGAGCTCAATACACGAGATAGAGCTAATATTATGAAAATGATTCCAGCTTGCCCAAGAGCGAATCTACCTAGGTTTCACCAAATGGCTCATCAGGATTGCATTGGCAAAGTGGGTTAGGGTAAAATACATTTTATTGATTAAAAAGACCCCCTTACCTATACAAAAATTAGCTTATAAAAAAACACTTTATTCAAGAAACCACAAAAAAAAAAACCGACAAAAAGATTCTTTTTTTTATCATTTCTTTTTTTCTCTTTTGAACATTTTTTTTATCAATCCTTTTATTCACAAATTAACCAATTTTTCTTATGTCTGCAAATATTGAATATTTTGGACTTTTGGTTAAGCAATTCCTTTGGTTAGGGTTGATATGAATCTATGGTTAATTTTTCTTCCATACAGAGTTTACAATATCTGTCCCCTCCCCTTATATTTACTACATCTTGTCACGATTTCCCATTGATAGGATCAATACCAAATTTCTTTTTGACTTCCCATATGTAGTTGGACAGACTATCTATCTATCTATCTATCTATATATATATATGTGTGTGTGTGTGTATTCATGCAAAATTTATTTATTTATTTATTTATTTATCTCTCTTAATATATTATATGAGCAGAGAATGATGCTTATGCATGTGTGTGGTTTTGTTTTATTTTTTTTTTTAAATATCTTTTTTAAATTTTTAATGAATTTTCTACTCTGAATCATTCAATATTTAAAACCAGCAATAAAACTGATGAACAAATAATTATGAACCTCTTAAACTATGTCAAAATGAAAATTTTATAAATGTGTATATTTAGGCATAGTTTTAGCTACCTACTGTTTTTATCACTAATTTACCATTCTAATAGTTTTGCCTGTATTAAGAAATTTCATATTTGTGATAGCAGAAAAAAAAAAATTAATGATTAAATACCAATTTTTGCAGTATCAATGAAAGCGTAAATAATTTGCAAATGTGAAACAGATGGAATTGATTCTTTGATAAAAGGAGGACGTAATGAATATTTTGCAATATTCCAAATTGTTTTAATGTTATATTCATTGAAATAATACAAGAAAGGGAAAAGAAGTTAGATATCTGTTGAAATATGTTAGTAAAGTAATTTAAAAATATTTGAATATTTTTACACACACAAACAATAAGTCAAGAATGAGCAAATTTATTTTTACCAATACTAGTTAAGGCACTCACTTCTATTGGGAATATTTTTATATTAATAAATGTTGGTTGGTTGTGTTTTATGGCATATCAACTCTTGTAGGTTATCTAATGCTAGATTCTGTTTATATATATATATATATATATATAACTTTATAGTATTGAATTAATTTGGATGGCTATTGCAATGCAAAATAATAATTATTTGAGTCTAATTAATTTCAAAGTGAAACTTCATTGCCAGAGACTTTTTAGAAACGTTTATAAAAAAAAGTCTCTGACGATGAAGTTTTACTTTGAAATTAATTAGCCTCAAATAATTATAATTTCACATTGCAATAGCCATCTAAATTAATTCAATACTATAAAATAAAATAATTTATACAATGCTACAAGCAAATTACAAAATACTTTTACATATATATATATATATATATATATATATATATATATATATATATATATAGGTGACATTTCCACACTAGAGGGAACCTCTCTGAAACTTGTAGACAAATTCACCTACCTAGGAAGCAGTGTCTCATCAACCAAAAAAGACATTGACACGCGGCTAACAAAGGCATGGACTGCTATCGATAAGCTATTGATCATATGGAAATCAGACCTGACCGATAAAATGAAACACAGTTTCTTCCAGGCAGCGGTCATGTTGATACTGCTGTATGGATGCACTACTTGGACGCTAACAAAATGGCTGGAGAAGAAGCTAGTTGGCAATTACGCAAGAATGTTGTGAGCAATATTGAACAATCCTGGTTGCAACACCCCACAAGGCACCAACTATACGGCCACCTGCCTCCCATCATGAAAACTATCCAAGTTAGACAAACCAGACATACAGGACACTGCTGGAGAAGCAGGGACGAGCTCATAAGTGATATACTCCTATGGACCCCCACATATGGCTGAGCAAAAGCAGGACAACCAGCTCAAACATACATACAGCAGCTATGTGAGGATACGGGATGTAGCCCTGAAGACCTACCAGAGGCGATGAACGATAGGGAGAAGAGGCGATAGAGGGTCAGGAATATCTGTTCTAGTGGCACAACATGCTAATGAATATATATATATATATATATATATATTTTGTAAACAAATAGTTTGTAATATTATTTTTAGATGAGCTAGAGTTCCTTTGCTTGCTCACAGTTAAATGGTTTCAAGAATCGGTATGCAACACCAATAATTCTACTTGATATTTATAATTATCCCTCATAAAAGATTGAACAGTTCTATTTGATTTATGGATGAGACTCTAACAGGTACTTCCACTCAGGGTCAGAGTGGATGTGGGAGTGATGGCAAGGAAAGAGTACTCCACACTCTTCAAAGCTCCAGGATTAAAGCCTCACCATCAGATATTTTTGTGTCATATCCAGGACACTTGTAGGTGGGGTATATCTTACCCCTAGACTGATAAATAAATGTGATTCAGAAGAACATTCTTGCAAATAATCATCATCTGAGTGAATAATGAAGGAAGTGGAGAGAACTATATCATCATCATCATTTTATACATTATAATTATGCAAATATAGACAAAATTACAAATAGCAGTTTTAATCAAACTCCCTGGACCTGATTTGTCTTGCATAGTATTACCACTTTTTTTTTTGTTCTTATACTATGAACCAGTAATCAAAATATTTTAAGCATGTATATATCCATTGAAGGTCTGTCAGAAAGTTATTTTGAATATTTTGAAAACCAATCATTGATGTCACCTGGTAACTAACCAGATAGTAACTTACTGCACATAATTGAATGGACACTCTCCCATAAAGTTATTCATTTGACATTGCCTTATCAGCAGTGCTTAGAATACACTGACTGTATCCTCTTCTAAGAGGTAAGACCCCTCCCAAAAGAGGTGTCCTGGTTTGGACACTAAACTGCATCTTATGGTGAGAGAATGAGTACCCCTTCATTATTCTAAGGTCCACTCTCATTCAGAATGTTAGTACCTGTTAAGGTCTCATCTATGGGTCAAATAAATTTGTTTAAGAATTATTTGTTTTCAAAAGGAACATGTGTAAAAATGACCCTTATGAAACAACTGCACAAAAAATAAATATACAAGGAACACAATTTCCTAACCTCTTGACATAAAATAACCCTAGCAAGTTGATATACCATTAAAATCAATTAATCATTTGGCATTAAGATGCAGTTTATTGAGCTTGTATAATTTGTAACCATTGCATAACCAAGAAAGTAGACCATATCAATTGGTTCTCTGAATTTTCTTGAAACAAAAACTACCATTGAAAGGAAGATTTTAAACTGCAACATAGTTGTTTTAAGCTGAGTACAGATAGTTTGAATTCAGAGTTTTCCTTCTCTTAAATCAGTGGCCATATCAAGGCTAAAGAATCCAGTTTGCCCAACTGTTTACTCTTTGTTGGAGTGAGAATTTTTAAACATTAGCACTAAGGGATTATTGTGAGTTGATTTAGCGTCCCTTGTGTACAATATGAACTGGTGGCTCAGTTGTAGAGGTTTGGCACTGCAATCTGTGGTCGCTGGTTCGATCTCGAGTGGTGGAGATTATGGTATACACTACTGATGAGACCTAATACGGTTGAAACAGCCATCCAGTGTTCCCGTATATCATGTGTAGGTGTTCCACGGATTTCCTGGTCATGGTAATTCAATTCACAATATTAATTCCTCTACTTAAAAAATAAAAAATAAGGGATTATTATTCTATATAGGCTATTTTTTTTTATATTAAGTTGTTAGATACTTTTGAAACAGACAACAGGTTTACATATTCACTTTGCATATATATATATATATATATTGGACATAAACCTACCCAAATAACTCTAAAGCACAGCTAGATTACATATTTTGAACAAGAAGATTAACAGCATTTTGAACTGTGTCATGTACTTCTCTTTTGAAAGAGTATTTTTTGATCACAGAATCATTTTAGCAAAGATTCACCTGTGTCTATGCAGAAATAAACAAAGGAGAAAACCTTCATAATATGACCAGTTCTCAGTTGCCAATAGTGATATAAACAATCAATATATGGTAACTGTAAGAAATAATTTTGGTAATCTTCAGGAGACATCTGAAAGACATTCTTCAACTGATGAATATGAAAACTTTGTTATTGTTTATATAGAAGTAAGAGCCACGAGTGCGTACCAACCAAACCAAGAGCCAAATGTCCCTGGAAGTCAGTAGCAGTTAGGGGAAAACAAGATTGCATGAAAAAAACATCTTTACTTAAAAGAAACCTGACAAATACCAATGAGCAGAAACATAAGAAAGCTCAGAGAGAACAAATTAAAATGTACCAAAAGGAACAACTAGAATATTTCTAAGGCTAAATCAATAAAATCAGAAATTCAGTAGATGACGGACAATCATGATAAGCATGGCAAAGATTAAATGAACTGAACAAAAGGAAAGACACCTCAAGAATAAAACTTAAAGCTGCTAGCTAAGAAGAAAGACTTCAGAAGTGAAAAGAACATTTCAAGAACCTACTGGGGAACCCACCTAAAATCACTGATAAATCTAGATTTGGACAGTTTACATTGGAAGAATTTGATGCAGAACTGAGAAAAATGTAAAACAGAAAAACTGCTTGCCTTGATGAAATACCTCCTGAAGTGTGGAAGACAAAAAAAATTGACATCATACTTCTTCAATTATGCAATGCTGTGTATAAATAAAACACAATAGAGAAATAGGCAAAAGACTACATCCCTCTCTTACCTGAGAAAGATGATCACATAAACGCCAAGAACTACAGAGATTTAAAGTTTATTTTGCTCTGCTTTTCATTCCTATCCAACCTTAAGTCAAGAAAATTCTTTGGAAAAATCAGAATAGATTTTGGAGAAATCAATTGATAACTTCTCAGATTCTAACTATCCATCAAATCATCAAAGAAGTATATTTTAAAAAAATCTTGAAGCATCACTGTGGTTTGTTGATTTTGTCAAAGCATTTGATTCCATACTCAAATGAAAGATGGAAGAAATACAACTGGCATATAGTCCACCTGTTATATAATTACAGAATGATTTTTTTTATATTAATCATTTTTCGTTAATTATATTTAATCATTCAGTTTGGTCGGGCTTTGAACTATTCGGCTCTTTGTGCAAGTGCACATACATTGAGTACAGTTTACGCTCATGCGCAGAGGATATGACAATCACAAATGTCATAATAAAAACCCCAGATAGGAAATGAGACTGGGGTGTGAATGATATCATGCCCGGAAATGATGGGTTGAGAATTTGGTGATTTTGAAAAAGACGTGAGTTGAGTTCCGACTCTGGGCCGGGCCAGTCCAGTTGGCGGGTTGACTTTGGGCGATGTAGGAACAGTCAGCATAGTAAAAATTATGTCTCTCTCTCCTCGTGTCGAAAAACTAAAGTCAAAAAGGTTATAAACATTTCGTACCTGAACAACGAACGGAGAGTCGTCAGTGTTTCATCTGTATATTTGTATAGTTGTATTGTGACTATACAATACACCCAAAGAAACTGTTACCACTATAATGACGCTTTAAAAAACATGAAAGCAATAGTTCACTCACTCAATTGTGACAGCATCTTTTTTGACATTATTACTGGAATCTTACAAGGGTTAGCAACATATCTGTTTATAATCTGCCATGATTATGAAATACAAATATCAATAGATTTAAAAAAGACAAGAAGCAGACAATATCTATCAGAAAGTGATAGATACAGACCACAAAGATGATCTAGTGCTTCTTGTAAAAACACCTGCCTAAGCCAGATCTCTACTGCATCAACTGAAGCAAGCAGCTGGAGGCATTGACCTCTACATGAATGCAAAAAAGATGGTTCATATATTTTAAACATGAAGGTGACAGCTTCACTTTAAGTGGCAAGTCTCAGAAATTTGTTGGTCCGTTTACATAACTCAGCAGCATTATCTCAGAAATTTGTTGCTCCATTTACATAACTCACCTACATTATCTCAGAAACTTTTAGGTCCGTTTACATAACTCAGCTGCAATATCTCAGAAATTTGTAGGTCCATTTACATAACACAGCTGCAACATCTCAGAAATTTGTAGGTCCATTTACATAACACAGCTGCAACATCTCAGAAATTTCTAGGTCCATTTACATAACACAGCTGCAACATCTCAGAAATTTGTAGGTCCATTTACATAACACAGCTGCAATATCTCAGAAATCTGTTGGTCCGTTTACATAACTCAGCTGCAATATCTCATCTATTGAAAGCAGTGTGCATAGGGAAAGTGTGGACTGCTATTGATTGGTTGTTAGTCATATAGAAATCTGATCTCTCATAAAATAAAATGGAATTTCTTTAAGCTGTTTCAGTACTACTATATGGATCCACTATTGGAACTTTAGAATAGAGTAAAAGAGAGATGGAAACTGCACAAGAATGCTAGATGTTGTTTTGAACAAATCCTGGAAGCTTCACCCCACAAAACACCAGCTGTATGACCACTCATCTCCCATCTCTAAAACCATCGAAATAAGATGAACAAGACATCTGAGGTGCTGCTAAAGAAGTAAGGATTAACTCATTAACAGCATTTTCTTATGTGTTTCTACAAATGGATGTAACAGTGTTGGCCAACCTGCAAGGACTTGCATACATCAGGTCTGTGCAGACACAGGATGCAGTCTAGACAACCTTCCAAGAATGATAAAAAATAGAAATGGATGGTAAGAGAGAGTCAGGAGGCTCTATGCTATCAGCATAACTTGATGATGATGATGATGATTTAAATAATTCATGGTACCATATAGTACCACCTATAAATAAGTATACCCCAAAACAGCTGACAATATAAAGATGATTTTCTTCTAAACCAAACATACCCAGATTTATAGTGTAACATTTTATAATCAAAATGGATATTATTAAGCATTATTTATTACTAAACTGTAAAGTAAACATTGAAATTCTGAAACCAAAAATATTATAATGTAACAATCCAAAAACATCTCTTACATATATTTTTGAAATCTTATTTTTTTTGTAAAAGTTTCAAAGCTGTAGAGTTGGTAATAAATATCATATAATAATATTCATTTTGATTGTACAATATTTCACTTGAAACAATGAAATCCCAGTGTTTTTGATTTAGAAGAAAATTAACTTTTTATCAAAAAATTGTGAGTTTACTTACTTAGAGGCAATACTCATGAATGAACAAAAAGAGACACTCATTTTTTTGACAGAAAATTTGACAGCCTATATTTAAACATATTAAAAAAGTAAAGATGTTTTTCATGCATTTTTTTTTGGTGGGGGGTTGTTTTTTGCTAAAAAGAAACAATCCCAAATTTTGTCTGAAAAATAGGAATATCTTTTTCCTCTATCATGACAGAAACTGGCTTGTTAATTGGTCAGTTTCTATGTTTTGTTTACATTAGTTAAGTAATACATTGGATGACACAGTTTATATGACCTCTCACTTTCAAAAGTATAGAGATCACCAGAGGAGTAATCTTTGTGTTTTGAATCTTATATTTGATAATTATGCCTCTTAAAAGGTCTATCATTTCCATTATATTAAAAAAAAGAAAAGTATTTTTAGCCAAAAAAGAAATAAAAACTTGAAAATATATTCAAATAAATGTAGACAGAGAATTTTTTAAAGTACACATAAACACTTTGTTAACCAGGGTTATTGCCCCGTAAAGGATTTATAATACAAACAGTCTTCCATACCAAAAACATCTTCTAAAAACCACTTACAAGAAATGAAATAAACATTTATGAAGGCTATTTCTACCAGATATTTTTCACCATTTTATTCACATTTATTTATTGAATGACATTACATTTAAATTCCAAAATCTCTGTCTATGAATGAAGTTAGGAAAAAATTGTTAATTCAGGAAGCATCTCTTAAAAAATTAATGTAAATGTCTTCCCTTTTTATTTTTTCTGACCACATTTCTTGTAAAAATAGATATAAATAAACTAAATAAATACATGTAAAATTGCCTTAAGAGGAGCAATATTTACTTCAACATTTTCAGTTTTAAATTTCCAAAAATCAGGCTTGCATTTATGAGCAAAAGTTTTTTTTTAAGAAAAAGGTGAATAAAATTATACTTATCCATTGAGTTATTTTATATATCATTAAGTAAAAAAAAAATTTAAATTAGATGGTGTTAATAATGAAAAAAACTATAAGTAAACAAGTTAACTCTAAAATTTCAAGTGGAAAACTCCATTTAAAATAAATTTTCTTTAATAACTTAAGTAGCAAAAATTTTTGAAAATCCAATAATTAATATTTTGTAAACCTTTTTGACACATTTTTGGTATCTAAACAGGTGCACATCTTTAACCATACCCCCTACACACACACATATAATGAAGAATTGGTAATTACCTAATATTTTATTGAAAATAATAGAATGTATATAAGTAATGTTGGCGACCGTAGTCGAGGGCGACCAGAAAGCTCCCTTTTCAATAGGTACTACACTGAGGTGTAGGGGAGGGTGCTACTCCTTTCCCTGGATTGCTCCACTTTACCCTTGATACATACCTTATATTGCTGAGTGTTAAACAAGGAGGTATCAAGTACCATTTTTAAGTCTTTAGTATGACACAACCTGGGATTGAACCCCGGTCTCCCAGATCATTGGCAAACATTCTACCCACTAGGACAATGAGCCAGTAGAACATATATATATATATATATATATATATATATATATATATATATATATATATATATATATATATATATATATACTATATATATATATATATATATATATATATATATATATATATATATATATATATATATATATATGTATATATATATATATATACATACATATATAATATATATATATATATATATATAATATTCGGTCAGGTTAAACCAGAGTTTGGAGTAATTCCCTCAGGACAAGAAAATCATTCAAGAGCCGAACATTTAAATTTTCCTGGTAGAGAGCTCAATGTAATTTATTACAGAGCAATATTTCTTTAAGAAAAAAAAACAAAGACCGGTTAATTCAGGATTATAAAATACGGGATGGAAATAAATTTATATTCCTGAATTAACCAGTCTTGGGTTTTTTTCTTAAAGATATATATATATATACACACAAAAACTTTTATTTAGATGCATGATAATATATTTTTGATGATAGCATAAATGAAAATATCATCAGTTTTATTTGAGTATCAATTACATTTGGAGGTGCCCGTGGTGTAGTCGTTATCGTCGTAGGAAATGGACACGGCGACACGAGTTCAAATCCTATACGAGACTGATTGCATTTCACATAGCACTAATAACCTTGGGAAAGGTATGAATCCAATTATTCTCCCTCCAGCTATAGGTAAATAGTAGGGCAGACTAGGTTCTTCAGCCTTGGTTAGGCAACTAGTCTAGGAGAAGGAAAACTCTGAATTCAAACCTGTTAAACTCCGCTTAAAAATTGACCTTGTGTCATATCTTGCCCTAGCGGAGGGGTTGGGTAAATAGTATCAATTACATTTAAATTTACTTTACATTCATACAGGTTTCGGTTTTTATCATCAATAACTTTATTAAAACTTCACTATTCTCCCACTTTTTAGTCAATTTCAGCACTAACAAATATTTTTGGTGTGTGAGTGAAAAAAGTTACAAACTGAATTTTGCAATTTTTCATTAAAATTCTTTGGTTTAACACTGTATGTTATGCAATTAAAAATGGAATAAATTATTTTATTAAGTGTTACCAAAATTATTGATGATCAAACAAAAAAAGGTTTATTATATCATTGTCAATTTTTAGTTGTGTTTTGCTATAGAAATGCATTATAACAGAAGAAGAATTGGTTTGAGTGATAAGAAATTAATGCAAGTATTTCTGAAATAATAGAGCTATATACAAAGTATATCAAAAAAGAAACTAAACTTTTAAATGAGTGTACTCACAAGTGAACTTCACCTTTTGTATTAAAACTGCATCATACCATTTAGGTTAGGATTGAACAACATATGTTAGAGTAAATATATATTTACTCAACCTTTCACCACTGGCAGGATGTGACACAAGTGGAGTACAGCATGTTTGAATTCAGAGTTTTCTGTCTTTTAAACTGGTTACTGTTAAAGAATCTAGTCTTTCTTATCATTTACTCATAACTAGGGTTTGAAGAAATTATTTTTTCTTTCCCCAAAGGAATTAGCTTGAAGTGAAATGTAAACAGCCTCTTCCAGGGTTTGAACTTGGCACACCAAGTCTATTTCATACAATATTAACCATTTAGTCATATGTGCTTCCTTACATATTTTATAGTAAATGTGAGTGTACTTTACCAATTGTTGAGTTCGTTTTTCCCTCTTTCCTTTTTTTTTTTTGCTAATTCAAATTATAAAGAGCATATGTTTGTATTAAAATTTTGTGTCAAATCAGGAAAAATATCTACGGAGACTTTTCTAATGTTGCAATATGTCAAAGAAGAGGAAAATTTGTGTCATGCTTAATATCTTGAGTGGTACTAACATTTCAAATAAAAAAATGATATCCACCAAAGATTATTCTCAATCTATAAGGTACATGCATGCTGCAATCTGTGGAAATCATCTCATGAAATTTGCAAAGAAGTATAAAAGTTTGTGCCTCTTAAGTTTCAAAGAAAAATTAATGGAGTATCATGTTATCAAAAGACTTATTCTTTATCTGTAAATAGCAGGCAAAGTACAAGACAGTTCTTGTCCTCCCAGCAACCCTATATTCTAGATTTGACACCTGCAAACATTTTGTCCTTAAAGCTGAAATCCATTCTGAAAGATCATTCTTTTCAGACAAAATAGACAAGAAAGAATAAACTGTGTTATAAGACCTGCACACAAACTCTCAAAATTTCCAAAATGCATTTCAAAAATGAAAAAAAAAAAATATCCAGAATGAAGTAGCAATATTGGAGGAAACTATTTGGAAGGAGGAAAGTCTCACCATATTGTCATTATTTATTAATTTTAACTTAGCTTAGCTTTGTAGAAGGCCTAAAGTATAGAACACTGCGAGAATCTGGTGTCATTATATCATAAGGAATAAATTTGATTTCGGAAAAATTTCTTTTCATTTGGAACACACTATATATATATATATATATATATATATATATAGAGAGAGAGAGAGAGAGCATACTGACATGTATCATTCTCTTATTAAGAATAACCCTTTTAGTTACAATGTACAGGTGTCAAATACACCTCAAAACTGGGTGCATGGGCTGAAAACCTAACTCTGCATCTTTTGTATAGTCATGAATCTTTCATTAAATAAGTACATTCAAGATTGGTATGTGGTTAAAAAAAATTATGATTCCATTTTTCTTGATTATTCTGATATTAAAACTTAGAATATTTCCTTTCATTATCATTTTAAAACTATTCATGAATATTAATTCAAAAAAAAATATCTGATGAGCAGGTTAAACATAACCAAGTATTTTATTTGACAGAAAAAATCAGTTTAATTTTGTTGGTATTGTCTACAAATGCTATTTGCATTTCATTGGCTCTTGTTTAAATTGCAAAACGGATTAAAGTCTCCAGCTGAAATGGATTTCTGATAAAAAAACATCCTCTTGAAAAAAGAAAGATGATCACTAAAATCTCATGTTTCAAAAATTTTGAAGTATCAAGTTTGACTTTTGAAATATTATCCAATTGGAAACTAAATTTGGAGGTGCAAACATCTAAGATTACATTTCACTAACGCATGCGTTGTGAATGTTTATACAAGGTGCATATAGAGTAACTAAGTACATCAATGAAACGTTTACTTTAATATCTGTAAAGATATACATCGAATAAAAGAATACATTAATATTAGAATATTTAATATTTAAAATATTATTTTCCCATAGGATTTCTATTTAATTCATGAATATATGTATGTATTGATGAAAGTATACATATTTTTTATCAACAAACATGGTTGTTAGGGTAAGCTAACCATTGTTCCTTTGTTTTGTACAGGATCAACCAAAAGAAAGTGGACAGTAGGATAATTGTGTTGTACTAATCTTATTATTGGGAAGGACTTGTCTGCTTGCCTTGAAAATCAGTATTTGAAATTCTGACTTTTTCCAATTTTGAACATTGATCTTTGTTACTTCAATCAGCCATAAAAGCAAATCCCTTAATCCCAAACATATATATTGAGAAGGTATATTGCTTAACAGTTGTCATTGTAGGAAATAGACCTGGCGATCTGAGTTCAAAGCCTGGACAAAGCTGTTTGTATTTCACTTTGCACTAATGCCTTCAGCTCCAGGTAAAAAACAGGGTTGACTAGACTCTTTAGTCTTGATATGACAACCACTCTAGAAGAAGGAAAACTGAATTTAAACAAGCTTAAAAATTGACCTTGTGTCACATCCTGCTTGTTGTGGAGTGGAAGGTAAATACAAAAATATACCTATATGTGTAACTCTGTGTTTGTGTGTGAGGTTTACTTATTTTCTCATCATCCAATGTTAGCTATGCCTGAATCTCACTTTCCTTATCAGATCCAATATGGAAAGATATTCACCACTGGATGGATAGTAAGAAGACATATTAATAAGAAGTTCAAGGATCATCTACATATTATTCTAAAAAATTTAGTATTCCTACTTGACATTGGCCCAGCGGTTAGGGTATTCGCCAATGGCCCGGGAGACCTGGGTTCAATCCCAGGTCGAGTCATACCAAAGACTTTAAAAATGGAACTTGATACCACCTTGCTTAACACTCAGCATTATAAGGTACGGTTCAAGGGTAAAGTGGAGCAATCCTGGGAATGGAGTAGCGCCCTCCCCTACACCTTGGTGTAGTAGCTATCGAAAAGGGAGCCTTCGGGTCACCCTCGACTATGGTCGCTAACTTTATTTTACTTAAAAACTAGAAATACATGGAGCCAACCACAAGGGGGTGAAGATCAACTTGTCATCAGGATGTGATGATTTTTAAGACTGCCCATACCCATGAGAAATACTGCCAATGCAAATATGAACTAAAGTACTCAACCAACAGTAGATAACAGAATTCTCTGCCCAGCATATTTAGGCTTTGTTGACTTACCAAATTTAATATGCCCTTCTACATACATAGCTGGGAAGAGAACAAATGGATTCATGCCTTTCCCAAGGATATTAGCATGGAGTGAAACAGAAACAGCTTTTTCCAGGATTTGAACTTGGGTCACCAATTCCATTTCCAACAGAGATAACCATTACACTAAGTGCATCTCCCAAGAAACATATAAACATATACAAATAAAAACTCTCATATGTATATGCATACACATACACACACACACACATACATTGACAGATGCTTAAAATATACTGACTGCATCCACTGTAGAGAAATAAGACCCACCTCCCAACAAGGAGAGTTCTGTATATGGTACTAACCTACATCTGATGGTGAGGCTCCAGTTCTGGAGATCCAGGAAATGTGGAGTTGCCTTTCATTGCCATTACTCCCAGTTACACTCTGACCTGTACTAGTATTACCTTCCAAGGCCCCATCTATGGGTCAAATAGATTTATTTGAAAATTATTAGTATTAGATAGGAATACTTGATACCTTATAACTGTAAATTAAAAAGTGGAGCAAAAAATGGTACATTAAACATTATTTAAAGGAAGTAGGAATCTTCATTTCAAAGAACTTCTATACTACCACTGCTGTATTTTGGCCTTCGACCCGGCCAAAAATGCCATTCCAAGGTAATGCACCGGAAGGAGGTGACACATTCTAATGGCAGTTATGAGAGGAAATTGCGTGGGCAGAAATTGGCTGACGAAATGGGACGAGGTAAAAAATTCCCATGGTACACTCATAGACTGATGCACCGGAAGAGAGTGACCTGTGAACTGCATGACAGTTATTTCTGCTTGATGATGATCTAACATACAATTCCAAAAATCGAGTAGGCGACTGAGTGGGCGTTGAACTATTATATAATTCAGTCAAGACAGAAGTCAGACAGTTCCAGTTAGAGATCGGACGGAGTTATAGACGAAGTGTGGTAGGGAAAGCCACATCAGGTCGAAGGGGCCTTGGGGCCCTGATGAGTTGGGGTCCAGAGAAGTTGCTGATAAGATGCAGTAAAGAAAGCCATCATCCAGCAGAGTGGGCCTTTGGGCCTCCGGTTGAGCATCAGGAGAACAAGAAAAACACAACACTGACGGCCATAAGAGTGGGGTCAAAATATTGCAGTTTCTGTTCGGTCTCTAGCTCCCTCTCACATACAAACCTTGAAGGTGCCCGTGGTGTAATGGTTATCGTCACAGGATATGGACACGGCAACGCGAGTTCAAATCCTGGACCTGACTGATTGCATTTCACATAGCACTAATACCCTTGGGAAAGGTATGAATCCAAATATTCTCCCTCCAGCTATGGGTAAATAGTAGGACAGACTAGGTTCTTCAGCCTTGGTGAGGCAACTAGTCTAGGAGAAGGACAACTCTGAATTCAAACCTGTTAAACTCTGCTTGAAAAAAATTGACCTTGTGTCCTATCCTTCCTGAGCGGAGGGGTTGGTAAATATGACCACACACAAACCTTGAATAACCCTTTCAAATGTTACAAATAAAGTGAGAGGTATATACTTTGTAAAGAAGTCTTCACTCGTCTGTTTATTTATTGTGTCGTTATGATGCCGTAGATGACTATATAACACCACTACAATTACTGCTACTGATTCTATATTAGTGGTTCACAGTCTTTATTGTATGATATCACAATAAGAAATATATTTTACTTACATAGTACACCAACTCTTTGCTGCTGCTGAGAGAAAAGACCCCTTTGCAAAAAAATAAGGGGTTGTCCTTAGTATGACATTAAACTGCGTCTGGTAGTGAAGCACCAGTTCTGAAGCTCTGAGAAGTGTGGAGTCATCCCTTCATTACCATTACTCTCAGGTCCACTCTGAACCAGAGTAGTAGAATCTATTAAAGTTCCATCTATAAATCTAATAGATATGTTTGAAAATTAGTAATAGATAGGAATACTTGAAGCCATACAACTGTGTAGGTACAAATTATTATCATTATTATAATCATTATTCTTTGTGAGTTTTTCACACCAGCATTAGCTGATGGTTTTTCACAGGAATCTGAGAGACAGTAAATCTTTAGGACTCTTCTCAGTATTCTGGCTAATCTGAACAATACTGCAGTTTGGATGGTCTCTGCTTGTCCTCTGATTTCCAACTCTTCCAGCTTTTTTATTAAGCTTTTGTGGATTGTTCCAAGTGCACTATTACAACTGGTATCACTGTCTATTATTATTATTATTATTATTATTATTATTTGTAGTAGTAGTAGTAGCAGTAGTAGTAGTAGTAGTAGTAAAAAAGAATAATTATTTGGAATAATATAATTGGGAATAAATCATTAATATTAAGAATAGTTACTTGAAGCTATAATTGTTTACTAATGATTATCATTAGTTATTTGAAACCATATAATTGCTTTAAAAACAGACTGACATTACATACCATAAAACCAATCAACTCACTGTTTACTCCTTTAAAATATGAGTATAAATTGGTATATAATACACATACTGCATATTTTGAAAAACTTATATGGTACATTACTGTTTCAACGCCTATTTTAAAAGTCAGTGTTTCAGACTAACCTACTTAAACTCTCCATTGACGTTTCAAGTTTAACTGGCATCAATAAGGTAAAAAAATTTTCTCTGACAAATGATTAAGTTTTAATCAGGTAATGATTTAATATAAAAATGTAATTGACAAAGCTAGAAATGAAACTTGTTCACTTACCTGTTCTTTCAAACCAGTTTTCTTCTTTTGTATTTATCACAAAACTTTGGCCAAAGCATTTATCTAGTTTTACTTTATTGTCTATCTTCCAGAAATGTTAAATAGAAACTTTTATTTGATCCACTAATGTATGTTGTTCTCATTCCTTTACCAATCATGTCCAGCATTCTTCCTCAGGAATTTCAGCACTTATAACTTGCAACTTAGGAAACTGCTCTGTCTTTCTACCAGCATATATTTCTGCATTATCTGAACAAAGGATTATTTTATCATTCTTCCTCCAAACCAGAATTTGCTGTCTCAATGTATATATATATATATATATATATATATATATGAGAGACAGAGGGAGAGATATTCATATATAGACCATACTATACATAGCTCCTTCAAACATCTAAAACCAATGAGTTAGCACAAGTTCTTTTTTCTGTTACTATCAGTTCTATGATGAAACATATATATATCATTAAAGTGAATGAAATTTGGACACATCCATATTTACCAACCCCTCCACTAAGGCAGGATATGACACAAGGTTAATTTTTAAGTGGAGTTTAACAGGTTTGAATTCAGAGTTTTCCTTCTTCTAGACTAGTTGCCTCACCAAGGCTGAAGAAATCAGTCTGTCCTACTGTTTACCTATAGCTGGAGGGAGAATAATTGGATTCATACCTTTCCCAAGGGTATTAGTGCTATGTGAAATGCAATTAGCCTGGTCCAGGATTTGAACTCGTGTCACCGTGTCCATTTCATACGACGATAACCATTACACTATGGGCACCTCCCTGGAAAAAAAAAAATTTGGACATATCTCTCTATTTAAAAGCGAGTGTTCATTGCTTTGCAATGCATAAACATGTCATGTTATATTCTTAGCTTTACTTATCAATATGTGATGGAAGCTCACTTATACTATTTACCAACCCCTCCGCTCGGGCAGGATATGACACAAGTTCTATTTTTAAGCGGAGTTTAACAGGTTTGAATTCAGAGTTTTCCTTCTCCTAGACTAGTTGCCTAACCAAGGCTGAAGAACCTAGTCTGTCCTACTATTTACCCATAGCTGGAGGGAGAATAATTGGATTCATACCTTTCCCAAAGGTATTAGTGCTATGTGAAATGCAATCAGTCTCGTATAGGATTTGAACTCGTGTCGCCGTGTCCATTTCCTACGACAATAACGACTACACCACGAGCACCTCCAAGGAAGCTCACTTATACACATCTTATGTTAAAGTTGAAGTATGGATAACCACAAATAATGAAATCTGATATTACCTATAATAGGAAAAGTATATCCCCAACATTAAAATACCATCATATCTCATCTATTGAAAAATAGAGAAATAGGTAAAGTATGGACAACTATTGATAGGTTATCAAACCTATGGAAATCTGATCTCGCTAATGAAATAAAACAGGAATTCTTCCAACCTGTAGTCATTTGAGTACTACTCTATAGATGCACCACTTAGACTCTAAGGAAATGCTTGCAGAAAAAGTTGTATGGGAACTATACCAAGATGCTGTGTGCTGTTATGAACAAATCCCGCATGCAATGCCCTACAAAACAGCAGTTGTACAGCCACTTACCTCCAATCATACAAACCATCCAAGTAATATGAACAAAACATGCAGGGCACAGAAGTAAGGACAAACTTGTAAAGAACATACTCCTATAGACTCCTATTCAAGGACGCACCAGTGTTGGCCAACCAGAAAAAACTTACACTCACCAGTTCTGTGTGGACACTGAATGCCACCTAGTGGACCTACCAAGAGTAATGGCTGATAAAGATGGATATCAAAAGAGAGCCTTGATGATATGACAAACTATACTCTTTTGTTTTGTTTTTTGATAAAACTTACCTGTGATATCACAAGGTATATAAACAGCTAGTGATTAACAAAATATTTTAAAAAAATAAATAAATAACTCTTGATAATATTCTCTCTTTTTGGAATGAAATCTTTCAGACATTTGTAAAGAGAAACATTATTTAAAACAGACACACCCAGGAGTGAAACAGAATTGTGTTATGTGTCACAAATATTCATTTCTCATAAGGCATTTTATGTACCTAACCACCTAATTTTCAAAATTGTGAAAAATATCCAAGAAATATAAATAACATGAATACAGAAAATTTTCTGATGAAAAGATAAATTTATTAAATTTTGAATTAGTTACTAATTTAATTTCCAATATTTATCTTCTTTTTCTTGACAACAAACAAGGGGAGTATATTTTCAATTTCTAAGCCTGATGAGAAAAATGTTTAATAATTGCTAAATATTAACCAATAGAAATTTTTGTTAATGTCTGCTGTTTTATTCAAATACTTAAAAAATAATATTCTTTTGCTATATAGATAGGTAAAAACAAATAAAACAGATATGAATGGTTGATTATTTACTTGAGTAATTTTGTTCGCACTTTCAAATGTTAGGTAAATTGTTTACAAATTTGTATGTTTGATTAAAAAAATATCAGAATACTTATTTTTCAAAAACTCTGTACGAGACGAGTTTCCATCATCACCCATACACTATAGACAAGTAATTATATCTACCCTTATTCATACACTATAGACTTAGTCATTGTAACTACATTGTGAAAAAATATCCAAGAACCACAAATACTCTGACCAATCATATTTAAAAATTTTAATAAAAAGATAATACTATTAGGTTCTATGTTAGATTTAATTCTAATTTTCTCTTTATGGAATCAAATTTTCCCTTTCTAAACCTATTAAAAAAACTTCATTATTTTCAAAATCTTTACCAATCATTGTCTGTTGTTTTAAATCAAATAACCAATGAGAACAGTTGTTAAATATCTGCTGTTTAAACCAAATGCTTAGAATTCTCTTGTATTTCTAATACATCTTATCTGAGATCTAACTTACTCAACAAAAGAAACTATTTCTCATTAATATTTTTTCTTTTTTGGCCTTCATTTTTGATTGGCAAAATGTTAGGTGAGGTAACTAAAAAGGAAAAGAAAACTTTAAAATTTTTCTGTAATATAAAAGTATTTTATAGCTATTCTTCAAAACCCACCCACCCAAACACACACACATATACTCACACACACAGAGTATATGATGAAATTCATGAAAAAGCAAATAACTGAATCAATACATTGAAAATAGGAAATAATGAGAGAATATTTTAAACATTTAAAGAATAAAAAGATACAGAGTGAAATTTATTAACCATTTTTATTATTATCATAATTATGTATGAGGGCAGGCTGAAAAGTTTATATGATGACATCATATCTGTTGTTGATGACTTTTTTAGCCAATAGGATCCAAGCACTGCAATACTGATGGAAGAATTGTATGGGCCACATGGGGAACAATGTTAAAAATAAACCTTATTTGGTCACATTCCATGAGACTATCCTGGTCAGCCTATGAACTTTTCAAATGACTCTAGTTCTATGGAAATTCAATTGTAGATCATTGTAATGATAAACATTTTATAGATTAATAATTCCCTTATAAGACAAGAATTTTGATTATACTGTGGTGAAAAGATGGACATAACTGTAAAAGAAAAAAATGAAGAACAAAGGATATACTGGTCAATTTTTAAAGAAACAAGGAGTGGCTTCTGTATGGTTTACCACCCAAAATTATGCAAAACATTTTTGAGAAGGAAGTCTCCCTTTCCTTCGAAGCATACACTGAATCTTTATTGGATTCCTCGACATAAAAAAGGATACTGAATAGAAAGAGGCTAGTCGGAATGCTAAATTCCAACTAGCCTCTTTCAATTCACTTTGCTATGGGCAGGATGTGACAGTACTGGTTTGAATTCAGAGTTTTCCTTCCCTTATACTGGTTGACTTACCTCAGTTAAGTCTGGCCACAGTGAAATCTGCTTTACTATATTCCCATAGTAAGAGAAGAGATGGATACATACTTTTTCCAAGGGTATTAGAATGAAGTGAAACACAGACAGGATTTAGACTTGGGTTGCCAATTCAGTTTTCTACAACAATAACCACTATACTAAATGCACATCCAAGGGAAGTAGTTCTCTGACTATGATGTTAGAAAATGAATCTTGCAATGATAGAAGTCTGGTGATGAAAGTTTAGTATAACATAAATCTAGAGCCAAGCAAGACGTACAGCTTGGACAATAGCTGTCAGAGCTTTTTGTCTACAAGATATTTTGGCAAACTAAAGAATGGCAGTTTGACCTGAAAAAGATTCCCAAATTTGATGGTTGGACAACTGGCCATTCTGTTAAAAGATAGATTCAAAAGATGACACTAGTATGTGATCAGTGCAGGTTGAAGAATGTCAAGTGAGTCCTTCAATTACATTTGACAGGTAATATTTTTTCCATTTATCAACATCTAAGTGAAAAAGATAAGTCTGACATTGAGCAAATAAAGAATCCCTTACAGATTTCACAATGAATGGTTTGTAATATGTATCTTGTGACCAGGTGAGTCCATGGATGTGTACTTCACGGAATTGTGGAAGCTTGCAGTACTATTTGAAGGGATATCTGAATATGGCTTAACATGATGAGATTGCTGCATCACATCAGTTTCTTTGATATGTCATTCAAGATATATTCAATGACTAAATTAGAGCCCAAGCTATAATGAAAAACAAGATAGTATCTGGGGAACCAGTTGTGGCAGTTGCCTGCCCAATGTATATTAATGCTGGAGCACTCTTTCCCAGCAATCAACATAGTAATGTTACCTGTTCCAGATGCTCTGGAGCCAGTCGCTACTCAAGAGACTGTGTATATCAATATGGTGGTTGATCATAAGCTGCATGCAAAGAAATGTGATACTTCCATGTGTTAAAGTGGGCTACATTTCTTCAGAGTGACATCAGCACCAGTCTTACCCTCTTAAAGTAAAACTGGTATGAGGTAATACTTGTGGTCAAAGTGCATGTCAATGGAATCAAAAGTATGGCTTTGTCTCTGGTTATTCTCAGTCATTCATAGACAAATCAGTTTGTTCTTTTTTGGGAAAAGAATGAGATGGATATACTGGTAATTTATTAAGCCTTTTTTGCTTAGATGTGGCACAAGGCCATATGAAAGGGGCACCCAATGAGATGGATATACTGACTGTTATGACAGCTGTGGAGTCAAGAATGTTAACATTTTTGTGAACAACATGAATCCTATTTATGTCATAGTCTTGGTTATAAATGGAAAAGTGGAGTAAGTATTTTATGAATGAGACACATTGGTTACGCTGCTCACTAACACTACATTTTACAATCAAATGTACAAAAGGATTATGAACAAGTAGGGTGTTTGACTTTAATTTCATTGCGCTTATGTACTAGCAGAGAATGGTATTGTAGAAAGATGCCATTGGAATGTCAAAAGAATTGCTGCTTAAAAACAATGCTTCATAATGAAAGCAGTATACTGGTATAATATAACATCAGAGGATGATGTTTTGACCCAGGCCACACCAACTATCATCATATACACTGTCCTGTTGGCTGGAACTTTAGAATATGCCAACTGCACCTTTGCAGAAGGGTAAGACTTCCCCTGTGAAGCCGACTGTTGGCTGTGGGTGGCAAACCATGATGCATAAGGACAGAATCCAGGTGGTTTAGCAGTCCTTGACCTGGTAACCAAGTGATCAAGTGACTCGTAACATACCACTTTAGCCCTTACTGGGCTAGACAAGCGATTAGACTGGCTTGATATGATCAATCAACTGGTTGCATCAAGCCTAAGCACCAATATGTTTAGTACTGGCCATATTCTGAACTTGTGGCAAACTCCCAACCCTTTTTTTCTTATAGGTGGTAGAAGGCATTGGCTGAGAGTCAATTGTATTGAGAGAATAGGTCTTTGACCACTGTTAAATTACACAACAATAAGTGTCATCAACTGAAAACCTGAAATTGACAAGGGCTTGAAATCCTACTCCCGTCTTGAATATATTGGTAGTGTACCCAGTCTGAACCAAGACAAATAGGTTCTCTCATTGAAAAATTCCCAACAAAATTTGGATTCTATCATTACCTTTGGATTTTTCAAATAAAAGATAAAAAATAATCTTTCTCAGTTTGATTTGGAGAATGAAGCTACTGTCTTCCCAAGATTCATTGTAATTGAATCTTTGGAAGAGATCTGCCAAGCTAAGTTATTTCCATTTTTAATAAAGAAGGTGATCTTAACCAGAGCAACTCCTAACACTCTCAAAAACACCAAATACAGCAATTTTCTTGTAGGGGTGAAACAGCTGGAAGCATGCCAAAAATATCTCCCAAATAAAGACTTTCCACAAGACAAAATGCAAGGCCTATCCACAAGAGAAACTGAACATCTTGAAAGGAGTTATTTAGAGTAGGGAGCCTTCCTTGGCTACAACAGAAGAAATAAAAGCTGCTTTGGGAAAACAAGGGGCCACAGACTACAAAAGAGTAGTAATCAGAAAGGACAGAGAGGAATTCTGATAAATACATACATTCTGGTGTTCAACCAGCCCAAAATATGTAAGGAAGTAAAAATGCTTTAAATGTCAAAAATATTATCATTACAGGGAGGCTTGTAGATGTGGAAGGTGTGGCAACAAAAACCCAGACCACACAGACGAAGATTGCCTAAATGAAACTAAATGCCAACATTGTCAACAAAACCACATTGCTTTCTCAAGACCTTGTGACATATACAAAAGAGAAAGGGAAATAATGGAGATCAAGTATAAGAAAAATGATTCCATGAAGCTAGGAAAATTATCAACTTGTATATGAAAGAAAACAGTTATACAACTGTAGCACAGAAAGCAAGTCTAATTGGCATCAACAAAGAAAAAAACAGACAAGTATAAAGCTCTAGTCAAAAATCTAAGACTACTGGAATCTTGCAACTGGCTCAAATTCAAAGAACAATCGAGAGAGATGCATTCGATTTGAAATAAGCAAAGGGATCTCACAACAAATATTCCTGCCATTCCCCAAAAAAATATCTATTGAAAAAACAATACTCCAATCAAAATAAATATAGCAAAAGGAAAGTTGCATAGATCTCTAATCTACCCTCCTACTTCAAAAATAGATAACTCTGGAAAAGCCCATATATCAAATCCGAAATGAAACAATGAAAAACAATCCACCATCCAAATCTGAATATTCACCACAATTTAAAGCAAATCATGTCCAACCATCATCAGGATAGAAATGACTGAAGGTATCAATCCTATCAAGTCAAACCTTTGATACCTCATCATCAAAAATTGAAACAAAAATAATTTTAACATTCTAGAAAGAATGGAAACAAGAATCTAACTCAATAAAAAGTAAACCCAAAAAATCCCTTCAAATTCCACCCTAGAAAACAAAACCTATACAAGCAAGATATATTATTCAACTTTCATATAATGAAGCTGCAAAGGAATCCAGGCCAATTACAAAGAGCTTGAACAACTTTTGACCAGTCATAAACCAAAACCTGTATGCCTTCAAGAAACATTCCTCAAAGACACAAATCAACTAAACATTAAAAACTACCAATGATATAGACATATAACTAAAGATGAAAACAGAGCCTCTTGAGGTGTCTTGATTCTAATTAAAAAAGACATTCCTCAACACCAAATCAACATTGATACTGAACTCCTAATGATTACTGTCAAAGTATCACTATATAAACCAATAAGCATCTGCTCCATTTGCATTCCACCACATGACTCCATAAAGTAAATTGCCCAGTCAGCTGGTACTGCAAAACATACCAACTGCTTCTTTATAGAGGAGTAACACCCCTCCCACAACAAGTGTCCAGGATATGATACTAAACACTGGTGAGGTTCCAGTAATGCAAAGTACTCCTTTATTGCCATCATTCCCGGGTCTACTCTGGCCCAGAGTGGTAGTACCTGATAGGGTCCTATCTATGGATCAAATAGAATTAAACTGTGTACTTGTGCTAAACTGAACTGTTTGAAATAGAACAGCTTTGACTTTTAACTGTTTGTAAACAAAACCTATACTTATACTAATCTGAATTGTTTGAAATTTGATTTGGCATTAAATGACCCAAAAAGGGTTAATATACCATAAAACAATCAACCAATAAACATAAAGAAAACAAAACTAAACAAACTAATAGAACAAATCCCAAAACCACACCAATTACTAAAATCAAAGTTGGCAACCTAAGTCAAGTTTGACCTGAAGGCTCCTTTTTCAATAGCTACTACACCGAGGTGTAGGGGAGGGCACTACTCCATTCCCTGGATTGTTCCACTTTACCCTTGATCCTTACCTTATAGTGCTGGAGTGTTAAGAAAGGTGGCATCAAGTACCATTTTTTGAGTCTTTGGAAAGACTCGACCTGGGATTGAACCCCAGTCTTCCAGACCATTGGCAAACACTCTACTCATTAAGCCAATGGACCAGTCATAAGTAAAGTTAGTGACCTTAGTCGAGGGTGACCTGAAGGCTCCTTTTGCAATAACTACTACATCGAGGTATAGGGGAGGGCGTTACTCCATTCCATGGATTGCTCCACTTTACCCTTGATCCTTACCTTATAATGCTGAGTGTTAAGCAAGGCAGCATCAAGTACCATTTTTTGAGTCTTTGGTATGACTCAACCTGGGATTGAACCACGGTCTCCTGGACCATTGGCAAACCAATTACTAGGTGACCTTATAGTCACAAAACTAGATGTGAGTGCTAGAGAACCAATAAAAAAGGCAAAGACCTTGAAAAAGTAATCAAAAACAATTAACTGAGCATCCTATAACAGATCTTTCATGTCAACAAAACTAATAGAAATTATCAAAAAATCTTACAACATAACAGTCAGCCCAGATGAGATCCATTAAAAAATTCCTTAAACATCTATCAAAAAAATCACTGAAGTGCCTTTTAATTACCCTCAAAGATATTTGGATGAATGGTAGATTCCTAGAATCATAGAAAATATCAACAATCATCCCCATTCCCAAACTAAGGAAAAACAGTTTGAAACCAGAAAGCCCCCCTAGCACTAACAAGCTGCCTTTGCAAAACCATGGAATGTATGGTCAACAAAAGATAGGTTTGGTTCATTGAATCCAACAACCTTATTAATAATTTCCAATGAGGCTTCAGAAGCCAAAGATCTACAATGGATCATATAGTCAGATTGGAAACCTCTATAAGAGAAGCAAATACCCCAAAATATGTCATAGCAATTTTTTCAACAGCTGTGAGGCAAATTGCCTAATTTGATCAAGAACTTCCTCTCGGACAGGAAATTCCATGTTTGAATTGGATCAACCCTGTCAAACCTTCATAATCAGCAAGAGGGAGACCCTCAGGACAGTATACTGTTCATTACCCTCTTCAACTGAAAAATCAAAAATATCTCTAAGTACCAGTATCCTGGAAATGATAACTACCTATATGTTGATGATTTTTGTATATCCTCCAAATCAAAATAAATGCAGACAGCAGAGCATCAACTGTAAAAAAAAAACAACCAATGGGCAATCATAAACTGTTCAAAAAGTAAAATTAGATGAATGAATTTTTGCCAATTAAGGAAAATGCCAAATAACCCTACACTTAAGCTGGATGGAACAGAAATTCCTGTCATCAATCATTTCAAATTCCTCAGCTTAATTCTTGATAAAAGAAAAACAAACTTACCTTCATACCCCACTTATGATACCTAAAAGAAAATTTCTGCATTAAAACTCCTCTGTGTAATGGCCCATACAGAATGGGGTGAAGACCAGCAAACTTTTCTATAGAGAACCCTAATCCACTCAACAATCAATTATGGTTGTTTTATATACAGATCAGCCAGGAAATTCTATTAGAAATCCCTAAAAACATTCCCTATGAAGGATTAAGACTTGTCCTTGATGCCTTAAAAATATCCCCAGTAGAGAGCCTATATACTGAGGATCATGAATCTCTACCTACAAACCAAACTCATGATTGCATTTTCAACCCTAAACAACAACCACAATCTAACCAAAAAAAAAGCAATAAAACATTTTGGTCTCTGCATGAAACCTATTCTGGTAGAAGCAGAAATTTTACTTACAAACATCCATGATACCATACAACTAAGCTCTCTTCCATGGTTACTTAAATAACTAGTGGTAATCCTCGACCTGACTAAACTCGCCAAAAAGAGGGCTCTCACCCCTTAATCAAGAGAAACTCTCCAACACCCTAGAAAAATACCCTAACTACTACCACATTTATACAGATGGCTCCAAATACAGCAACAGAACTGGATATGGAGCTGTATTCAGGAATTAAACCTGCAAAAAATGCCTTCCCAAAGAAGTTTCTATATTCATCATCAAAGCCTATATAGTAGAACTGGTACTCAAGATTGTCTCAACAAGTAACTCAAAATGCTTCATCATTCATTCCAACTCCCTTCCAGGACTTTCATCTATCAAAAATGGAAAAGTGGATAACCCTCTCATAATCAAACTCCTCAACATTCTGAACTCAATGAGACATACCAAAATGATGATAATCTCCTGGATCATAAGCCATATAGGAATTCAGGGAAACCATAAAACCAAATTAATAACCAAATCTACACTCAACATGGAACTGAACAAAAATCCAAAATAGTATACACTGACCTAAAACCTAAAATCAGCCAAATACTGAAAAAGAAATGATAACAGCTATGGCATGGAAATACCTATTATAAGCTCTACCAAATACAGCCCATATTAATAGAAAGAAAATCAGAATCTAGTTAGACTGGAAGAGAAGAAACCACTCTAAACCAACTCCACATCAGCCACACTAAATTAACTCACTCTTTCATACTGAAACAGAAACCTCCACCAAAATGCTCACATGGAAAATCATATGCGGTGAAACATATATTAACAGAATGTAAAAATCTTACGTCTACGGGAAGAACTTTCTATAACATAAAAAACGTGAAAGATCTATTCAAAACGACAGATCCTAACAGCATAATCAACTTCCTGAAAAAAACAGTTTCTACTCAAGAATGTATGTTCATAAAACTTCTTTGCAAAAAGATAGCCACATTTACTCTTGAATATTCAAGCTCTCAACCAAAATGATGATTTGAGATGATAAATACCAAATCCTTCCAAGTATTCCCAATTAGCAAATGAAGAAAATAAAAAAAATGTCTTTGTTATAGAATAACCCAAGGGTTTACCTGCTGTAAAATCCAACCAACCAACCAACCAACCAACCATGATATACAACTAGTTAATCTGGATAAATGTGTTGATACTGTATTTCCATCTAAGCATGAAAAGAAGCATGGAGCATTTGAAGTGAGAAATCTTGTCTGGGTAAAAGACCCACAGAGCTAATGTACATCTAAATCTGGAATGGGAAGAGTAACTGGGATAAACAGCTGGCTCTCAGTTTTGGTAAATAGGATGCCATATTATGTGAAGGACGTTCATCTCATTTTTAGGATGAGCACAATGGTGAATGACCTCAAAGACACATCATCAGTGATGAAGAAGACGATCAAGTGAGTCCAACAATTCCTCACAAGCAGACAATTTGAAGCCTGACTCTTGAGTATTTCAAATGACTCTTTGGAAGATGATTCATCCAGAGAAGAAGTAGAGGCAGAAGAAACCAGCCTTATGCTATTAACATGAGATAAGGGGGTAGTATAGAAGTAACGATGGACATTACAGGAATAGAAAAAACACAAACTAAGGATTTACTGATCAGTTTAAAAAAAGACACTAGGTGGGCTTGATATGTTTGAGCAACTGCAATTAGGTAATGCAAGTCATATAGTGATAGAATACAAGTCTTGTAGGGAGTTGAGTCCAAAGGTGGATATAAGGCTTACAGCTGGTAAAACTGGCCCATTGGCATAATGGTTAGAGTGTTCACCAGTGGTCCAGGAGACTGGGGTTCAATCCCAGATCAGATTATACCAAAGACTCAAAAAATTGTACTTAATGTCTCCTTGCTTAGTACTCAGCATTATAAGGTACAGATCAAAGGTAAAATGGAGCAATCCAAGGAAAAAAAGTGGAGCCCTCCCCATCACCTTTGTGTAGTAGCTATTGAAAAGGGAATCTTCACATCACCCTCGACTACAATCAGGCAACTTACTTAATTTATTCTGTTAGAAATACTTGCTTTATATCCTGACCTGGAAATACCTTTTATCTCATTTACAATGTATTTTTCTATAGGAAAATCATTTTCAATGTATTTTTGTGATTAAACACTTCTATAAAATCTAAACACATAATATCCCTATTCTGTCAGTATTTCTTGTGTTCATTTCTAATCACTAACTATCCATTTTGACCTCATATACAATGTGATAAATTTCATTAACTTGAAGCAAAAAGAAGATGTCACTTCACATATCTTTCATGCAAGTGGCCATATGCAATGTAATTCATGCAAATGTGCAAGTTCAAGTCCTTTATGTTACTATCATGTATATAAGGACTTGCCCAAAGTGACTGGTATGACTTGGTCAACAACTATTTGAAGAGAACCAGAACAAGAGTCATACTTAGTTTGATCATATTGAGCAAACCTTTTTGAGAGACAAGAAAAATGAGTTCTGTTTGCTTTTGTCTTTTATTTCCTCTCACTAACAATCTATGCTTTAGAAGTGCTGTTATGAAAACAGTCAGAAATTCATAACTTGCACCAAGGGAAGAAACAAGTCTCTTAGCATTTTTCATTAACTTTTCTGTCATGTATTTACTTGCAGTGCATTTCTATTTACAATGCATTTCTGTTGCAAATCATCACAACAGAATGATAATTATACATATAACACCATTCTGTCGGTAATGCTTAAATTTATTCCTGACCAATGACAATCCTTTTGCGGCTTTTTCACTGCACAATACATGGTGGTGGGGGTCCTCGTGGTGTAATGGTTAAAGCGATGGACTGCAGAATCGTAGTGAGTTCATACTCCATTCACTTTCGGGCAAATACCCTTGGGAAAGGTATGAACCCCCTTATCTTCCCAGCTATGGGTTAAATAGTACCACTACTGTTCTTCTAGGAGAATAGCTTTGGCATTAAATACCCTACAAAGGTTGATATGCCATTAAACAAAGAAACCATCAAACCACCATCAAAGTTTTAAAAGATTGTAAAATTTATTATTTAAAAATAAATTCATTTCTCAAGCATCAGAAATATGATTTATATATTTGTTGGAACAGGAAATGTTTAAATCTCAGGGGTGCAGTATTAGCAATGATCAAAGCAAAAAATTTATCTATTTATATCAGGTTTAAATGCAGCTTTTGCCTTTACTGCTAGAATTTGCTATATCACCATTATATGTGATCATTCAAGAGAAATTTTAAAGAAATCTTATCTGTGATATTGCAGCTTACATAAACTGTTTATATGAGTGTGTATAAATAAGTTCTTTTATAATTTGATGATACAGAACTAAAAAACTGTTTAATTCATTTTTTTAGGTTTGAGTTTATGAATTTATTTACATACAATGGAAAAAAACATTGCTATGTGTAATTTCGAAGAATGTCATAAAAGCTAATCATCCCGTGAAAACATTGCTCTTTTTTCCTTTTTGATTTTCTTTAATTCTTTTATTTTGATTATTACTGGCAATACAAAAGGCACCTGAATTGATGAATAGGTAAATATGGGTTGTAGCAAATACTTTACAAATTTATGAAGAGTTTAGTCCTATTTAATAACATATATATACACAAGATGAAACAACATTCTACACCAGGTCAAGGCTTGAATTTCAGATGCTGTCAGGGTTTTTTATATTCATAAATCCTTCTACTTATTTCATCTCTCTAAACAATGTCTATTTTAATTTTTTTCTCTGTTAAAAGTTTACTCCGGTTACAAGTAGAAATTTCTACCATAAAAGATGAATCTTTATAACAAAAAAGAAATTTACCAAATATATTTTGTATGTTAGGGAGTTGCAAAGCATTTTACTGAGTTTTGGAGATAAATGCTTTTAATTTAAATGTATGATACTTGAAAGGTTTACTCATTACTCCCAACTCCACTCTGACCTGGAGTGGTAGTACCTGTTATGGTCCCATCTATTGGTCCAAATGATCATATTAAAAATTGATTGTATTCTTTAGGACCACATGCAAAAAAAAAACTCTTAAGAAACAACTACAGAAAAAATGAACATACAAATGTATGATAAATACAATTCCTTAACCTCTAAGCATAAAATAACCCTAAATGGGTTAACATGCTATTAAAATCAATCATTGAAAGATTTATCTATTTTAACATTTTTGTTTTGGTTCAGATTATAAGTTTTAACTTAGCAATAATGTTATGTAGTTATTTTGTATATTTTGTTTGTTCTATATCAAGCCATTTGGTCATATATATATATATATATAATTATCTGCATGGATAGTAAAGTAATTTTTGACAGTAGACTCTGTTTTGTAGTTGTATAATGAGATTTGGATGAATAAATAGTATTTTGTACATATTTTCTGTGGAGAAAGTTCCTTCATATGAATGCTGAAAGTGTTACACACACCTTCAGTATATAGATAAGTATGAATGGGATAAATATGAATAATAGATGATTTGATAGATGGATAATTTTATTTACACATTAGAATATTGGCTAATTCATTTACAAATGTGTATGTTTGATGAAAAAATATCATTATCCTTATTTTTCAAGAACTTCACACAACACAGATACTTTGTTAAAAAAGAAAAGAAAAGATGAAATTTTCTTCTGCCTACTGCAGTATTTTAAAATACACTGGCTCTGAAAAACAAAAAGCATCAAGTTGTTAGTGGCTAAATACTAATAGTATATCATAACTTTGTTATCCTAGTATGATAGTAACAGAATTGTAAAATTCTGTATGTGAGGGCATATAAAACCATCCCTTCCTACTCCCCCCCCTAGATATCTCCTGGGTCTTATATGCGAAATTTGTCCTGTCAGCAAGGTTTCGAATATACTGACTGAATATACTGATTGAAGAGGAGTAAAATTTTCACACACACACACAAAAAGAAATGGTGTCTTGGGTATTTTACTAAACTGCGTCTGATCTTGAGTTTCTTGTTTTGGAGGCTGAGGAGTGAGGAGTAACCCTTCATTACCAATACTCTTAAGTCCAATCTGATTTGGAGTGGTCGTGCCTGTTAGAGTCTCATCTATATGTTAAATAAAACTGTTTAAAAATATAAATATGAACATACAATGAACACAATTTTTTTACCTCAAGGCATAAAATAGCCCTAAACAGGTTGCTATGTCATTAGAATCAGTCAATCTTTAGACGCAAAGTTGATATCTAGTAGGGTAATGTTTATCTATTGAGCATAAACTGCTGCATGGTATACCAAGCCTATTCTATAATATTTTCTGAGAGGGGGTTGAAAAGTTCTCAGCCCGAATAAAAAGAGAATAACTTTTATTTATTCATTTATTTAGGGTGGAAGAAACCTGAGAAATAATCAAGCAAAATGTGTTGATCTAGGTGAATCACTTTGTGGTCAGACTGAGAACTTTTCAGCTGCCCCCATCACTCCTAATATTAAATATGAATGGTGAGGTTTTACATGCCATAAAATACAACAATTAAATAATTGATGGAGTTGTAGACTGGAGTAATGTTTATCTGCTTAGAAAACAGAACTTTCGAACTTACAGGCCTTTTATATTCACAATGCTCTGATATCCTTTGGAAAGGCATGAATCCACCTCTTGTACTAGGTCCCATCATTAGATATCTTAGCAAAATATTTTATTATTGCCACACCATTAAGATGATAGTGATTTTTTAAAAATGTTTTAAATGATATCTTGTCAAGTATGAATTTTTGCCAGTATTTATTATCATTGAACATTTGACTTTATTTCTTGTAATCATAGAAATACAATTAAAATCTAATTAATGTTTTTATTAAAGTAAAAATACTATTAGAATTTAATTAGTATTGCCATTAAACTAAAAATACAATAAAATTTAATTTATGTTGTCATTAAGATAAAAAATGTGATTGAAATGTAATTAATGATGCAATTAAAATAACAAATGCAGTTAAGATGTAATGAATGTTACTAATAAAATAGTTATGAATTGGTTGCCTCAGTGATAAGTCAATTCCAATTTATAAAATTGATACTGTAATATTTTTATCACATATATATTTTTTAAAGTTTATTTTTAAGGTATAAAAAGAAACAATTTAATGCAGAAGAAAACCTTCAATAATTAATTTCTTTTTATATAATATTAAAAAAAAACATTTTTATTCACTGCTGAATATGATTTTCTGAAATAAAATAATCCGTATAAAAAGAAAAGAAACTCAAAGATTATAAAAAATTAAAGTAAAAAACATAATAACAAGGTTATAAGTTTATTCCCATAATTTTTTAATGCTCATTACTGTTAAAAACTTACATGTAAAATAACAAATAGAGAAGGTAGGCCCCTGTTATCAAACATACATGAATACAATTGAATTCCTACTTTTGAATAAAGAACACAGTTTATCTTTATTCTCTATAATAGAATAAATATAATTTACACTTTCTGACTCCTATTCTAATAATCTACATTCATACACAGCCAGATTCCTGTTTGCTTATATAAAAAGATATATAGCCTTTAATGACTGCTGCTGGAATAACCCATACAGTTTCCAGGAAAAGTAACTACATAATAAAAAAAAAAAAAGAAACACATTTTGTGAAGAAAAGGAGAGAGAAAGAAAATGTATAGGAGAATTTAAGTAATGTTACAAGCCAAATTTATCTGTGAGAAGCCAGGCAAATGGTACTGATCATCATCCTAGAGTGAATGAATGAAGGAACAAGTGGGAAATGTATTGATCAAATCAGAGAATAAATATATCATTGAAACTGGTGTGTAATAAACTATAAAACAGAAATCTCAGTTCTTCAGAACTACTTAATGCTTACCAAAATGTAAGATTTTTATTTTTTTTTATGTCTGTTGAATTCCACTTCTTTATAATCTCACAAAGAGTATTTTATTCTATTGACAAATATCTTTTATTGGAAATTTAAACTTTAAATTTGACCCAAAATGTAAATGCCATCTTTTTAATAGCATCCTTTTGATAAATTGAGGAGGATAAAATATATATACTAGTTGATTGAAAAGTAACTCCCTATTTTTAGATTTTTATTATTTATTTGTTAACTATAATTTTTACAAGAAATGAATAATAAGAATTTTTAAAATAAGGAGTTCTTTTCAAACATGATCTCTCTCTCTCTCTCTCGCTCTCCCCCTCTCTCTCTCTCTCTCTCTCTCTCTCTCTCTCTCTCTATATATATATATATATATATATATATATATATATATATATATAACCATATTAACTGTTTAGCATGCCTTAATGAATAACTGTTAAAGTATACGAATTTATATAGTAATTCATTTCATATGGTGCTCTATTATGACAATAAATAGAGCAGGTAGTTTATATCTAACTATGGCTATCATAAGATATTTACTATGCTGAGTTTCGCTTAGTTTGACACAAGGCCAAATATACAAGGCACCCAGTGAGAAGCAAACCCAGTAACAATGATCTCCTAACTTAGAGTGAAAACCATTATACCACCTGAGGTGACCTGTGACTATTGAAAGTAAAATTCTTAAAACTCAGTAAATTTTTTCATTTGTGAAATTCATTTGCTATTTATAGAAGCTTTGTTGGTGAATGAGATATTCAAAGTGCTGAATTTCAGTCCTCAACAGAATATTGTCTCGAGATTTTCTTGTAGTTTATCAACATTCTGTTTTACTTTCAAAGTGTGTATGAAATGATATCTTCACAGCAAGAACAGGTAAACACTGAGCTGTTTTTCTACACTGAGATCAAATTTGTTAGTAAAACACTCAGATCTATCTCAATATCCAGCCCTGTGAGCAGGGCTTAGAATACACTGACTGTATCCCCTGTAGAGGGAAAAGACACCTTCTCTACAAAAAAAGGGGGTGTTCCGGGTATGACATCAAACTGCATCTGATGGTGACGCTTCGGTTTTGGAGATCTGATGAGTGTGAAGTACCCCTTCATTTCCATCACGCTTTGTTATGCTTAAACTCAGAATGGTAGCACCTGTGGAGGTTTCATCTATGGGTCAAATAGATCTATTTAAAAATTATTTATATTTGATTGGACTGTGTGCACAAAAAAAAACCTTCAGAAGCAATTGTTATATATTGACCCTCAACCGAGCTGTCAATCAAGAGATGCACCTGTGTAAATAAGCGGAAGAACAGCAGAAGCTGGTGGGCATTAGACAATAATATAACCAGGTGCCCAGACGGTTTGAGTCAGTTGGAGACAGGATGCCAGTGTGAGAATCAGTTTGCAGACTGAGGGCTTTGTGGCCCTCAGTGACCCATGGTTGAGCAACCCAAGCCAAGATGAGAAAGAAGTGCTGCTATGGTCGAAGAAGAACTTGAAGTCAATATAGCAGTCCATCTGTCTCCACTCATTTCTTACACACAACAAACATCACCCTTTTGAAATAAAGTGTGAGAGATTTATATTTTTATAAAGTAGTGTATTCGTTCGTTCATTATGTTTGATTATGTTTCTGCTTATATTTATAGTTGTATATGTATTACAGTATACAACACAACAACATAAAAAGATGAATGTACAATGAATGCCATCCCTAATTTCTTGGCATAAAATAACCATAGACAGGTTGACATCCGATTAAAATTAATCATTCATACCTTAACACCAATCATAGACTAAAAATAGAACCTGTAATATAAGGATTCAATTTTTGCAACTCTGTTACTGTAACAAAAATGCAAAGTCAAAGTGGGTAGAGTGTTTGCCAATGGACTGGGGGACCTGGGTTCAATCCCAGGTTGCATCATACCAAAGACTTTAAAAATGGTATTTGATGCCTCCTTGCTTAACGCTCAGTCATGAAAGGTACATATCAAGGGTAAAGTGGAGCAATCCTGGGCAAGGAGTAGCACCCTCCCCTACACCTCGGTGTAGTAGCTATTGAAAAGAGAGCCTTCTGATCGCCCTCAACTATGGTCGCCAACTTTACATACTTTATTATTGTAAAGATAGTTCTCTGGAGAAGTAAGTGTGGAAGATATTTTTGATTTTTGAGTCATTTTCTGGAAGGTAAGTAGCATGGTCCAGGTTTAAAGGGAAAGCCAATTTTAAAAGAGTGTCTGGTTAGAGATGTAGTACCTTAGAAGGATGGGACAGAATATCAATGGCATCTGTTTTAATTTTTTTTTTTGTCATCCTCATGTGATGATAGGTTAAATTTATTTTCTTGGACATGGGGTGTGGAATGGCAGTCAGCATTGGTGAAGAAGACAGTTGAGTGCATGACAGTACATAAAAAGTGTATAGCAAATAACATATTAACTTCAAATTAACTTACATGAAACAGATAAAATACTTTTCATATAAAATATATACACCATTATAAAAAGGATATGAGGAAGCAAGACAGATAAAGCTAGATAACTACTATGTGGTTTTCACACAGTCAAAACTGAGTGAAAAAAAAACAAAACAAACAAACAGAAAATCTCTATCATACAAGAGGTCTTCACATCCTCTTATGGGTGATATAGGCCTGTGTTGTTTCACTTACCAGAATGGGGAAGTAAACAATGATCTGAGTACATAACTACTTATATACCTAATGTATAAAAAAGATTAAAAAGATAAATAAAGCCTCAATTTTTCATTTGATTTTACCATGATTATCTGTTTCTTAGTGATACTTATATATAAATAGTCAGGTTCATTTCTCATTTACAAAAATATATAGATATATATTACTTTTATGGATAAGAAAGACAATTTCATTTCAAAATACTATAAATATCAGATAGAGAAAATTTACCCATTTATCTTGCCCACAATCTCCAAGACTGAGCAACACCAACAGATATTTCTGGGTTCTGCAGATTAAAATTTACCAGAAACCAAGTCGTATATTGTTTACGTTTTATCACTATAGGAAGAAATATAATAACAATATTAACATAATGCTGTATTTATATAAACAAATGCTTTATTTGAATTTGTGAACAAATTAAATTTTGGCCAACTTTCAGAATTTATTTTAAAAAGAAAATTAAACAAAATGTTTGATACTAGGAAGTATGATAGTCTTCATTATCTTCTACATGGTTGACTTTCATAAAAAAAGTAAAAAAGATGTTTAAAATAGAATAGAAACTAGGGAGGGTTGGAGATATAGAAAATGTCTACTTATATATATTGGATGAATCAGTCAAGAATGTGTATATATTTTTTCTTTTCTTTTTCATTTAACTCATATGATTATTTAATAATACTACAAAAGATAGCTAAAAATTATTATCATTATTATTATCATTATTATTATTGATTGTTTACATGAGCCCATAGACACTCTGATCCTTGGTAAAAATGCTAATCCAGGCATAAATGATCTGATTATTTTCTATAGGAAGTATATAATATATTTATATATGTGTACATATTTATATATGATTTTTTCCCTTTTCAATATTTACTGGTAGGAACCTCATCTGCCCCCAGCAATGGGTTAAATAGTACCACAACAGTTCTTCTGTAAGGAGGTCTTTGGCATTAAATAACCTACAAAGGTTGATATGCCATTTAACAAAGAAACTAAACCAAATCAATATCTACTAATGTTAAGTTTTTAGTCCACAAGCCCTGTTAGCCTCTATATAATATATAAAGAATTTGAATAAAACTGTTCAATGCTATAATGGCAGAGCAGGTATAAGACCTAAAATATTATAATCATGAACTCTTGAAGTCCATTACTTAAAGTTCCATGTTTGGCACACAATCATCAGGCAGAAATATCTAAGCTTTCACACACACAAACACATATATATTTCATTGAACCAATAGACATTTTTTATCTACACATTTTCGTATATGTCTTTTCCAGTTGCCACAATGATTTTATGGTATCTGGCAGGAATTGGTGGATGAAACTCCCATATATATATATATATATATATATATATGTATATATATGTTGTTGTTGTTGGCAACCATAGTCGAGGGTGACCTGAAGGCTCCTTTTTCAATAGCTACTACATCGAGGTGTAGGGGAGGGCACTCTTCTTTTCTCTGGATTGCTCCACTTTACCCTCAATGCATACCTTATATTGCTGAGTGTTAAGCAAGGAGGTATCAAGTACCATTTTTAAAGTCTTTGGTATGACACAACTTGCAATTGAACCCAGGTCTCCAGGACCACTGGTAAACACTCTACCCACAAGGCCAATGAACTGGTTACAAACTTCAACAATTCATAATTCAAATATATAATTATCAGTTTGGTTTCAAACCATTATTTGGTATTCATTGCTTTTGCTTTAATATAAATCACTAAATCATTGTATAAACCCTCATTTAAAATCAAATCAAAGGACTGAAGTGACACATCCATAAACAAAAGGCTGAAACTTCAAAAGTGCCTGGCGATGTGACTTGCCAGACTATAGGAGTTGTGAGATCACAGAGATCCAAATTAGAGAAGTATGATCTACATTATGCTCCCAGGTGTAGAAATGTTTTTAACTTTGTAAAGCTGCTGTCATCTTTGAGGAAAAAATGTCAGCTATCAACATTCCTGCTATTCTATCATGTCATATGCAATGTTGATGAAGCTTTCACAAGAAACATAAGTATTTTAGAGTCTCCATTTGCAAAACCATTCTATTTATAATGTGTATTATAATTGTACAATATAATAAGAACAATAGCAAATCTCCATATAAGCTGGAAAGATTTATTCCTCCAGTTATTATATATACATGAGGGTAAATTAATAGGTCTATTGCTTGACACGTAGTTATTAGCTGATTTTTTTTACCTAAAATTTATTCTGTGCTATGATTAATATATGAGATATTCAGTGAATTAAGTGTGTTGACAAGGAAGGAGATCATATTGAAAAATATTTTGGCTTAAAATAAATGCTTTTTCTAGAATGCAGATAATTATATATATATATATACCCATGGTATTAATGGTTACTGTCATAGGAAATAGACAGTGATCACAGTTCAAATCCTGGGTGAGGCTGTTTGTATTTCACATAGTGCTAATACCCTTGGGAAAGGTATGAATTCAACTATTCTCCCTCTAGCTAAGGGTAAATAGAAGGGCAGGCTGGGATCTTTAACCAGTCTAGGAGAAGAAAGACTCTAAATTCAAACCTGCTAAAGTCTACTTAAAAATTGACCTTATGTCACACCCAGCACATGCAGAAGGACAAGTAAATTATATATATTGTCTGTAAAAGAAACAGGCAGTTAGAAAATTTATTTCAAAAAGATACTGAACTCCCACTACACAGTTTTATAGATAAACATATAAAGTTCACTATCAGAGTTTTTATCAGTACCAGGTATTCTCTTGTCAGTCAGAGTTATAAGAACGATACCTGATGAGTAAGTATTTTGTCTACTTGAATTAAGCAAAATGAATCCTATTACTGTCATCCAGTAGCATTTTATAATACTTTTTAAGAAATCACTGATTACAAGACAATCCATTTATGACATTTACAAGAAATTTAAATCAACAGGATGTTTGTGCAAATGTAAAAACCTTGAAAGACTCTTGGTATCCCAAAAAAAAAAAACAACACAGATTTTATTTTGGTAGCCCACAAAAATCCACAAGGAAAACAAGTCAGTTACAAATTCCATACCAAAGAATCTGAAAAATTTTTGTAAATGGTTAAAAATGATTCCTTACAAACTGCAATTATTACAAAGTCTAAGTGATCAAGACAAAATCACAAATTATTATTTCTAAACAGAAATGCAGGAATATTATGAAGATAAAGATGGGTTTATAGTATGTTTAATTTTTAAAATTATTAGACTGTAATTAGCTCTTATAAACTTCAAGTGTTGCTCTACAAAACTGTCTTGATGAGTGTCAATATCTTAAACATTTTATTATCTTTTTTTTAAATAAATATTTGAAATTGTTTTACTGTTGTGGACCAGTAAAAGGTCCAGAAGAAAGACACGAACTTAGGATTACGTGAAACAAAGTATATTGAATGAAAGTATAAATACAGCATAGGTAAAAGAGTGTTGAACATCAGTCTGACTGCCAAAGTGTTAGGCTGGAGTTAACTCAACTCTGAGATGAATATTCTTCCGGTATTCATAGTAATAGGAAGGGTTCATTATAATCCGTAAACATTTACAAACTTCAGTTATTGCAAAGTCTCAGAGACCAGATTTTGCTGAAATATGAAATACTTTGAAGAATTCTCTACAGAAATTTCGGGAATATTTTGTGGATGAAAATGGATTTATGTAGCTAGATGCTTGTAATTAGTCAACAATAAGTCGCAGTAATAAACTTCAAGTGTTTCTGTATAAAACTGTATTAATATCCAAATTAGTTACCTTTTTTTTGAGGGGAGAAACACCCTCTAAAATTAAAACTATCTTTGCCGCTGAACTGAAGGATTTTAATAACCATTTAATCAAAAGCAAAATAATTTTCTGAAATCTTCTGAGTAATTGTACCTGAATTAGAATTCTTTTAGATGATATCTATTTTCTCTGTAAGCAATACTGTGATGCTACCATGGCACAAACAGAAGTTTGTAACGTTACCGTTCTCAAATAGACATTTGTAATATTATGTCACTTAATAGACGCTTGCACCTCCACAGTTCTCAGCTATGGCACAACATAGACATTAGTACCAACATGGTTCTAATGGGTCTATGAGTGTAGCACTATGCCTTTAGTGTCAGTCAGACTCTGTTGTAACCTCACTGTGAGAAAAAGTGACAAAAACAAAACACTGTCTTGGTTCACTAAAACAAAAGTTTATTCACTATTACACATCTTAGTAGTCGTCAAAATCAGAGAAACAGAGTATGAAAAATTAGTCCACTGCTTTAGCTAGACACAGAGATATAAATCCATCACAGTATGAGAAAGACAGACACAGACTTTGATATCCACTTTTCAACCCCAATTGTTTTTCTGTTGTAGTTCTTTCACATGTCTGTTCAGGGTTCCATCTTTACATCTCTGTGTCTAGGTTCCTTTTCCTCTTTTCCTTCCATGTCTACTTCCACAGCTCTTCTGCTTGAGCTTCTTTCAGCCAATCACAGCCAGCTGCTGATACATTTCTATTTTTAACTTGGGCATATGCTGCTATCCTGACCTAGACTTGGGGAACCTCTAAGTCTAGCTAGGAAACAACTTATTCTAAAACAATCACCCAGCGTCCCTAATTATGTTACAATACAGAAGTGTTCTTAGATGTTCAACACGTAGCAATTATGTAAAGATTTTCTGTTTTTGAAAATACGAACATTTCACATTGAGCTTTCCATGAGAAAAACATGGCTCTTCCAACTAGAAGCAAGCTACTTTCAATGTCTTATGTTGGGATTTGTCAATGGACATGGAAAAACTTATGAAAATTGGAAATTGTCATCTCTTAAGTTCAAATGCCATGTCATGGAAATTATTGGGACTTACAGAATAGAAATATCTTTACTGATACTACATACAGAAAGTACTGTGACTTTAGTATAATGGGCTATAAGAATCTTTACTGCCAATCTTGTTCTTTTCCACACTCATGGAGGATCCAAATTTTGAACTAGTATGATTAGAACTTATTTTTAGATTGAGACAATCTGAAGATTTATGTAAAGTCTAGGGTACAGCTATTCACCTATATTTTATTAAACATTAACTTAGAGTATTGAGTATTACCAGGAATCAGCTGCTCTTCTTTCTACAACAAAAGCTTTTATGCCTGTCAGCAGGTAAGTGCACTGATATGTGATTGACATACTTCAGTTGTCTCTTGATCCTTTCTTGAACTCTGCAAGCTTCTGCCAATATTGCTTCATTTCTTTGGTATTCTCTTGAGATGGAGTTTGCTAAAATAATGGTGTACAGCCTTGGTACCACTGAATATTTACTATACATTCTAAAGCAAACATTTTTTTTGAGGTCTTTTATTGCTTGAAATGCTACATTTGAGTAGTATAGAGAGATTTATAGAATCTTCTCAAAATTTTGAAATCAGAGGTGACAATAAATGAAAGAAAATGTTGTTTGGCAATTACTCAGAACAATTAATAAACTTTTAATATCCAACTGTTGAGTTGTACCAAAAAATATGACAACTTAAAACTGGTTAATCTTGTGCGAACAAATGAAATCCTGCTAATAGAAAATTCTACCTACCTTAATATTCGTTTTGAAATCTTTGGTTGAATATGTATGTATATATAGACAGAATTTGGCGTTGAATGACCTACAAAGGTTTATATGCCATAAAACCCAAACAACCAACAATGTTGAGAAAGATGATGATAAGATATCATATTAACTGAACATGATTAGGTAGTTGCATTATGTTTGGAATTGATTGGGATAATGTTTTCACCAATTTTTTTACTATGAATACAGAAATTTTACTCAGGTTTTGTTTTATCTTCCTTATGATCGCAGATGTATTCAAAAATTATATCCATTGTGATTGTGACATCCTTGATGAAAATTGAGTACAAATGAATTTGTTTTGTAGAGTTGCAAAGAAGCAGATAAATAAAGAGCTAGACATACATATTAATAATAATTGACTTGGTTTATTTATTATTATATATACTATAGTAAAAATGATGCAATTTACTGAAATGTTAAAACTTATGTAAATATCCTTTGTTACAACGAAGTAAATTTTTTAATACCTTTTTTCTGTCTATTAGTCATGCCTTGATATATAAACAAGAAAGCACCATATTGTTTTTGTTTTTTGTTGTTCTCACAGTAACTTTATTCTGTTTATGGGCTTTACCTTTCTTTAAGCATATCATTCTTTTCTTTTTGTCTGCAAAATGTTTACAATATCTTCATAAATATATAATGTATATGGCATGCAGGTGACTAATAAGTCTTTCAGTAGTTGTCTCCACTCATCAACTAAAACCTATTTATCATTTTGAGACCCTTTCTATGATAGCTTTTTCTGTGTAGCCAATATCAGTGGAGCCTTATGTGGCATGATGGTTAACAAGCTAGCAGACCATTGTTAGTGTATTTGATTCTCACTTGGTACTCCATACTTCTAGCCTTATGCCAAACTAGGATAGATTTTCTAAACAACATCATCAAAGCTATGTGGCTCTATCTGGGGGACAACTTGAGGATAGAGAACCGGCAATACTTTTCATCATTTGGAAAAATTGCTATAGTAAAATCATTTACATCACACACATACACACACATATATATATATATATATTTTTTGAAGAAAAAATATACAAAATTGTACCTGTAAATGGAAAGTTCCAGTGTTTTTTTATGAACCTCCCACTTGACTTCAAAATGTCACATATATATATATATATATATATATATATATATATATAATCAATAGAAGTGATTTTCCAGTTATGTTTCCTGCATAATCCTACAAAGAATGTGAACTCTCTCAATATCTCTACTGCATTCTTGATTTTATGAAGAATTTTTTATTTTTAAATTCTAATTTGGTTCTTATACCATTCTTTATTTATATATTTTTCATTTATCTTTATGTTTTTTATTTTTTTCATATAAACTAAGAATTCCTGACTTGGAGACATGAACTGTTCCGTATATTGCTTCTTTTCATTTTATAACTAAATCAATTTTTGAGCTAACAAACACAATAAGAACAAATATATAACTTTTCTAAAATCTCTCACACTGATAAATTGTAGATTTATAGAGTAGTATTCTTAAAAGCCAAGAAAACTTTTAACTGTAGTCCAAAGTACTAAATTTATCTGCATATCCGTCAATCTTTTAGTAACCAAAAGGGAGAAAAGGACTAACACACACACACAATTGTTCATCCTTGTTTGGCCTTGTTCAAAGATTAATGCTCACCCTGATTCTGATCATTAATTTTAAATATAGAAATGCAATGTCTAGCCTCTTAACTTCTCTTCTATCATACAGATTCAGCTTAAACATGAAAGTTGTGATCAAAGAAATTTTAATAAGCAAGCCATATAATGGCTTTGTCATAATCATTGTAAAGGATTGATTTGAAAACATCTGATAAAACATGTTCTAGACTAGGAATAATAATAAAATTGTTATTAAAAAGTAGTAAATTTATTTCTCTTCAAAATTAAAGTCACCACTTGGTGCTACACATTTTTCCAAATTTTCTAACAACTATTTCCATCCATAAAGCTTCTTGCCCTAGAATATGCCAACTGTATCTGTAGCAGAGGGTAAGATTAAACTGGATCCAGTGAGGAGACTTCATTTCTGGAGCTTTGGAGAGTGTAGAGTCATCTCATCATTGTCATTACTCATAGGCCCACTCTAACCTGGTTTGGTTTGGTTTGGTTTCTTTGTTTAATGGCATATCAACCTTTGTAGGTTATTTAATGCCAAAGCCATTCTCCTAGAAGAACAGTAGTAGTACTATTTAACCCATAGCTGGGAGGATAAGGGGGCTTATACCTTTCCCCAAGGGTATTTGCCCGAAAGTGAATGTAATAGCGTGGCTGGAGTACAAACTCGCTTACTGTGATTCCGCAGTCCATCGCTTTAACCATTACGCCACGAGGACACCCCCTCTAACCTGGTGTGGTAGTACTTGTTAGTGCTGACTTCTTTTTTGCACACAGTTAAATGGTTTCAAGTACTTCTATATAACAGTCACAATTTAACATCAGTCATTTGTTTGCACTTAGTTTGTTCTATTTGACCCATAGATAGGACCCTATCAGAGGCTACCACTCCAGGTCAGAGTGAACCTGGGAGCGATGGCAATGAAGGGGTACTCTACATTCCTCAATTCTCCAAAGCTGGAGACTCACCATCAGATGGCTTTATGTCATATCCAGGACACTCATTGGCAGAGATGCAGTCAGTGTATTCTACAGCCCCAAACAACTGAGCTGCTGATTAACTCATGCGTGACAGAAATTTGTTGACAGGACTCAAAATATATTGACCATATCCTCTCTAGAAGAGTAAAACCTCCTTCAAAGGAGTATGTATGAAATTAAACTGCATGTAATGATGAGGCTCGAATTTGGGAGGTTTAGGGAGTGTGGAATACTCCTTCATTACCATTATTTCGAGATCCACTCTTTCTTGGAGTGGTAAAACCTTTTAAAATTAAATCCATAGCTGTTTAAAAATTATATTTGATAGGACTGTGTACTTTTTTGTACACAGTCCTGTCAAATATGATTTTTAAACAGCTATAGATTTAATTCTAATAGGTTTTACCTATTTATCTTTAGAAACAACAAAACAAAAAATGTAAGTGCAGGTTGATTTATAGATTGATGGATATTAACAGTATCTCAACCTGTCACAGGTTATTTTATGCCTTGAAGTTTGTGAATCTTGTTCATTGTATGTTCATATTTACATTTTCTGAGTAGCTGTTTATTAAGAGGCTGAAAAATAAAAAGTTTTAACTTGCTCAAAGGCAACTAACTTGGTAAGTTTACACATATATATATATATATATATATATATATATATATATATATATATATATATATTGGAATAAAAGAACATAGCATTTATTTTACATTTAAAAATATTTGTAGCAACATAATCTCATTATTTGACCATGCACTTAATTTGGTGCGTAACATTAAGCATATAGAATATTATACAGTGAAAATTTCAGGTCAATAATAATGGGATAAACTGTATTCTTGTTTATAGACTCTTGTAAGATTGAACAAAATAGCAAAATATATACCCAAATATTTCAGCTAGTCTAATTTAATATGTATGTTATACTGTTATCAAGTGAGTAATTCTTCCATCTTACTTGTACCATATAACTTAGCCTTACCTCCCTAATTCTATTTGAAGAGAAAATGAATACTATTGAATAATGCTACTTATCCTAGAGATGTCATGATGAACTTAGCATGGTATTCTAATAATCTCTTTAGAACATGATATCAACTACCAATTGGTAATCCAGAACTATTTGTATTGTATAATTTCAAGACAAGGTGCGTACCACTAATAATTCCCCTTGTCCAAAAGATGTCAGAATAGGTTCTGCATGGCCAAAAAATCATCTTATATACTTTTATATCTACTCTCTTTATCTATATTCTATTTTTACTTATTTATTCATTTCTATTTTTATTCCTTTCTGAAGATGCAAATCAGACTTTTTCTTCTGATTTTCTGTGACAAGGTATTGTTGGTGTCATTGTCATTGTACCAATTCTTCTTCTCTTTCTATTACTACTATTACAACTACCACATTTCTTTCTTTAGGTCACTTTTATCATCTTAGTTGATACAATCATTTTTTTTTTTTAAACTCTGTACCTTATAAAACATGACCTAATGGATAGAAGCACTGATAAAAGCTCATCTGGTCCCCTGGAAGTTATGAATTAAATCTCTCGGTCAGGTAATACCAAAATATATGTCCGGACCATCATAAAAAAAAGATTGACTAGTTTGGAAGAATCCCCACTTGGTGTGACTAGCACACAAGAGAGAACAGTATAGCCCAACAGATTGAATAAAAGGTTTTGTTCAACATTCCTGAAAGGCTACCAAATGTAACACAACTTGTGGAAAGCTGAAACTGATGATAAAATACGAATAAAACAAAATAAAGAAGATAAGGAAACTATTTTAAAAATGAAAATATCATGCAAATCTGTGTACAGCTTTCTGCTTTGTGGTGACAAAAAGATAACAGGTGAATTTGAACACCAGACAGTTATAGACACCCATTATTTTCCTAATTCTCGGTGAGCAAGGTGTAATCCTTGTCAGTCTTTCTCCAGCTACATACAAGAATTAAAACATTTTATTTCTAATAAAATGTTTTGTTTTTCTTTTAATTTTACCCACCCATTATGGATAGTTAAATGTTCTTTAAAAAACATTCATAATCAAAAGTTTAGTTATGAAACTATGGAGCATGTAAACCTACTATAAAAAAAAAAGAACTTGTTCAACACTGCATTATCATTATTCAGCTGTTAATGTTTGGTATAATTACTAGCTGTTTACATAACACCTGATATCATATGGAGGATTTATTAAACAAGAAAATCAAAATATTTGTTCTGATTATAGACAAGGTGTTTTATAACAGATAAAACCTCAAGATAAGAGGGTAGACATCGCATGCATATAAATTTGATGCTATAATATTAGTTGCATAGCCACACTGTACTTATAGATATTTAACAGTTAAAATAATTGTCGTGCACTTGCTTCATTTAAGCCTCTATTTCTTTGTGTTGTGTCAACTATATCAGTTTTTAAGAACAAATATATTTTGTATAGAAATGTTATAAATGTGTGAGATAGAAATTCAAAGTGAAATTTCTCTGTTTACATTTCCCAACAAGTCGATAATATTTCATTTAGTCAGGAATGTACAGGATTAAAAATACTCAGGCCATTTATCTTTATTAACTGCTTATGTTCTCAACAATACATGTGAGAATTTAATTCAATGCCCCCAAAAACATTTGAAAACTATCTTTGCAAATAGGAATCTTAACAGGATGACAAAGAAATTAAAATAATCTAAATAAAGATTATCAATATAAAATGGTGGCATCATTTTTTAATACTCCATATATACTAAAAAGTCAAAGAATTGGTCTTTATATTAAATATTACTTTAATTAAAAATGTCTGGATAATTCACAAAAACAGTGTAGGGCAAAAGTAATAACACTATATAAAGATATATTTTGTAAAAGATATAACCATTATCTTATAAAGGATGAACAGGTAGAATTTATACACACACACATTTTTTGCTCCAATATTAGTCATCTGGCAATATTGTACTTATGGATAATAGTATTTAATAATTGGAGTGACTGAATCATGCACTAGCCTCATTCAAATATTCATTCCTTTGTTTGGTATCAACTATATTGTTTTCAAATGATAAATCTGTTTATTTTTTAATTATTTCATGTATAAATCTTTCAAATATGAGAGAGACAGTCAAATATTTCAATGTTGGAATATCAAATTTAGTATGAATTCCAATTGGATCCTAAGGTTTTGGTTTCTTTGTTTAATGGCATATCAACCTTCATGAGTTATTTAATTCCAAAGCAATCCTTGTAGAAGAACAGTAGTGGTGCAATTTAACTAATAGCTAGAAGGATAAGGGAGTTAATACCTTTCCAAAGGGTATTAGTTCAAAAGTAAGTGTGATAGTTTGCCTGGAGTTTAAACTCATTTACTACAATGTTGCAGTCCAGTATGTTAGCCACTACACCATGGAGACTTCCCTGGATCTTAAGGAAAGTTTCAATGTTAAAAAAAAAATTTATTTCAAATAAAAGTTGTCAAGAAGATGGGTGTCTTTTTTTAATCACCCTGTATGTAATGAAACTTCAGATTCTAGTGATAAGGGAGATAAAAATGCAATTATAATTACAGTTGCATTTTTTGTACTGACTGCATTTGAATACTGTATATATAGACAAGATTTGAGATTTTCTTATCACTACTCATTGACTTTATTACTACTACTACTACTACTACTACTACTACTACTACTACTTGACTTAACTTAACTTAACTTTAGTTATTATCAACACAAAGACATGAAATAATTCAGGAGAAAAATATATATCAATTATCAATGTAATTATAATTTTTTTTTTCTATTGAAAATCCTGAAAAAAAAGAAAATACCTGTTAAGAATGAAGACTGATATAGATCTGTTTAATATATGATGAATATTTTATAGCAGTGTTTTACTATAGTTATGCATTGCAAATAAAGGAAAAAATGAATTTTCACTTGTCAGGAAATAATACATTATTCAAAAACTCTAGTTATTTTATGTATTTCAAGAATTTTGTCGCAGTATTTTACTATAGACATGTATGGCAAATCAAGAGAAAGGAATTGTTCATAGTCATGATTTAATACAAACATTAAAGACTAGACTCATGAGATGTACATGTATTTTATACCAATGTCAGACTATAGAAATGTATTGTAAATGAGGAAAAGGATTGTCAGTGGTCATGAATTAAGGTCAGTATCAGTCATATTTTATGGTTATTATATAAATTGGGTTAATAACTCTGGTTTTAACAGCATGTCAGCCCATCAGGTTATTTTATGCTAAATGATTTTGAAACATCTATTTGATCTTAGCAAATACTACTAATCCAAGCCAGAGAGGACCTGTAAGTAATGACAATAAAGGGGTATTCGACACTTCAGAACTGGAGCCTCACTGTCAAATACATTTTGTGTCATACCCAGGATATGCCTTTTTTACCGGTGGAGGTGGGGCTTACACCTCTGCAGGGGGATAGTCAGTGTATTCTAAGCCCAGCCAACAGGACACTTTATAACTCAAAGTTTATTTTATATGTCAATACTTTTTGGTAGTTTTTTTTTTTATAACTGTATTCACTTAATTTGTTGTTTATTTTAATCTTGTCTAACTTAATTCTGAGATATAAGCAGGTTGGTAATCTAAAACAATTCTCTTGTGGTCAGTAGATTCTCATTCTTGAAAAATCCTTAAATTTCATTTTGTGATGAGATCCGCTTATCATAATGTCAGAATTAATAAGCTCCCAACAAAACCATATAAATCTGTTGTCTGTCTGTCTCAGTTAATTTGTGTTCAGGTTCGACATAAAATTGTGATGACAAAACAACTGCTTCTTCCTGCCTCAAACAAATTTCTATGTACCCTGACTTGACGAAGGTATCAAGTTTTTCTATTGGTTGCTAAATAGTATATGTTGCTTTAAAATTGCCTATTAAAAAAGAAAACAATTTATTAAAAAAGAAGATTTAAAATGATTTACTATGTTTTATTATTAATTTTCTTTTTTTATTTTAATAATCTGTTTTCTTATCTTTTTTATAAGCAATTATTTTGTTAATTACTTTTGCAATAATTCTTGGTTACACTAGTGTTGTTATAAACTTTGATCTTCTTGTGAACTGGCAATGTTAGCCTTATTGAAAAATGGAAAAGCCATGTAAAATGTTAACTAAATTTTACTTAAAAAAAGATAAATAAACTTAATGACAAAAGTTAGCAACAAACTCTAGAAAGCTGAATCTTCAATTTTTCCATTAAATTTTTTTCTCGTAAGGTTATATTTAATTTTGTTAAGTATATATGTTATTATTAATTCCTTGAATTTCAAAATAGAAGTCAACAACAATTTAACCCATATAATTGTGTATAAGTTATTAGTATTAGAAACTACTTGAAACCATACAATTGTGTGCAAATTGTTTTTATTTGATAGGAATATTTAATATCATATAACTGTGCAAATAAATGATTATTGACAAATATAAAAGTACAATTTCAAAAAATACAGTGGAGCATAGATAATGCAGTTATCATCATCATCATCATGTCGTGCCGCCAGCACGGATATCCCTGACACTCTCTTGCCACTTCTCCCTATCATTCATCGCCTCTGGCAGGTCTTCAGGGTTACATCCTGTGTCCTCATATTAACAAATAAATCAAATTTCAGCATTAGATAAACCATTAGGAGTTGATAAGCCATTTAACAAATGCAATGAAACCAAGAATGTATATAATGGACTTTTTACAGTTACAGTCATAAATTCAGTCGGAAATATAATTAGAATAAATTTTAGCCTAGCTGGCTGGGTTAGTTGAATATGATGACTGCATCACCGACTGCATCACTGCAAAAGGGTAAAACACCCCACCAACAAGTGTCCTGGATATGACACTAAACTATCTCATGGTGAGGCTTAGGGCACCTCTGGTGGTGTAACGGTTAGCAAGCTGGACTAGCAAACCTACACGAGTGAGTTCGAGTCTCATTGGGCGCCCCATTCATTTGGCCTTGTGCCACATCAAAGCAAAGAGCTTTGTAAATTTCTATCTCATGGTGAGGCTTCAGTCATGGAGTTTTGATTAATATGTAATACACCTTCATTGTCATTACTCTTAGATCCACACTGACCAAGTGATAGTACCTGTTAGGGTCTTATCTATGGGTCAAATACAACTTTCAATCTTTTACTAGAGATTATTCTCAATATAAAATACAATTATTATTGTAATAAGTAATACTTGAAACCATATCAGCAATAATTGAAACAATTTAGAATTATTAGTGTTAGCAATACTTAACAATGTGCAAACAAATGATTGATATTAAAGAGAATTATTAGTGTTGGATACTAATACCAGATAGACGAGCTCTGCCTTGTTTAAAAATGATATTACCAACAAATTATTTGCATACAAATCATGATATATTTATGTATTTTCCTTGAATAATCCACAAGAGCTGATATGCCATAAAACTCAACCAAACCAAAATGAACTTTTGTCAGTTTATTAAAGTTGGGTATATACTTACCTATATTTATCATATCTTTTTTATTATCATGTATGGAATGATGAAGTGCAATATCATAATGTAGAGGTTATTAATTATCTTGGGAAACTGGTTATTGTGGGAGACATTATAGCGAGAAGCAAATTGAACATTGGTGTGATTGTCTTGTGATCAGAGAGTAGAAAATCATCAGCAGGCATCATTTCTTTCAATATGGACACTCCATTCTTTCTCTCAATATTATGACACTACAGATTTATGCATGATTTACTAAGCAGACATTGGAAGAAAAATAAAATAAAAATACCCTAAGCCACCTGGAGAGTAATTCACCTAAATGAGAATGACCAGTGAATGAATATCTTAAGTGCAGATGGCCAGCTCTGTTCAGGTTGAGTAAAGATGGAGAAAATTAGCCAGAGGTCCACCTTGACCACACTTGAAAGAGTTAAAATTTTATTATCATTCTTTTGAGTGTGAACTGGAGACATACTGTCTAGTGATATTTTTATGTTCAGTTTTCTGAGTGGTCAGTCATGGGAGGACCTTGTCTCAGTGACTACATAAATGTGGCACAATTTTACAAGTTGACCAGTGAGTTGGGATCACACTAGAAACAAGATCACAATGGGATACACCTAAGAAAGATGGGAGTCCTGTTTGTTACTCTATTGAGTTAGCATCATTGGGACCCTTCTGTTGTGGGCTGGAATTAGGGATAAGTGTCCTCCTTCAGCCTTCCGCTGTGATTTTTAGTCTCTTTGAAATAAAAGAAGTGTATGACTTATTCAGTTGTGGAATTTTTTAGAATTCCTTCCCAACCTTTGTCGGATCTAGTCTTCAGGATGTTTGGCTAATACTGGTAAAGTCACAGCATGGGAAATACAGTCACTGGCAAAATTGAATATACCAGATCTCCTGTCCTAGTTAGTAGGAGTCCAGTAATCAAAGAGGACAGGTACACCAGGAGGAACCAAAAATATCAGTCCTCGATTTCTCAACAGTAACCAAGTTTTATCATCAAAGGAATTCAGAACTGACATAGAAGTAACAAAATAAAAAAAGAATACTAAAAACATTTATGTACTCTGCTTTCACACAAAAACATATTTTGTAAATAACTACTTATTGCCAAAATAATACATAAAAAGATAATATCTGTTCAACTAAACCTCCTGTAATTTGTTTTACTGTTTGTTTTATTTTATAATTCATGAGGCCATCCCTTGGCTATGTGTGGTGATCCATAATTCCTGAGAATGGGATCTTGGTGGTTGTCACTCTACAACAAATTGATTGGATCAAGCCAATCTGATGAACTGTTTAATCCAAATAAGAGTCAAATACATTGAAACAAGATTTGATCACTGTTTTACTTTAAGATACTTGGTTTTGAGTACTGAAAACTTAAAATTAACAGGAACTCAAAATCCACCTCCGGGCCCAAATATACAAACCAATGTATCCCTACCTCAACCAAGGCAAATGAGTATCCCTCTTGGTAAATTCCCAACAGAAGTTGAACTCCATGGTAGTGGCTTGTAGGGCAGAGGACAAGCAAATAAAAAAAAACAACTCATATGACAAATACAAACAAAAATCCCAAATGAAACCTCTCAGAATCCAATTCAGAAAATGAAATAATAGAATTTCTAAGATTTATTGCAATCAAATCACTAGAAGAAACTTCTTTAGCCAAATTGTCTCTTTTTTGATTGAAAAAATAATCTCCAGCCAAACAAACCCTAGAACTGTGAAAAAAATTAGAAGCACCAATCTACTTGTAGAGGTTATTAACAAAAAAGAAGCAAAAAAACTAATTAAATGAAAACCATCTACGATACAAAGTGCAAAATTTACCCACATGAAAAAATAAACACCTCAAAGGGAGTTATCAAAAACAGGAGTTACCTTTAGCTACTTCACAGGAAGTATATAAAGCCTTAGAAAAGCAAGGGTTCATGGACTACCAAAGGATAACCATTAGAAGGAGTGGTGAAGAAATACCAACTCACACATTTTGACATTTAACAAATCAATAATTCCAAAGGAAATGAAAATTGGATACTAGCTTGAAAAGGTAGAACAATATATCCACACACCTTTAAGGTACTTTAAATATCAGAAACATGGATATCACAATGAGAACTACAGAGAATGTTCGACATGAAAGGTGTGGTCAAACAGACCCAAATCACATGGAGGAAGATTGTCCCAACAAAATTAAAAACTCAAACTGCCAAGAGAACCATCTCATTTTTTTCAAGAATTTGTAATATATATAAAAGTGAAAGAAATCATGAAAGTGAAATATAAAATACCATAACTTTTCTAGAAGCCAGGAAAATAGTAGACTCCTATATTATATATATATATATCTCCTACACTCATCTAGCACAGAAGACGAATCCAATCAGCAATAACAACAATCAACCAGATAAATACAGAATTTTCATTGCAGAACTAGTGCAGGTGGGACCTAATGACTGGCTAAAGTTTCAAGAGCGGCTAAAAAAATTACACTCAGCTGAAATCAAACAAAAACAAAAAACACAACAAACACCCATACCAATGCCTGAAAATTATCTACTGAAAACTTTAAAGCTCTAATCAAAATAAATACCGTACAAAAAATCTCAAAGTTCACTGATCCACTCACTAATTCATGAAATAAAACTAGAATCAAACACTAAAGCAAAACACACTCAGATCACCCTAACCAAACTCAAACCTTAACTCTCAAGAATTAAAACACACTCAGATCACCCTAACCAAACTCAAACCTTAACTCTCAAGAATTAAAACACACTCAGATCACCCTAACCAAACTCAAACCTTAACTCTCAAGAATTAAAACACACTCAGATCACCCTAACCAAACTCAAACCTTAACTCTCAAGAATTAAAACACACTCAGATCACCCTAACCAAACTCAAACCTTAACTCTCAAGAATTAAAACACACTCAGATCACCCTAACCAAACTCAAACCTTAACTCTCAAGAATTAAAACACAATAAAACTAAATATAATAGGTCCATGAGTGTAGAAAGTAAGGATATTGAAACTAACTGCATGATTGCCAACTTCAAATCAGTAGATATATATAAAAAATATATGAAATACATCTATGAAACAGGACCTTCTACAAAGCATGTGGCCATGAAGCAAAATTGTCTACTAATCTTTGTCTCATACTCTAACAATACAAAAACAAAAATACTTATCTGCAAACTATTCAGTTACAAATCATATATATATATATATATATATATATATATAAGAACAAGATTTGGTATTAAATAATCCACAAGGGTTGATATGCTATTAGATAAGATAACCAACCAACAATATTTTGTTACAGACTCATTATGTATGATTGGCTAAATTCATGCTTCCTTCATAACATTTGTAAATATGTATTTTACAGCCTGGACACATGGATCAGTATTTACATTATAATGGCACTTGAAATTCCCCTGAATATAAGTACATCATCACTTGCCAACAAGCATGCTTTAGTATATTAATAAGGAAAACTATTTGATCCCCATGTCAACAACCAAGCTTACAAAGTGGTACCTGAGAATTAACAGGCTTGGTATTTTTGTAAACAAACCATCCATGTACAACACAGAGGGAGATTATAACAAAAAAGGATTGAGATAACTTACATTATCAATAAAACTACAATGAATATTAAACATACCTCAGCAGCTGTACATTTAACTAAGAATATCTGAGGAGCACAATGTCAATTAATAAGTGGTGGTGGAGGTGCCTGTGGTGTAATGGTTATCGTCGTAGGAAATGGATCCGGTCACACGAATTCAAATCCTGGCCGAGACTGATTGCATTTCACATAACACTAATACCCTTGGGAAAAGTATCAATCCAATTATTCTCCCTCCAGCTATGGGTAAATAGTAGGGCAGACTAGGTTCTTCAGCCTTATTGAGGCAACTAGTCTAGGAGAAGGAAAACTCTGAATTCAAACCTGCTAAACTCCGCTTAAAAATTGACCTTGTGTCATATCCTGCCCGAGTGGAGGGGTCGGTAAATATGAATAAGTGTCAGTAACAAGGTCCATAAGCGATGTCAGAAATCCAAAATTGCTTGGGGAGTTCATGTGGTATTATGGCTAACATGCTGGACTATGATATCTAAATGAGTTCAAACTCCAGTCAAGCTATTACATTCACTTTTGGACTAATACCCCTTGAGAAAGGTATGAATCCCTTTATCCTCCAAACTGTGGATTAAATAGTACCACTTCTATTCTTCTACAAGGCTTTGGCATTAAATAACTCACAAAGCTTCATATGTTATAGAATAAAAGAAACCAAACCAAACCAAACCTGTGTCACAGGACTGGTATATGTGAATGCATCAATCCCGTGAATTTAGGCGTTGTCTATTGACAGAGGACTGGACAAAAGACAGAGGCAAGTGGATGAGTTTAAATTCAGATTTTATTGAACGAATTTTACACAAAAGGTGTATTGGTGTAGAAATCACAGTTGTTGTATCATGTCAGTGTAGTCTCTGTTGGGTGTTGAAAGTTTATGTTGCAGAAAGTCAGCTGTCTATTAGTTTGTGTTGACATGTATCTAGAAAGTGAGGATGGTCTCTGCGCTTGGTTCAGATATCAGGTGTTACTGTATGGTCAGGTTGTAGATGTAACTGGAGATGGTCAATGATGTGGACACATTGGTGACAAAGGCTGGATGATCAATGTCCTGGTTGTGCAGTACTTTAGTTTAGGAGGGAGGGGCCAATGTCACCTTGAAGTGTTGGTGCTAGTCGCTCATGGACTAGATGCTGCAGATGATGGTTACAGAGGTTGTTTGATCAATGTCCCGGTTTGTTCAATCCTTGGTTTTAACCAGGTGTGTCGATGTGGCCTCAAGTGTTGATGCTAGTCCAAGCATGGACTAGGTGATGCAAGTGCTGTAGTTTGGTCATGCAGGAACAGCTGCTAGGTTAAGCTAGAGTTGGTCTGCAGTTGGTGCTGGCTGCTGCATCATCATATCATGTTGAGCTGGTGTGCAAGTGCTGATAGTTTGCAGAAGCAGGAACTGCTGCAGATGAAGCTGGAGCTGGTCTGCAGGTGCTGGTAGCTGGAAGGTGCAGTGAGTATACCAAGAGTAATCTCAAAAGACTTTCTAAGATTAGCTCTGAGAAGAGCTGTTTGAATGATAGAAATAAAAGTCTGTGATTGGTTTGGTTGTTAGTGCTGGGTCCATAGCTGTGATTGGTTGGATTCTACGTCTTCTGCTTCCGCTGGTGGTAAGGACGCTGACCCCACATTCAGCAGCTTGGTTTGGTGGTGAGGACAAAGACCCCATACTGCTGGGAGAGGTAATGAATTCCTCTCTGCCTTGTTGACTTTTTGATTGCTGCCTGTGTGTTTATATAGCGTTAGCCGCTGCCACTCTGCTGGTTGAGGGAAGTATTTCAGTACACAGAAAGTCTCCTTATAAGATATAAGTGATAATGAGATCCCTCATAATGCTTTGAAGAGGAACTTTTGAATATATTTCATCCTGTGGTAATAATTTTGACTCTGAAAGGCTAGCAGAATGAACTACTTTTGAAAAATAGTTCAGTTGTTCATAATAGAAGTTCACTCATGATCTACGTACAATGTTTTGTTGTCTTATGTCACAGGTGACTCAGTGTTTTTCTAAACCAGATACTTTGGGTATTATAGATGCGATGGCTATGATACCTGCAAGTCCAATATCAAATACACAAAGAAAAAGAAGTAAAAAATCTGACTTTTAAATCTACCCAGAGTGACCTCACACTCACTCATGAGCCAAAATACCCACTATTCAAAAAGCAATGTCTTTTATAGGGGACACAGAAATATGAAATTGGTCTGTGACCAAATACTGCCGCTTCTTTCTAAATAACACTTCTATTACTGGTTCACACAGTTTTCATTCCAAGAAAGTCATAGACATCTTCTCCCTGTGTTACTTAGTCACAATTACTCACCCTTGATGTCCTGATCACAGCACCAGCAACTAAGGGGAAGTCATTTTTATCTGGTACCCCTATGTAGGAGAAGATCTTGAATTTTCCTCATGCATCAGCTTCCTGTAGACAGTCATTCACACTGCTCATATCTATTTCATTTTCTATCTCATTATCACATGAGGACAATGCAGTATCAACATCATCATTGGCTGAGTTCAAACCTGTATCAGGACTGAGGTCCACAGTATGGTAAGGTTTTCTATCAACCACATCCACTTGTGGGCTGATGGTTACCTTTCTTTTTTGGATGGTTACCGTTCCCTTTTTAGTGGCATCTTTACCCAGACTACATCTCCTGGCTTATATGATGCAAGTTCAACCTCAGGTATCTGTGGAGATACTATATTAATGCCTTTTAAGCATATCTTATATGTATATATTTCGTTGGCAAGAACAGTTGAGTTGAAGGAGCCATCTTTGAGAGCTGTATTGTACCAGCACAGCTTCCTGAATGGAGCACTGTTTTCTGGAAGCAGTCTATTTCATACTCCAATGACTTCTCTCAGCTATTTCATCTCCTAGAGCATATGCACATCGAAAATGCAAACAAACACCTCATTTCACCTAAAATTCCTGGAAGGCTGTACTGCAGAAAGTGGTGTTGTTATCCATGAAAACCTTGAAAGAAGAACGTCACTCATAGAATACAACTCCATCTGTCACATAATGTTTAATCAATCCTTGCTAACCAATGTTCACCATACACTGAAACTAGTTGGACCACAGTCTACAAGGGTCAGGTAATGAGTGCTGCCATAGTAGTTGATATACATTCCCAATCTGTACCAGACATTGATCATCTCCTACTTCCCCTTCTGCCTCAACACTGGTGCCAGATCAATGGATTGGCACTCCTCACACATTTGTATCACTGACAAGAAGAATGTGATTGAGCTAATTTTCCTGACAAAGAGTTTTTTTGTTTGATTCCAGAGTGTCCTCTGTGTCCATTATCTTGCTATGACCAAACACTGCAGAGCACACCTGCAGTACAGGTTTAGCATCCTTCCTTGCTATCCATAGCATTCTGGTTTGGTTATCAGTTCTTTTCTGCACTGAAGTGACCAGTGGTTCATGAATTGACAGGTCATGCTCATTGACCTGTTCCAAAAGCATATGGAGCTTTCTTTGTATGAGTATCTCCCCAGGCAGTGTTGGTGCACACCTTCATCTTGCTAATTTAAGTATTTGAAAGCCAGTGGTATATATACAGGAAGTCTATCTTCATGTTGAGTATCTTCCTCTGTCATTGATTGAAGCAGAGGACATGATGTCAATGCCAGTCTCTTTCTCTGTTAAATGTGCCAGTACTCATCATTACAATCTGTGTTGATGAAAAACTATGCTTGGCTCTCCTGAACTCTAGGTGGTCAAACATGATAGTGAGCATGAAGTTGCACTAGCCCTGGCTCAAGCAATATATTAAGGTGGCCATGAAAAATGCAATGTAAAATACATTTGAGAGTCTTAAAGATTAGTTTTATTACTTCAGCAAGAAGTTTCTTTGTCAGTGTCATTTTATGTGAAGGATTTTATTTTTTAGAGCTGATGTTGATGAACCTGTAATAACTTGCCTCATTATTTTTTGTATCTGTAACATTATTATGTGCACTATCAGCCAAATTTATCTAAATCAATATTTTACAGTATGAAAAAAAAAACAAAGCTATAAAAATTAGTGAGTTAAAATAATTATTTATCTTAGTTTAAATCAGGTCATAGAGTCCAACCAATGTTAAGGACAAATGACTGGTTCTGAGCAAGTTTTTATTGCTTCAAAATAGATTGTCTTCAAGAAATACCTCTTCCAGCTGAACCCAAAATGCCCTACCTCCAGAATTACCATTAATATATGCTTATAATTTAGCAAAGTTGTTTTTCATAATTGAATAAATAATAACAATCCTTTGAAAAATTTCAATACAAATTGACTTTGAGTACTTAAAGTAAGTATTTAACATTACCAAAAAGTTAGTAGATATGAGATAGCCAAATATAATGTGACAAAAACCACCAAGATAATGGTGCAAATCTGAATGAATCCTTGGTTAATAAGAAGAATTCTTTGTTTCAAATATTCTAACAAGAATATGCCAGCTTAGTCAGCTGGGACAGTAGAATACACTGATTACATTTCTGCGGAGAGGTAAAAACCTGCAAAGGTGTGTCCTAGATATGACACAATCTGATAGTGAAACTTCAATCCTAGAGCTTTGGGGAATATGGAGTACCCCTTCATTGCCATTACTCCCAGATCTACTCTAATCCAGAATGGTAGTACCTGTTAAGATTGCATCTATGGATCAAATAGAAATATATAATCATTTTCTGAACTCAAAAGCATTTAACTGTGGGTAAACAAATTACTAATGTTAAATTGAATTATTAGTACTACATAGCTAGTCCTGGAACCATTTAACTGTGAGCAAACAAATGAGCTCTGGCTGATTTTAAAATGTTTACAAATTATATATTTAATAAATATGTATAAACAGAATTTAGCATTAAATAACCTACCAAGGTTGATATGCTATAAAATACAACCAACCAACAAAAAGAATGTGCATATAATATGTTATCTCTAAGATAGATCTTTCTTTATAAATTTCTCCATTCCTTGAAGGTTACCTAAGAAAACCCTGAGAATAAACTGGTTAAAATATTGTGTTTGTTGCTATAAATTTATTCTCTGCTGTTTGCTTCAATCTATCAATTCTTGTTTGTCAACTTAAATTTTTCATGATGCATTTCTTTAAAAATGGGTATGTTGCTCTCCAGGACACACATATACATGCACAGAGCTCACACTTGGATTAATCTCACTGATAGAAGAGTCAGCTTTTATTCTGCCTCCTTTTAGCAAGACCCCTCACTTGATCTCTAAAGTGAAAAGACCCAACATCCAAGTAGACCTTGAAGAAAGAGAAAGAAGGAACAGTGAGAGGAAATAGAAAATACTCATTTTTCCTTTATTATAACAGTCAGACATCAAAAGTGAAGACTGAAAGAAAATCAGAAGTAAATTGAAGATTTTATTGCAGTGGGAGCAAAATATCCATGAGGAAGAAACCATTTCCAGATTTAAAAATAATATGCACTCTCCTAAAACTGTGAGGATCTTAAATGAGTTATTTTTTTTAATAAGTCAGTAGTATTTATTTAGATATGATAAAAGTTTTATGGCTGAAAAGAAATTAATAGCAAAAACATTTTTATCTACAAAAAAATCCTATGAAAAAATAATCGCATTTGAAAGTCTTCTTTTTTTATTTTTAGATAAATTCACTGCTCTCATATAAATATAGCATGTTACACTAAAGCGGATGCAAAATTATGCTTTAAAAAATGGGTAATAATAAATTTCCATGACTATAACAATTATATTGATTTAATTGTAAATAAGTACAATTATATTCTTTTAAATTTGGTCAATCCAATCTAATATTCTTTCCTTCTTACTCAAAATATACAGATCTGAATGACAGTTTCTGATAAGATTGACAAAGTGTAATTTGGGGTAAAATTAAGTGTTAGCATGTAAAAACCTTTTGTAAAATTGTAATCACTGTGGACATAATTGTGTATTTTATTTCTCTTTGCCTGTAACAAAATGCAAAGTAGATCTGTTGTCAGATAGGTAATTATCTACACAGCTTGTTTTCATGCACAATTTGTCTATGAGTAACCTTTTTCTGAAATTATAATCACAGCTGGCATGATTGTGTATTTCATTTCTCTTTGCCTATAACAAGATGCAAAGTAGATCTGTTGTCAGATTGGTGATTGTCTAGACAGCTTGTTGTCATGCACAATTTGTCTATGACTAACCTTTTTGTGAAAATGTAATCTCAGTTGATACGATTGTGTATTTTATTTCTCTTTGCCGATAACAAGATGCAAAGTGCATACGTTGTCAGATTGGTAATTGTCAACACAGCTTGTTGTCAAATACAATTTGTCTATGAGTAACTTTTCTACGAAAATGTAATCACAGCTGACATGACTGTGTGTCTTATTTCTCTTTGCCTGTAACAAGATGCAAAGTAGATCTGTTGTCAGATTGGCAATTGTCTACACAGCTGGTTTTCATGCACAATTTGTCTATGATTAACTTTTCTGCGAAAATGTAATCACAGCTGACATGACTGTGTATTTTATTTCTCTTTGCCTATAACAAGATGCAAAGTAGATCTGTTGTCAGATTTGTGATTGTCTACACAGCTGGTTTTCATGCACAATTTGTCTATGACTAACCTTTTTGTGAAAATGTAATCACAGTTGATATGATTGTGTATTTTATTTCTCTTTGCCTGTAACAAAATGCAAAGTAGATCTGTTGTCAGATTGGTGATTGTCTACACAGCTGGTTTTCACGCACCATCTTCTATGTGTAACCTTTTTGTGAAATTGTAATCACAACTGACATGATTGTGTATTTTATTTCTCTTTGCCTATAACAAGATGCAAAGTAGATGTGTTGTCAGATTAGTGATTGTCTACACAGCTGGTTTTCATGCACAATTTGTCTATAAGTAACCTTTTTGTGAAAATGTAATCATAGCTGACATAATTGTGTATTTTATTTCTCTTTGCCTCTAACAAGCCGAAAAGTAGATGTGTTGTCAGATTGGTGATTGTCTACACAGCTGGTTTTCACGCACCATCTTCTATGTGTAACCTTTTTGTGAAATTGTAATCACAACTGACATGATTGTGTATTTTATTTCTCTTTGCCTATAACAAGATGCAAAGTAGATCTGTTGTCAGATTGGTGATTGTCTACACAGCTGGTTTTCATGCACAATTTGTCTATAAGTAACCTTTTTGTGAAAATGTAATCATAGCTGACATAATTGTGTATTTTATTTCTCTTTGCCTTTAACAAGGTGCAAAGTAGATCTGTTGTCAGATTAGTGATTGTCTACACAGCTTGTTTTCATGCACAATTTGTCTATGACTAACCTTTTTGTGAAAATGTAATCACAGCTGACATGATTGTGTATTTTATTTCTCTTTGCCTGTAACAAAATGCAAAGTAGATGTGTTGTCAGATTGGTGATTGTCTACACAACTTGTTTTCATGCACAATTTGTCTATGAGTAACCTTTTTGTGAAAATGTAATCACAGCTGACATGATTGTGTATTTTATTTCTCTTTGCCTGTAAAAAGATATAAAACACATCTGTAGGGAATCATCATGGCATAATAGCTAAAGTGCTGGATTGTGATCTTGAAGTAAGTGTGTTTAAACTCCATTCATATTATTACATTCACTTTCTGACTATTGAGAAAAGTATGAAACATTTATCCTCCCAGGTAAGAGTTAAAATAGTACCACTATTTTTTTTCTACAAAGATGCTTTTGGCATTAAATAACCCTGTTAATATGCTATTAAACAATGGAACCAAAGTAAATTAAAACAAAGTATATCTTTCATCAGATTGCTGATTGGCTGCACAGCTTGTTTTCATTTACAATTTGTTTATGAGAAACCTAATGAAATTTTAACCACTGCTGACCAGATTATCATTTTTATTTTTAATTGTTTCCAGCAATCATTTTTAATATTATAAAATTACACCTTCTAAATACACTATTTCAGTATTAGTTACTGCATAAAAACTTTAACATATTGCTGTGTGCATTACACATATGTATGCATATCAGAGTATTCAATATGTTTTTGGACAGTTTATGTAAACTTTTTGCCTTATATAAGTGTTATATAATTGAGGAATGATTTTTTATATAAAATCATTTTTTGTTAATTATATCTTATCATTCAGTTTGAGTTATTGGGTGCAGTCTTACACTCACGCGCAAAGGATATGACAATCACCAGTTGTCATAATAAACCCCCAGACAGGAAATGGGGGCTGGAGTGTGAATGGCGTCCTGCCCAGAAAAGATGGTCTTGAGAATTTGAGGATTTTGAAAAGATGTCAGTTGAGATTCTGCTGTTAAGAGTTGTAGTTGTGTTTTCTACCACTGCAGTTGAGTTTTTTGGATCTCAACCAGCAGAGATGAATGGAGATCTTAAACATCACAAGATACTCCGTGCGTTGGGGTGGGGTAAGCATAGTTTGATTAGCAAAGACCTTTAAGAATGGTGTCTCTCTCCTTGTGTCACCATGGACCAAAGCCAGAAACTAATAAACCCATTTGTGTCCAAAACGACAGAATTGGCTTGTACTGTTATTATTAAGATCACCAAATCATGCAACATAAGAATTTAAACATAAGATATCTATGAAAATGGTCTTAGTGTGTAAAAAGCAACTTTCTTATAAAACTGTCATCCTCAAGTCATATCTATAGAAATATAAGCTGGATAGAAAATATACTAGACAATATCACTTCAGCAATGAATAAAAGTTGGTAATTGTATTTGTTGTTTTTACCTCCTAAGCCTTATTATCAGCATATTTAGAGAAAAATAGGGAGATAACTACTACACCTCCTCTATTCTCCCTTTGCTTGCAGGCAAGATTTTATGAGGAGCAGACAGCTCTTACAAGCCCACCTGGTTAAGTGAGAATAACCTGGACAGAAACAGAGGAATTTTTGTTGTTATGCACTGTGAATGCCAAAGGCATATTGATGTGTCTCTTACAGGGTGCCAAATTGCTGCATGAGCATCATCACTGGAAGGGATTGGAAGATTCGGATCTATGAGCAGAACATTACAGGTATGGATTGTGGATTCAAGCTTTGCACTGAGCATGGGATTGGATTTTCAATATTTTCAAGAAACAAAACAGCAGTTCCTAAATGTAATCCTGTCTTGACTCATCAATTGATTCAGTATTGACGATCTGGATAAACAATAATGATTTTGCTCAGTGTTCTGCTGGCTGTTTAGTTGATTTTGGATTGCCACTAAACTGTAGAGGGCAAAGGTTATGTGTTTACCTGATATACCTCTTCTTCATTTGTACATTGCATGGGTGGAGGGTCTCCTCATGGCATTGTGCTGCAGCTATCAATTCAGGGTGTGGCTTGTAAAGGAATGGAATCACATAGTTGATGGTGGTGCAAGAGTCGTGCTAGGGATAAACCAATACTTTGGATGGGAGTGTCGCAGTTTTGGAGGATGGCCAGGGCCATGTTGTCATTAACTAAGGAACCTTGGGGATCTGTATTACTATTCATTATCCTCTTTGCAGTTTTTACAGCCAGAATTGCTGGCCATTAGATTGGTTGTTATACAATGAAAAAAACTCATATGGTTGAAATAAAAGATAATTTTATTATTTGAGCTGACAGAATTTTCATCCAAGAGGGAAAAAAAATTAACAAAATGATTACTCAAGTCCAACAGGCTATTTGAACCTGTTCCATTCAATATTTTTTGGTGAAATTGATATATTTTGCTTTACATATTGGCTGATCAAACAGACTTTGTTTAATTTCTGTTGCAAATTTGTTCTGGGTCAGCCGCATATTCTTCAGAGATTTCTTGGATCATTTGTCATAAATGAAACTTTGGAATTAAATTTTTTTCTCTTTTTTTTTTTTCAGGTCACAGTGAATTGGTTTCGGTAAGTTAAATTATGTTAGTTTTCTTATAGAAACATAATTGAAAAAATTCTGGTGCACATAAAAAGATATTTAATGTTTTTATCAAAATTTGATCAGAATAACAAAAGTATGCCCAATTAGTTAAAAAACAAACAAAAACTTTTTCCATATTTAAGTAACAATAATAATAATTAAGTGATTTGGGAACTTTCATTTGTTTTATTTACCCAAACCTTCTACTTCGAGCAGAGTTTTTTTTTTTTGGGGGGGTATGGTATTCCAAATATTGTAGGTTATTTAATGCCAAATCCTGTTTATATATGTATATTGAATATATATAATTTGTAAACACGTTTTGTAGATAATATTCTTAAATAATCCAGAGCTTTTTTTTTCACACTGTTAAATGGTTTCAAGTACTTCTGTATAACAGTCACAATTTAACATCAGTCATTTATTTGCGCACATAGTTTGTTCTATTTAACCCTATTAGGTGCTACCACTCCAGGTCAGAGTGAACCTGGGAGCGATGGCAATGAAGGGGTACTCCACATTCCCCAAATCTCCAAGGCTGGAGCCTCACCATCAGATTGTATAATGTCATATCCAGGATACTCATTAGGAGGGTCTTACCTGTCTGCAGAGATACTGTTGGTGTATTCTACAGCCCCAGTTGAATGGGTTGCAAGCAGGATGTGACACAAGCTCAAATTTCAAGCAGAGTGAAGCTGGTTTGAATTTAGTTTTCCTTCTTCTAGAATAGTGACCTAATCAAGGCTAAAGATCTCAATCTGCCCTACTAATTACCTATAGCAGGGGGGAGAATAGATTGATTCATGCCTTTACCATGGATATTAGAAAAAAGGGAAATGCAAACTGTATTGTTCAGGATTTATGCTGATTGCATTTCCTTTCAACGATCACCATTATGCTCAGCCCACCTCCCTATTGTAATTGGCACTATAAATTGATAAAAGGTAAATATCAAGATATAAGATTAATCAAAACTAAGAAAATTCAAAATCTGAGATGAACCAGACATGCGGGACACTGCTAGAGAAGTAGGGACGAACTCAGAAGTGACATATTCCTGTGGACCCCTTCACATGGATGAGCAAAGGCAGGACGACCAGCTAGAACCTAGATAAAACAGCTCTGTGCTGATATGGGATGTAGCCTTGAGGACCTACTGGAAGCGATGGACGATAGAGAAGGATGGCGGGAGAGAGTCAGAGATATTTGTGCTGATGGTGCGACATGATGATGATGATGGCATACATGACAAAGGAAAGGAATAGCATTTTATGAAGATTTAAATGACATTTGGCACAAGAGGTATTTCTAGAAGATCATTGAAAAATGAATTAACATTCTAGTAGTACTTAACTAGATTACATATGGGTGGTAAAATGGTCATTATCAAAAATAAAGAATCATTTATTCGTATTGAAAGGATGTTTTATTTGTTTTTATAATTTATTCACAATGTGACGGTTACTGTATCTTTGTTCTGAGGTTACATTATCCTGGAATGTCGGGGAGAATCTCTGACAACAGTACCGTACCACCCAAGCTCTAAATATTCTCCGTAACTAGTTATATTTTATTGATAGCTTTGAAAGCCCATATAACTAGCCAAGTATAAAGCTTGCGTATAGGTTTCATTTTTTGAGATACGGATGAATGAGGATGTGTCAAGGGTCGAGAGGTCAACATGATATAAATGAACATGTGAAGAGTTCCGAACCGGACAAACAATATGACGCGTGATTGGTTTTTTTTTCTTTTCTTTATATATGTATCTTTCTTGCATATTTTATTTTAAAGAAAGCACAATTATAACAACAGAAAAACAAAAAGTAAAACAAATACAAAAAAAAATACAGAAATGTGGAGGACAAGTCGCTTCCAATAGTGTTTGACTATGTCCTTCCAATAAGACAAAGTTTTTTTTTCTTTTTTTTTTTTTTTAACTCGTCTTAAACTTACACCCGTATCTTCTTGTCCCCTTTACAATTAAAGGGAGGGAACCTCCTCGTTCTCCTCCATACTTGTTTACTTATTTTCTTTTTCTTTCCCTTCTTTTAGCGAATAACAAAAGTCTCTCCTCTTCGTCTTTAAAGTGGATATACAATTTTAAACAAATATGTTTTCCGCCGAAACTGGCTGTTAATGAACAACTTCAAAAATGTTTCTTTGGATATTCTTGATACGGACCTTTATTTAGGTTACGTATATCATTTGTAATAAAATTTTTGACTAACCTTTTTCCTTTCCTCTCTATTGTTATTTTTTTCTTATATTCGTTAATTTCTTATTAACGAGTCGCAAGGCACCATTTTTTTTCTTTTACGTTGAGCCTCAGTTTCTTGCCCAACAGAGTTGACAGCTTCTATTAGGCCATTCTGTTACTAGAATTTCACCTTTTACCGGACCACATGAAAAGCAATCTTTCTCTTCCTTGGCGAAGCTCGGAACTGACTTTTTGGCTTTCGTTCTTTTTGGCGGTAAAACATCCTCCCTGCCTCGACCAATCATATGTCTTTTCCCTATCTGGGTCAAGACCTTTGCCCCTTCTCAGTTGGTCTTTTACTGTTGCTAGGGCTCGAAAACCCGCCAATCGCCGGCCTTACTTCCGGTCCTCATAGTAGTCCTTGGTTTCCTACATTTTAACCCTACCGTGGCCGCTGGGCCGTCACAACAACAGGTTAATTTTTGTTTACCCTAAGTGTGGTTTCAAGACGATGGCTTTGGTTCATTTGGAGGTCTCAGATACTTTCAAAAACTTAATATATTAATAAATCATTTTGATAAAATATTTAATTTTATTTGTATCCAGATTCTGAAGAGTAGTACTGAATTAAACTAAAAAAGAAAATCAGGTTTCTAAGCTTTTTTAAACAGGTCTGACTGTTGAAATGGAATGGATTCCCTCTTAGCACAATACCTGACTGCAACAGAGAGGATTTTAGAGTATATAGGAAGGGTGAAAGCAATCTGTCTCTTGTAATGATTACCAAGAGAGTGAGTAAAAGCTGTGAGATAAGCACCCTTTTACAGCAAGGGGAACTGTAAGACATAGAAGGTACAAAACAGATTCCACCGTAAAAACAAAACCTTTCCAGACATAACTTTTAGAACTCCTGAAAGTTTGTTTAAAATTGAATCAAAAATGGCAGAGTCTTCTTTGTATGGACTGATATATTTGATGAATAAGAATATACATATAAAAACAGTGCACTTTGGTGTATCTATATTATACTTAGCTGATTTTTTAATGTTTGTTACTGCAACACAGCAAAAATGCCTCACTGCAGTGATATTTTTATCAGTCCAACCGCATCAAAATGACCTAACTTAGAGAAAAAAAGCAATTTACAACCCAATTTAGGACTTAATAATTATAGTGTGGAAACCTCATTCATGTTCACCCTGTTTATTATAATTTTTCAAGAGATATAACTATTAAATACTAATTATAGAGTATTTCTCCTCATTTATTTGCATTTGATTATAATATAAATCCTGAAAAATCTGATATGATTTGATATCGACTTTATGGTCACAGAAGGCAGACTTTAAAAGTTTTACCAAATTATTTACAAAGCATAGCTTAGTTGTGACACAAGGTTAGAAGTATGTGGTACCCAGTAAGAATCAAACTCACTAACAATTGTCTACTAATCTACCTTGCTAATCATGACACCATGTGTAAGTAAGTTTTATATAACTTGTTTTTCTAAATGAGACAAAGGATATTTTGTAAATCTTCATTCTGAAGATAAACAAAGAGTATTTTATCAATGTTTAAATGGAGTGCTTGAAAAAATTACAATAATAAATACAAGACCCATAAAATGTCTTGTAATCAAGTCACATTGGAAGCATTGGTTTTAAGTGGATCACCAAAGTAAAGCAGCAAGGAACGTACTTGCTTGCAATGGGTGACTGATTTGCATATGTAAGGTTAAATTAGCAATGTGAGACTTGTTTGCCAGATTAAGAAAAGATTATTCAATCAACATAGTTCATTGATGATAACATTCCTATTCCAGCAGAGAAAATAGAAAAATATGCATGAAAGAACATTTTTAAATTCTGGAGGGATTGTGCATATCACTATATGGTTAGTTGGTAGGAGGGTGGATTTTTAGTCAGGTCCTTACTCACAAAGGTTCAATATTGGCATTAGTATATCCAATGACATACTAACACTGAATAGATGGAAGAAAATACAATATAGAAGCATTTAATACTCATATAATATACATTGAAGTGGTATTGACAAGAATATAAAAATGAGTCCCAACAGATGAAATATGTACATGTTGTTCTATGAACAAGTGGTATATGAAAGAAGTTCAAAAATGATAAAAAGGTAGAAAAATGATATGATGAAGCCATGTTTTTACTCTTCGAAAAACAGAGACAAAAGAAACTGAGATGGATCATGAGACCATTGATCATGCTGCCTGGTATCTCCCTATCATTCTGACTGTAGGGACATTGCAAAGATCAACAGGAAGAGGGATTGACTTGAAACAAAGGCAAGAAATCAGTGAAAGGATGATGTTTGTGGCTATCCTTGTAACCCAGGCCTCTTGCTCCATCTGTACGAATTGCAATAGAGACTACTGCTCAAACACCAGCTTGTAGTCATAACAGATGTTGTTGCAGGCATATTTCACTTAAGGAACATTTTTATCATCGTCTCTTGAGACTGAGATACCTATAATAAAAATATACCATAAAAGATTTCTGACCATTTTATTAATATGCAAGACAATTAACTTTTAATTCAGATGACTTAAAACTGCATTAACCTATGTTATTCCCACTTGCTTCCCATCTTCAAGAAAGAATGAATTTCATTTTCTGAATTCTAAAATCTCCATGTCTGAATCTTAAATTCCTTCATCTTGGCATTTTTTATTCCACATTAACCTCTAAAAGATTTAAAATTCTCAATTTTGAAACTTAAATTCAGACCTTGAAATTAATGGTTCATACACTATATAATTTTTACAAAATAGTAATTGATATTTTTTTAAATTTTGGTACCCCAAAATCTTTCTTATAATGGTCAAAAAGTGCTTTGTGACAGGTTTTCATGGCAACTATGATGTTCAAAATAAGGTTCAAACAATATTGGGCATCATGGTAAAATATTCAAAGGGTGGACCAAAATTTTTATTTAAAATGATCCCAGTTGCTAGATTAGAGGCATGTTTTTTCTATGAAAATGCTTCATATATTGTTGATGTAATCAAACAATTAAACGGTCTGGTAATTGCTATTGTATGTGATAACAAAGGGACCAATCAATCTTTTTAAAAAAAAATTTGACACTTTACAATAACTAAAAATGGCTTGTATTTACTTTTTGATTATGCCCATCTTTTGATTGATATTTATAATAATTGGATTTCTAAGGCCTTTGCTGAATTACAATTTTATTTAGAAGGTAAAATGAGAAATTATAAGAGGTTTTTTCAAACATAAAAAACTCAATTTCTAAGGTGACAATTCAAAATGTTTTTGAAAAATTTCATATTGAAACAACTAAACTATTTCTTAAATTAAATATTGATGTTAAAGAATACACCTTCGATCTTGGCTAAAATTGCTCAAAATATGGATATTTGCAGGATAAAATGGCATGCAAAACATTTGATAACTTACCATACCTTGAAACTAAGGTCTCTAAAGATATTAAAATCTCTCTTTTGAATGTAACAGGCTATGTTACAAGAAAAGATTGTCCCACAGAAGAGGAAATATTTAATAATACTAGTTTTTATTTTCAAGGGTATGGAATTTTTTTCAACAAAACAGATTGTAGTATTTTAAAAATTTCACTGGATATCACAGTTCAATGAGTATTCTTCTATTTTATAATGTTTGATGTTGTTGAATTGAAGACTTACAGAAATTCTTTATGTCAATTTCTGGTATGTATTATTTCAATATAAGGAGAGCATGGGATTATATTGTCAAATATATTTTTTTTAAATTATTATTTGTTTGATTCATTTATCACAACACAAGAACCAGTGTGAAAAGTTTTGAAATTATCTTATAATTTTACTTATAAAATAGAATAAAAATTTTTATACAAATTTCAAGATTACATAATCAGTATTGATTATTCATATTTTTTCAAGTTGTATATCTCTAGTACAGGAGGTTATTTTAATTCTTTCTTTGTACATTTGATTTTATAGAAATAAGTCAATAATTGTAATTTTCTTCCTAATAATATGTATAGTTGCTAATTAACTAATTACTGGACATTATTAACAAATTCCTAACTAAAAATTTTGGCAGTAATTGTTATTTAGATCTCCACGTGTCATGGACGTCAGTTGCATGGCTGCCAAAACTGTTTCATAGATTGCCATGATTGAATCCAATTTGATAGCAACAAAAAACTTATAATTACTTGAATTACAACACTTGACTCCTATAATGTGTGACTCATAATGACTTTGATTCCTGTCACTCAACGGCCAACCATTTATACACTTTAGCTATCAGCTGAACAAGCATGAACTTCAGAGCAATAATAAGATTGGTCTTTTATTCATCTAAGACAATCATTAATAAATATATGAGAGTAATCTTAAAAGTTCATATGATGATGTCATATATACCATAGATGTCTTTTTTGACTGATGAGACCCAACACTGCAACGAGAAGTATGTAGACCGCAAGTGATAGACTATGTTGAAAAATAAACCTCATTTGGTCACATTCCATGAGACTATCTTGACCAGCCAATGAACTTTTCAGTTGACCCTCATATATATATATATATATATATATATATATATATATATTCTTAATTCAGTGGAGGTGCCCGTGGTGTAATGGTTATCGTTGCAAGAAATGGACACAGTGGCACGAATTCAAATCATGGACGAGACTGATTGCATTTCACATAGCACTAATACCCTTGGGAAAGGTATTAATCCAATTATTCTCCCTCCAGCTATGGGTAAATAGTAGGGCAGACTAGGTTCTTAAGCCTTGGTGAGGCAACTAGTCTAGGAGAAGGAAAACTCTGAATTCAAACCTGCTAAACTCCGCTTAAAAAATTGACCTAGTGTCATATCCTGCCCAAGCGGAGGGGTTGGTAAATATGATATATTCTTAATTTTTACTTTTTTAAAACAATATTAAAACAGATAATGATATTTCTCTTTTTAGAGTATTTTTTAAAAGGTTTTCTTGGGTCCTTGCTTTTGCTCATTTGGTTCTCTACAACCAGTTAGATAATTCACTCACCTGAGATTACTGATTGATTTTAACAGCTTTATCTACCTGACGAGGGTTATTTTATTCTCAGGGGTTAGAGCATCTCATTCATATTTACATTTTTGAGAAATTGTTTCTTTAGAGTATTTTTTGCATACGATCTTATCAAATTCAAATCATTTTTAATGATCTATTCGACCCATTGATGGGACCCTAATAGGTACTACCACTCAGAACCAGAGTGGACCTGAGGGTAATGGCAATTAAGTTGTACTCCATACTCAACAGATCTCCAGAACTGGAGCCTCACCATCATATGCAGTTTAGAGTAATATCTTACCCCGTGCGGAGGATACAGGCAGCATATTCTAAGCCATGCCTACAAGGTGGTCATCTGAGATTCGTCCAATGTCAGTGTGACCGTGGTCAAGATGTACTAGTGCTATTTTTGGTCTTGTCCTTACATATCTCCATTGGGCACCCCTCATCAAACAGACCATGTACCAAAACTGATTCATGAGGAACAGGAAAAATAATTAAAGCAACAAAATCAATTAATAAACTGGTTCAACTGAATCAATAAATAATAACAACATTGTATCTCAGAAATTTAAAAAATACACTATTAGCTTCATTTTTTCGTCTCTTTTATCTACTAATAAACAACTTTACAATTACTGTCTGTCATTTACAGGTACTCTTCCACAATTAATTCAATTATTTTTTTGCTGGGGAGATGTTCTCTGTCCTTTTTAATTCAGTCATTCAAACTATTCACCAGGTAAAACCACATAATGCAGTAATAGTTAAAAAGAAAAACCTGAAATGAGGGGTACAGACAACTACTGGATGACTTATCACTTACCTACTAGTTATCTGTTTTCATAACATATAAATTCTCTATCTCTTTGTTAGTTTGTTTTGTTTTGGTTTTTTTGTCTAGGTTCTGGTTCTACATAAAATATCCAAAGGTTTTTCTAAACTAATGTGTATATTTTGCTTTCAAAATTGCTTAATAAAAAAAATAGGTTATTTCAAAAAATAAGATTGAATATGAATAACTGTTATTCATTTTCAACAAAGCACTTGTGGCATAATGATTATTGTTGTAGGAAATTGACCCAGCGACCTGAATTTAAATTTTACATTAGGCTGTTTGCATTTCACATAGTGCTAATATCCTTGGAAAAGGTATGAATCCAACTATTCTCCCTCCAGTTATGGGTAAATAGTAGAGTAGACAGAGCTCTTTAACCTTAGTATGGCAGCCTGTATAGGAGATAAAAAACACTAAATTCAAACCGACGCGCGGGTAAAAAAGGGGCGCGTCCTGCTGAGGTTGGAGCCCTGGCCTCGGTGTTCGAAAAATCAGCTACAGAGCTCAAACAATCAAAACTACTAAAATGCAAGCAAACACTACAAATAGCCACATTTAACGTAAGAACCTTAAATAGAATAGGACAACTCCCAGAGCTAATCGCATCGGCCGAAGAACATAAAATAGACATAATATGCATACAAGAACACAGATACACGCACACAGAAGATATCAAATATCACGAAACTGGCAATGGATGGTCGCTCGCCACTGTATCCGCATGGAAAAACTCTGTCAACGCCGCAGTAGGAGGGGTAGGATTGCTTATAGGACCTAGAGCACTAAAAATGCTTAATAGCGTTGAGAAAATACAACCTAGAATGATGGCAGCTACATTTAACGGGAACCCCAGAGCAACAATCATCTCATGCTACAGCCCCACCAATGTTAGTGAAGAAAATGAAATAGTCACCTTCTACGATGAGTTATCCTCATTAGTGCGTAGCATCCCGAAACACAACATGTTAGTCATTGGCGGAGACATGAATGCACAAATCGGGAAAAACGGAAACAACAAATACAGCCTCCACAACACGTCAAATAGAAATGGGCAACATCTAACAGATTTCATGATAGAAAATAGATTAGCATGCCTCAATACAAACTACCAAAAAAGAGAGGGCAAACTATGGACATACACGTACGCAAACAATACTAAAGCTCAGATAGACTACGTCCTTATAAACAAGAAATGGAAGAATAGTGCATTGAATTGCGAGGCATACTCCTCTTTCGAGGGTGTGTCCACCGATCACCGAATAGTCACAGCGAAAATACGGTTATGCCTACGAAAAAACGCCAAACGAACAGCGACCACCAAACACTATGACTGGGCCCTATTAAACAACAAAGATGTAAGAGATAAATACGTATTAGAATTAAGAAACAGATTCGAAACACTACAAGAAAAGACGGAAAAAAGTACACCAAACGACGAATACGAAAATTTCGTCAATGCACACCTCGAGGCAGCAGCAAAATACATTCCAACAAAAATTAAAACTAAATATAGAGTCCCATGGGAAACTTTAGCGGTGAGAGAAAAACGTGCACTAGTGAAAACAGCCTCCAAAAACTATCGAAAAAACCCAACAAACACAAATGCCTTAAAACTAAAAACGGCACAATATCAATTAGCAGGCATATATATAAAGGAACAGACAGAATACATTCAAAATCAGATAGATAAGATTAGAGACTCGGTGGAAGATAGACAATCTAGAATTGCCTGGCAAACAATAAACGAAGTGAGCAGAAGAAAGAACACAGCCAAAGCAAAACTTAAAGCAGCAAACCAACAGGAAAGAATAAAACTGTGGAAACAGCACTTCGAAAACTTACTTGGAAACCCACCAAAAATAACGCATGAACCAATCACCAGAATAATTAGCAAACAATTAGACATTAAACTTGGACCGTTCACACAAGAAGAACTCGACTCGGTTCTCAGAAAAATTAAAAATAGGAAAGCTGCAGGGCTGGACGAAATTCCCCCGGAAGTATGGAAGACCAGACAATTCGACGACATACTGCTCCGACACTGCAACGCAGTATACAATCAAAATCCGATAGATAGATGGACGAAGGGATGCATACTCCCCTTCCCTAAAAAGGGGGACCTCGGATTAGCCAAAAACTACCGAGGCATAACACCTACATCCATAGCTGCCAAAATCTACAATGCCCTACTACGAAACCGAATAGAACCCAAAATCGACAACATACTTAGAAAAAACCAAAATGGCTTCCGAAGAAATAGATCCACGACCTCACAAATATTAACCATCCGCAGAATCCTTGAAGGTGTACGGGCAAAGAACCTACAAGCGACATTAATATTTGTCGACTTTACCAAGGCTTTCGACTCCATTCACAGAGGAAAGATGGAACAAATCCTACTAGCGTACGGCATACCTAAAGAAACCGTAGCGGCAATAACGATTCTCTATAGAAACACAAAAGTAAAAGTACGATCACCAGATGGAGACACAGAATACTTCGACATTGTAGCAGGAGTACTACAAGGGGACACGCTGGCTCCGTATCTCTTTATCATTTGTCTAGACTACGTACTTAGAACATCGATTGACAAAATCAGAGAGAATGGCTTCGAACTGACGAAGAAAAGAAGCAGAAGATACCCCGCAACAACAATTACCGACGCCGACTACGCCGATGACATAGTGATACTGGCAAATACACCTGACCAAGCCGAAACACTTCTGCATAGTTTGGAACGAGCAGCAGCAAGCATAGGCCTCCATGTTAATGCACACAAAACGGAATATATGTGCTATAACCAAACGGGGGACATCTCCACTCTAAAAGGAACCCCTCTTAAACTAGTAGACAAATTCACGTACCTAGGAAGCAGCGTCGAATCAACCGAAAAGGACATCGAAACGAGGTTAACGAAAGCATGGACAGCTATCAATAGGCTATCGACTATATGGAAATCAGACCTAACCGATAAAATGAAACGCAGTTTCTTCCAGGCAGCGGTCACATCGATACTGCTATATGGATGCACTACATGGACGCTAACAAAACGGCTGGAGAAGAAACTAGATGGCAATTACACAAGAATGCTGCGTGCAATCCTGAACAAGTCCTGGCAGCAGCACCCCACAAGACACCAACTGTACGGCCACCTGCCCCCTATCACGAAAACTATTCAAGTTAGGCAAACCAGACATGCAGGACATTGCTGGAGAAGCAGAGATGAACTCATAAGAGATGTACTCTTATGGATCCCCACACATGGCCGCGCAAAAGCAGGACGACCAGCACGAACGTACATTCACCAGCTATGTGAGGATACAGGTTGTTGTCCTGAAGACCTGCCTAGGGCGATGAACGATAGGGAGGAGTGGCGAGAGAGGGTCAGGGATATCCGTGCTGCCAGCACGATATGATGATGATGATGAAATTTTGCTTTGAAATTGTCCTTGTGTCTCATGCTGCCTATGTGAAGGTGTTGGTAAATTATTCATTTTCAATCTTTTTTTCTTTTTTTAATCAGGGATTATTTTGTTGGTTGCTGCCTTATTTAAAGTCAAAGTCTTTTTTATTTTCATGCAATTAGAGCTTTATTAATAAATTGAAATCATATAATTTTCTATAAATCATTATTATCAAGTAACTATTCTTATTAAGAATAATTTACACACACTTATATCATTTCAAATATTCCATATAATTTTCAAGATCTATTTTACCCATAGACTCTTACAGATATTACCACTCTGGGTCAGAGTGCATCTGGGAGTAATGGCAATGAAGGAGTGACTCCTCATTCCATAGACATCCAAAACTGGATCCTCACTATAAGATGCAGTTTAATGTCAAACTCAGGACACAATTATTTTTTTGGTAGCTTTTATAATTATTCTTGGCTACAATAGTGTTGTTATTGGTTGGTTGGGTTTTATGGCATATCAACCTTTGTAAGGTTATTTGACACCAAATCCTTTTTTATACAAATAATCAGTTCTATTTCAAACAATTCAGTTTAGCATGAGTACACAGTTTAATTCTCAAAAACGTTTCTATTTCAAGCTATTCAGTTTAGACAAACAGTTCTAATTCAGTTAATTCAATTTAGTATAAGTATAGATTTTGTTTACACAGTTAAATATCAAAACAGTTCTATTTTAAACAATTCAGTTTAGTGTAATTACAGTTTCAATGTCAAAAACAGTTCTATTTCAAATAATTCAGTTTAACATAAGTATGCAGTTTAAATTTAAGTACACAGTTTGTCAAAAATATTTCTATTTCAAGCTATTTAGTTTATTTAAACAGTTCTAATTCAAACAATTCAGTTTAGCATAAGTATGCAATTTAGTTCTGTTTAACCCATTGATAGGACCCTATCAGGTGCTACCATTCCGGGCCAGAGAGGACCTGGCAGCAATGGCAATGAAGGGGTGCTCTGCATTCCCCAATGCTCCAGCATCACTGGAACCTCACCATCAGATTGTTTAGTGTCATATCTAGGACACTTGTTGGAGGTAATCTTACCCCTTTGTAGAGCAGCAGTCGGTATATTCTACAGCCCCAGCCAACTGGGCAATAAAAATTGTTATTAATCTTGGCCCTCTTTAGGGTTGGTAAGATTACTCTAATTATAAATCAAAAACCCACCTAGAAATTTAACAAAATTTTTCTCAAAAATAAGATGAAATTATTTACCTACAAAAGAGAGCTACTTACATCAGAAAAACAAATCTTCAATTTTTCTAATTCACATTATTATCTATTTTTTTCTTGTAAGGTTATATTTCATTTACTTTTGTTAGCTGTACATATTGTTATCAATTCACCAAATTTTAAAATAAAAATAGAAGACAACAATAATAGTTTAATTTAGTGTAATTATTATGCATGTATTCTATGGAATTTCCACAGGTACAACTCGGTGAATCTATTATTGTTAAAATTTCACGAATGAGTTTAGAAATAATGCTGATAAGAAGTCATTATTTTCTAGTGTCTATACAAATGGTATTAACTGATCAATATATCTGGAATTAATAAATATATTGTGCTAAAACCTGTTAGTCTTTATCCCAGTCAGCTGGGGCTGTAGAATACGCTGACTGCATCTCTGCAGAGGGGTAACCCCCCCAACAATGAGTGTTCTGGATATGACATTAAACTATCCAATAGCAAGGCTCCAGCCCTGGAGCTCTGGAATATTCCTTCATTGCCATTGCTCCCAGATCCACTCTGACCTGGAATGGTAGCACATGATAGGGTCCTATCTACCAGTCAAATAGAACTGTTTGACTTTTAAACTGCGTGCAAACAAATGACATTATATCAAATAGCAAGAAATAGAACTGTTTGATCATTTAACTGTGTATAAACAAATGACTGATGTTTAATTGAATTGTTCATGACAGATAGTAATAATTGGAACAATTTAACTGTGTGTAAATGACTGCATAGTGTTGAATAGAATTATTAGTGTTGATTAGCAATACATGAAAATCTTTAACTCTTTAACTATGCCAAAATTGAATTGTTAGTGTTACATAGCAATGCTTGAAATCATCTAACTGTGTGCATATGAAGCTATTTATGTTAGATAGCTATATTTGAAACCATTTTAATGAGTGCAAACAAGTGATTGAAACTATTTGTGTTAGAATATATGGAACCATTTAACTTTGTGCAAACAATAGTAATACTTGTGTGAAAACAAATTATCTCAGACTCTTTTAAAAAAAAGGTTACCTACAAACTATTGACATACAAATCATATGTATAACCATTTCACAGTATGCAAACATATAAGTTCTGGCTTGTTTAAAAATGTGATCTACAAATTATGCATTTACGAATCATATATATATAAAGAGAATTTGGCATTGAATTACCTACAATGGTTGATGTACTATAAAATCAAACCGAACCAACCAACCTGTTAGTTTTGGCACAAGAAAGTGAAGCTTGTCTGGATTGAATGAATAACAATCCCCATCATAATTTTAACACTCAAAAGTGGAGGGGGGTGTCCTCGTGGTGTAATGGTTAAAGCGGTGGACTGCGGAATTGTAGTACACGAGTTAATACTCCAGTCACGTTATTACGTTCACTTTTGGGCAAATACCCTTGGGAAAGGTATGAACCCGCTTATCCTCCCAGCTGTGGGTTAAATAGTACCACTACTGTTCTTCTTGGAGAATGGCTTTGGCATTAAATAACCTACAAAGGTTGATATGCCATTAAACAAAGAAACCAAACCAATCAAAAGTGGAATATGAGAATTTAGTCCCCAATTTTGTACAAAACATTTTGGCACAAGTCTGTAGAAATTAATGTAAATGTTACAAACAGAATAGAGTTTGTTGGAAGACAATTATCTCCCTTAGATAATGGTAAGTCATTTGGGTGTTTTATTGGGTGTCATAAGACAGTCCCAAAAAGTTATCCTTAATCTCTATTCCAATTGGTATCACCATCACCTTCATGATCCATAGCTTCTTTAGTTCTCTTGTTTTTTTCTTTTTTTTTTATTATAATGATAATATTTATATGTACAAATGACTCAACAATCCAGTTTCTCTCTTGCAGATTCATCCACACAGGTGATATTTAAATAATCTATTGTAAGCTGCAATATGTGGTATATTTTGGTGCCCTTTTATGTTTAATCCAACCAATAGATGACTTACACACCTTGCCACTTATTTGGCAGCTATTCTTTTCTGGTCAAGGGATTAGGATGATGTTGTATGCATTTTGATTCTGTCTATATTTTTGGGATTGTGTGTGGTTATCAAAACCAGTTTTTGACATGAACACATGATTGCAGATTAGCTTGAGTTTTAGATCAATGGGTAACACTGCATCAGGCTTTTGAAAGACATTTGATTTTACAGTGATCCACTGATTGCTGTTAAAATGCTATGCCTTCTTCCTGTATGAATTTACACCACTCTGACTGGCTTGTTGCTTTATTCACCCTGTTATGAATGTTGATTTTCCTAGCTTTCAGGTTATTCTTGATGACTCTTTAAATGCTTTCTCAATCTATGCTGTGAACACTAGTAGATGATTAGCTTGCTATAAATCAGTGCCTTTTGAAGTTTAATGTCTTCAGTTCTCACAACATGATCTGCCCAACATATCTGACAGTTGATTAATTACTTTTGATCCTAAAACCCATAGGCCACCCCCTGGAGAACCTTGTAATCAGGAATGAATGAATCCAAACTGAAACTTTGATGGAATCTCTCTAGCAACTTAATAAGTTGGTGGTTGGTGGTAGGTGGTCCTCATATCATATGAGTAAGGGGATGTGACAAGGACAAGATTTATATCTACAAAGCTTGGTGTTAATAGTAATTACTGAAACTGACCACACTCTCCTCTCAGGTGTTCCAAAAGTATAACAAGCTTTTTCAATGTGATGATGAATTTCTCTATCATGAGTTCCATCTCTTTTTAGTGTGTTACTGAGGTACACAAAGTTATCGACAAACTCCAGTTTTTAACTGTAAACATTGATGTTAGACTAGATGTAAAATTTTGCTATAGACAATGGAAATATAATTTTTGTCTTTTTCAGTTTGGTTATCAGACCAAATATATTACATACGCTTTAAAAAAAAGAGTCCACCATCATCTGCTTTTTTTTGTCAATGTATGTAATGATATCTTTATCATCTACACAGTGGGGAACTTGAAGTAGCTTTACAAAGACTACTCTCTTTAGATTGAAACTGTGTGCATTGAAAACAAAGCCAGATGTTTGAAAGTACAAACTCCAATATCATAGTAGTTGAGAGCACATTCAACCACACAAAATAGATTGAAAGCCACATCGGAACAGGAATATCTCCTTGTTTGATGACATTGTCAACAATCAGCTCTGACAATACTCCACTGAAATTAAACAATACTATCATCCCAATATATATATATATATATATAGAGAGAGAGAGAGAGAGAGAAAGAAAGAAAGAAAGATAGCCAATTATATATAATATGTAATTAAATAAAATTTTTTATCATGTTTGTATGTAAGTATGTTAAAGTAACCCAGTAAAAATGGCAAATCATTGCAAGATTTTTATTCAAGCAGTATAATAAAAAAAGTCTAACTAAATTGCAACTGAATGGTAATTTTGTAGGGTTTTCATTCATACTGAATATCATTTTTTGATCTTCTTAATATAATAGCAATCTTCTTGATATAATAACGATAACTATAAATTGCTCATTAGAATCTTCCACTTCTTCCTAAATTGAAATATCAATATCAGAATGGACAGCTGTTACAACGGGAATATGACTGATTCATGGATCATTTAGTGTTAGTGAGTATATATATCTATACTCCACACATGTTTGCATGCATGTATGTATGTGTGTGTGTGTGAAAGAAGACAATCAAGAAAAATCATACTTTTTAAAATAACCTTTTCTTTATTAGTATTTTATTCCAACAAACCATTATATATATATATATATATATATATATATATATATATATATATATATATATATATATGTGTGTGTGTGTGTGTATGGTAAACCACAAATAAAAACTCGAAAATAATCCAGAAAAACATACATAGAATAATGAACATTTAATTAGCAACATTTGATAGGTGTCATACATGTTCTATATTTGAACTGACTTATCTTTCTTTTATAAGATTATTAAAAACACATACTAAACGAAAAAAAGGAATCAAAGACAAAACATACTATGCTTCAAATCTTTTCAAAGTTTCACTTTAATTTCTCAGTTCAATTGCAACATCTAGAAACAGTTCTCACCTAATTTTCTGTTTAAGTGTGTAACCACATCTCATAACAGATTGATTTAATTGTTTATCTCTCTATTTTTCAATTTTACTTTTAATTGAAGTTAGAAGTGGAACAGTCAGAAGATTTAACATGACACTGGTGGTTATAATATTGAACCAGGCATTTATAATTGTTGAATGAAACAAAGAATGTATAATGATTTTAGACCAGACATTTTTATGGGCAGTAGTTGTAATATTGTTGTTGTTTTTCTACTTTCTGTTGTCTAACTGCTTTTACTGGGAAGATGTCATAGGGTGCTGAAGCTGGCCAACTGCCATTTTCTTCTTTTGTTTTCTCAAGAAATTGTTATTCACTTTTAGTATGCTGTGGATATATTCCAGCTGGTCTTCAGAGTTGTACTTCTCCTAAACCGTTTGTCCACAAAGGCTAGAATGTCCAATCTGCCCAACTATTTTATTCATAGCTAAAGAAGATACAAGACATATCTCTATGGATACCTCATATCTGTAGCCCTGTACTAAAGTAAGTTTAGAAAAATATCATTTTACAGGGTGTTTAAAAAAAATTATATAATTTGAGATGTTCTTGGTGTTTCAGAAAAATTCATATCATCTCATTATTTAATGATTTTACCAATTCTCTCAAATGATCTCAAATTTTAACAGCTTATGTAAAAACAATTCAGAATTCTATGTTTAATTTGAATACTTTTTTCTTCTCAGGTATAGAAATGCTATTTATAAGAGAAAAGAAGAGATGTTTAAACATTAAAGTACAAATTAATGACAGTTAAAAATGGCTATTTTCAATCTATTTTGGTGTTGCTCTTGTGTATGCTTTTAACAGTTGTGCTGTGACAGTTTATTTGCATTTTTGAACTTTAGTATAATCACAAACAGCCTAAGCCAGAATTTGAACCCATAACCATTACCTCACCCACATCTCCAGTATTGTTGTTAATAATAACTAATTAATGTTTGTTTGGATTATTGTTATTACTTTCTCATTCTGTTCTATATCTCTTTCACTTTTGAAAAGTTAAACTAAATGCCACTCTAATTTATTTTCAGTAAAACCTGGTTTCTCATCATCTTAAGAAATAGACAATTTGTCTAACTTGTGTAAAAAAATCTTTATCCAATAATTTACATGTATTAATTTCATGCTGTTAACCTCATCTTTCTGTCTGTTTGTTTCTAAGGCACTTCCCCCCCCTTTCTCTTGAAGACATTCACTCAATATAAGAACAACATGCAGGCTGTTTATGCTCATCAAAACTTTATATTAGAATGGTTTGCACATTAAAACTGCTTTTGTTCTTTATTTGAAGCTGGGCATCAAATACGGTCTTCATCTTTTAGTGATTATTGCATTTTCTTTTTAGGGTGAAATATGAAGTGAACATTCATGTCAGCAGGAGGGGAAAATGACGTAGATTTTATTCTTAGAACTTTGGGTCAATGCATAACTTGGGTCTATTCCACAGATGCCAGTGATAGAAAGAGTCAAGACTGCAAATGTTCTATTGCAGAAAGCATTTCTCCGGTTCTTTTGATCCTAGTAAGAAAAAGAAAATTATTTGAAATGGTTACTGATTTTATTGACATATATGCTTATTCATATATGCACAAGCATTTATAATCTTAGCTTAGTCTGGCACAAGATGACAAGAGCGGAGCACCCACTGAGCATCAAATTCACTGCTGTAGTTATGGTATACTAAACATTGCTTAACTGTAAGACTTTGATACTAAGGTTAGTGCGATACAACACAAAGTCACAAGTATAGGGCACTATATATATATATATATATATATATATATATAAACTAAAGGAATTGCATTTAGTTTTTATACTGCTCTGCAGCCCAGCATTTAAGCACTTTTGATTTACCTTCTTTATACAATTGTTTATTCTTATCTATTTATGATATATATTATAACAGCAAAGAGTAAAACCATATATCTGATGCAGGCACTTGTGTTTTAAAAAATACACCAAATATGAATTTATTATTGTAAAAGTAGATCTATTTTTGACTTGATGTTGAATGTTTAAACCCTTTATTTATTACTATTATTATTTCTATTTAATTGTCTCAGCATACTTGGTTTTGTACATGTCTCTGATTAACTTATGTTTGAAAAAAACAGAAAATGCTATTATTATGCAAATTATCAATCCATCCTATCAAAGCCAACTATGAAGGTCATTCACTAGCTTAAAAATGAATGTAAATCACCAAAGTAACATTAGTAGTTATAAGAGGAATTTGATTTTGGCAATGTATTTTTTTTTCTATTTTTTTTTTATACCTAAAATTTGTTTTAATAAGTTTTCAGCACTCTGCTGTACATTATTGCAAATGAGGAAAAATGACTTGTCAGTTATTAGCGCTTAAGTAAATGCTATTAACAGGACAGGACTATTTTGTGGCAAATCTTTTTTTATAGAACTGCATTACAAATGAGAAAAAATGTAATTGTCAATTGTAAGGAATTAATGCTCGCATTAAGGAAAGAATAGACTAATTATGTATTAGCAGTACTTATTATATTATATATGGGTTTTAAGATGTTCATTGATATTCATAAGTTAGATCATGTGACTTTGGAAGAACAGTCTAGACCAAAACAAAAATGTAAAGATAAAACTCCTAAAGTTGCACTCACAAATATTTCATTACAAAACTTCTCAGAAATTTTTTAACATATGAATATTGACTTCATAAGATATTCATAATAATATAAAAGATAAAATTGGTAAATCTTTTTTAAGTGGATTTATCTTTTATAACAACAATAAGCAATTTTTAACTGTAGGTTTGGTATAGATTTTGAATTAATAAAAGATGTAAAACTTCTAATGAAAAAGTAACTGATCTAACTAAAATATTCACATTTAATGAAACCTTATTCAATAGGTTAATAAGTTGCTCTTCAAGCTGAAAATGTAAAATAATTATGCAATTTTTGTTATCATTTTGGATGAAAAATGATGACCTGCAAACAAAAATGGTTTGGGGTTATGAACATGGAATTTAGAAATTTCTAAAATCCATATCTTTAAAAAATGATTAATTTTATGTCATTTTTTTTTCTTGATTTTGATAAAAGTAAAAACCCAAATTATAAATAAAAAATTTTTTTTCTTTAATTAATATTGGAAATTATCTTACTAGGATCAAAATGCTACTGGTTATTGGATGCTTGAGGGAATAATTATTTGTGTCATTACTCACAGGTTCCAATATTTGTAAGTGTATCCATTGATATACAAACACTGAGTAAATGGAAAGGAAAGATGAGATAAACACATATATGATATTTAATACATACTTATAACAACATGTAAGAAGCATTAAAATCATAAACAAACATGTAACAACAGGAGAATTCTACACATTTTTCAATGAACATGTAATGTGCAAAAAAGATATACAAAATGATGAAAGTTTTATTTTTGGGGGCATTTTTTTGGCCAAGTGAGTTTATATTTCAATGTTAAGGCAAGACAAAGAACAAATCCATTCATAGCCACATGGGCTTACATTTCAATGTTGAGACAAGAAAAAGAACAAAGCCATTCATAGCCATGTTAGCTTACATTTCAATGTTAAGGCAAGACAAAGAACAAATCCATTTATTGCCACATGGGCTTACATTTTAATGTTAATGCCAAATAAAAAACAAAGCTATTCATGGACATATGGGCTTACATTTCAATGTTAAGGCAAGACAAAGAACAAATCTATTCATAGCCACATGGGCTTACATTTCAATGTTAATGCCAAATAAAAAACAAAGCTATTCATGGACATATGGGCTTACATTTCAATGTTAAGGCAAGACAAAGAACAAATCTATTCATAGCCACATGGGCTTACATTTCAATGTTAATGCCAAATAAAAAACAAAGCTATTCATGGACATATGGGCTTACATTTCAATGTTAAGGCAAGACAAAAAAACAAAGCCATTTACCATGGGACAAGACTAAAAATGAAGAGAACTGCAAAAGTTGATTTGATTAGTGCAAAGACCTGGAATCAAAATGGAGAGAAAGAGCTCTAGCATCTCTCAGGATCATGTACATATGATCTTCATAAGCCATGACCCCAATCCAAAGGAAAACAATAATTTTTGTCTCCCTACATTAACATAGTTTCAAAATAAGTTTTTACTGTTATAGGTAAATCTACTAGAAATAAAGTCAGTATCAGAAGAAGATGATTTAATGCAATTTATTTTGTTTCTTTTCAATTTTATTCTATCCCATGTAAGTTCATTACATTAACTAAACTGTAATTTGATAGATAAATATCTTTGCATTTATTCTACAAACTCTGTAAGTTTCTTTGTCCAAGTTGCTGCAGAATTTACATACAATTTTCATCTTTTTGCATGTAAAACAAATTTTCAGATGAAAATATTTCCAATGCTTATATTCTTTAAAAATAAAATCATGAAGGTACTAATTCATAAAAGTTAAAAAAAAAAAAAGATTTAATAAAAAATAAATGAATGAATTTTGTAGATATAGTTGAATTTGACAAAATAGTTTAGTCACATATTTTCTAAGTAAATACTTTATACCAATTAGAATAAAGAAAATGCACATAATACATGCATAAATAAATAAATAAAATAAATAGTTAAACCATTGCTTTACTAATATGTCTGTAAAAGAAATGATTACTTCCTTTGGGCTTTAAAAAATCCCATGATCTTGGCCAAATACAGTTTAAAACCTTTTCTGGGATGACTCAAACAATTTCTGAAAGTTTGGTTAAAATTAGGTAAAAAATAACAGAACCTTTGTGGCGAATTATATCAAAATTATTATTATTTATAATTATTATTATTATATAAAGTAGCATTGTTTTACTAAAGAATTGCTTTGCGAATGAGAAAAAAAGGATTGTTAAAATCTAAGAATAGATACAAGTGTTACTGACAGAATACAGCTGTTAGATAAAGAATTTGAAAAAACAAATAAGATGCTTGTTTGCAACTTTACTTTCTTTATAGTTAATTGTTATACTGTATAACAATTAAGGGCAAGATATAAAGGTGTAAAATGTAAGGTTTTTTACTACAGTGGTAAGGATCATGACAAATACAGCATAGATAGTTGTCCAATTATCTGGATCGAAGTGAGTATTAAAGACTAATTGTTATTTTGTAAAATCTCTGATACCTACTATATCTAAACTTATGGGCATTAAATTTTTGATTTCTCCAGTTTGTTTTTTGCAGTGAGATTCTTCACTCAAAAACCCAGAAGTAGGCAAATGAATCTTAATATATTCAATTTCATCATATGCCTATCCCCAGAAACATCATCATCTAATAAAAAAAAAATCAAAAGATTAAGTGCATCAAATAAATGTAATTTTATATGAGCTCTGTTATTGCCTATATTGGTCCCCTCCTCCAGCCCCACTGAACCTGAAAATTCCCCTTCCCAGAAGATAGTTCATATTATTACTCAGAAAATTGCAGTAAATATCTATAAAGTATATTGACAAAAGAGAAATTATATATATATATATATATATATATATATATATATATATATATATAACAGAAGGGATCATGGGAAAAGCAGCTGAATGAAATAATAATAATGTGGATAAACTAAATAAAATATAGTCGCAGTGGTTCTAGTAGTTGTCTTAGTAGCTGCTGCTGTTGCTGTTGTTATTATTGGACCTGGTCATCTGAATACACCAAAATCAATTCTATATCACTGCAGGGAGTAAATGTTATCCATAATGCTATGCATTTTTCTACTCACAAAAGAAGGGATATTAAATGAAGCATTAGGTTTGTCTGTGATCAGCATTGATAGAAGGAGAGTAAGGATGGCTGTTCACTGAATAAGAAACAGAGGAGAGGGAAGATGAAGAAATATATGCACTTCTTTTTTTATTTAGCTTTGTATTCCATCTTGCTGTTGCTATAACACAATATTTATTCAAATGTATTACAAAGCACTTTTGTCATCATTGCAGAGCACTTAAATAAGTCTCTAGCATAGTATAGCCGGTAGGATGCTGTGCTAATGCCTCCCTTTTCAAAGATTCAACCAACATAAACAATAAATCCATGAAACATGGAAGTTAGGAGGAAAGCATTGCTTTGATGCACTCACTCTTAAACTCATTTGTATTCATTCATTTAGATTTGCTTTGCTTTCATGTTCCTGATATTTACTAAGTAAAGGACCAAACGCAGGTATAGGAAGATTATGTTATATTAGTGTTTCCAAGTGGGAGGGTCTGCCTACTTAGAAAACTTTTCACCTGGCCACAAATTCATACTTCTACCACCTGTAAGAATACTTTTTTTTTTGCTATGGGACAGGTCGAAGATATTAACAAAGATTACCTTAGCCCAACATAAAGCCAAATGAAGTGAAATAATAGAAATCAATTTGTGTCGTGTTAATCTTTTAAATGGAGCAGTTTTGCCTCCCTTAAAAATCAACTTTCAACATCTTTGTAAGAAATGCATGATTATTTCAATCTCTATCTAACAAATTTACTAAAGTCTTATATATATTATTTCTCTTGATCTAGAATTCTTGTAATATATCTGATCTCCCTTAGAATTCTGTTTTATATATTTGTTACCTATTTTGACTTAATCTTCTTTGGCATTAGTGCCATCATGAGCCACTTTGTTAATCATCAAAATTTAATCTCGTCCTATTGTTTAAAAAACAAAGATTGGAGAGAGCAGAAATTTGAATGTTCGTATACCACTCACCTAATTGGTTTAAATTAACAGTTCACTGTCCTTTTATTGAAGTGTTTTGTAACATTGAAGCCATAGACACATTCCTTGCAGCAGGTTTTATTTTTATCTAGTGTCTTTTGGCATAGTCAAACAAAATTTAAAAAAACATAGGTACCTATGTTGATGGGGTGGTGGTAGACTAATTTTTGTTGATCAAAATGTATACTGTAGCCTGTTTTAAAAATCCCATAGACATAGTGGTGGCAGCCAATGTAGAGGATTAAAAAAAATGTTAATACCTGAGTGCCAGCTGACCAAGAGACTTTTGAAAAATCCCTCTTTTTTTCACATCCATATGGCCTCATTCACTGGGCACATCTTTTTTTTCACATCCATGTGGCCTCATTAACCAGGCACATCTTTTTTTTTCACATCCGTGTGGCCTCATTAACCAGGCACATCTTTTTTTTTTCACATCCATGTGGCCTCATTAACTGGACACCTTATAGATATGATGATATCCACCACAAGAATATTATTTAAAATTTGTGTTTGTGATAGCTCATGTAGACCAACCATTGCTTTCCATGGCTATTTCACCCACAGTTGGTGTAAGTGGTTGCAAATACAATTACAAGTTTTTCTGTGCTGAGTAAAGAGCTCTGGCCTGATCTTACTGCAGTGTTTAAATCGAGAGTTCTCTTTTCCAATAGATGTTGTCTAATAGAGTTTGAACTTAGTCTCATTATTCTGGCATCTCTAACACTCATCGTGGTTTTGTGTAGCATCAACTGATTGGAAGAACTGCTCTCTTTTGCTAAAAGTTGGAACCCTTGAAATTACTTGTCAATATTTTCCTCCTCTCTTTGTTCAAGTGTAGGTAGAATATCTTCCATGGGTTTTGCATATAATCCTTAAAGGCAATTTAGTACTGATTCAAAAGTAATATATCTGGCAATATATTCATAGACATTTGAAGAGATAAAATTGATCAAAATATCCAGCTTGTCTTGTTCATCATGAATGTTATTATCTATGGCTTTTTGTAGGAATGAAGAAAAGGTTCAATACTAGTGTTTGAAGACTTAAGCAGCAGAAAGTGAGTTTGGATAAAATGTTTTAAAAACAGGTGAGCTCAAGATTTAGAGAACTTGTATTGGAGGTGATAGAAAGTTTACTTCACTTCTCTTGCAAACAAAGAAGTCCTATTTGCCCAGAAAATCAGTATTCAAAAAATTAACTTTTTACTTAAACTTAAACAACAAAATCTGATGGAGAATATGTTAGTATTTCAGTCATAAGGAAGACTACTTTTATGCCATTATGTAAAATGATAATGGACTCTGGTTGATTGTGAGTTGTTTTTTAGTGGGATTTATTGGTCCAACATAAGATGGTGGAAAAGAAAGAAACATATATGAAAAGGGAGAAACAAATTGGAAAGTCTTGACTGGGATAGTAGCAAGCACCAGGGTTAAGAATAGAAATGTATCGGTTGCAAATCAACAAGTCCTGATTGGCTGGAAGGAACTCAAACGAAACCGCCATTAAGGCAGTGGGGGTAGGATAGAAAACAGAAAAAGAGTTAGTTGACTGCAAGATGCAATGATGTAAAGACGACATTTGAAGACCAGCCAGAACAATGTGAACACAGCTGAAAGAAGCGGCCCATTTAGGGGTGAGCTCTCCAAAGGCATCTCACACCAAATGTGAAGCTATGAAGATGAAACCAGCAAACAAGCACATCTTAGAACTACTACAGAAAATAAGAAAAATAATTCAAGGTCTGTGTCTACTCTCTTTCCCTTATAACATTTTATTTCCCTTTGTCAAGCTAAAATGGTTGACTCATTTTTCATATGCTGTTTCTTTTTTATTGACGGCTACAAAAAAGTGTAGTTGAGAATAAACTTTTTTATTAGTGAATGAAGACAGTGTTTTTGTGTGTTTGTCACTTCTTCTTTTCATTACAGTGGAGGTTATTGCAAGGTCCGACTAATGCTTAAGACGTATCGCTACACACATAAACCTGACATATGGTGGTGCAAATGTCTATGTGTAGTAGTAATACAAACATATTATTGAGACCATACCAGCACAAACTTCTATTTGAAAACCATATCATTGCAAACTTTTCTTTGTGTTGTATAATGTTACAAGTGTCTATTTGGTATTGCAACGGAACATTTACTATGCTTAGCTTAGTTTAATATAATGACCTAAGTATGTGGCACTTAGTGAAAATTGAATTCTTAATAATCTTAGTAGTTTGTATGATTAATTTGCTAAATATTGCTTTATAACACGTCTCCTTTTCTTTTAATGCTCCTGGTCAGTTAGTAGGTTTAAGTTTCCTTTTGTCATTACATTTTCCCTTCTAGTTGATTTCTTCCTTTATTACTGATTGGGCTCATTCACTTTTGTGGGCAACCAGTTTAAAAGAAGGACAAATCAACATCAGAGACCATCAACCTGATACATTATGTGGACTCATGGTCAAGTTATGTTGAAAGCACTGGATTCAATCAGATTACTAAAGTTAAGTAGTAATTAGCCTACTCATTACTTTAGTAACCACTTAGTAATAGCAAATATGGTAAGTAACTTGAAGCCTGTATGTCAGACTATAAAAGGTTTAGTAAATAACAATCGTATTCAAAATGTGGTGCATCTACACAAAGTCTGACCCTTTTTGATTGGAGTTTGGAAAGATGCTGTAACCTGTTCAGTTTCTAGTCACCTGAAACTTTTTATATTTCTTCAGTTCAACAGAGCAAGTAAAGATAGAACTTATTGTAGTCTGCATAATTCTTCTACTTTTAGTATCTCTTTTTTGTATGCCAGTTTATCTATTTTCTCTCTGCTAACCCAAACACTATCTCTAACCCTAATCCTGCCAAAGACAAGAAATGGACTCAGTTCATGATGGTTAGATAAATAAACCTTCAAATAAAAACAAAGATGTTTAAAATAAGATCTTATGTTTGAAGTATATGTTTGGGATCAAAATGACAATCGCCTGCAGAATTAGAGCAACAATTTGTTGCACTGAAGTTCAACTGTGCAATTCAACTTAGTTTATCAAATGGTAGACTGCTCAAATCTCCAGCTCTTTAATTACTTTAATTTGTGCAAATTTTCCTATTTTTCTCTCTCCAAAACAAAAGGAAATGGAGATGTCATCATTGATATCAATTGGTTACCTCAAAAGGAAACTGTTTTAATTATCATTATTCTTATTAGTTTTCTATCTTTATTGAATTGTTTTATCAATCAGTTCATCATAAAGTTTTGGTTATGCTTTAACTTGGCTTCATATCCTAAGTCTGTATTTTAAAAACCTTTGACAACCTAAGATCAAAGCAGAAGAAATTATTCTGCAAATTCTGATTGATTTCCAAAGATAATTTTAAAACAATAAATAAAAACAAGCATCTGGGCAATATTATATAACTGAATGACATTCATTTTTGTAGATTATTAATGAATAACACTTGATAAAAATATGTTTGTAATTAGTGTTTTTCTTTTTCTTTTCTTGCCAGTTAATGTTAAGCGAATATGCAAGAATCATTTTAAGAAAATGTAATTGTAACTTTATTTTTATTGTTATGGTTGATAATTATATATTGCAATAATCAAGATATCACCAAATTATTTCTATTTGATTCAAAAATAGTTCTTACAACATCATAGATTGCTAATGTGAGAAAATAACTATAGAAAATTTTGAAAATTATAAGAAAGCAAGTTATAAACTTCTCAATGGAATAATTTGCAAAATTTATTCATGTGATCATACCTTATTCCTTCTGCAACAATAAAAATATCAACAATAAATCAGAAAAGAAAAAAATGACTATTTTATATATCTAGGTGTGTATGCATAATGTTTATGAAGGAGTACAGAAAACTTCTTGGATCAACCAAGATCAGAATCACTTTATTTTCTAATTTTATTTTTTTTAGGTTAAAGAAACTGGAGAAACAGTGTCAAACAGTGAAATGGAATAGAAAACATTTTTTCAGTTGTTCCCTTCTTGATTACCCTGAAAACTTTTCAGCATCCACTAGTATCTATATGTTTTGATCCAACCAGGCTTTTTAGTTAATGTCTATCTCTATTTTTAAAAATATAGTATTTGTTGATAGAGTGTTGAATTTGTAGGTTTTTATGAGGGTGGAATGTGGACTTGATGTGGTATATAATATTCCTCTGAATGTCATTTTTCAAAATGTCCACATATGGACATTTTCTTCACGTCTCTCTCCATCTTCCCTCAACACCTCACACAAAACAAAAACAAAAAATTACAAAAGCAAAAATAATACAATCTTAAAACAATTAGAAGACAACCTTTTAATTTTGTAACACTTGCCCAGGCTAATTATTATCTAAATTTATTTCATATCATTCTTTGTGTGGTTGGCTATCCCGACATGCATGCATCAAAGTACAATACAGATGCATCTTTCATCCTCCAAAAACACAATAGGGCCTTCTACAATTCCTTGAAGAATCTCAAAACGATATAAGGACCATACTCTGGTCCCCAGTCCTGGTCATGGCACCAAATACTCATATGTTGGATAGCCATAATACAAATACAAATGGAAACATAATCAAACATAATTTACGAACTTCAATGAATGAATGAACATACTTCTTTATAAAAATATATCTCTTACACTTTATTCTCAAAAGGGTTGATGTTTCTGTGGTGTTTGAGAAATGGGTGGAGGCATATACTAAGAGAGAGGACTTTTTCTTCCCGTATCTTCTTCCAGGAGCCAGGGGGTGCCAATGCTTGCACCCCTTTCCAAGCTCGTCAGCAACGCCTCTGCTCGGCTGCGTGTCCCTCACTCAACTGCGATTCTCTGCACTCTGTCCAAATCTGACCACGTGGTTCTCATCATGTGGTCTCCTTCTGGTTACACACCTGTTCAACCTGAGTGCCCTGATCATGCTGCCCTGTTTACTAATCACAACGTGACAGCTTGTCAAAGCACACAGGGTTACAAGGAACGAACTGAAAATCCATGGCATATGTTATATAACAGATGTAGAACACTTCTCATTTATTAACTAGGCTGGGTTTGCAACAAACTATAGTTGTTTTTTTTTTTTTTTTTTTTTTTTTAGGGAGGTTCTGTTTGAGTCACTTTCTTTTAGATAGACTGTCTTTTATGGTTAAAGAACTCTAGTTTACCTACTATTTACTAATAGATGACAGTAAAAGTGGATTCATGCCTTCTTCAATGTGAGGTAAGCATATTCAACCAATTCTATTTTCTATTCTAATCTACATTACATCTTATACATATAAATGTCAATATATACATATGTATATGTATGTGTATACACACACACATACATACACACACAATTGTTCATTGTACTTTTCTTGCACAACTTCTTTAATTGAATCAGCCTGAAAAAGCCAAAGTAAAAGTCCAGTTGATCATTGCTTACTATTTTAATTAATGTCAGCCAGACAGTATCTACTGTCTATCTCTTGTGAGCAGCTTTTTAAAATTAGGTACAATTATGTGTCATTTGCTGTATGTAAAGTAATAGTTCCTTCAAATATATTTTCATAGAAAATCTTAAGGATACAGAGCATTTCAAAAAAACAAAAATGTAATTAGTTTCTCTTCCTTTCTTTTTTCCAGATAGACAAGTGCAACAAAAAAGAACATTAATTTTGTTTATTTATCTTATCTTTACAAGCCAAGAATCTTCAATTGCCTTGCACATCCTGATACAGCCTTACTTTCTTAGTTTTTAGCCCAGCATGACTTAATTCCTCTTAAAAGGCTGCATTTGCTTTTGTTGTTAGTTTTTCTGCCCAGAATAATCTGAATAAAACACCTGAGTTATCTGAACTATCATTCCATTTCATAAGTGCAAATAATTTGTGTAAGTAAAATAATTTAAGATAAAAGACTGATTTAAATAGTTGAACAAGTGTGCTAAACTCAATATTCACAGGAGTGGAGAGTATACAAAAGATTTTTTTTTTACATCTATGTTATGTATATTGGTATCTGATGAGACTCTGAAGCCTTTGAGAGTTGGAAAAAAAGTTTTTTTCTTATAGGCTCGGTATATTTTCAAGCAAGATCAAATGATTTTCAGGTCACTGCATTGTTCTTATCATACTGAAAGAGAAACCCTTTTAAAAAGAATATTTGAATACCTTCTATATAATGTATAAATATATAATATAAAGCCAATATTCTAACCAGGTCATGAGACACTCCAATGAGTCAAAAGTGAATATTTCATTACTATTATACAGTGAAATGATGTTCTTGTGGACCATTTTAATAACATTACTTCTTGCAAAGAAGATCTTATGACAAAAATGCTTTCAAAACAAAATTTATTTTATGATTGATTTGAATAATTTCCAAGTCAGTTAATCAAAGATTATTGAAAAAAAATGTCTGTTTTCTTTACATTCAGTTATAGACTCTTCTTAATTAGATTACTTGTTTGTTTGGGTCAGATCTGGAAAAGCCAAAATAAATAGAATATATTTGTAATAATTTCTTTTGATTATTTGGCTGACCAAACCAATTAATTGAATCAGCCTGAAAAAGCCAAAGTAAAAGTCCAGTTGATCATTGCTTACTATTTTAATTAATGTCAGCCAGACAGTATCTACTGTCTATCTCTTGTGAGCAGCTTTTTAAAATTAGGTACAATTATGTGTCATTTGCTGTATGTAAAGTAATAGTTCCTTCAAATATAATAGCATTTATAGATTTGTCAAGGAGAGCTCCTATGGCGTAATGACTAACTTGCTAGACTCTGATATCATTGTAAGCAAATTCAGACTCCAGTCATGCTATTATGTTCGTTTTCAGATTAATGCCATTGAGAAAGTTATGAACTCCATTATCCCTCTAGCTATAGGCTGAATATTACCACAGCTGTTCTTCTACAAGGATAGCTTTTGCATAAAATAACCCATGAAGACTGATATACCATTGAACAAAGAAACCGAGCCAGACTAAAATAATTTATCACTTTCTAACAAAATTGTTCTTGTGTAAGGAAAACAGACACATATACTGTGACATAACGGTACAAACAAGATATTATATACCATAATGGCATTGTCTAGACATTCATAACTCTAAGACCTTGTTGTGACCCTGCCATGGTAATAGTTGATGAATGCAAAAAACTACCCAAAAGTTTTCACTACAACCACTTGTAGGTAGTCATCAAGAGAAAGAAAGAGAGTACAGAAACTGAGACGACCATGTTTGCGAGACAAAGATAAGCAATATATCTTGGTGAGAAAAAAGAGAGCAGACACAGACATTGACTTTTTTCCTGGTTTTCTGTTGTATTTCTAACATGTATCACATCTAGTCTAAGGTCCTCTTTGGAGTGCACCCACCAAAAAATGGGGTTCATAAACTTTCGCCACCTCACATCTTCACAGCTCATGTTCAACTGTCTGTCTTTACCTCATCACATCTCGACATCAACCCTCCATGCCAAAAAAATTTTGAGTCATCCACTCCCTTCTGCCCAGTGTTGGTGGGAGAAACATTGGCTTCTGCCGGCTCTGCACATGCATACAATATCTTGGGACCTCTAGTTTTCCCTAGTCACCTTTAACTGTAACAAGAGCCTTGGCCTAGTTGTTCAGAGACTGTCTGCTTTTTATTCATTTATCTATTTATTCTAACTATTTCAATTTTCTATTAGCCATTCAATTATGTCACAATATATTTAATGCAAATTGATGCCAATTGGGTTAAATGACCAGACAACCAAAATCTCCAATTCATCAAACAATAGTTCAGTTTATCATTAAATCTATAATAGGAAAAATTATAAATTGATTGATACTTTAATGCCATGTCAACCAGTCTGGAGTTATTTTATGCCAAGGGCTTAGAAAATTACTTATATTTTTTATATAGCTTTTTGAGAGTTTTTCCCCTCAGTTATATGCTTTCAAGTATTCCTATCTAATACAAATAATTTGCAAAAAGATCTTTAATGCATAGATAGGACCCTAACAAGTACTACCTCTCCAAGTCAGTATAGACCTGGTAGTAATGGCAATGTAGATGTACTCTACACTTCCCTGTTATCCAGAAATGTATAATAGGAAAAAGAAAAGTAAATGATTCTCAGGATTTTTGTTTAAAATTTTTAAGTATTTTATTCTAAGAATTTCTTTGGATTGGGAAAAACATTTATTTTATATTTCCTACAATACATATTTTCTCATGAAGCTGAAAATGCTCATATTTAGATGATCAGTGTTTCTTCTTATAATGAAAGCAGTCGTCTAATTGAACAAAATTTTTTTATTCCAGTTAGTCTGACAATTAACCAAAATCTAATGTAGACATTCATCCATTCATAAATATATCAGGAACAAATACTAATGGTGAATTGAGCTCAACTACCTAAATCAACCAATATTAAATGATATGGGCGACCATCTTTTTTTTTTTTTCTTTGTTCATTTATTCATTTTATTATGCTGAACTGAATTGTTCGAAATAGAACTGTTTTTGACGTCTAAACTGTGTATTGCCCAGTCAGCTGGGGCTGTAAAATACACTGACTGCACCTCTGCAGAGGGGTAAGACCACCCCTAACGAGTGTCCTGGATATGACACTAAACAATCTGATAGTGAGGTTTCAGCAGTGCTGGAGCTTTGGGGAATGCGGAGTACCCCTTCATTGCCATCGCTCCCAGGTCCACTCTGGCCCGGAGTGGTAGCACCTTATAAGGGTCCTATCTATGGGTTAAATAGAACAAAACCGTGCTTCTTTTACTATACTGATTTTTGCATTTAAACTGCGTATTTATGCTAAACTGAATTGTTTAGAATAGAACTGTTTTGACATTGGAACTGCGTACTTATGCTGAACTGAATTGTTCGAAATAGAACTGTTTTTGACGTCTAAACTGTGTACTTATGCTGAACTGAACTATCTGAAATAAAACTGTCTGACATTTAAATCTGTGTATTGCCCAGTCAGCTGGGGCTGTAGAATACACTGACTGCACCTCTGCAGAGGGGTAAGACCACCCCTAACGAGTGTCCTGGATATGACACTAAACAATCTGATAGTGAGGTTTCAGCAGTGCTGGAGCTTTGGGGAATGCGGAGTACCCCTTCATTGCCATCGCTCCCAGATCCACTCTGGCCCGGAGTGGTAGCACCTGATAGGGCCCTATTTATGGGTTAAATAGAACTAACAGCATACTTATGCTAAACTGAATTGTTTGATATAGAACTGTTTTTGACATTGAAATTGTACTTTGAATTGAGTAAACTGAATGGCTTGAAATGGAAACGTTTTTGACAATTAAACTGTACTTACACTTAAACTGAGTGCTTATGCTTAACTGAATTATTTCAAATAGAACTGTTTTTCGACATTAAAACTGTATTTACACTCAACTGAATTATTACATATAACTGCTTGAATAGTTTGAAATGGAACTGTTTTTGACAATTAAACTGTGTACTTATGCTAAACTGAATTGTTTTAAATAGAACAGATTATTTACATAAAAATGGATTTGGCGTTAAATAACCTACAAAGGTTGATATGCCATAAAACCAAACAAACCAAACCAAACGTAGATGTTTATCCATTCATAAATATATCAGGAACAAATACTAAAAGTAAATATAGCTCAACTTCCTTGAGCAACTAATACTAAATGATATAGACCACCACTTTTTTTCTTTGCTCATTTATTCATTTGAGCCAACTTTTAAGTAATAGTCCTCCAAGTTGATTTAAAAATCCCAATGCTTGCTTCTAGTGGCATGTTTATTACTTATATAAACTAAAGAAAATGTGTTGATACAAACAACAGCTGCATCCCAAGGACAAGGAATATAAGTTCAAATTTCATTGGAAGGCTGTTCTTTATTTCTCATATAAACTACTTATTTAGTTTTGCTGTTATTGGTTGTCAAGTTATTTCCTAATAAGGAAATAAGGAGGATTATTTAGCATAACAGTTTTTGTCATAAGAAATGAAAATCTGGAAGACACTGTTTGCATTTCACTTCATGTTAATTCCCTGGGGAAAGGCATGAATCCATCTAGTTTGCACTCACCAATTGATGAATAGTAGGGCAGATTTGGTTCTTTTGCCTTGGTTGAACAGCCAATCTAGAAGAAGTAAAATTCTGAATTCAAACCAGCTTTACTCTATTTAAAAAAAAAATTAACCTTGAGTCACATCCTGCCCATGGTGAAGGGGTTTGTAAAAATACATATTTTTTGATTAGGAATGGCTGTGAACTTCTCTCTTATTAATATATCTATAGTTTGGAGATGTACCTTAAAATCATCCAAACATTTTTAATAACTTGAGAACCAGTTTCATGGCCTTGATGTAACTTGGCAACAGACTGTAAATTGACCTTGCAGTGAATGTAGTCAAGGATATCCAAAATTACTTTTGGCTAATCACTTAGTACAGTGAAGACTTTCTTTTATGTATTTAAACAACTCCTCCACACAAGCAAGATGTGACACAAGGTCAATTTTTAAGCAAATTGTTACATTTTTATGTACAAATAATTCAAGAACACTGAATGAAAACACGGACCCAGGTGCTAGGAATTTAACAAGGGTGTATTTAAAATTGGGTAGAGAAATGCTTCTACCCAAAAAACAATCACTTAGCTCAATTCTTGTTATGACCAAATGATCTCAATGAATCTTCACCGCATCTGTCATGGCTGCCAATCCTTTGCCATTGTTGTCTCCAGAAAAAGTAACAGTCAAGGAAAGTATGTATTCTCTCACAATTCAAAGGGGAGCAACTGTATATTTTTGTTCATTAGGCTGCCTCTAACACAAAGTTTAACAGGTTTGAATTCAGAGTTTTCCTTCTGTTAAACTAGTTGCCATATGAAGGTTTGTAGGGAATAAATTTAAAAAAAAATTAAATTAAATTAAAATAGTTATTAAAATATGCAGAAACTCCCAGAGGCCTTTGACAGGAAAACAGGGTGACGCATGCGCAAAAGAAAAAGAGACCTACTGGCAAAAGGAGGAAGATCTTCTCTTTCCGCAGTGACCAGCAGAGTGACAACACCTTGCTAATTAGTGGAGGATGTCACATGTTCATCTTTGAATGACACATTGGATAGCCCTTCCTCTGGTAGTAGTCATCTCTTTAACTACCAACCCATGACTTAAACACCAGACTTTGACGAACTCCCAAAAATGACTAACACACCGCATAAGCTTTATATACTGAACACATTGTTAAAGCTTTAAATACCGAATAAGGACACATATATACCCAAGAAATGACTAACGCATTTTTAACACCTTGACTGGGAGATTCAACCATTTCAATTATATTCAGGGAGAATTTCCTCACCCATTGAATGGTTGTTGAACCCAGAAATAAAGGAAAAATATAAAATGTCTTCTTCTCCTATCTGTTGCTATCTTCTTTCGTATAATTCTTTTGGGCCTTCTTGTTTAAGGAGTTACATCAACAAGACAATGTGGGGTAAAAATAGAATAACCTCAAAATTGAGTCAAATAGTAAATGGCAACACAGTGTGTCCTACCAGACACCATAGGTTAAAGAACCCAGTCTGCCCAATTATTTATCCATAGCTGGAGGGAGAATAGTTGGATTCATACCTTTCCCAAGTGTATTAGCATGATGTGGAATGCAAACAGCCTTATCAATTTCCTACAGTGATAATCATTACACCATGAGAATTTAATTTTTATATTGTCTCATACATGATGTTATCATAAGGCATAAATGCCATTTTTTAAAAGTATCTAAGAATTTCAAAACAAACAATATCCATAGTTTTTCCTCCATCCTTGATAATGATTAGAAGTATGGTTGAAAGAGCTAAATCACAAATCTTTCAACAATATTTAATTCATTAGATCTATTTCATAAATGAGAAAAATACTTATATATAAAGAAGAAACATTAACTATAAATAAATACAAATGCCTTATCCAAGGTCTTTGATTAATATTCCCTGCTCACTATACCAAACTTAATTCATGAAACTTTGAAAGGAAAAGATAAAAAACTATTTATGTATTAACACAGTACACATTTAAAAAAATGGTAAGATTATTCACATGTGGATAGGTACTTCTGATTGATTGATTTTAATGATATGTCAACCTATCTACAGTTATTTCATGACTAGAGGTTAGGGAATCACATTCATTGTGCATTTATATTTACTTTTTTTGTGTAGTTGTTTGTCAAGAGGGTTTTTTTGCACACAATCCAATGGAATGCAAATAATTTTTAAACACACCTCTTTGACCCATAGGTTGGTCACTAACAGTCACTACCAGTCTGTATTAGAGTAGACCAAGGAGTAATGAAGGGGAAGTCCACCTATTCAAAATCTCCAGGATTGCAGCCTCAACATCATTGTTTAGTGTCATACCAAGAACCCCCATTTTTTGGTAGGGAGTTTACCTCTTTGCAAGAGATGCAGTCTGCATATAGTAAGCCCCATCAACTGGGTTGGATCACAATGTAATATCTGTGCAATGTAAATTTAAAATGTCACTTCTTGACATTGTCTATGATTAGAGTGTAATACTGTGAATAGTAAAAATCCAACAGATATTTAAAGAATTTTAAGATATAAAATAAGCAGTAGAAAACCGTTGTTATTTAAAATGGTATTAAATTTAATAATTTTTCAAAATAAATGTGCAATAAGAAAAACCAGTTGTATAACTATATAGATGATATTTAAAATTTTTATAGTTAATTTACTTTTTTTGACATATTCAATTAAATTTTCATGAGTATAGATACTATATTCTGATCCTGACCAGATGTGCCAGAGAGTGAAACAATGATTTAAGGCAAAGAATGCAAATACTTTACTCTTGTCCAAAAGTTATTGGCAAAATAAGAAACAGAAAAAACTTACACTGTTCATTATAGTTATTTACTAAGTTTAGCTTAGATGTAGTACAAGGACAGACGTATTGGAGCATCCAATGACTATCAAACTCACTAACAATGGTTAGCTAATCCAACTTGCTAACCATTACACAATGTGTCATACCCATACACTGTTCATTTTATATATACATATTTTTTTTTTTTTTTAATTTTTAGATAGAGAAGAATACAATATAGAAACCAATAATCAAAAAGGTTAGATAAAAAAAATTGTAATATGAGCTCAGGTAAAAAAATCATACATATTGATGTAAGAACATTAAGTTCATAAGTCCCAAAAATTCACTCTGAACTGTCCAATGGGACACATAGTGTAATGGTTATAGGCATTGGTACCCTAAGCTTCTAAATGACAATCACCTGGAGATTGTAGGTTCAATCCGGACTGCAGGCAAGTAACAATACAGGAATAATTAACACTTTTACCCAGTTAAGGTTAATGGAATCAGAGCAAGTGACCCCAGTAGATTAAATAAAGGACATGGTTCCTTCCTTGTAGGCCTCCCGCCCTCAAGTTTAACAAGATACACTTTTAAAAAGGTGTTTTCTAAAATGATTGTAAAGCAATAATAGTTAATTATATTTGGCTTTTAATGTATGACTATAATAAAGATATGCAGTAAAAAAAAAAGCGTCTAATCCAAGTCAGAAGACCAGACCAGAGTTGATTAACAAGAAAAGATCTTGTCAACTGGTGAATTTTGACATTTCAGCAGATTGTAGAATGAAAATAAAAGAAAGTAAAAAGATTGATAAATACTTGTCAGAAAATTGGAAAAAAAACTGTAGAACATGAAGGCGAAGGTGATACAAATTCTAGTTGGTCCCTAAAGGTCTGGAAAAAAGATTACAGGAATTGGAGATCTAAGAGAGTTTTAAGACTATCCAGACTATAGCACTACTTCAAAGTATTCTAACTGATTTTAAAGATCAGCTCAAATATTTAAAAGAATCCTGAAAACCTGAGGAGACTTGCTGTCTCTCAGACTTTAGTAAAAAATTACTTGTTAAAACTCCTGTGAAGACTCACAATCAAAATAATTATAGTCTTTCCTATAAATACTGTGAATAACCCCCCAAAAAAATTGCCCAGTTGATTAGGGCTGTAGAATATACCGACTGCATCTCTGCAGAGGGGTCAGACTCCTCCAATGAGTGTCCTGGATATGATACTAAACAATCTGATGGTGAGGTTTCAGTGATGCTGGAGCTTTAGGGAATGCGGAGTACTCCTTCATTGCCATTGCTCCCAGGTCCACCCTGGCCCGGAGTGGTAGCACCTGATAGAGTCCTATCTATGGCTCAAATAGAACTAAACTGCGTACTTATGCTAAACTGAATTGTTTGGTATAGAACTGTTTTTGACATTGAAACTGTACTTACGCTAAACTGAATTGTTTAAATTAGAACTGTTTGACTAGACTGAATTGTTTGAAATAGAAATGTTTTCGACAATTAAACTGTGTATTCATGCTAAACTGAATTGTTTGAAATAGAAGTGATCATTCATATAAAAAATGGATCGGCATTAAATAACCTACAAAGGTTGATATGCCATAAAACCCAACCAACCAACTATACTTATGCTAAACTGAATCATTTAATATAGAACTGTTTTGATATTTAACTTTGTGCAAACAAAATCTATTCTTAGACTAAACTGAATTGGTTGAATTAGAAAGGATTATTTGTATAAAAATGGATTTGGCATTAAATAACCTTCAAAGGTTGATATGCCATAAAACCCAAACAACAAAACAACAAAAATTAAAGTTGCTTAGATTTTAAATGATTCAGTTGAAATTAGCATGAATGCTTAAGAATGTGATGAAATTTAAAGACTTATTTACATTTGATCCTATGAAGTGACTTGCAGTAATCTTAAGATAAATTATAATAATAGGAAAAAATAAGAGACAGATTTTGCTAAATTCTTTGGAGGAGAAAGAAGTTAAGTGTTAAGTCACTGTTCTTGTTTAGTACAGTATCTATTTTGTCTTATAATCTATTTGTTATATATCTATCAATCATCTCTTTACATATTTTATTCTATCTTATTTTTACTAACCTTAAAAATAAACAAGCATTATGATTTTGAGGATGATGTAAATAAACATTGAAATACTAACAAAATTAACCATACCTTCAAGTATTTATCTACCCAACCTCTCTGCCACAAGAAGGATATGACGGTATAGAAGGGAATTTTAAGTAGAGTAAAGACAGTTTGAATTTGGAGTTTTCCTTCTTCTATACAAGTTGCCTAACCAAGGCTAAAGAACCCAGTCTGCTCTACTATTTATCCATAGCTAGGTGAAGCACAACTGGTTTCATGCCTTTTCCTATGACATTAGCATGAAGTTAAACACAAACAGCTTTGATTGGCTAAAGAGTTAGGGTTATGGTTAGGGTTACTATGTTGAGGTTTTAAGGAAGAGATTCCGTCGTAGGAAGCCAGCACTCTTCAAGTCGGGTCTGTGGCATTTCCACCAGGACAATGCACCAGTCCACAACTCCATCCTTGTCACAGACTATTTGACCAAGATGGGCATCAACACAGTTCCTCAGCCTCCCTATAGTCGAGACCTTGCTCCCTGTGACTGAACAAGGCATAAAATAACCCTAGGCAGATAGACATCTCATTAAAATCAATCAGTCAATCCTCAGTTATTTGTGCCTGAAACATTAAATTATTTGTGTTTTATGGTAAAACAAAACATCTCTTTGTATTTTTTAATATCTTCATAATTAGTGTACTATTTCCTTTCTAGGAAATACTGTAGATTTGAAAAGATGATAATCCAATGGAACCAGGTTAAAAGAGTAGGTTAGATTTCTATATTCAGAACCAAATTCTTGTGCACAATATTTAGTCTTGCTTTGTCATGCAAGAGTAACACACCTTTCTTATTGATCAGTGAAGCTTGCTTTTTCAACAAAGACTGGTGTAGCGCTTCCTGTTGATGACAATATCTTTCAGAATTGACTGTTTCATTAAATCCAACACTTCATGATAGACAGTACTCTTCCTATTCCACTCTTCCCTAGTTTTAATTCCAGAACAGGCTTTTCCTTGGTTCATTTTCTCTTTTGCTAAATATAATTATAAAGGATCCATTTTTTTTCACAAAAGTGGTTTGATACGTTTTATCTTGAATAACCAACAGATTTTGAATTTGATTAAGCTGAATTATCCATCACTGACATTACTGACACCTAATAATAATAAACAGTGCAAATATTCCTTACTGTTTCTGAAACTAATGAACCCTTTTTGATCTCAGAAAACATGTCTCCAACTCATTTTTATGGATTCCATCAGTTCAGATATTTTTGAACTTGACACTGAATATTACTGAAATGAAAGATGGCACATCAGAACACTCAACTACATGTGTAACTATGTATTATATAATCAAATTATAGATTTCGAGTTATAACAAAACCAGTGACAGGACTTAGTTTCTAACCTAATGTATAGACTGGTTTGGGAAGTGAAAAAGTTGGGTTATAAGAAGATGATAATTTTTTTAATAATTATTAGCATACTTAGAATAATCCTGAAGAGCCTTGCGAAGAGATTTTTAAAAATTGGAAATCTAAGGAGTATTTGACACTATCTAGATAATAGCATTATTAAAATCATATAGAATACAGAGGAAACTTGAAAATCAGGAAAAAGTGATTTTCAGGGTTGAATGCAAGAATTACTCACAGAACTGGACTATAATATGTCAGTGTATTGCAAATGTTATTACTATAGAAATGCATTGAATATTAGGAAGAAAGGGATTGCCAGTGGTCAGGAATTAATTTGAATAAATTTAAACAAAACATGATCATCACATAAAAAATTGTTTTCATCGGTGTTTTACTATAGGAGGTAAAATAAATTGCAAAGGAGGTAAAATAAATTGTTTGCAGATGCAAGTGTTTCTGATGAAATAGTGCTCTTATATATACAATATACCTGGAATTTATCCAACTAATATGAACTTTGATATTTTTTAAACAGTAAGGGATTTCTATTAAAGCAGAAAAGAATTTGAAAATGATTTGTCAAACTTTGGCTATACAGCTATGAACTATTTTGCATTTTATAAAATTTGATGTCAACAAAAAATGAAAAGCTGAATTCCACCAAAGCCAAACTTTAGTAGTGATGCTTCTAACATAAGACCTTAGCATGCAGTCTTATAGTTCTCTTAGAAGTGTTCTAATTAAAGTGATACTAAAGAAAAAAGGATAAAAGGTGGACAGTAATTAGTGTCTAAAGAGAAATGGATATAACATAGACCTTGACAGTTCAGTCATCTGGAGCTGTAAAATACACCAAGTGCATCTCTTCAGAAGAATAAAACCCCCATGAATGTTCTAAATATGATACTGAACTATCTGATAGTTAGGCTACAGTCCTGGAGCTTTGGAAAAGGTAGAATACCCCTTCATTGCCATTACTACCATGTCCACTCAGATCCAGAGTGGTAGTACCTGTTAGGGTCCCATGTATGGGTCAAATAGAACTTTTTAATCATTTACTATACTTGAAACCATTTAACTGTGTGCAAATAAATGATTAATATTAAATTGAATTATTTGTATTACATATCAGTGCTTGAAACAATTTAACTGTGTGCAAATGAATGAATAATGTTGAATAGAATTATAAGGGTTGGAGGGCAATACTTGAAACCATTTAGTTTCCTAAGTATGACATTAAACTACATCTAATAGTGAAAATCCAGTCTTAGAGTTTGGGGAATGTGGAGTACCCGATCATTGCCATTACTCCCAGGTCCACTCTGTTCCTGAGTGGTAGTACCTCTTAGTGTCCCATCTCTGGGTCAAATAGAACTACTTAATCGTTTACTATACTTGAAATCATTTTACTATACAAACAAATGATATTAAATTAAACTATTAGTATTACATAGAAATACTTGGAACCATTTAGCAGTGTGCAAAAATTAAAAATATTACCAACAGTTCATTCAAAAATCATTCATATTTAGTATATATATATAAACAGGATTTAGTATTAAATAACCCACAAGCGTTGATATGCCATAAAATACATCCAACCAATGAACATGCACCTGAAGAAAACCAAAGAATAAATCTGCTGAAACTTTTGTTAAAGCGACAAAGATAAAGTTTAGTTTGAAAAAGATAAGGAATAACTGCATATAGATATTAACATTAGTAAATTGATGTTAATCAAATGATGTGCCCTTGATGTTCTCATATATTAGATTCTCCAATTTTTCATGATTTCTGGCAAGATTTCCTGGAACTTCCATATAAGGAAATATGATAGGAAAAAAGTTAACAGAAGGAAACCCTCTCAGACTGATAGTATATTTGGTTGCTTTATAACCCAAGGTACTGCATCAAATAACCCCTATTACTTGCATCAATATTTACATGATATAAAAGGCTAAAAAAAGATTTACATATTTCATTATAATGGCCTCATGTCATTACATTATGAATTGATATTGTCATCAAAATAAAACTTTGGTAACTTTACAAGTTGGATGCTGTCATAAGAAGTTATTTAAAATAATCACTATCAGTATTATTATATCACCAAAGCCCAATAAAGAAGCCATGAAATGTACATGCTATTCCTGGCCTAGAGCAGCTCTGTCAAAAAGGGGTTTAGAATATGCTGACTGCATCCTCTGCCAAGAGGTAAGCTTCCCCACCCCCAGGGTATCCCAGATATGACACTAAACTGCTGAGTGATAGTACCTGTTAGGGTCCCATCTATGTGCCAAGTAGATCTGTAAGAAAATTATTAGTAATACATAGGAATACTTGACAACATATAATTGTGTATAAATACGAGTAATTTTGTGATAGTTTACTAAAGATTATTACTACTAGTTACTAAAAACCATATAATTGCTTGTAAATTATTGGTGTTAGGTATACTTGAAACCATATAACTGTGTGAAAACATGATTATTATTCAATCAGAATAGTTACTTTAAACTATGTAAAAAAAAAAGTAAAGTTGACGACCATTGTTGAGGGAAGGGCGCTACTCCTTTCCCTGGATTACTCCACTTTACCCTTGATAGGTACTTTATATTGCTGAGTGTTAAGTAAGGAGGTATCAAGTACCATTTTAAAAATCTTTGGTATCATGCGACCTGGGACTGAATCCCAGGTCTTCCAGACCACTGGTGAACACTCTACCCTCTGGGCCAATTGTGTATAAAATATTAATAATGGATAGGAATAATTGATACCATATATAATTGCATATAAATTGTAAATATGAATGAAAAGCTCCAATAAGAGGTGAATGAATTTATACCATCAGCTTTGTCACTGGATGGTAAAAAGTATATGGCTACTGTTCAACTTCTGGGTAAGATTGTACCTTATGGCCGGAGAGCATCCAAGGGGCAAAACCCATGTGAATTAACAAATCATTAGTATTTGATAGAAATACTAGAAATACTGTGTAAATTATTTGTATTAGATAGGTATACTTGATATCCAATAATTGTGTGCAAACAAATAATTATAGACAAATAAAAAGTTCAATTTTAAGAAAGTGCATTCAAACATTAAAAATAAAGTTATTATCAATCAAACATTTACAAATAAATCAAATTTCAGCATTAGATAATCCATAAGGAGTTGATATGATGTTAAACAAAAACCAGACAACCAACCCAACTGACCTGTACTTGCTTATAATTGTTAATATTGATAATTCTTCTTCCATTCTATGTTATTTTTATTGTGCTTTGATTTCCATTTTTAACTTTATTCAAGAATTTTCAGTATTCTACCACTGACTTATCTGCCAGTTTAATATCTTCATACTTTATATACACTAGAGTTTATAACCTTGATCATTATAGTTACTCTCTGTTGAGTTTAACTAATTTATCAGCTAAGATGGCTACTAAGGATGTAGCCGCAACATTTTGGAAGTTGTATCTTGAAACCATCTACTGAGATCCAAGGACCATTGACAAACATATATCAAGAAGTCATTTTAGAATGACAGAGGATGAAGTTGCCTTATAACTCAAAGTGCTACATTTAATGATCACCTCAAACAGTATATAGTCAATGAATAAAAAGAGTGGAAATCAAATGAGGCGTGATGGGAAGAGATGATAATAGGAAACTGTTGGTTTGAGGAAGGTATTATTTTATGTCTTTTTCTAATGTTCAAGACCTGAATACTTACTTTCTGGGATAATTTCAATCAATGGATTTCATTCCAGGGATGTGTCAATAGAAAAATCACTACAGACTCTGATAGGGGCAACAGAAAAAAGGCATTTATATCAATTATCATCTTGTTTACCATCAGACTTCTTGGAGGTGATTATTTCCATTTTGTTTAATTTGGAGCTGCTGAGAAATTTTGGCAAATAAAGCAAGAAAGTGATGAAACAATGTGTGAGAATCTATTATCACAAAATGTCATTCCAGACAGACGAAAACTTGATTTAGCATCAAAAACTAAACAAAGAAATTTTGCCAGTAAGTAATTGACATCATTAGCTGTGAGCTTCAGTGTTGAAAACATAGATGATGAATCAAAAAATCTTTAACTAAATAAATTTTATGGGGTTGCTATTTGCCCCTAGTGATAAATGATAAAATCTTAGCTATTTCTAAAATTTTTATAATTTTTGTATTAGTACATCATACTAACTTGATTGCTACTTTTTTCTTCTGTTTGTTTTTTGTTTAGTGGCATATCAATCTTTGTTGATTATTTAATGCCAAAACCATCCTGGAAGAAGAGCGGTAATAGTAATATTTAATCCATAGCTGGCAGAATGAGGGAGTTCATACTTTTCTGAAGGGTATTAGTCCTAAAGTGAATGCAATAGTGCAGCTGGAGTTCAAACTCACTATGATGTCATAGTCCCACATGTTAGCCACTATGTCAGAGAATTGCCATCCAATACTTCTTCTTCCTCTTGGTTTTCATAGAAAACAAAATCAATATAATTTTATATATTTAGGATTTTTTGTCTCATCATAAATCATTTAAATATTCAATTACACCATTGAATGTTTTTTATCTGTCACCAAAAGTCAAACTGTTTTTTTTTCTGCTTGTGAATTATATAAATATTTTAATCCATTTTATCAAACTTTTTCATTTTTATTATTTTGTGCAAAGAGTAGTATATACACAGGATGTTTAAAAAAAAATTGATATCATTTGAGATGTACCAGGTGTTTCAGAAATGTTGATATCATTTGAATGATCCCAGATTTTTAATATCATGTATAGAAACAACTCAAAATTATTTTCTTTTCTACTGAATACCATTTCTCTACCTGAAAAGGAAAAGCATGAAATGTTAAACGCAGAATGTTGAGTTGTTTCTTTTGAAATTTGATCATTTGAATAAGAATTGGTAAAGAAATGATATCTGTTTTTCTAAAAGACTCAGTGTATCTTAAATGATATCAAACATCCGATGCATTGTATACTTTAGAATATCAGATTAAATAGAACATAGAAGGGTACCTCTCATTGTGTATTAGCTAGGAAGATAAGCTAGCAGATTATTGTTAGTGAATTTGATTCTCACTAGTTGCCCAATACTTCCAGTCATGTGCTGAGCTAAGTTTAGCTTACCTTTTAACTATAATGAAGCAGACATTTTTTTCTTCATTCTTTAACTTTGAAAAAAAAAATAGAACTACCACAATTTTCTATATCATCTTTAAAGTTGTTTAAATGACTACCTCCAAACAAATCTATTATTTATACACATCTGTCTGGTGAAAATGGGCTCATCCCATTCACCATCAAAGCTCTGGTGATATGACCAGTTGGGGGAAAATAACAAAAAAAAGAAAGAAAGGCTGAACACAGTTCAGTCAGAGACCAAGTATCAGACTTTGTTTTTCTCTACTGGATGAACCAAGCAAAAGAAAATAGTTGGTTTGGTTTGTTGGGTTTTATGGCATATCAACCTTTGTAGGTTATTTAACACCAAATCCATTTTTATGTAAATAATCTGTTCTATTTAAAACAATTCAGTTTAGCATAAGTACACAGTTTAATTGTCAAAAACATTTCTATTTCAAACTATTCAAGCAGTTATATGTAACAATTCAATTAAGTGTAAATACAGTTTTAATATCGAAAAACAGTTCTATTTGAAATAATTCAGTTAAGCATAAGCATGCAGTTTAAATGTAAGTACAGTTTAATTGTCAAAAACATTTCTATTTCAAGCTATTCAGTTTACTCAAACAATTCAGTTTAGCATAAGTATGCTGTTAATTCTATTTAACCCATAGATAGGGCCCTATCAGGTGCTACCACTCCGGACCAGAGTGGACCTGGGAGCGATGGCAATGAAGGGGTACTCCGCATTCCCCAAAGCTCCAGCATCACATGAACCGCACCATCAGACTGTTTAGTGTCATATACAGGACACTCGTTGGGGGGGGGTCTTACCCCTCTGCAGAGAAGCAGTCGGTGTATTCTACAGCCCCAGCAAGAAAATAGAAACTAAGCGAGACACATTACAGTAGCAATAAGAAAACTAAGAACTCAATGATGGCAATGACAGCTGAAATGTTGGCATAAATTCTGTGACAGTAACAGGAATATTTTGAACTAGCTCAGATTTATTAACTAAATTCTTTGTCTCACTGTTTTAACATGCAACCAGCCACCACAAATTCTTATAGAAGTTCATAAGTTGCTATTGGCTCTATTGCCTCAATTATTTCAGAGTTCAGTTATGAACATGAATCTGATCTCACTTTCAATCATGGGACAAATGCTGGGAAGACATTTTTCTCAGTGAATTTGCTAGCAAAGATTATGAACATGTCTATTTGTTAGAAAACTTGGAAAAGTCAAACACAAATATTTCGCAAATTTCATACTTCCAAAACAACCATAAGGATTTAGACTTTGCACAAACTGTGAAGCAACTGAGTGAAATATTCAGGAAATAGTTTTCTCCATTTGAACCTGTTGCCTCAATCTTACCAAACATGAGGCAGATGGCTAGATAACTTTTGCAGGTTTCTTCAACCGCTAAGGCAAAAAATTTTAACTGCAGTCACTTATGGAAGATCAGTGAAAGTGCGTTATTTTTATTACCAGACTTTAATCTCTTCCCAAAGCAGATATTTGCACTCAATTACTATAAAAACTTGAGCAATAGAAAGACATTACAGAGAAAGATATCACAACCAAATTCCAAAATTTGCTCAGTCTAAAACATGACACTCTGATGGTAATGCAGTCCGTGAAATCACCAACTACTTACAGCATACAAGCAAGAGAAGGTGCTCAAAAAGTGCCTAAAAAGAGGTCACCTACAGTAAGTTGGTCTTGTGGTAAGTAGTATTATTCACATTTTTACCCATTCAAAAACACACCTGTATAAGAAATGTAACCAGCACAAACACAAGGAAGGTTTTTGTTATTCTCAGAAAGCCAAAACTTTCAACTTACAAAATATTAGCTCCACTGTTCAATTTCAGTTCAAAACACTTTCTGCAAAAAGACATATCACACACATACACACACACATGCTAATTCTGTATAGGTATACCTCGGGTTACATCATATCAAGTGAAGTCATTCTCGATTATACGTCATTTGTCAAAAAAAATATATGGATAAATAAAAATCAAATTTATGACATTTTATTTGACTTTACATTAGTCCAACACAAATATTGTTGACAGAATATCACTAGAAAAGCATTAAAAGCACTTAATATCATGTTACTTACAGTACAATAAATAAGAATAAAAGTATATAAAATCATGACAATCCATAACCATCTATGTTTGTGGTGTAAATAAACAAACTGAATGTAAATATTGATAGATTTACATAAATTAGTTTATTTTCTACTATTGCAAAATAATTTTAATTACTGTATTTGTTATATAATCTTACAGAATCATTTTATTTTTATAATGTCTTAAAGCAAATTACATTTACAAATAAAGAGTCCATGATGTACTATAAAGATCACCAAATTGTAAACATCTACATTTACAAATAATATGTATGTATATGTATTCATAAATTTAGATCCCTTTTTAAAAACAAAAATTTATTTGTTTGTAAGCTTAAAATAGATTCTTACTGACCATATATTATTAAAAATGCATTTATAAATAAAATACAGAACTAGGAATGGTTATTTGTGGTTTAGCCTAGTGACAAGTAAATTCGAAAAATCATTTTTTAACTTAAGCTACTTCTCCTGGAACAAATTATCAACCTAAGGTAAGGTATACTTGTATTCACAACTTTCAAAACTGATTTTGAGTCTTGCAGAAAATATATAATGGTTTCAGTTAACAACATTCCAGTTTGTTTTCAACTTGACATAGTGTCAGATATAACTTTGATATCACATTTAACTTGGTCATTAATTGGTAAACCTGGCAGAGCAAAAACTAACCACATAGCTTGAAGTGCTTTTAGATGAGTTAAGCTGTAATGTATCTTTTAACAACAAAAATTAATTGGAGCATGTTCTGTTACCGATTGTTCAGATTTTAATTTACTTGGACTTGGCTGGACTGAAGTCACTTGATCTTTTTAATATACCCCTCAAATTTGTGTTTAACACATTACAAGTCATTTCTGCTTCAGAAATTGAAAAAGAATCACAAACACACTTAAAGCTAAGTTCAGCAATATTTTCCAGATGGCCTTGGGTGTTGTATCAGGGTCAAGGCGAGTTTAAAGCTGAAGGAAACCAGTTTTCAAACCTAAGTGTCCCATGCCATATGCTACTCTTGCCATGTTAGATAAAGATTTAGACCATCTTCAGCAAGCCAGAGTAATTCAACTAGTAAATTAATAATTATGGGTGGCTCCTATTGGCCTAAAAAAAAGGCCAATGGCAAAACATGCCTATGTTTGGATTATTCCACTGGATTGAATGAGGAATTGGATTCACATCAGTATCCACTACAAGTGCCAGAAGACCTATTTACTAAACTCTATGGAGAAAACTGCTTTCCAAAGCTTGATCTTGCTGATAGCTATCTCCAGATGAAATTTGATGATGATTCTAAGGAGTCACTTTTGATGAGGACACATCAAAGATTGTTCTAATTTTTCTGTTCAGAGTAAAGTCAGCACCAGAAATATTCCAACAGATGATGGATGCCATGTTTGCAGAATTAACAGGTGTTGCTACTTTCTTTGATGACATATTTGTTATTGGTTAAAATCCAGAAGAACTCCTACAATGTTTGAAAGGAGTACTTGACTCAATTCAGCAGTATGGATCCTGTTTACTGACTGATAAATGTCAATTTTTTCAAATATTGATTAAATATGTAGGATTTATTTTTGATAAACGTGGTCATAAAAAATATCTACACTATCCAATACATAACAACACTGATGTATTCAACAACTCGTTGTTTTTTCTGCAGTCATGTAAGCCACTTCAGTGCATTTTTACGAGAAATCGACTGGGTTAGCAGAATATACAATCATCTTTTGAAAAAAAATATGGGGAATGCGTAGTGGTGTACTGGCTAATGGGCTGTACTACAACATTATAATAAGCAAGTTTGAACTTCAGTCAAGCTAAAATATTCAACTTTGGACTAATGCCCTTGTGTAATATAATGGCCAAGGGATTTCGTTTTATGCCTTTGGGTTTAGTTAGACTGAGAACCTTTTGGCTCAGCACATGGGTTAGTTAGGTACAAACTTGAGTGCAGGTGTTAACACGTGCGCAGGGAGGATGTGTCATTCATAGATGTCAAAATAAAAATCCGATAGAAAGGTTGACCAGTGGATGTGAATGACGTCATGCACTGGAAGCACGTGCGCAGAGGATTTTGTGGATTTTGAAAAAGTCAGTTAGTTGAGTTGAGAACTAGACACCGGACTAGAAGAGTTGACTTTCGCTTGCTCGCAAAGGCCTTGGGCAGGTGCCGCACAAGATGGGGGGCAGATGAAAAAATCAGAATAGAAAGAATGTGTATCTCTCTCCTAATGTCGAAGAACCTTTAAACTCAAATGTAATAAAAAGTTTCATACCTGATCTGAGAAGTCGTAAGTGTTTTTTGTATTTCGAGATTCCTATGTTCTATCTTTATGGACATTCGATGTACATTTCACACATAGCCATATCATGGCTATGGTACACTTGGGAAAGATATGAACTCCCTTATCCCACCAGCTAAGGGTTAGATATTACCACTACTGTTCTTCTACAAGGATGGCATCAACATTAAATAACCCACTAAGTTTGATATGCCATTAAACAAAGAAACTGAAAAAAATATGTACCATGGAATTGGTCAAGTGAATGTCAGTTTGCTTTTGATAGAATTAAGCCTTCACCTGTTACAATAAGTCTATGGATATTATTGCAGTCACTGATGCTTCAAGCTATGGAATCAGATCAGTTATTTCACACATTTTTCCTGACGAAAGTGAAAAAGCAATAACTAATACATCCAGATATCTAACATCTGTTGCATGTAATTATGGCCAAATCAAAAAAGAAGCCTTAGAATTCATGTTTGCTCCTAAAAAGTTTCATAAAATGCTATATAGTTGACATTTTACCCTTGTACCTGATCACAAGATCCTTGTTAGTATTTTTAGAAAGGTATCCCAGTTTATCGAGTTAACTGTTTGCAATGCTGGGCCACAATGCTTTTGGACTATGACTTCAACCTCAAATATCAGTCAAGTAGATGCATTGTCAAGACTCATGGATTCTCATCACAAACACACAGAAGACATTGTTGTACCGAGAGTCAGTTTAGTATTGGCATCCACGATCCAATCACTACCAGTTACTGCAGCAATGCTTAGTGAAGCCACTTCTATTACTAGAAAAATTATCCATTTCCAACAGTATGAACCAATCAACAATTTCAACCTTTCTACTAACATCAATCCTCTTTCTCTGATGTTGTTGGTTGTGTTCTTTTGGCTAAAAGTGTGTTGGTACTATTGAAACTGCAGTTCAAAGTCCTCTATTTCATTTTGGGCACCAGGGAATCAGCAATATGAATATCTTAGCTCACAGCTATGTCCACTGGGGGAATTTGAACAAGCACTTGGAAGAACTTATACACACTTATTCAAAATATCAACTAGCAGCAAAGTCCCTCTAGAAAAATGAACTATGTTTATGGTCTAAACCAGAATCCATGTTGACTGCAGGATCTATCAATGGCCAAGATTATTTGATCCTAATTAATGCTAATAGTAAGGGGCCAGAAGTATTACGCCATTTTTATTGAAACTCTTATAAAACTATAGAAACATTTTAGCAGATTTAGTGAACCAGATATTTTATTATTGGATAACAGCAGTACATTTATCTCAACAGAATGCTTAGCCTTGTATTAATAAAACAATATTCAATACATTCAGTTACCAGCATTTTAATTACAATCAAATGGATAGATAGAGTGTTTTATGGGCCCATTTAAGAGAGAACTCTTAAAACACAAAGGGATGGGGACTACACCAGAAGTCATCCAGATATTCTGGAAAAGCTATCAAGCAACTCCAAACCAGAATGTGATGGACAGTAGATTAAAGATTGAAGCACTTATGAACAAGAAGATTCACCTACCTGTCAATATCATTCACCCAGTTCCCCACCATTTTCTCAGGAGAAATACAGTTATGGAAAACTAATTTAACTGCAAACATGGTGCTGAATAGTCTATTTTTATTTTGACAATCCATGCTCACCAAAGGCTGTTGTAGTAGTATTGAAAAATAGACACAAGGTCACTATAGGCACCATACTGGACATGTCACCTATGATATAGATGTAAAGTAAGTAAAGCTGGCGACCGTAGTCGAGGGTGACCTGAAGACTCATTTTTCAATAGCTTTGTGACCAAGGTGTAGGGGAGGGTGCTACTCTTTTCTCTGGATTGCTCCACTTTACCCTTGATATGTACCTTATAATGCTGAATGTAAAGCAAGGACATCTCAAGTACCATTTTTTGAGTCTTTGGTATGACTCAACCTGGGATTCAACCCCGGTCTCCCAGGCCAGATGTACAGTCTTCTATCTGGATCCAACATGCAAACTAATCACGCAGTTTATGCCTTTCAGTGACTGAATTGCAGGATCCAGTCCTTCCATTTGATATTTTGTTGAACACCTTTGAATTTTCTCAGAATTCCCAAACTAAGCCAATGGTAAAAAAAAACACCTAAAAAGGAGGCTCCAAAACAAGGATGACAAACCACATTCAGAGTTAAAACACTGCTGGTCAACTCATGCCAACATTTATATATGAAGATGCCTCAAAGGAGAGGTGTTGGGAGTAGCCTATTATTGTACACCCCAGTTTGGTGTAAATGGAATCACCCCATTCATCATAAATGCTGGGTGACACAATCAGCAGAGAAGAGAAAAAGAAACGAAAAACTGGAGCACTGTTATATCAGAGACAAAACAGCAGACTTTGTTTTTTTTTTAACTCCATGAACAAGGAAAAAAAAACAGACACTAAGAGAGGACACAACAAAAGTTCAATATAACCTTTGAAAGCAAAAACCATTTCTTTTGTTTTGGTGGTTGTATCATATAATTTGACAAGTGTATAATTAAATAGAGACATGGGTGATATTGTTGTATAGCAGAGAAAGACAACAATGGTGATGTATAAGAATATAATCTGCTTCTTTCCTTTTATTAGCCAAAATGTACATATGGATAAAGTGAGAGAGAATCAGAGACGGTCAAGATGCATACACAGGGGTGATGGTGTGGTTCTTCTGTGAAACCTGTCTTTCTGCTTCATTCTCAACTTTTGCAAGACAGGTGCAGAGCCACATCAAGGAATCAAATCATCTTAGTTTATCTTCACTTCTCTACTTTCATGAGTCCCATACATCTCAGGCTTTTCTCTACTTCTCAAATCAGAGCAGTCTGGCACAAGGCCAGAGCCCAGAGTGATATGACATCTTGTAGTTGTCTTCTACTGTAGGCACACTTCCTTTAAGCATACCACCTATGTAATTTACACTGCACTTCCACTGGAGAACAACTTGGGTCCTATTTACTTTAGGAAACGGGTGTACTTCCTGATATGCTACCCACACAATTTATGTGGCATTTCCACTGGGGAACAACTTGTGTCCTGTTTACTTTAGGAAATAAGTGCATTTCCTATTATGCCACCCATGTAACTTATGCAGAATGTCAAAGGGATCTTTCTGTCAATATCCAACAATATAAAAGAAAATTGACTTAGTTGGCCAAGTTCAAATCCTGGATGAGGCAGTTTGAATTTCACTTTGAGCTTTAGAAAAGCATGCATACATCTCTTCTTCCATCAGCTTTGGATAAAATAAGGCAGACTCAGCTCTTTGGGGTCAGTTGGGAAGAAACCAGTCTAGGAGAATAAAAGACTTTGAATTCCAAACCTAAAGAACTTTGTTTATATCTGTGGCATGGTGGTGCACCATTCCTCTTTTACCAGTTCATCTAAAATATTACTTGCTTTACACAAGCCTAAACTACAATAAACAAATCATCTGTGTTGGTAATCCAATGGTTCACATCATTAACTGACTTTTCGGGCACTTGTATACTAAGCTTGACTGGAGAGTTTAGGAAAATAATTAAGTAATTTCTTGAATAAAATAATCGGTTCATTTTAGTTTTGTTATACAGGCAACTTGTTTTAAATACATTCTTTGAGACATGAACCAAGTAGCTGAGTAGACTCCTTTGAAAGGTTCAGGAACATCGATTTATTGGATATGGTGCTTCTTCTTGCAATTTATTCCTTTTATAAATCAGGAAGAAAAGGTTTTAAATGGTCAGCAGGATGGTACACTGTAGTTAGGTACATGTACCACATCATATGCTATACTAAACATCAGGCACCCATCATCAGTAGTGATTATTTTTTATGAGTTCTTAAAAGTGAAATTTCTTTTGCAATTTTTGTCTTCAAATTTCTTTAATAAGCTTCAGAAGCAAGTCTGAATATTTATATTTACTCAACTCCTCCACAAAAGACGGAATGCAACACAAAGTCAATTTCTAAGCAGAGTAGTGCTGATTTAAATTCAGAGTTTTTCTTCTAGACAGTTTGCTTTACCAAGGCTAAAGATTCTAGTCTACCCTACTATTTACCCATTGTTAGAGGGAGAAGTGATGGATTCATGCCTTTCTCAAGGGCATAACTGTGCATTGAAATTTTTCCAAGATTTGAACTTAGATTGCCAATTCCATTTCCTACAGCAATAAACATTACACTAAGCATCCTTCCCAAGTGCATGTTTCACATTAAAAATCAGGAAGAAAAGATTTTAAATGGTCAGAAATTACTGATACACTAATTTCTTTTCAGTGTTTTGATAATAAAAATATATAATTTTTTATCAATTATATGATCATCTATCTCATCCATATTATATCAATTACACTGGCCTGTGATGTTTTCAAGTTCAAATATATAATAGCTGATTTTAAGGTAGATTTTTATGTTGAATCCAAAATTCATAGTCATTTTTTTCTAATCAGGTCAAAATTTTTAAGATACAAGCTCTTATTTGAAATGTATAGAACAGTATTATAAATCTATTTATTTTCTTGTTGAATTAAAGAAATAATGCTAAATTTAGGGCTGATATATTTGCTGAAAGCTCACATAGTGCCATAATAAACTGAAAAATACACAAAAGAAGCTATTCATGGATGAAAGGTCTTTTCAGGGACTTCCTTCTGTGCTTAGCAGTCACCACATCCCATTTCAAGCACCAGCAGTCGTCAGCAAAAAAGTCAATAAAGAGTCTTCATTCCATAGCATCATACTCTAAGCCCAATGATGACTAATGCTGAAATGCAAAAAACTGTCTTAATTCACTCTCTCTCTCTCTCTCTCTCTTTCTCTCTCTCTTGATACCAGTAGAATGTTGTTCTTGGTGCCAACAGACGTTTTTCTTTGAGACATGAACCTAATAGCTGAGCAGACTCCTTTGAAAGGTTCAGGTCTTGTATCAGTTCATTGAGTTCGGCTTATGTCAAGGATACTGGCTGGTCATCCTCTTCTGGCTTGTATGCATCAACACCAGCTACAAGATTCATGTCACTATGTTCAGAATCTAAGCTGTATTCCATGTTACCATTAGGCTCAGGAATAGGAAGGATTGGTCTTATGGCAAAAGGAACATCAAGTTATTGGATATGGTGCTTGTTCTTGCGATTTATTCCTTTTAGATTCATCATGCAGAAATAAAAGTCCATAATGTGATCTTTTCCTTCCCTCGAGACCATTGGAATGGTGAATGGCATACACTGACTTTTACCATTCCTCCAATCCCTCAAGTTCTCCACACATGTTTTACAGCAAACATGGGGAGCAAATAGCTTATCTTGACCCCCCCCCTAGTTTGACTGCAAAGTAATTACGATATGCTTTCTTCACAAAATCAGCGATTTTTGCTTGATGGTTAGGAAGAACCACCTTATCACAGATATAACAGAGTCTGTCAGAATTATTCTTACACTTGTGATCCATTCTTACAGTTATACAAATGTCATGCTGAAAATAGAAAAAAATGAATCAACACTAAGCTTGTCATTGACACTTAACCCAGTACATAAAATCATTTTAAGCTGAAGGATAAGCCCTGTTTCTCGCTAAGTATGTGAGTGTTAGCAAGTAGGGTGGTACACTGTAGTTAGGTACACGTACCACATCATATGCTATACTAAACATCAGGCACCCATCATCAGCAGTGACAAGTAGAGTCCACAGGCTTTTGAATAAGTATTATTATTGTGTACAATAGTGAAATATTCAAGCACATCTTAAAAACCAGACCTGACCAAACACAATGAATGGTATCTTTGAATTCAGCATAAAATAGTGATCATATATCACTTGATAAATCTTTGACCCTTGGAAAAATTTTTTTTTTACACAGGCCAGTGTTATTAGTAGTTATAGGTCTTAGAGAAATATCATAGGACAGTTTTCTATCATCTGCAAGTTTTTTACACAATGCAATATTTATACTTATAATAACTCAGTTTTGTCCATAATACTTATTTTTTAATTCCTAATTACTAACAATTCTGTCATTCTTGATTCTCAATGTACATCATACAAGTTAAAAGATGAAACTAATTTTAGTTAAAATATTTGCAATTTTAACAGATAATGTTACAGTGATAATTATTCATTCATTCTTTTATAACTGTGAATGACTTTCACTTTCTTGAATCAAGATTAACACTTATCAAGAATGAGCCAAATTTTTCCGTGAATATTTAAGAGTTCAAAATGTTTATATTCTTAAGGAACTCCTTAGAAATTAATATTTTGCAAATGTTTTCATGCAGAATATTGATAACCAACTTTATTTTTCCTTTTTAGCATTATATTCATCATAACACACAAAATATACTATGAAAAGGTTGGAATCTGTTTATGCTTGAAGAATTACTATGTTTGTTAATCATCTGAGAGTGCCCGAGGTGTAATGGTTATCGTCGTAGGAAATGGACACGGCGACACGAGTTCAAATCCTGGACGAGATTGATTGCATTTCACGTAGCACTATTACCCTTGGGAAAGGTATACATCCAATTATTCTCCCTCCAGCTATGGGTAAATAGCAGGGCAGGCTGAGTTCTTCAGACTTGGTGAGGCAACTAGTCTAGGAGAAGGAAAACTGTGAATTCAAACCTGTTAAACTCCACTTAAAAAATTGACCTTGTGTCATATCCTGCTTGAGCAGAGGGGGTTGGTAGATATGGTTAATCATTTGAGGGAATAAAAAGTTTTGTGTATTTGTCAAATAAATTGTACTCATGATATCATAGGTTGTTATACAGGCAACTTGTTTTAAATGATATAGAAAAATAAATCATTAATGACAGTTTTGTATTATGAAATTTTTATTTCCAACATTATCATTTGACATAAAATATTATTTAATCTTTTTTCATGAAATTGATAAAAGACTATTTTCCATGGAAAATATTCATTTTTTTTTTTTTGGTTACTTCTTCTCTGTTTAACTCTGGTTTTAACTTTTATATTTTCCAGTGCTTTGTTTTAGATAAAAGCAGTATAACAGTTAAATATTTATACTTAGATATTCTAATTTGGTCAACAACTTTATTTTGGGGATTTATTTATCATCACAAACTACCCTAGAATTTTTCTATTTTTGTAAAAATCATTGATATAAGTATGACAAGTATCTTGCATCAGTAATCTGTGTTTTGAAAGGGTGTGGGAAATATTACATAGTTTATTTATATTTGTTTTGTTAGGTCAGTACAAAATATGTATTAAGTTATTATTATTAACTAAAAGAATTTATCTGATTTGTATTTAACTTATTCAAAGTATAAACTAAATCAGGTTTTGTTTTTGTTTAATCTAAAAATAAGTGTAGATAAAATTTTCAAATGAGTTTCCAATATCCAAAATGGCTGCTGTTTCAAAGAAAGTTGAAACAAATATCTTTATTTTCTATGCAGCTGGATAGAAAGCAATGGAAAAGATAGACAAATGATTTTTTGCCTTTGTTTTCAGTTTTGTTTCTATTCTAATAATATTCATGAAAAGATTGAATCTGCATTGACATTTTATGAATAATAAATACATAAGTATTTGAATAGGAAATTAACTGAAAATAAACTATACATATATAAATATATGTGTGTATATATATACTCATACTTGTATAAATGTCAAATAATGTATATACACACTAACTCTTGAAAATTTACACACAAAATAATGAAAATCATGAATATATATATAAGTGCTACAAATCAAACTTGGGCCTACAATTAATTTAGGATCTATTCATATAATTTAGATAAATACATCATCCATCATTCAGTTCCACATACAGATATACCTACATATACACACAATCATCTACTTACGTATATTTTTAGTTATATACCTACCTACATACAAATTTAAACATATGTACGTGTGTTTGTGTTGATATTTGCTAAGCTAAAGTTAATGTTACACAAGGCAATATTTAGATGAATTAGGGGTGGGAAGATTGTATTGTGCTAATATTCTAAAAAGGGCAAGCTCTGTCTGCCTTGAAAATAAGCATTTAAAATTCTGTCTTCTACATGTGCTTGACAATTGATATCTATGAGTGAAATAGGCAACTGTTTCTGCTTCCAAGTAGCTCAGAAATAATAATTTATTAATTATAATATTCAATCTATTTTACTGATAGATAAGTGTTAGATTAAGTGCATTGACAAAAAATAAAGATAATGTTGAAAAATAAATTTAATGTATAAAATGAATTAATAAAACAGATTTTATGTTTGTCCAAATACTTATAACTAGCATTTTCTATATAATAATCACAGTACACCTTTTGTCAAATGATCAAATAGTTGACTATCACCAATGGTCCTGTTATTCTAATTTAGATCTACAAATATTCTCTCACTGATTTTCAACACTCCTTATTAATAAACACAGTAAAGTTTATTATTAATAAGTACTCTTCATCTATTTTTGTTACTTAAAGGATCTATTAATAATTTTGAGCAAGGAGTAGAATTAAATTGATTGACTCGTTTGGCAATTATGAGCAACCTAAATTCTCTTTGATTCTGAGCAAAGAATAAGAAAAAAGACTTTTTAAATTTTCATTAAACAATTAAATTCTATTAAAACATTTTCTAGAAATCTATCATTTAGAACCACAAAATAAGATTAAATGAATGACTTAAATCATTTGCAAAAAATTTTGTTCTTTTTTCATAATTTTCCAGTTTTGACTCTCAAAAATGACATGATTTAATGTAAAGTGTCTGTTTGTTCAAATATTTATAAGCTTTACTGTATATATAAAGATTAAAATTACTACACAGTGCTGAACAGACATATTGCTTGCTTGCTTGCAACCTTCATTTTTAGCAAGCAGCTGTTGTTTGATATTTTTTATGCTAACCTTAGTAGGAATCACAAACCTCTGTTATTTTTGTGCTCCAACACACACACACACACACACACATTCAGAGTCTCTCTCTCTCTCTCTCTCTCTCTCTCTCTCTCTCTCTCTCTCTCTCATATGTAGAAACAATGAAATAATGTATAAAAGACTAACATTTGATGAATGATAATAAAGTGCTCAGAAGGCAGAGCAGTATAAAAGCTAAAATATACCTTATATATATACCCAACCCCTCCCCACAAATAAGATGCACCACAAAGTCAATTCTTGTGCAGAGTTTAAAAGATTTGAATTCAGAATTTTCCCTCTCTAAACATGGCTGCGATACCAAGGCAAAAGAGCCCAGTTTCCCCACAATCTACTCATAGTGCTATGTGAAATGCAAACAACCTTGTCCAGGATTTGAACTCTGGTTGCTCTGCCCATTTCCTATGACAGAAACCATTGCACCATAAGCGCTTCAAAATATCTATAATAATGTATACACACACACACACACACACACACACACACACACACACACACACACACACACACACACACTATATGACCAATGAATCCATGGGGTTCCTTTTCTTAGCAACAGCATTCCATGATGATACTGATGCTTCTATTTTGGAAGGAGTGAAAGATTCCTATTAGTATTGCATTATATCTAAAAATTGAATGTCTAAAAATATTTAGTGTGATTACAGACACTACAAAACTATCATTCAGTTACAAATGGGACTGGAAATTGCTTTATTCTTTAAGTTAGAACATTTAAAGTCTATTTTTCTAATATAAATCTTACATAATGAAACGTTCAGTAATAGATAGATAGATAGATAGATAGATAGATAGAAACAGACTGAGATAGATAGATAGATAGATAGATAGATAGATAGATAGATAGAAACAGACTGAGATAGATAGATAGATAGATTATGTGTGTGTATACATACCATATTTATTGACATATAAGATACATGGAATACTAGAGTTTTAAAAGGAATAAATCCCATTGCAAATTATCCAAGATAATTAGTTGCCAAATTCAAACTTTGGTTGATAGCCTTCTAATCACAATGGATTGGAGACTGTAATATTTTCATACATTTTTGTTTTATTTAAATGTGCCAGCAAGTTCTGTAGGTACAATTTATAAGTCTAACATAGTTCAGTACAAGTCCTAGTGGGTAGAAAGACTGCTGTATCAGTTTTTCAAGTGAAAAAGCTGCTCTAAAAATCACTAATCAGGGTTTGAATAGTGATTATAAAATTACTAAAGTCATGAATGAATTAGATCTGATGTATGTCTACTTTTGCATTCTTTATCAGACTCCCAGGTGTTTTTACGATGGTTGTGTTCATTTAGTTAGATTGCTTTTATATCCAGCTAAAGCGGCTAACCTATTTGTTTAGTATATTTCATCTAACCTGGTAGAAGACCCCATCTCATTTGTACTATCTCAATTTTACTAGTATTCATGCATATAAATTAGACATATATATTTTACTTCATTAATCCAGTGGGTAGAGTGTTCGCCAATGGTCCGAGAGACCTGGATTCAATCTCAGGTCGCATCATACCAAAGACTTTAAAAATGGTACTTGATACCTCCTTGCATAACACTCAGCATTATAAGATATGTATCAAGGGTAAAGTGGAGCAATCCAGGGAAAAGAGTAGCGCCTTGCTCTACACTTCAGTGTAGTAGCTATTGAAAAGGGAGCCTTCTGGTCACCCTCGACTACAGTCGCCAACTTTACTTATATAGCATTGTAGTTGATAATGTTTTGGAAATTATTGATGAAGTCACTTATTACATGCCCTGTAATTGGCTGAAAAGGACCAGTCACGGGCCACTATTTCAACACATCTGCCGTACCACCACACGTGCATGCATACTTCAAACTAACATCCCTTTTTTTCTTGCTTTGATATCAATGATTAACATGGAATCTTGACTGCTGCCGAAAGGCTACATACGAGGATACTCTACACACATGGGAACTCAGAATTCTCCTGCTTCAAGTCTTTGAATATGTAAGGACCAGCCAGGACCAGCCACCAAAATTACATGAAAGAACTGTTACCAAGACAAATGCTATAACTAAGTCTGCAGAAAACACCTCTTTTTGCAATTATTCTTCTTTTCTTCTTTTTCTTTATATTTCTCAAAATATAAATCTTTTTTTCAACCAAATTGTTGCTTTGTTCCTTTTGTCACATCTTGTGCTACAGTAAGTCTTATTTTTCCTTACGCTACAGATGTAGATTTTGTCTTATTTTCAATGGTTAATATCCCAACAAATGATAATGTTTAGATAATTTGATGTTTTGTGAAAACCATTTTATATTGAATTAAATAAATAGGGTCTAACAACAGAGATATAATATAAATCAGTGAACATCAGTAAATAAAACTTTGGAGATGATTATTAAACTTTGAGACTAAATTCTTCATCATTATGCAATAATGAAAGAAAGGAAAGAGGAAAAAAAGAGTTGTTAGTTTGAACTTGAACAAGGAAAGACCCCCCCAAAAAAACAAAAACATGAAATATTATCCTTTTTTAGCCATCAAAATAAAAGAATCTCTTGATTAATTTTCCAGGTGATTCATTATTAATTTAATCTTGTTAACATGATATTTTATTTGATGCAATTGTTCCCAAATGGTTTTATCATTAAAATAACTTTATGTACTTGAATTAGTTATTCTATCTGGTGGTATAAGAAATCTCTGTTCTCAATTTCCATTTAATATTATAGTATTATTGAGTTTGATTTGGTACAATTTCTGTTAGTCTATGGCATCTAGGTAAACATTAGCCTACAACATATCTCAACTTTGCATATAAAACTCTCTCTCGATTTCCATTTAATATTTTAGTATCATGGAGTTTAGCTGAGTATAACTATTCTCCCTTCAGCTATGGGTAAATAGTAAGGCAAATTAGGCTCTTTAACCTTAATACGGTAACCAATCTGAAAGAAGGAAAACTCTGAATTCAAACTTGTGATACTCCACTTAAAATTGACCTTGTGTTGACTCCTACTTGTCGCAGAGGAGTTGAGTAAATACTTACTCCTGATTAATGGTAAAAAAAATCACAAGTACCCGTAGTCTTTGACCTTCAGTAAACCTCTAGATACCTCGACTTTGTATATAAGACCCTCTCTGTATATATTTAATATTACAGTTTTATGTTTTAGACTAGGTATAAGTAAAGCATCTCAGTAAATAGCTAATAAACAGCTCAACTTTGCATATTAAACCAGGGAGATATTTTTTGCCATTTTAGTGGATAAAAAATTTTAAGAAATAAGAGTATAGTACTTTTAGTAAAAAAAAATTTTCTTCTAAAACAAAGATACCATGATTTTATTATTTCTAGTGAAATATTATACAGTCAAGACTGATATTATTAGGTATTCTTTATAGCCAAACTCTAAAGCAAAAATATGAATATATAGCTGCCCAAAAATAAGTAACTTTATTATTACATTTATACAGTTATATTTTTGGTTACAAAGGTGGACTTAATGTATCATTGCAGGAAATGGAATCACCTACTTGAGTTCAACTCCTAAATGTGGCTGTTTGTGTTTCCCTTTGTGCTAATGCCCTTGAGAAAGGCATAAACCCTCTGTTCTCCTCCCAGATATAGGTAAATAGTTGAGCAGATTGGGTTTTTTAGCCTTGGTTATGTAACCAGTCAAGAAGAAGGAAAACTCTGAATTCAAACCAATTGTAAACTGGCTTAAAAAACAGACCTTCTTATAATTTGCCTCTGGCAGAGAAGTTGAGTGATTATATATGAATATATACAGAGGTGTTAAAGTTTTAAGTTAGACTTTCAATGCTGTTGAGTTTGCTTATAAATAATACAGAATAATATTCATTTGGTTATATCACTAGAAATGATAAAATCCTGGTATATTTGGTATAGAAGAAAATTAATTTCTTAGAAAAGCTGTTAGGAGGTGTACTTAATGAGATCTCTTTTGATTGTATGTTATTACACTAAAAATAATAAAATCTTTGTGTCTTTGATTTGGAAGAAAATTAGTTTTTTATTAAGATGTTAGTTTCTTTCTTATTTATGAGTGATACTATACCTAGTTTGGCACAAGACAACTTATTTATGAGTGAAACTGTAGATACCATCAAATGTGGTTGTAAAGTCCTTGTGTAAATTGTCACTTGGTTCTTGTCTTTGAAATGGAGGGCTTTACTTTGGGAACTGATGTATCTAAGACTAAACTGCTCTATATGAGAAAGCCACCTTTTACTTTGCTTTTAAAGAGGTGTGGTAATATGACTCATTTATCCCAGCAGTCTTCAGTGAATTAAATCCAGTGTCACTTTGGATGAATCCTTATATACATGCATATTTATATGCGATAGTAACATAAAGATTTGAACCTGTGCATCCATTCTCTTCATATAATAAATAGCCATTTACTTGAAAGATACTTGCCACAGGAGTTTGCTGCTAAGGTACCCAGCCTTGGCTGGGCTGTATGACATGTGCCGGTTGGAGTATCAACGACAAACATAGGTTCACATTACACTAGACCTCCAGGTCTAGTGAATCTATGACCAGCAAGGTCACCTGGGATTTGTACCGGGAGACTTAACAAAGCTAGCATAGTTCACATTGCACCTAGTGATCCTTTGATTAGGATAGTCTTCCAGGGGATGAGCTGAAACTTGTGTCTGACCTCTCTCCCCTATAAAAAAGACTTTGGGTCAAATCCTACCTGGTCGGAGGCATGGATAAATATTCTTACATGACAGACACATGAAGCAGCATATTCTCTTTGCTTCAGGTAAGTGAAAGCTGTTAGAGTTTATTTACTTGAATTACAGTTTAAGTTGTCTTTTGTCTTCAACATAAATGTGCCAGTTTGAATGAACTGTTCATATGATGTTTGGAATTCTCAATTAGTCTTATGTTCTTGTTTGTTTTTTTATTTCATTCTTTTCTTGGTTACAAATAACATTTCCGTAATTTGTTTAATTATCATCTTCATTGTGAACATTCTTGGACTTTTTTGTTTGTTCTTTATTTTGTCATTTAACTTTCATTTCAACTTTACACTATTTGGCTGTGTCACATAAAATGTTTTGTTCTGCCATGTAAAACCCAACATTTTATACAAAAAGAATTTTTCATTTAGATATGGATATGTTGTTATTATAAGATATTTTATTTTTATCACAAATGAAAGGTGAATTTCAAAAATATGTTTGTAAACAGGGATAAGACTGACTCAAAATGTTTTGTTACAAGTAAATGGTTACAATCATGGAAGGAAATCTAAAGTTTTCTAAAATCAGTGTTCTTGCTCCATAGTTCTTGAAATCAGAAGCCTGGAAGTATATCTAGGAGGGTCAGTTAACAAGCATGTTTAACACTGAAATACTAAACATTAAACACTCAACTTCTATATAAGCTTTAACGCTAATAAAAGAAAAAAGCATCATAATCTACTCAATGGAGAATAGGACATAAAACTGATATTAACCCTGTTGATCACACCATAGATGAAAAAACCCTTTTAATCTCACACCAACAAATAAGTAAGATTTTAGTTTATGGAAATATATGCCTAGTTTGTTTGTAGATATCTCCTAGGTATTTGATTCCATACAAAGAGGAAAGATGGAGCAAAAACTTTGACTATATGATTTTTCAAAAGAAACAGTTACCACTATAATGTTGCCTTACAAAGACAAAGGCCATGATTCACTCACCTGATGGTGATACTGATTTCTTTGACATTGTCACTTGCATCTTGCAATGAGATGTATCAACACCATTTTAATTCATAATCTTCTCAGATTATCTACAACAGCTATCAACAGATCTAATAAAAAAATATACAATGTCTAACAGAAACTATTATTGATGAAAACTATGTAGATGCTCTAGCCGTTCTGACAAATCATTTGTTCCAGCCAAATCTCAGCTGTATAGTATGAAGCAGGCAGCAAGAGGCATTGGTCTCTACATGAACTCAAATAAATCAGAGTTCATGTGTTTTAATCAAGATAGTACCATCTCCTCATTAAATGCATGTAGAATTGGTCAGGTTGTGTAGGGCAATTAGTTGTGATAGCCGAGAGTGATTAATTCTCGATTGAGGAACGGGAACTATTTATGGTGCCTTGTGCACAAGTGGACTATTCCATTGCATAGATCGTCATTGGTTGCTTGGAAGTAAGTGAAAATATTTTATTATATAAACCAGCTTCAGTTTAGCATTGTAAGGAGGACGGCACTGAGCTACGACCTGCTTTATTTTGTCTGCCAGCTGGACGCTTTATGGAGGTATGTGTTATTGTTATTCTACAATGCTTAGCCTCTGAAATTAGCAGTAGACCAGTTTACATTACTCCGTAGCAATATTTCATTAAATGAAAGTATTGTCAACATTCATACAGGTAAAGCATCGATAAGTTAATGACTGTATATGGAAATCTGTTCTCTCTCATAAAATAAAAGTTCTTTGTGGGGGTGTCCTCATGGCATAATGGTTAAAGCTCTGAACTGCAGAATTATAGTAAGCAAGTTCAAACCCCAGTTGCGCAATTATGTTCACTTTCGGACAAATAACCTTGGGAAAAGTATGAACCCCCTTATCCTCCCAGTGATGGGTTAAATAGTACCACTACTGTTCTTCCAGAAGCGGGGATTTTGCATTAAATAACCTAAAAAGGTTGATATGCTATTACAAACAATCAAATCAAAGTTCTTGTAGCTGAAGCTGTATCAATACGATTGTATGGTTTGCACTGCATGGACTTTAACGAAATGCTTGAAGAAAAAGCTGGATGATAACTAAACAAAGATGTTGCATACTGTTTTGAAAAAATTGTGACAGCAGCACCCTGCAAAACATCAGTTGTATAGTTATTTACCTTCCATCTCATTAATTATTCAAGAAAGACAAGCTGAGCATTGCTCGAGAAGTACAAGTAAGTACAAAATCATAAACGATATTGTCTAATGGACATATGTACATACCAATGTTGGCCAACCAGCAAAAACATACATTTATTAGGTCTGTGCAAACACTGGGTGCTGTCTAGAGGACTGACCAACTGCGATGGCTGATTGGGACAAACGGCAAGAAAGAGTCAAAAGAGACCATGCTGTTGGCACACTTTGATGATGATGATGATGATGATGATGTAATATGGTTTCTGAATGTCCTGAGTTGGAGGTTTTGGGGGCCAAAGTTTTATCCAAAGTCATAAAGAAGGGTAACTGAAAAAAAAGGTCGGAGAACAAAAAGTTATATTTCATATTTTTCCTTATTTAGTTGCTATTGATCATATCTATATTTTATTCTCAAAACTAATTCTAAATGCTTTCTTTTTTAGAAGAGAATTTATTAAATCAACACTGTGTTGTGTGAATATGAACAGTTGATTTCCAATTACCAAATTGATGTTTCTTTCTGCAGAAATTGTCTTGTAGTAAGTTGGCGACCATATCTGAGAGCGACAAGAAGGCTCCCTTTTCAATAGCTACTACAACGAGGTGTATGGAGGGCACTACTCCTTTCCCTGGATTGCTCTATTTTATCCTTGATATGTACCTTATATTGCTGAGTGTTAAGCAAGGAGGTATCAAGTATCATTTTTAAAGTCTTTGGTATGACATGACCTGGGATTGAACCCTGGGTCTCCCGGACCATTGGCAAACACTCTACCCATTAAACCAATGAGCCGGTACTCCACATAATATATGTATTAAAAAGAGAAAAAAGCATTCAAAAAATGAGGTACAATGATAGAATATCCATATTTACAATACCAAATAATGTAGTGCATAATTATTTCGATATATTTTAAATATATAAGATCAGGAATTTAAAAAAAAAACAACTTAAATCTATATTGATAGTATCAAACTAGGAATTGTCATGAATCAGATTGAACCAAATACAATGGTATTGATTTACAAAAGGAAAAGATACAGTTCATCCCTACTTAAATACATCTTGGTAAAATCCAAATAATAAATCAATGTGAACCTGACATATGTGATACAGTCTTTTATAATTAAGCACACAAATATCTGGGAATAGAGTTTTCTCTTTTAAACAGGTATGATTGATAAATACAAATAGCAAAGACCTCAGTGGCAGATGGCCATAGAATAAGAAAACTAGGCCAATTTTCATTTCTTATGTAAGCAAAAGTATTAAATTACACAAGGAAGAGCATTTACAGTAGTAAATTTCTCTTGTGCCAAAATTAATTTAGCCAAACAAAGATATAAATTACCAGTGGAACAAGTTGGAGAAGAGATATTATTTCCATGATTTGGTAAACATTTACAAATCTTATCTTTTGCACAAAGCTAGAAGTATGGGGCACCTAGTGAGGTTCAAGATCATTTGTCAGTAGAATTTGATATGAAAGGCTAGCTTGCTAACCAAGTATTTCCCAATGAGATTTCTTATCCACTTGAACAGTTGAGGTACTATACTAGGTTACCTCCAGTGCCCATCTTCTCTCTAAACAACTTGTGACAAGTTATATTGTGTTACTTGGTACCAGCAATAGGAAGTAATCTATGAAGACCTCTGTGAAGACTGCTTTGTTGGCAGGGCTTAGTATATATTGTCAGCATTTGTAAGACCACCACCCTAGTGTGACCTGGGTATGCCACAAAATTACATCTGGTGGTGAGTTCTAGCACACTGAAGAGTTTTTATTTCCATTGCTTTCAGGTTCTCTCTGACCTGGAGTAGTAATATTTTTTATGGGTCAAATGGATCTGTTTGAAAATTGTAAGTGTTTGATAGGGATACTTCAAACCATATAACTCTAAATAAACAAATGATTATTATTCAATATGAATTATTGCTGGAAACCATATAAATGCCCAAAAAGACTTTTGCATAAAATAATCTGAGGATTATTTTATACCAAAGTCTTTTGTGTAGGCACATGACATAATGGTTATCATTTTAGGGAATGTAATTGGCAATCCAAGTTCAAATTCTGGATGAGGCTCTTTGTATTTCTCTTTGTGCAAATGTCATTGGAAAAGGCATAAATCTATCTCTTCTCTCCTTAACTTAACAATCTTTTTATTAACTATGGTTAAATAATAAAGCAAACTTTGCTCTTTAGTCTTGGTATAGCAATCAGTCTAGGAGATGGAAAAACTTCAATACAAACTAAGCTGTACTCTGCTTAAAAATTGACCTTGTATTGCATCATGGAAAAGTTGAATAAATAGAAACTGTAAAACTAACCAATAAACCTGCTTGGAAGTTCATAAGTATAAAATTAATACAATCTTCTGAATCAGGCTGAATTTGAACTCAATTCCAAAATTCCATTTTTCATATTGTTAACCTCTGTGCTGACTCTGCATTTCACCACGAAAATTATACATTACAATAATCACAACCACTTACATAAACAATCTACTTATCACTGGTATGCTCCTGTTTACTTTGAAACTAATTTTTGTTTTTAAACATCATCTATATATAAATCAAAATTCTCACAATGATTGTGTGTATGTAACAAGAATATAGCAAAATCACCACATTATTGCAACATTTTCATTACAGTAATACATATGAAATACTTAAGCTTTGAGAATGAAACAATTTTCAGTTTAATTTGCAAGTAATAATTATTTTGTGGGCTCAGCACTCATACTGAAGATGCTTTTTTAACCATCTTATATTAATATAACAAAGAAATAAGAAATACAAATTAGAATCCGTCACTCAGTTTTAAATAGAATCACAATATAATCATGGACTACTATTACAATGGAAAACCCAACAGGTTAAAAGGTTGTGTAGTATATTATCAAAATTCTCATGTTTGTAAGTATATATATATATATATATATATATATATATATATATATATATATATATATCCCAACAGATCATTTAGTATATTGTATGGTAATCTAAAAGATAACTGTTTTAAAAAATAGAAGAGATGCTAGAATAAGTGTATCAAATTCCAAGGTCGGTACATGGAAAAGGACCAAGATATTATCATTTTAGGAAGGATATTTTTCATTGATAGTAAATGTTTGGATACTCTCTGAACAGACCTTATTCATATATAACTGAAATACTTATTATGCTAATGGATATAAATAATGTAGTTAGCTGTATAGAGTGTGCTCAATATCAGTGATAGAGCATATATATCTGTCTATATATAAATAAACTTCTTACTATACTTGATTACTTATGTATACTACAAAAATTCTCATGATGTTTATATATTTTAGGATTCTGATAATATATATATATATATATATATGAGGATCATTAAATAAGTTTCCAGACATGTTTTGTATGGGCACTTTTATTGATAGTACATACATGAAACACTAGTCCCCTTCGAAATAATCTCCTCCGGCTGCAATGCACTTGTTGTACCATTCCAACAACTTCTGGAAGGCCCCATGGAAGTCCTCTTGTGTGAGCGTGTTAATGACCTTTATCACAGCCTCTTTCATCTCCTCAATTGTCTCATAATGACAGCCTCTGAGCTTAGGGAATAACCAAAAGTTACAGGGAGCAAGGTCTCGACTATAGGGAGGCTGAGGAACTATCTTGATGCCCATCTTAGTCAAATAGTCTGTGACAAGAATGGAGTTGTGGACTGTTGCATTGTCCCGCTGGAAATGCCACTGACCCGATTTGAAGAGTGCTGGCCTCTTCCCTAGGAATCTCTTCTTGAACTTCCTTAAAACCTCAACATAGTAACCCTAACCCTAACCCTAAGCCTTTGGCCAATCAACTGTGGTGTATTGACTTGCTTACTCCTCCCACACCTCTCATCATCCCTCACAGACTCTCTGACTTCCTTGAATCTCTTATGCCACTCAAAAACTGATGCTCAATTCATGCAAGATGGACCAAAAGCAGTCTAAAGGATTCCGTACGTTTCTGTGGCATTTTTTCCCAAGTTTAAAACAGAATTTTATTGCATATTGTTCTTCTAAATTGTCCTGACGTCCAGATTACATTTTGAAATTCACCAGCTGTGACAATCAGGCTTTGGTAGGGTATATTTCAATTGCTGCTGTAGCTGTTCATCTGAACCTGAAATCCTAAAAATTGGTCAGTCATTTCATAAGATATATAGCAATAACATACTGAAATTTCAAGAGTCTTCAACAATTTTAAATACCCATACAAAAAAAGGCTGGAAACTTTTTGAAGGCACTACGTATATGTTTGTGTGTATGCGTGTGTGTCTCTGTCTCTGTCTCTGTCTCTCTCTCTCTCTCTCTCTCTCTCTATAAATTATGTCTGTGTCTAGCTGTATGTACATAAATTTATATATGTATAACCTAGCAAAAATAGCACATGATTGTGAGATATTTACTTGAGCAATAAATCTAAAGTGCTCTTAGAGAATAAAGAAATCTTTATTTCAATTTACAACTGAATGATAATTGCTGAATATCAATCTTTTTTAATTATCCAAATTCTTGATACAATGGACGTAACTTTATAATGCTAATTAGAATCTTTCATTCCTTTCTAAATAAAAGTTTATGCATCATAAAGAACTACTTTTAGGACTGATTCTCAAGCCATCAAATAATGTGTGAATATATATATATATATATATATATATATATATATATATAAGTAGAAGTACCCAGTCAGTTACTGGTCTAGAAGGATTGTAGAAACCCCAGTGAGTAAGATAGAAAGGGGAAAGAGAGGAGTAAGGTAAGAATTAAAAATTTGTCCTTATTTATTGTTGAAAAATTTCATCTTTTTATTAAAATTTTTATTTGATGAACTGTTTTTGCTTTTTTATTGATTTTTGGTATACACTTAAAATAATATATAAAAATATGTAACTCTATACTAGTAAAAGGTTTAAAATATTTTCATGGTGGTTTTTTGGGGGGTTTCCAATAAATTTTTATTCTTACAATTAGTAGTCGGTTACAGAACAGTTTTTTAGTAAATAATTTTCAACAAAACAGCATAGTTTTAATTCAAGGTTTTATTTACCCTCAAGAAATTTAATGGTAAAACAATCTAAGAATATCATATATATCAATATTCTTTCATATTAGGAATTTTGGGGTTTATATTTAAGATGTTATTTTTTTAAAATGTAATGCTGATTTACACTGATTAAAAATTAATATGTTTTATGCTAAGTAATATGAAAAGTATTTTTTTAAAAATCAGTTTTTGAATTATTGATAAACAACGTTTTCATCTTATGTAGGTACAATAAAAAAAAGCTAAGAATTAAAAAATGTAAATTTTTTCATATCGCAATTTCTTTTTTTTTTTTTTGGTTTACATTTAAAATAGTATTTGCAAAAAGATACCTTTGGTTTGAAACATTTCCATGACGTTTTTTTAGTTTTCAAAAAAAGATTTTTTCTTTTTTACGATTAGTTCTAAATTACAAAACAATAATTCTTGAAAAAGCATTAAATTCAAATTTTGCCAATGAAATCTCAGTGAAATTTAAACATGGCTTTCTAAGAAGAACTAAAGAGTTGCACATGCTTTTTTGTACTTACTTATGAAGAATTGTGAAGAGTTCCACAAAATGGTTGATTTTCAATTAATGAATTATATCATTTGATTAGTAAAAATCATAAAATTTTGTACTTTATTTTAAATAAACATTTTAAAGGGTATGCATGATTTTGATGCTCAATGGCGGCTCTTTTCTGAATTATAAGTCTACAAATATATTTCAAAACAGACAAGACTCCTTTATATATAAAGATATATTCTAGCTGTCAGTTCAATTACAATCACAACCACCTTCTGTGCTTTGTGTAAACAATCACCTATGACTGTTAGACCCTATGATGACTCCTTAAGCAAGTGACAGAGTAATAGCCTTTATAGACTAGACATTGTCAGTCATTTTTACAATAATATACATAAACAAATGCATACATACACACATTATAATGATACTGTTATTACGTATTTTCCCCAGCCCAACAAAGTGACATTAAATTAGATAATAGCATTTTCTGTTCAAGTTGTATTCAATTAACATACAACTTCTATCAGACTTGTCTAAAATAGTCTAATCAGACAAAATAGAAAAAATTCTGTTTCTGTTATACTTATCCATAACTTAATATACAGGCTTTTTTTTCCCAGTGCAACAGGCACCATTTTTAAGGCATTTTTCTTTTCTTTTTTTTAAAGTCTGTATCTTGTGATGTAAGATATTTCAATTCTTATTATGAAATACTATACTACATTTAAATTTTTTTCCTGTATGAATATTTTTCAGGAATTTTTTTCTTAGTTTTCAATGAACTGACTTAATTTTTTTCATACAGACTTTTGACTGGACGCAGTTTGAGTCCATTTCATTCTTTCTATTTTTCACTAATTTTGTCTGCTTGTGACTGTCTAAATATATAGATAGAGTAGAAAAAGAAATGTCATTTTTTTTCCCTTTTTCTGCTTATTTCAACTAATCTCAAGTTCATACTCATAAGGTTTATCTCCCTTTGTGAAAATGCCGAATAGTGAGAATATTAAAGAGTTCAAGATCATAATTGCCAACTTTCCAGTAGACAAGGTCTTCCTATCAAGAAAATCACCATTCAAACTCCCATCTTTCATCTGGATTTGAACATTGACCACTGACATTAGTATAAAATATATAACTATTTTAGCCTTTAGACAGATATCCCATTTCTTTTTTTTTTCTCTTTCTCTCTCTCTCTCTCTTTGTTCATTTCATTTTTTTTTTTCCTCTATTTTATCTTCTCTTTCTATCACTTCTTTTTATTTTTACCCTTTTTTGTCAGTCTCTCATCTTCTTTTCACTCCATTTACTATACTATATTATTTTCATCGTTCCTTCTCAAGCCAACTTTTATTTCTCTGCCCTTATTTATTCTCTTGACTTTCTCTCTTTCTCACACATGACTCTTCCTTCTTCATTCACTTTCTTTTGGCACTTCACTCATTCACATTTATCCTCTCTCTCTCTCTCTCTCTCTCTCTCTCTCTCTCTCTCTCTCTCTCTCTCTCTGTGATTGCCTTTTTCTTTTGTCTTCATTATATAGAAATATATTGCTTACTCTTTCTAATCACTCTTTCCTCTCACCACTATCTCTCTTTTTCTCTCTCTTTTTCTATCCATTTCATCCAATTTTATTTTACATACATCTCACAGTATGTAAAAAGTCTTCCCCCCTCCATATCACAAAAGAAAAACAACAAAAGCTTTTCAAATGGTTTGAGGACTACAATCAAACCAAAAATGGAGACCAAACATCTGTTTGAAATTTGCCTTCTTGTTGCCACAACAACATAAAAGAAAGATCAGGAAACAGAGAGTCCATTAAAAGCAGCCTAGAAACTCACTTTATGACACATGACAAATATCAAGTATGCAATTGGCAAGTCTCTCAAAAGAAATAAAAGATAAAATGTTTGCCAAGCTGAAAAAAAATCAGACATAAGCAATTCCTTTCCTCAATTTGGCTATAAATATATAAATGCAGTCCTGTCTACATTTCTGTGGGATATTTTGCTTAAATGTTAGCAAGAAAGTCTTAAAAGTCAGTCTTGATTCAAGAACTTGGAATTTAAGTACCACTGTTTTCAGTAAAAATGCAGAGGTTCAGTTTTGTCTGTAAAAATGCTGAGGTTCAATTCCTGTTCAGTAAAAATGTACTGGTTCAATTCCTGTCATCTGATAAACTACAGAGGTTCAATTCCTAGACTAGGCAGCTGTTTCCTACAGCATTGTAAGAAGACAATTTGATAGATTGATCTGATTTGATTGATTGTTTAATGGCATGTCAACCTGACTAGGGTTATTTTATGCCTAAAAAGTTTGGAATGGCATTCATTGCATGTTCCTGTTTTCTTTTTTGCAGAGTTGTTTCTTAATAGTTTTTTTTTTTTGCACATGGTCTTATTGAATACAATGATTTTAAACAGATCAATTTTGCTCATAGTTAGAACCCTAACAAGTACTACCACTTAAGTTCAGAGTGGACATGGGAGTAATGCTAATGAAGAATTTCTAGACATTCCCCAAATCTTTTCAATGTATGTATTTACCCAACCCCTCAACTTACAGCAGAATGTGACATAAGGTTAATTGCAGTTTATTGTCATACCTAGTTCTCTATTTCTATTTGACCCATAGATGGGACTCTAACTGGTACTATCACTTTGCTTCACAGTGGATATGGAAGTAATTGTAATAAGACACAGTTTAGTTTCATAACCAAGGCACACCTTTTTGGCAGGGATGTTACTCTCTCAACATGGTATTCAGCCTATTCTAAACCCTACCAACAAGGCAATGATATAATTTGGGAGATAATCACAATGGGGAATTTTTTTTTACTATCTTGCAAAAGGCCCTTCATCGGTTCCTTCTTTTTTTCTTTTTTACTGGTACAAAATCTATTTAAGTGATAGAGTTTTAATTTGGTCAAGCTTTATGTGGTGGCTGAGAAAACTGCATATTTGCTATCATTGCCTGTGGTTGGAATCTGATACAACTCAGATGCCAAAATTCAAAACGCTGATTTTGTTTTTAAGGTAGACAGATTAGCAAGCACTTCCCACTTGAAAGATAGGAGATACAGTCTTTCAACTCAGTTCTCCTTTTCACTTTGACCTTGTGCCAAACTACTTTGGTTAGCTTAATTCGTAGATATCTTTTCTCTTCTTTCCATTTTGTATTACCATTGGATAATTCTCTCTCTCTCTCTCTCTCTCTACATAATTGGATTCCTATACTAAATTTCAGTGATTGAACAAAGCTGACATTGAACACAATAATTATCTTCAGGGTTCAATTTCTTATATGGTTTTCTGAATCAACATCTGCATTGGTCATGTAAATCTTTTCATTTTCTTTAGTATAAAAAATTTCTTTATTGGTGAAAAGATAGATTAATGAGATAACTGTAGTCTTATTGGAAATATAATTATACTACAATGAAAGAACTGCTTAGTGTAACAGTTAACTTTGTAGGAAATGAACCAGCAATCTGAGTTCAAATCTTAGATGAAACTTTGTATTACACCTTGCATTAATGCCCTTAGGAAAGGCATCTCTTTTTCTTTAATGCCCTTAGGAAAGGCATCTCTTTTTCCTCAAGCTACAAGTAAATAATTGGGCAGACTGGATTCTTTAGCATTGGTATGTCAACTTGTCTAGAAGGAAAATTCAAATCATCTGTATTCTATTCAACAATTGACCTTATGCCACATCCTGCTGTTAGTGGAGGGTTTGGGTAAATACATACATTGAAAAGATTTGGGTATCTTGAATGGGATAATGGTTAGCAAGCTAGACTAAATCATAATCAGTAAGTTTGATTCTCACTGAGTCTTCGATACAACTAGGTTTGTGCCAAACCAAACAAAACTTAATAAACAACCACCATATAAAGATGTACCTACCTAAACATTGGATGAATTTGACCATAAAAAAAAGTATTTACTCTAGCGCTTAGTTTCCACCATCTCCATTAATGTAGGCATGTATATATCAAGCAGAAAAATTCTATCAGCTACATTTAGATTGATCAAATTCCTCTTTTAGATAACAACTCAGGTTTTATAACCATTCTTAAAAATGGGGAGAGATACTTTCTCTCATATATTTTTTATTGGTTCTTATTTTATTCTGCATTAGAAATAAAATTATTATAAAACTACATTCTTTAATAAAGGACTTTTAAAATTTCAATCAATATTATTTCATCATGAATAAATTCCTATTGATTTTCTTCGTAACAAACTACAATCTCTTTATTTACTTGCATTATTCAGAAAATGATATTTTTTTTATCAAGAACTTAGTAAATTTTTTAAAGTTATTTTTTCAAGAAATAACCAACCAGTTTGTTCAAGTTTTTTTTGTTGTTTTTCTTCTTTTCTTTTTGTTGTTGTTGTTGCTGCTTTTATAAATTGTGAAAGGCTATATTTTATTTTCCAACATATAATGTACCCTGGAATAAATGAGGCTGGATCAATAACTTTGTAGCTTTTAATCAAAGATTTTTGTTGTATAATGTTCAGTCTCTGACAAATATTTAACACTGAATTAAGTGTATTGATAAGGAAAAATATGATGTTAAAAAATAAATATTTGTTGTGTAAAATAAATGATTTTTTTTATCATTAGGTTGCAAAGTTATCAATATATTTACTTATCTATGTATATGCATGTGTATCTCTGAAATTGGATTGATAAAAGCAAGAAGTCCTACATCTCGCAAAACCCAATCAGCATGTCAACTTGTCTGGGGTTATTTTATGCCTAAAAGTTTGGGAATCATATTCTTTGTAGGTTTACATTTATATTTACATTTTTTTGTGTAGTTCAAGTTTCTTGCACATGGTTATATGATGTCAAGTATTCCTATATAATACAAATAATTTGCAAACAGATCTATTTGATGGGGCTCTAATAGGTACTACTACTCTTGGTCAGAGTGGACCTGGGAGTAATGACAATGAAGTGGCACTCCACATACCCCAGAGATCTGGAACTAAAGCTTCACTACTAGATGCAGCTTAGTATCATACCCAGGATACCCCTTTTAAAAGGAGTCTTACTCCTCTGCAGGGGATGCAGTCAGCATATTCTAAGCCCCACTTGAAAAGGTATATCTCACAAATTATAACCAAATTTTGATCTGAAATTTTCACTGTAAAATGTACAATTGCACGATGAATATTTACCACTGAATTTAGTTCATTGCTAAAGGAGATTATGTTGAAAAATATTGGTAGCATAAAATAAATGGGATTTTTATTGTTAAGCTTCAAACTTATTGATATAACTAAATATGATGTACACTCATGATTTGGCATGTGATTTTTCATTTATATCCCTTCCTCAAGAAGGCTTTGGTATAAGCTTTAGGGTATTCTAAACTACAAGATAATAAGCACACTGTCTGCTACAGATCATATAAGCAATGTCAGTACCATTCTCTTACATGCATCTTTTAGCCTACTCCAATAGATGACCTTCATGCAGAATGATTTTTAGGCAAGGTTTTGGCTAAATGTACATTATATTGTAAGAAATATGGTGTATCTTGATAAAGTGTTTTGCCATTGGCATGCAACAATGTTTGATGGAGAAGTAAGTGGGTGAGTAAGCAAACCATTCTCCCATAAATATAATACCTACCTAAATAGGAGTAACAAAAGTCTGTTACTCTTATAGCCAACCTTGTCAGAGACAAATAAATAATTGGTTTTATTTTTTTTACAGATGCACATCTCCAAATATTACTAACAGGAGGAATACAAATGTAAGTATTTACCCAATACAAATTTGAACTAAATTCTTTCATTTGTTTTAAGAATAAATATGAATCAATAGTTGTTTGCAAGATTTTTTTCTTAAATGATCAAGAAAAATATTCATATCCACAGTCAGGTTCAATGATTTTGACAGTGTTATTTTTCCTTTATCATTTTATGTTCAGTGTTTTTTGTAATAATGCTCCTCATTGATTTTCTTCTACAATGATCTGGACAGTATAAAAATAGTTGATTGAGTGATTAATGGCATATCAACCTGTCTAGTGCTATTTTATGCCTAAAGATTAGGAAATTAAGTTCATTGTACACTAATATTTACATTTTTTGTGCAGTTCTGGGTCAGAGTGAATCCGGGAGTAATAGCAAAAAAGAGGTATTGCACACTCTCAAGATCTCCAGAACTGGAGCCTTGCCATCAGGTGCAGTTTCTTGTAGGGAGGTCTTACCTCTCTGCAGTGGATACAGTCAGCATATTCTAAGTTCTGCCAACAGGACAATGAAAATGGTGATTACCTCTTAATTATGAGGGACACAATGTTCAAGGTCAATTGAAAAATTAAAAAGCTCAGATATTTTGGTTTCATTTATGCGAGGTGATTAATAACATGTTTTAGATAAGTGACAGTTACCTGGTCATGCTCATATCTTCTTTAAGTAACATGACTTTGGTAACACTGGGTTACATGGTAAGAATCCCTGACATAAATCCATTCATGAATGTTTGTGTTATGTCAGAGATGAAACCTTTATTAAGACACATACATACTACTCAAGCCTTTGAGTGCAAAGTGAACAGTCATTTACTAAGCTTAACTTACTTTAGCAGAAGAGCAGAAATAAAGAGCAACCAGTGCAAATCAAACTCACAAACAATAGTCTACTAGCCTAGTTTAGTAACCAATATACCATACTGGACATTGGCATGATGGTTAGAATGTTCGCCAATGGCCTGGAAGACCTAGATTCAATCCAAGGTCGAGTCATACCAAAGACTGAAAAAATGGTACTTGATGCCTCCTTGCTTAACACTCAGCAATATCAGGTAGGAATCAAGGGTAAAGTGGAGCAATCCAAGTAAAGGAGTAGCACCCTCCCCTACAACTTGGTTTAGTAGCTACCAAAAAGGGAGCTTTCGGGTCACCCTCAACTAAGGTTGTCAACTTTACTTATACCATGCAAAGGGCCCAAAGTTAAAATCTTTAGGCTCAATAGAAAATGCATTTGGATTGTTTATTTTATTTTAATAGCCAATAACACATTACCAAAAACTTCTTTCTATGAAGATAAACAAAATTAAATGTATTTCAGTAATAATTGTATACAGATTCATTCTGATGCCACAGAAAATATATGTAAAGTATTTGCACAACTTATGCACATTTATACAGCATAGGATAATTTTTACCTTTCACATAATTGAAAGGCAATTGTTTTATATCTTTGATATAATGGTGATTGACATCATTTTAAAATCACATTTTTGTGACAATTCCCAGCAATGAAAGATGGTAAAAATACATATATGTATTCCCATCATTAAAAAAAATAAAACAAACCCTTTTACTTAGTTTTCTGCTAATCCAACTTCCAGAAAAAGGGTTCTCAGTATCTTTTTCTACAAATGATGATTGGAATAACATAAAACCTTAATCTCTACAAAAAAGATACTCTCTTTACTTTTTGTTTTGTCTTGCTGTCTACTGATCCAAATTTAATAAATAACTCTGTTCATTCCAAAAAGATATTGAAATTTTTTAGCATCCACAATAATTGCAAGTTTTTTGGCTGATTGGAAATAATACACAAGTTAATAGAATCAAGGCAAAAACAAGAAAATTAATAATTCACTAAAAAATTATTGATTTCTTTTAATAAGAGAAACTGATGGCAAACTATTGTAAATTAAATCTTAATATCTAAATATTACGTGGCTAAATTTAGATTAAAACAAAAAAATTTGTTTCCTTGTGTTTCCCATTCAAATTAGAAATAGAAAAAATATGTTCAGTTTTTTCAGTTTTTATTAGATCTTTAGAAATCTATTACAGACTTATTATTAATATTTACTAAGTTAAGCTTAGTAAGATTAGGTTATTGTAATTTACTAAGTTAAGCTTTGTCTGGCACAAGGCAACAATTAAAATCCCTGTGGTGGTGGGCAAATCATCTGATGTTATGGTTAGCAAGCTGGATTGGCTGATTGTTGTTAGTGAGTTAAATTCTCATCAGATGTCTCATACTTCTGGCCTTGTGCCACATCTAAGCTAAGCTTATTTTCCTTAAAAATTGACCTTGTGTCACATTCTACCCATGACAAAGGGCTTTGGTGAATAAATACAATTATATTGATTTGTAATACTAGCTTGCTAACTGTTCTATAGCAAGGCAACTATTGAGAGAACTTAAGCTGGCAGGAAATCACAATTGTGGAGTAAATTTAATAAGAAAACAATAGATTTGTGAGATTTGGTATATAAGATAAGATTACTAACCATTGCAAGGGGTGTTATTGGGATTTAATGCTGAGGCTTTTATCAAGACAATGAACCAAAACATTGTGTTTATAACAAGGCTACATTTGTAAGACACCCAAAAAGAGTGAATTCACTACATTGGCACTGATCTTGCTCCACAATGAAGCAACCATGACTGTTTGTGTAAATAACTCCCAATAAGATAGTTTCACTTAAAACCATAATAAAATATTACCAAATGATGATTAATAATACACCAATTCTATAATGAATTTGTACTAATTATTGGATGAAAAATTAGAAGAAATATCTTTTGAATTAGAAATCCATTGCATTTTAGTATAAATTGCTTTTATCTGCCAGTTTCAGTGGTTTTGAATTTTTTGATTGGAATATTTTGAAGTCGTATTAAAAGAAGCTGTTCAGTTTCACTGTGGTAATGATTTTTTAAAAAAAACTTTCGATAGCATTTTATGGTGTTTTTGAAAGAACAGCAGGCAAAGAAACATGTCAGAGAAATCAATTTTCAGAAGAATCAACAATTCAGTTAAAAGCAGCATTCATTAAAATGTTGCTTCAAATTAAAAAATAAGGTAATAAATTCAATCAATTTTTCACTGCTCTCTCGGCTGATTCTAAAGTTTTCCTTTAATTCTAAAATGAGCTTTCTTTTACATATATGTAGATGCATAAGTGGTGAAATGGTTATTGTTACGCAAAAAGCAATCATTCAGTTAAGTTCAAATTCCAGATGAGCTTATTTACATTTCACTTTGTACTAATGCCCTTTGTAATGCTATGAATCCATCTTTTCTGCTCTAAACTATGGTTAAATAATCAGGAAGACTGGGATTTTTCTAGCCTTAATAGGACAGACAGTCTCAAAGAATAACCCTGAATTCCAAACCTCCACCTAGAAATCATAGACCAGTGTGGCAGGGTAATGTCTATTGATCTCTCCATGTTTTTAGAGACTTTGGAGAAGGCCTGAGTATTGTAGCAGAGGAATAAGAAAGTTGATGGGATATATATATATCCAAACACTTTTTAACCTGAATATGTTTGTAAGATTTGCAGTAGGGTCTTTTCTACTGGGCCTGATGAAAACACTAAAAAATTGGATGGAAAAGATTAATGATGATTGGTAGTTTTGAAGAATTAGGTGACCGTATTGTCATAACAGTAAGTTCTTTGTTTACAACTGTTGTGTAGAACAGTTTCCTGTAATTTGTTTATAAAACTAATTGTAAACAATTTGACATTTTTTGTTTAAAAAGAATTAAATTGAAATGAAGTTGTTTATCTAGCCGAGGAATTGATAAAGTGATGATGAAGTCAGTACAAATTTGGAAAATATTATGAAACCGGTCTTCATACTATTTGATCAAAGTGTTTTGGGTGAAACACAGGATTATGCAAGTGCAACTCCCCACATACTCACTGAACCTAGATGTATACCATTGTTTCTTGTTTCCTAAACTGAAAATTAATCTCAAGGTTAACATTCAAGGATGTAGAGGACATATAAAGAAATCTGACTGCACAGCTTCCCACCAGATTGAAAGAGGAATTTTAGAGATGCTTCGACCAATAACAAACTTGCTGGAATAAGTTTATGAATGTTAAGAGGACTGTTTTGAAGATAATTAAATTTTCATTTATCATTCATTTCTGTATTGATGAATGTAGCTTTAGTCATGATACTTTTTGAATATATCTTGTGCCTTGCTGAATAAATAAATATACATATATATATAAATATATATAGTCATCCACAGATAGATCTGTTTTGTTCTATCAGAACTCATCAGTATGGCTAGACATTAGCTTCCCGTAGCTGAAATCGAAACCCAGTTAATTCAAATGCCAAGCCAAGCCTCTAACCCCTCAGCCATGAGGAGCCATTAGCTGCGAAGTAACTTTTAAACGGTTATGAATCCCAATTACTATTGTTTACATACATCCATTCAATGGCTACCAAGACCTCAATTCATATATGAAGAGGCTTGCAATAAACGCTAATGGCAACACAATTACTTCTTCGCCAGAGAACTCAACCTTACGGGGGTAGGGGAGTATATATCTCTATAGTCATCCACACACACACACACATATATATATATATATATATATATATATACTCATGCTAGTCATATGAGATCTCATAAGAGCAAACAATAGCAGACAAATTTTACACAGGTCCTTCCTCAGCAATCTACATGTAATTTGTGTCAATTTTGTGACAAAATATATAGGTCTATAGTAGGTCTGAGAAGTCATATGGAAGGGAACAAGGTTAATGTCAAATCAAAAGCAGATCTTTTACTTGTGGTGTATATATGGTAGGGCTTGCAAAGGTGAAGTTGGCTTGAGAAGCCACATGCATTCTCACAGCTGGGATCAAGGAAATGGCTTTTTTTGTAAGGAAGTGACAATCACTATATGCACACACACACACACACACACACACATCCAAACACACACATTGATAACCCAAAACATTGACCAGCAACATACTGCAAAAATGACAGCTACTGTCTCTTAACGGCTGCTTTTGTCAGATTCAAAGTTACAGAAGCAGGCAAGTTGACCTTGTTTATTTTCCATTAATGTTTTGAATACCACAGAAAAATTTGAGGAACTTTGATAAAGGTGAAATTCTTATGGTCAGAAAATTAGGTCACAGCAAGGCATTGGGTGGCCAAGATTTATCAATATAAGAAGTAGACAAGGGTTCTCTCACTAACAGAAAGGTTACCGTGGCACAAATTACCAATAACTTTAATCAAGGTAAAGGAATAAATACATCACAACTAGTAATGTATTGATTTTTATTGTATATGATACATATGCAAGCTGCAGGCTATGCAAATTCATGTGCATTACTAATAGTCTTCAATGGTCATACAAAAACTTAAACTGAATATTTTATCAATGGAAAAAGGCTTCCATGATAATGAGTTTGCTTTTCTGCTGGATAAGGTAAACAGCAGAGTATGTATATATATATTTATCATGGGTAAATAATAATATAAGGAGTCTTTGTGGAAAAACAAGAGGTCAGTGGGAGTAGTGTGATGGTTTGAAGAACATTCTGCTGAGAAACAATCAGTCCTATTATTTATGTGGTACGTACTGTGTTGCATATCACTTATTTCAATATCATGGATGACACCCTCTCCATGGCAAAAGTCTTTTATGATAGTAGTGACATCTTTCAGCAGAACAATGCATCTTGCCATACTGCACTAATTGTATGAGAATTGTTTCAGGAGTATAAAGAAGACTTCACTGTGTTGCTATGGCCATCAAACTTTCCAGATATTAATCTTTTTGAACACTTATGCAATTGTTGGACCAACAAGTTTCTTCTGCTCTATAATATAACTTAAAGAAGTTAGGAGACTTGCCATTAACACAAACTGTAAACATCTTACAGTGTAATCAGGTAAAGAGCTGTTTTACAGGACCAACACCTAATTAGGCAAGCGGTCATAATACTTTGACTCATCAGAGTATACAATTCAATTTTTTTTTTCTAATTTTTTGTTTGGTCAGACTTTAAACCACTTTTATTGCTTTTAACAATTTTAATCTTTATTATTTTATTTTACACTGACAATGGAATTGTTTCTGTGCTACTTGACACTAGTGGAAATTCAATTCATTATTTTCTTTTTAAGAATTCTTCTTCATTTTCATTTATGTGTTCATTCAGCCAAAGGAATTAAGTTTGAGATCTTCAAGATAGAATTTATGCTTGAGTTGATTTATTTCATTATTTCAGCTTTCAAACATAACTGTTTGGACAAATTAAATACTTATTGTTTTGTAATTATAAAGTTCAGTTCTGCAGGATATCATTCTGTCAATCAATAGGTAACATCTAAAAAAAAAAGACAATTAGTGAACCAAATTTTCATCAGTTATTGTAAATTATTATTTTTGTGCTAATATTCTTTAGAAAGGCATGAATTCAATGCTCCCTGCTTCTTGTCCCAATATTTGTCTTCTACACTATAATTGTATTATTTGATCATTAGAAGAATGAATTGAATCAATTGATAACATCTAAAAGAATGCAATCAATAAACTAAGTTTTGTCCTGTTATTATTATCATTTTTATGCTAATGTGCTAAGAAAAGGTATGAATTCACTTCCTTAATGTATCACTTTTTATATTGTTGGGTACATTAAGAGCATGAATTTGATTGGAAACAAAAAGTGAATATAGTCAATGTGCTGAATCCAAGTTATAGTCATTACAGTCATTTTTAGTTAAAAGAGAATAAACATTAAGTTTAAGACCTCAAGATTCCACCTCTTAATTACGCTAGTAATAGTACAACAAATTTGATTCATTTGAAGAAGTAGGTGTAATGACATTAGGTTTAAGGCTGCTGCAAGTTACAACCACCAGATTTTCTTATGAGACAATAGCCAAGTGGATAAAAGTGCTGGTTAAAGTGTATCTAGTTACTTAGCTGCTGTGAGTTCAATCTCTGAGTCAGCTAGTGCATAAAAGCCATATACTCAAGTTCAAAAGAAGGGACAGACAGTATTTCAAAGATAAATTAACTAAGAAGACCTGATACAAGATATAATCTGAACCTAGAAAATTCAATAAGAACTACCTATTCCCATGGATCAAGTAAAGAATTTGGTTTGAAATTCCCTGAAGGTTACAACTATGAAAGACACCTGGAAGGAGGTTAGAGAATACAGTAGCCAAAACAGTAAGATTACAAAAACTAAGATGAGGACACTTGTCAAAATCTATCAGTGTATAAGAGTGGGATGAAAAGTTGATTGGCTTGATATCATATCTACTGTTGATGACTTGTTTTGACCAATGGTATCCAAGCACTGCAACACTGATCAAAATAATGCATAGAATGCAATGGGGACTGTTAAAAAATAAACTTAATTTGGTATCTTCATCAACTGATAAACTTTTCCGTCAACCCTCATATAGCAAATAATTCCTCAGGTCAGAAATTTAGGTTTTAAAAAAAATGTTATTGTTACTTTCAAATTCATTTTCTAATGAAAGGCATGAATCCAACCCTCCCTGCTTTCTATTCCATTTTAAAAATCTTTTTTTACCAAAGTCCCCCTTGTAGAAGATCATGAAGACCATCATATCTTATGGTCTTCCACATTACAGATTTGTGATGTTTTTACAGCCAAATGTATATTAAATATGAAATGGGGACCTAATAGGTATGGACTTAAAAAAACAGAATCAGTAAAGCTAATTTAACTTTTACTTGAAACTTTATATTCTCTTTGCATTAATGTCTTTGAAAAAGGCATGAATCTCTTTCTCCCTGCACCATGTCTCATCACCAGGTATTTTCAAAAAATAACTTATCACAAGTAGGCAGAGAGTATCAGAGAAGAAAGTAGGTGAATGAACAATCGGGAAACATGCAGTTTATTTATCTATTTTTTCAAAATAAATTCTGAAAGTTGGCTAAAATTTACTTTGTTTACAAATTCAAATAAAGCATTTGTTTGTATAAATACTACATTACGTTAATAAGTGTTATTATATTTCTTCCTATAGTGATAAAATGTAAACAACATACGACTTGGTTTCTGGTAAATTTTAAGCTGCAGAACCAAGAAATATCTGTTGGTGTTGCTCAGTCTTGGAGATTGTGGGCAAGATAAATGGGTAAATTTTCTATATCTGATATTTATAGTATTTTGAAATGAAATTGTCTTTCTTATCCATAAAAGTAATATATATCTATTTAAATGAGAAATGAACCAGAATATTTATATATATGTATCCCTAAGCAATTGATAATAATGGTAAAATCAAATGAAGAACTGAGGCTTTATTCATCTTTTAAACTTTTTTCCCAAGAATTTACCCATCTGGAATTAAGGAGTGTCTTTGATACTCGAAAATTGAGAGCAATGCTTTGTTACGATCATACACAATCCATTCTCTATAAAATGAGGATTGATATCCTATTTTGAAAGAAATATTTTCTTGCCAATAAATAACTTCAAATACTGAACCACTCAAAAAAATTGTCAATCTTTTTCACGGATTGAAAAAAGAAATATCTTTAAAAAACAAGGTTTTTAATTCAAGTATAAAATAAAAATGTTAAGCATTTAAAGATATGTACAATCATTTTTCTTGTGCAATACTTGATTTGTCCTGAACATGGTTAAAATTGGGGATAACAGCTTTTTGCAGAAACTATCTGGGAAGGTGTTTATGGGAGAGTGATTTTCCCAATTGTTCATTTACCTACTTTCTTCTCTGATACTCTCTGCCTACTTGTGATAAGTTATTTTTTGAAAATACCTGGTGCAGGTAGAAAGAGATTCATGCCTTTTTCAAAGACATTAATGCAAAGAGAATATAAAGTTTCAAGTAAAAGTTAAATTAGCTTTACTGATTCTGTTTTTTTAAGTCCACACCTATTAGGTCCCCATTTCATATTTAATATACATTTGGCTGTAAAAACATCACAAATCTGTAATGTAGATTTTTTCTTTTATAGTGGCTGCATTCACTGTCATCAAATATCCATTGACTAACAAGAAAAAGTTTGTGATAAACTTCTGTGACAGTTTTGATGTTAAATCCTACCAAAAAAAAAATTCCCTGAACTCTTTGAAACTTTGACCTTTACAAAATTCACATTTCACTTCAGAATGCAGTTATCTTTATTTATAATTGTTCCATCATCCCATTAGAAAAAAGGCTACACATGGCTACTATACTCATCTTTGACCTTCAATTTAACAAAATATTTTCCTAACTAGATAATTTTTTTGTTATTACAAAAACAATAAAATACTTGACACCTTCCAGATCCTGCATCCCTTCTCTTCCATGGATACTACATCTCCGCTTTCCTGCAGATCCTGCATCTCCTCTCTCCCATGGGTCCTGCATTTCCTCTTTCCTGCAGGTGCTGCATCTCCTCTCTCCCATGGATCCTGCATCTCCGCTTTCCTGCATATCCTGCATCTCCTCTCTCTCGTGGGTCCTGCATGTCCTCTTTCCTGCAGATCCTGCATCTCCTCTTTTCTGCATCTCCTCTCTCCCATGGGTCCTGCATCTCCTCTTTCCTGCATATCCCGCATCTCTTCTCTCCTATGGGTCCTGAATCACCTCTTTCCTGCAGATCCTGCATCTACTCTTTCCTGCATGTCCTGCATGTAGACTCTTCTATGGGTCCTGCATGTCCTCTTTCCAACAGATCCTGAATCTCCTCTTTCCTGCAGATCCTGCATCTCCTCTTTCCTGCCTATCCTGCATCTCCTCTCTCCTATGGGTCCTGAATCTCCTCTTTCCTGCCTATCCTGCATCTCCTCTCTCCTACAGATCCTGCATCTCCTCTTTCCAGCAGATCCTGAATCTCCTCGCTCCTGCCTATCCTGCATCTCCTCTCTCCTATGGGTCCTGCATCTCCTCTTTCCTGCAGATCCTGCATCTCCTCTCTCCTGCCTATCCTGCATCTCCTCTCTCCTATGGGTCCTGCATCTCCTCTTTCCTGCCTATCCTGCATCTCCTCTGTCCTACAGATCCTGCATCTCCTCTTTCCTGCAGATCCTGAATCTCCTCTTTCCTGCCTATCCTGCATCTCCTCTTTCCTACAGATCCTGCATCTCCTCTTTCCTGCAGATCCTGAATCTCCTCTTTCCTGCCTATCCTGCATCTCCTCTGTCCTACAGATCCTGCATCTCCTCTTTCCTGCAGATCCTGAATCTCCTCTTTCCTGCAGATCCTGAATCTCCTCTCTCCTGCCTATCCTGCATCTCCTCTCTCCTATGGGTCCTGCATCTCCTCTTTCCTGCCTATCCTGCATCTCCTCTCTCCTACAGATCCTGCATCTCCTCTTTCCTGCAGATCCTGAATCTCCTCTTTCCTGCAGATCCTGAATCTCCTCTCTCCTGCCTATCCTGCATCTCCTCTCTCCTGCCTATCCTGCATCTCCTCTCTCCTATGGGTCCTGCATCTCCTCTTTCCTACAGATCCTGCATCTCCTCTTTCCTGCAGATCCTGCATCTCCTCTTTCCTGCCTATCCTGCATCTCCTCTCTCCTATGGGTCCTGAATCTCCTCTTTCCTGCCTATCCTGCATCTCCTCTCTCCTATGGGTCCTGCATCTCCTCTTTCCTGCAGATCCTGCATCTCCTCGCTCCTGCAGATCCTGCATCTCCTCTCTCCTATGGGTCCTGCATCTCCTCTCTCCTGCCTATCCTGCATCTCCTCTCTCCTACAGATCCTGCATCTCCTCTTTCCTGCAGATCCTGAATCTCCTCTTTCCTGCCTATCTTGCATCTCCTCTCTCCTATGGGTCCTGCATCTCCTCTCTCCTATGGGTCCTGCATCTCCTCTCTCCTGCCTATCCTGCATCTCCTCTCTCCTACGGGTCCTGCATCTCCTCTTTCCTGCAGATCCTGCATCTCCTCTCTCCCATGGATCCTGCATCTCCTCTTTCATGGATTCTGCATCTACTCTCTCTCAGATTTTGGTTAGAATTTTTTCTCTTTTCTGAAAGTATGTTGTAAATTTTGATTAAAATTTAAAGATAATTCTTCAACTTCTGTTGGTCCTTCTGATAGGATAATGACTGTTGCTGAGAACAATGATAGCAAGATACCTAGCATAGGCCACTCCACTTAGTGAGGTTCATTCCTTAAGGAAGAAACCTTTCTACCAATATTCGGAAATAGACTGGTTGTATTTAGGCTGATAAAGATGAGAGTTTTGATGGCAACCAGTGCCATGGCAAACCTGTCTGCCAGAGATGCATGTGAAAATTGAATTTTCTTTAGTTACCAAAAATATGGATATGTCGTAATCCAAAAATAAAGGCACCTCTATTCAAAATTCTTTAGAATAAGTACATTTTCAAACCAAATTTGATTTTTGTTTTTACTTGCAGAGTTTCAATGCTATTGAGTTTGGTCATACATAATATCTAATAGGATCCACTTTAATTATATAATTTCTACTTGATATAATAGAATTATAGTATCTTTGAAGAAAGGAAGAAAATTAACTTTTTATGAAAAAAACTTAGAGATATATTTATCTATAGTTGTATATTTGAGCTGAAAATATTAAGAAAAAAATTGCTGGTTGATTCTTCAAACATTACTGGAACTTCATTCCAGTTCTAAATTTGGCTCAAGTCAACTTTTTTTATGTATTCATTACAGATTTAGACAATTCTAATTAATATTTGGATGAAACAAGTGAATTTTATTTGTCATCAAATACGATAGTTTCAAAGAGTTGGTATAAGTGTGTTATTATTGTTTATTAGTTTTGAATATATCAGTGTTAATTTCATTAAAAATGTTTTATATGGTTATTATAAACTTTAAGAAACAAAAAAATAAAGAAAAATATCTTAAGAATTAAAAAACATCATTGCAATTGCAAAACCATTTTAATTTTCTAAATCTATATTTGTTCTTGAAAAAGTGGGTTTTATATATTATCATATCCAACACAATTAAACAAAACTACCCTGTCAGTTGGGGCTATAGAATACACTGACTGCACTTCTGCAGATGGGTAAGATCTTTCTTACAAGGCCACCTGTTGGCTGTAGGTGGCAACTTGTAATGATTAAGGACAAAATCCTGGTGGCTGTGATTTATGCTCCAGAAGCCAAAGTGGTTATATGATCTGTAACACTCCACTTTGGCCCTTACTTGGGCTAGATGAGTTGTCAGAGAGGCTCAATATGATCAATCAACTGGCCATGTCAAGTCTTCATGCCAAATGAATAAGTCCCACCTATACTCTTCAAATTGCTCTGATGGTAAAAATATCACCCGGCACTTTGCTATTAGTACTAGAATGTGGTGGTTGAGGATTAATTGCATCAAAAGAAATAAGACTTTGACCTCTGTTAAATCTTAGGGTACTAAGTAATGGTTACTGAAAGTTTGAAATTGACAGAAGCTCGAAATCCCAAATCTGACACAAGTATACTGGTAAATGTAACCCAGTCTCAAACAAGAGGAATAGGTTTCCCCCTTGGTAAATTCCCAACAGAAGTTGAGCTCTGTGGTGAGCGATGGAACACTGGACCAATGAAAAAACAAATAATGCATAATATAACAAAAAAATGAAGCTTCTCTGAATTGCATTCATAGACTGAAATAGAAAACCCTCCAAAACCCATTATAGAAACAAAATCAATGTAACAAAAACATATATGGTGTATCAATATACATTGGACCCATCTGACTTCTAATAATTCTACTAATAATAATGTTGTGTTCTTTTTTGTTTCAGATTTGAAAATAGTATACAATAACAACTATTAATCTTTGATGACAATACCTTGGACAAGAGAGGAAAAAATATTCAACCTCACTGTCACCCAGTCAACTACCTATACTACTGGCATGTCACTGCTCCAATGAAGGATTGAACCTAGGCTTGTCTAGCTATCTGCCCACATTGTGTTTTTAGATCTAGACAACCAATTGTCAAATCAGACAAGGTTGATTGTTCCAAAAAATAAATTGAAGTCAAAAGGCCAGAGACAAACATGGGGTATTCAATAATTAATAAAAAGTTTACTTAGCAAAGAATAACAATGTCAGTTTTGAAAAATGAACAAATTCATTTTTAAAAATAATGCTGTTCATATAAGTCCCTACCTTGTTGAGTGAAGTAATGTAATTCAGATTCCTGGCTCCTTTTATCTCAGCACTCAGTCAATCCAGCAGTCAGCACAACTTCTCAAACAGTTGTTGCTAGCAGTTCTCAATTCAGCATTAGCTAACTCATGGTTCTCACTTCTCTGTCTTAGAAGGTCTGGCTCAAGAGCAATTAGGGGTTCACTGTTTACTGCTGCCTGTCTGACTTCTCTGGGTTTCTCTGCCATCCGTGGGAAAAATCTGGGTTTATATAATTATTCTTTATTCCCAGGTGGGTGTATCTCATCTGCAGTTTTCTTCTTAGATTTCAATAATTAATTCCATTCATGGTTACTAATCTCCCACTTCAACAGTGACTCTTTGAGACTGTTACCCAAAAGTAGAGGAGCCTCCTCCCTGTAATAAAATGGGGGGGAAGGTATATCTCCTCAGCAAAAGAAAGAAAAGAGTCTCTCATAACTGAATACGTGGAATTAATTTATCCTTAATAGAAGGTGAACAGCCAAATTTCTACCCTGAAAAATATCCCTTTTTCCTGCAACAGTTTTCAAGCAGTCCTTTCCCCCAGTTTGTCTCTCGTCCTGCGTTGCTTCAACTTCTTCCAAATGCCTGTCTTTCATGAATTCAGACAGGATTTAAATCATCATACCAAAATGCCACACCCGGGTCAATCATACAATGTGGAAATTTACATGCACGCCAGCGTGTAGGTAGCTGTGACGTCAAACACAATTCACGATCGGGAGGATGTGAACCAGAGCTCATTTGTTTGCACACAGTAAAATGGTTTCAAGTATTGCTATTGTTTGCATACAGATAAATAGTTTCAGATATTATAATTTATTGTTTGTGCATATGTTTCAAGTATTGCTATCAAACGCTAATAGTTCTATTTGCCATAGTTAAATGGTTTCAAGTAGTGCTATGTAATACAAATAGTTTGATTTAATATTAATCATTTGTTTGCAAGCAGTTAAATGGTTTCAAGTATAGTCAATGATTAAACAGTTGTATTTGACCCACAGATGGAACCCTAACAGGTGCTCTCACCCTAGGTTAGAATGGACCTGAGAGTAATGGCAATGAAAGGGTACCTCACATTTCACAAAGCTCTTGGCCTGGAGCATCACCATCAGATTATTTACCATCATATCCATGACACTTGTTGAGAGTGGAGTCTTACCTCTCTACAGAGATACTATTGGCATATTCTCCAGCTTCATTTGACAGGGTTACATTAGATTGAACAGGGTCACTGACAGTACACTCTATTGTGTAATAAAGTTGACCATGCATTGTCTTGCAAAGGCAGCTTGTTAGTGTAATTGGTCGGTAGTTTTCTGGTTTGGGTATGGGGATTATAGTTGATTGTTTCCATGACTCAGGGAATTTACCATTTATCCAGGTATCAATGATAGTAGTTAGAAGATAGTTAACTGTTTTTTTTAGTAGTTGTTTAAAGAATTCATGGTGGATTTCATTTTGGCAGGCTCTTTGGGTGACTTCTGATAATTCTGGTAATGTTCAGTGTCTCTCATAGATTTTGGAGTTGTCTGATTCAAAGTTTGATCAGTGTTTTTCTGCATTATCTTTATAGTTCAAGAATTGTTGGTTGGCATTCTTGGAGGAAGAATTTGTTGAGGTTTCACCTAGTACAATAGCAATATCTTTTTTATTGGTTATTTTAGTTTTGTTTTTAGTAAAGTGTTTGAGAAGGGGTGAATGGGTTTTCCTGGAGATTTTCAAGATCCTTTTCCAAATTGTGTTTGTTTTGTTGGATGAGTTAAGTTTGTTCCCATAGTTTTGTCAACTTTGCTTCTTTGATAATTTTGCATAATGTTTCTCTAAGTAATTTAAAGATGTTTAGATTGGTGGTTTTAGGTTTGTTATTAGATTTACATGTTGGTGGATTGCTATTTTGTAATTGTCATTAAACCAGGGTGTGTTGCATCTACTTGAAGGTGAAGTTTTTTTCATATTGTTGCTTTTGCAACTGAAATTAGGGTTACAGTAAAGTAATTTTTTAGGTCTTTGTTTTAGGGGTTTTTATCAGTTTTGGGCTGCATTGGATTTTGAGTTCTTTCTGTTTGCTTTATTTACTTTCTAACAGGAGACTTTATTGTAATCAGATTGTGGATTTCAAAGACAATGTGGAAGTGATTACAACTACAAAAATTATTATGTACCTTTCACATATAGTCCATGTAGCTGAAGGGGTTGCATAACTAAATGAGCCTGTTGATGGATTGAGATAGGTTTGTGATTCACTATTTAGAATGCATATGTTGTTATTATCAGTCATATTTTCCAATTCTTTCTATTTTTTGTTTGGTTTTCAGGCACCTCCATATAGTGTTGTGACTGTTAGGGTCACCTAGTTATATGTGGGGTTTAAGGATGTATTTTATTGATCGGATTAGGTTTTTTGTTTATGGGGTTAGGTGGTGGGATGTAAATGGAGCAGATCTTTATTGGTTTGCATTGTGTTACTTTGGCAGAAATTTCTTGGAGTAGAGTATCAATGTTGATTTGTTGTCAAGATATGTCCTTCCTAATCAGAGGATCAAGACACCTCCAGAGGCTCTGTATCCATCTTAGTGTATATATGAGGTGCATTGTCGTAGACTCCTGAAAATTCACTATGTTATTGCTATACATCTTATGAGATGACTGACCAATTTTTAGGATTTCAGATGAACAGCTACAGCAGGAATTGGAATACACCCTACTAAAGCCTGATTGTCACAGCTGGTGAATTTCAAAAATGCAATCTGGACGTGAGGACACTTTAGAAGAACGATATGCAATAAAATTCTGTTTTAAACTTGGAAAAAGTGCCACAAAAATGTATGGAATACTTCAGATTGCTTTTCAACCAACTTGCATGAATTGAGCATCAGTTTTTGAGTGGCATAAGAGATTCAAGGAAGCCAGGGAGTCTGTGAGGGATGATGAGAGGTGTGGGAGGAGTAAGGAAGTCAATACAGCAGAGTTGATTGGCCAAAGGGTTAGGGTTACTATGTTGAGGTTTTAAGGGAGTTCAGGAAGAGATTTCTTTGGGAAGAGGCCAGCACTCTTCAAATCGGGTCAGTGGAATTTTCATCAGGACAATGCACCAGTCCACAACTCCATCCTTGTCACAGACTATTTGACCAAGATGGGCATCAAGACAATTCCTCGGCCTCCTAATAGTCCAGACCTTGCTCCTTGGGACTTTTGGTTATTCCCTAAGCTCAGAGGCTGTCATTATGAAACAATTGAGGAGATGTAAGAGGCTATGACGAAAGTCATTGACACGCTCACACAAGAGGACTTCCATGGGGCCTCCAGAAGTTGTTGGAATGGTACAACAAGTGCATTGCAGCTGGAGGAGATTACTTCAAAGGAGACTTGAGTTTCATATGTGTACTATCAATAAAAGTGCCCAGAGGAAAAAAGTCGGGAAACTTATCATATGCCCCTTGTAACTTTATTGTTGGTAGTTTTTGATGTTGAGTTAGTTGGTGTCTCTGAGGAATGTTTCTTGAAGACATACTAATTCTGAGTTATAATTTTCAACTGTAGTTGCAGTTCTCCATAATTGGCCCTAATTTCTCTGCATTTCCATTGTATGAAGGTTATACAGGGTGTCCCAAAATAGATGTAACCCATTAATATGATAATGATTTATTACTGAGACAAATACAATGGTAATCATTTGGAACATGTCCTGTAAAAAATACATCATTTGAATTAGAGACATCAAATCAATGTTTTTTTAATTGTTATTATATCAGTTTTCAGGACAAGCAATCTTTTTTTTGCATTTCTTGTTTCAGTAGTAAATTATTTTTGTATAAATGGGTTGCATCTATTTTGAGACAGTTTTGAATGATTTTGTCTCCAAATAAGTAGTGACATGATAGTTATGTGATGCTACGGAGACCTCAAGCAAGAGAAATCTGAGAATGATTTTAATAGTAGAAAAATAATTGGTAAGGATTTTAGAAGAATAAAATCAGTACTTTGATTTTAAAAGTATGATACAATAAATTGTCTAAATGGAAAAGTGGAAATATTGTTTAAATTGTTGCTGGGCAGAAAAACGAAAAAAATGTGGGATTATTTTTTTTAACCAGAAAGAAGAAAAAGAAAAAGCAAAAGCAATAAAACCATTTTGTCTCTGAATATAACCTATACTCACAAACATTCATGATACCATTCAACTAAGCTCTCCCCACTCCCTGGATAGTTAAACAACCAGAGGTAATCCTAGACCTAAACAAGCTCACCAAAAAGAACACACCCCAAGAGAAACTCTACAACATCCAAGAAAATATCCTAACTACTTCCACATCTATACAGATGGCTTGAAAGACAACAACAGAAGTGGATGTGAAGCAGTCCTCAACTACACAACTGTCAGAAAACGCCATCCAAAAGAAGCCTCCTTATTTACTACTGAAAATACCACAATAGAGCTAGCCCTCAACATTGCCTTAACAACCAGCATTAAATGATTCATCATCCAATCAGATTCATATTCTGTTCTACTATCCATTTGAAATAGGAAATTGAATAATCTTCTAATAATCGAATTCTTGAACAATCTAAACTCTAGAAACCATATCAAAAAGATCATATTATACTGTATACCAAGCCATATAGGAATCCTGTGAAATCATAAAGGTGACTTGGTAGTCAAATCTGCACTTGATATGGTACCGGAAAAAAGCTTTAAAATACTATACACCAACCTAAAACCTAAAATCAACAAAATACTGACAAAAAATTACAATGATAATGGAACCAAAATATCTTCAATGAGCTTTATTCAATAAAACTATTTTAAAAGGTAGAAAACTAGATGAGAAGAAATCATCCTAACTCGACTATGCATTGGCCAAATTAACTCCCTCTTTTGTCCTAAAAAAAGAAAACAAGAACAACCACCAAAATATTATGTGAAACAAATACATATTGATGGAATACAAAAATGTTTCCCAAATTCAAAGAAAATTCTATAATATAAAGAGTATGAGAGAACCATTAGAAACAATAGGTCCTAATAACACAATCAACTTCCTGAAAAAAGCCTTTAACTAAAGATATAAATCCATTGACTTCACCCCTAAATAGATACACTCACTTGAAGGTACAAACCCTCAAAGAAAAGCTGACTTCACCAGATAGCAACTATAAAACAGAATGTTCAATTACCAACAAAAGTATCACCTGAAATAATATACAAAATAAGCATATGTTACAACCATACACCACAGAGAATGAATAAAAGAAAAACGTCTTCAGCATAAAATAGCCCAAGGGTTAACATGCAGCAAAAAATTAAACCAAACAATCAAAATAAACAAACATACACATATATATCTGTGTGCAAACAAATGATAATTATTATTGGAAAATTTTTAAAATAAAAGGGTTTGGTTTAAAATTTCAATAAAATTACTGAATACAACAGGCACCTGAAGAAAGTTAAAGGATACAGTGCTTGGAACACTGTGAATATAAGACATTCAGGTATGTGTATCAGTGCCTTGCCTCTAAAAGTAAATCAGATATAGTTCATAGTTCAGCTGGCTTATAATGTGAATACTTAGATTAAAAAATGAGCAATTTAAAAAAGGATAGCAATGGAGCATTGAGAATAGAAAGCAGTGTCTCATCAACCAAAAAAGACGTTGACATGCAGCTAATGAAGGCATGGACAGCTATCGATAAGCTATCGATCATATGGAAGTCAGACCTGACCGATAAAATAAAACGCAGTTTCTTCCAAGATGCGGTTGTATCGATACTGCTATATGGATGCACTACTTGGATGCTCACAAAACGGCTAGAGAAAAAGCTAGATGGCAATTACACAAGAATGCTGCGAGCAATCTTGAACAAGTCCTGAAGGCAACACCCCACAAACCACCAACTATACGGCTGCCTACCTCCCATCATGAAAACTATCCAAGTTAGACGAACCAGACATGCAGGACACTGCTGGAGAAGCAGGGACAAGCTCATAAGTGATGTACTCCTCTGGACCTCCACATATGGCTGAGCAAAAGCAGTATGACCAGCTCGAACATACATACATCAGCTCTGTGAGGATACAGGATGTAGCCCTGAAGACCTACCCGAAGTGATAACCGATTGGGAGAAGTGGCGAGAGAGGGTCAGGGATATCCGTGCTAGCAGCACGATATGATGATGATGATGATTATAATCTAATATTCATTAGTGAATCAAATTTCAGCATTAAATAACCCATAAGTGGAAGATATGCCATTAATTAAACCAAATCACTCCTCTGCTATTTCAGTACTTTTTCATCTATGTTTCTTACTTGGTTCAGATAAAAGCAAATCACATTTTATGCCTCATTACAAATTTAAGATTTCTATTTTAGTTTGTTTTTTATTCATATTCTGTCTATAATAAAAAAATAAAAAAACTGTGATTTAATGTAGACTTTTCAATTATACAGTAATATATTATTATACTGTAATATATTAATTATACAGTAATATATTGTTACAGTAAATATATTATTATACAGTAATATATTAGGAAAATATATTATTATACAGTAATATATTAGGAAAATTAATCCATGATATAAAATATTTCTTTTTAATTATAGCAATCAAACACTCAAATCAATATTGTTAACAAAATCTTGTATTATCCATGACAAGAGATTCATATGCAATTGCACCTGTTCTATCCTAATTCTTACCCACAAGCAAATTCTAAAATTTTTTTAGTCCAGACATTTTAGATTTAGATAAATAAAAAAATTCCAAAACTCATCATTCAATTGTTGTGTGTTGTTAGTACCAAAAATGGACTTTTATGTTCTCTACTGTCCACACAAATATTATATGAGGAAAATATTCAAATATGCCTTAGAAATAAAATAAAAAACAAAAACAAAAAAAAACCCCATAGATTACATCAACAGAAAAGACCTAACCAAAGCAAGAAAACTAATTTCTTTTTATAACTCAATTTCCAGATAATCAATTTACCTATCTTATGAGTTTTCAGCATTCTATTTTTTTCTTTGTTATTATTCATAAAATAATTTTATTGTGATATTTCTTTTTATTCCCACAAAGATGTCTGGGCCATTTTTTTTTCTGTCTGAAATGTGTATAAATGTCCCAACACATTAATATACTTTAACAATGTACATTCAAGAATTGTCTTTTATGTATGTGTGTGTGTGTGTGTGTGTGTGTGTGTGTGTGTGTGTGTGTGTGTGTGTGTGTGTGTGTGTGTGTGTGTGTGTGTGTTTATTTATAATGCATTTTTGACAACTAATCTCTATAGTTCATATATTTTTTTTACTTATATTTATTTTCAACATTCTCTATACTAATTTATAACTATCTCTTTGGTTTATGATGCATCTCTTGGATTTTAATCAAATTCTACATATTTATCAGATGTACTTCATATAGAACATTGATTCTCAAATAGAAGACACTTACATCCCAAGGGGGGAATTTTATCCATTGAATGAATTAGAGAGTTACTCCAGTCCTATTTATGTCATAACTATAATGATAAACAATTACTTGATGATGATTAAAGATATGGGAGGAATTAAAGAAAATTGGAATCAAATGGGGAGGAATATCATTTAAAACTCTGAGAACTGCAAATTAAATTTTTTTTTTTCTTAATATACTCAAATTAACCCTAAGCAAAGCTAATTGACTATTACAAGAGTTACAAAATAACAGATGAATGGTAAGGATGTATTACAAAGTGACAACAAAAAAGAAATCCAAACCAAAACATAAAATATTATTATTATCCCTTGAATTTTGAAGATAGCACTCACACATACATATGCACACCCACACACAATAAATATTTTGGAAAAAGTACAAAACAATTTGCCTAGACAAACTAATATTAAGACAAAATGAAATCCAAATAAATAGACATGAAATAAATTAATGTAGACTTAGTCCAATAATTTTACTACAATTTTGCAGTTCAGCATGTTTGCCACTCCAATAGTTTTCTCCAATGATTTTTTGATACTCACCCCAAAGCAAGGACAATTGGTCATGAAAGACAAATGTATTACAAAATAATAAATAAAAGGTAAGGATGTATGAGAAATGTATTACAAAAGGACAACAAAAATGAAATTCAAACAAGTCAAAGTAAATAAAATTTTAGAATAGCTTTAAGTAGAGTAAACATCAATTGTTCTTTAAAAAGACCTTTTTTTCAGTCACATCTTGTCATTGTGGGTTTTTTTTTCTGTCATCAACTTCTATTAGATCTCTTTATTCCTTTGTATTACTTTCTTTTATCATGGAGTTCTCTGATGAGGCATTACAAAAAAAGGTCCTTTTTTAGAACTTATGATGTTTACTCTACTTATTCTGAGTTAGAGTAATTTCTTTTTGTGGAATGTCAAGTATCCCAGATAGTAAGTCATTAGTATAATAGTGAAAAATTACTGGATAATGATTAATGATGGGTTAAGAATTGGAGAAACTGGAAATCACAAAGAGAAGAAATGAGTCTGAGGGACGCTCTGATATTGAGTTTTGAAAAGATTCTTTTATTCAAAAGAAAAAAAGAATTTAGATACCAATAATAATAATAATAATACTTAAACTATAAACACATTTACATGATATTTACTCAGCTTAGTATACCAAAATGTCAAGTAATGGGGGTGGGTGAATCCTATCTAAGTAATGATAGCCTGCCCAGCCTTGTAATTCAGCATCTGAGATCAAGGTTTTTGGAGGAATCAAACACTGGCACAGGTAATAAATATGTAACTCTCTGAATTTAGATGAATGTGGTACAAGACCATATGGGTACACAATGATTGGCTTGTAAATCTGCAATGAACATCCTGACTTTTGCTCGTAGCTAGTACAGAACTATCTAACTAACAAGCACACATACTTATGCACACAAAATGATTTGCCAAAACTTCCCTTGCTCTGACTAAAGGTTAAAATAGTCTAGTACTTAGTTAGGATTGAACTCACTAGAGTAGTACTGATCAACTGGAAAGGTTTATTAACCATCATATCATGTCCGGCACTCTTATTTGCTTGGCCAATGTAAAGGAATATAGAGGTGAGAAGTTTCAAGTGTTGGGAGAGTCCACCTGCCTTGAAAACCAACATTTCAAATCCTACTTGTGTCAGCCCAGTCAGCTTAGGCTATAGAATATGCTGACTGCATCTCTGCATGGGGGTATGACTCCCCCAATGAGTGTCTTGGATATAACACTAAACCATCTGATGGTAAGACTCCAGTCATGGACCTTTTTGGAATGTTGAATACTTTTCATTGCCAGGTCCACTCTGACTGAGAGTTGACAGTCCCATCAATGAGTCATATAGAAATATGGAATCATTTTTTAAACTTGAAACCATTTAACTGTGAGCAAACAAATTACTGATATTAAATTCATTTAGTATTTTATAGTAAGTCTTGGAACCATTTAACAATATGAAAACAAATGAGCTTGGGGTTGTTTAAAAATAATGTCATGACAAATATTTAACAAATCATATATATTTGATATATCTGTATAACGGGATTTGGCATTAAATGACCTACAAGAATTGATATGCCATAAAACACAACCCACTTACTTGTGTTTATCTGGGCTTGAACACTGATATTGATTTAAAATAACAATTTTATCCATGAGCCTAGTCACCATTTAAACATAAACTAACAGTTTTAAACTTTATTTCCTCAATCTATGTAAGTATATCTTATGGGTAATTCCAATATCATAGTATACAATTACTATCATAACTAATATTTAATCTTAGTTTGTATTTTACAAGCTGCCAATTGGCATCACAAATGATTAAATCTATAGCGGTTGGGGATATGGTTAATTATTTAGCGCTATATTTTTTAAGGCAACAAATGAATTGCGAGACTTTTCTTTACCACACAACAACGAAAGTTTTTATTTGCAGCTTTGAGGCGGTTTGTTCTTGGTGCTGCAAGACTCGTGGTGGTTAGGCTTGTTGGTTTTGGAGACGCGATAGCTTAGCGGGATGTTGAGATGGCAGCGTGTCGTTGGACGTGTGAGGGAAGTATTCAAGGTCACCGTGTAGTTTTGTGTGTCTGGTAATTGGGGAGAGTAGGCGTTATCTCCATTAATGTGGACCAGAGGTGAAATGAGAGCTAGGTGTGTCGAGAGCGAAGTGGCGCTCGGATCGACATAGTAAATTTTTGTGGTGCTTGTGGAAGGCATGCTGAACGTATCTAATTCATATTCAACTGGGATTCATGTTGCTGCTGCTAGGGTTAAAGCCACAGTGAGATGTCCCCACTGGGTGGCTTGTTTAGCTAAAAAGCATCGCTAAGCAGGGGCGACCAGAGACACGTCCGTTCTGGTCGCCATCTCAAGCCGAAGAGAGAGAATTTGGCCGCTCACCCGTTTTGCTAGCCGGAAATGAAGGTCCGGGCTGAATAGGATATGTCATCCTGATTGGGTGAAATTCAGTGTTGAATTAAATAGCGCGCCAAAACAAAATATGAGATTTTCCTCTTCTCTACAAATCAATTTAAAGTAAATCATTTGAAACTATTAATTTTCCAAGATTATATCATGATAAGCACCCATATTTGCTAGGCCAAGTTTAGTTTGGCACAAGGCTAATTAATGAGAGTATAGAGACAGAGAGATTAGGCTGCATCAAGTTTTCAGTAGAGCTTAGACACTAATCTGTGGTACTGGTGAGAAAAACCTTACAATTTCAACCAAGAAGTCAGGTAGGACCTAAACATGAGCAAACAATAATTTATCCCTTCAGTTGATGTTATCTTCTATCAAGGAAAGATTATTTCATATTAAGTGTATGGTGAAAAAAGAACCATAATCTGCAATGATGCACAATAGATGTTCCTTTCTCACTTGAATAAAGATAAATCGAATATTTATTTAATTACCCTCAATATTCAAATAAAGATAGATTTTAAGACATTCCTATACTCTATTAAAGCAAAGAAGAATAAGTTGTTTATTCTTATAATTTTGGGGTTTAAATGTAACAAAAGACAAGATTTTTTTTTTAAGAATTTTAACTTCAAACCTCTACTCCCTACAGATCCCATTTGTCTGGCTAGGTGTTTTTCAAAAGTTGACAATTATTTGTATGGAAGTCAAAGTGATAAATTTTTTGTTTTTTGTGGGTTTTTTCAGGCAAAAACTTTTTGATTCATTAACTCTTGAACATTGTTTATATTAATTTTTGTGGACGTCAATGCTGTAACAAATTCACCAAGTGAACTGACTCAATGTTAGTGATTGAAAAGATTTTTTTTTTACTTAGAGTAAAAAAAAAGAATACAAATATCAATAAAAATAATTAAACTATAAATATATTTCATATAATATTTATTAAGCTTAGCTTAGCATATCAAAATACCTGAACTGCACTTCCTAATTGCAAGAGATAATTAGAATATTTTTTTATGTATGTAGTTAATAGCAAGGTGTCACAAGTAAACTTTTGTTAGTGTTCATATGAAAACTATTTTTATATCATACAAGAGAGTACTGAAAAGTTTCCAGCCTCACCAGAAATAGAATGACATCTTTTTTCTTTTTCTTTTTAAAGAAACCTGAGAAACAATGTGCCATGTGTGTTAAACAGTAAGCTAAATATGTATATTGCATATATATATTTGTTGGGAATTTGTTGAATTAAACCCTTAAAATTAAAGGAGACATACCTTTTTCTTCCTAGCAGGCGCAGTTAATTTAGACATGAGATAACTTCCAGTCAAATAACAAAGCAACACATCAGGACATCTTTCCACACACAAGGTGTTTCATTTATTTCATAACAACAACTAACAAAAAACAAAATTCTAAGGGTAGGTAACTCACCCCTACAAAAATGATTTTGGGCAGATAACCTCTGGCCCCACTGTTGTGACTGACTAAAGTGAATTTATATATATATATATATATATATATATATATATATATATATATATGTAACTCAGCTCCTCTAAGAATATCACTTCTAGTGACTTTCTTGTGGTAAATTTAGCCCTTATTTGCCACAACTTGAAATGAGCAAATATGTTACCATAACAATGATATTTTAAAAATTGAAATGTATGAAATTAAGAAGATATAAATAACCAAAGAAATTCAAATGTATATCAAATCATGCTGATATGTAAATACATATAAATATAATATTTAGTTTATTTTCTCAAAAAGAAATCTCATACAAATTAAAATATCCATAATTTTTTTTTCATGATTAATATGTATATGCATTATACACATTTGAAAGTTTGCCAAGGGCCCAGGAGACCAGAGTTCAATCCCAGGTCGAGTCATACCAAAGACTCAAAAATGGTACTTGATGCCGCCTTGCTTAACACTCAGCATTATAAGGTACGGATCAAGGGTAAAGTGGAGCAATCCAGGGAAACAAGTAGCACCCTCCCCTACACCTTAGTGTAGTAGCTATCAAAAAGGGAGCCTTTGTGTCACCCATGACTATGGTTGCCAACTTTATTTTTACTTACTTATTGTGCTCATCATCATCATCATCATCGTCATCATCATCAAGTTGCACTGCTAGCACGGATTTCCTTGACTCTTTCTCTCTCTCCTTCCATCCCTATCATCTATCACTCCCAGAAGGTCTTCCAAACTAAATCCTGTGTCCTCACATAGGTAAGTTCTTACTGGTCGGCCAACACTGCCATGACCATGTGAAGGGGTCCACAGGAGAATATCACTAATGAGTTTATCCTTACTTCTCTAGCACTGTCCTGTATGTCTTATTTGTCTTACTTGGTTGGTTTTAGAGATCAGAGGTAGGTGGCCATACAGTTGTTGTTTCGTGGAGTGTTGCTTCCAGGATTTGTTCAATATAGCTCATAGCATTCGTGTGCAGTTCTCATCTAGCTTTTTTTCTGAGTGTTTTGTCAGTGTTCATGTGATAGGTCCAAAAAGTAGTAATACCACCACTGCTGCTTGGAAAAAATCTAGTTTTATTTTATCGGAGATGAGACTTCTATATGATCAATAGCCTATCAATAGCAGTCCATGCCTTTGCTAGGCAACTGGAAATTATTTACGGAATCACATACCCCATGATCGACTGAAATCACATACCACCACACATGCACGCATTTTTCAAACTAACATTCCCTTTTCTTGCTTTGACATCAAAGTGGTGGTATAGCCCATGATTGGTTATTTTTCAGCCAATCACGAGGCAGGCAAAAGTGATGCTGTAAATATTTTCCAATACGGCATACTGACATTACTTTCAGTAGATGAGACACTGCTGCCAAGGTACATGAACTTGTCTACAAATTTCAGAGGACTGCCATTTAGCTGGTTAGGTTAGGTTCCTTTGTTTAATGGTATATCAATCTGTGTAGGTTATTTAATACCAAAGCCATTCTCCTAGAAGAACAGTAGTGGTACTATTTAACCCATAGCTTTAAGGATAAGGAGGTTCATACTTTTCCCAAGGGTATTAGCCTGAAAGTGAATGTAATAGCATGACTGGAGTTTGAACTCACTTACTACAATTTCACAGTCCATCGCTTTAACCATTACACCACAAGGACCCCCCCCCAGCCATTTAGAGTGGAGATGGCTCGTCTCCGATGAAAAAAAAGTAAAACAATGCACTCATTAGGCCAATGGCTCAGCTTTGGTATGAAATAACCCATAAATGTTGATATGTCATTAAATGAAGAGACCAAACCAATCCAAACTATTGTTTCGCTTGAATATTGTCATTTATAAACACATTTATACATGCATAAGTTAGCGACCATAGTCGAGGGTGACCCGAAGGCTCCCTTTTCGATAGCTACTACACCAAGGTGTAGGGGAGGGCGCTACTCCATTCCCTGGATTGCTCCACTTTACCCTTGAACCGTACCTTATAATGCTGAGTGTTAAGCAAGGTGGTATCAAGTTCCATTTTTAAAGTCTTTGGTATGACTCGACCTGGGATTGAACCCAGGTCTCCCGGGCCATTGGCGAACACTCTAACCGCTGGGCTGATTGAGATGGGTCTTTTTAGGGTTTAAAAAAACTGAGAAATAAGGTGCCAAGTGAGTTGGATGATTAGATGAATATGAAGAAAAGCAGTTACATTTCATGGTTTCATAAAGGTTGACATGCCAATAAACAAAGAAACCTAACCAAAATTTTCATGATTCTAGTTTGAGTTGAGAACTTTTCAGCACTTGCTCATATTAGTTGTAATGATATTGACAAACACTCCATTTTTTTAAAGATTGATGCCTATTTATATATTAGATTACAAATAAGATATACTCAGCATCACTCTATAATTGATATCTTCCACTATGGTGTCCTATTGAGAAAATTAGCTTTTAGATGGCAGGTAATAGGATTGTCATAACTAGTATTTCATCAAATTTCCTTTTAGCATTTTACAAGTAGCTAACTTTTCATATGTTTACTTTAAACCTTCCCCAAATTAAACATTAGATCATCATCATCATCATCATATTAAGTCATGCAGTGTAGGGAATCTGTTTGGTCAAGTGGATTTGCATGAAGCATTATATCACCTTTGCCCAGTCGACTGGGGCTGTAGAATAAACTGACTGCACCTCTGCAATGTGTGTCCTGGATATGACACTAAACAATCTGATGGTAAGGTTCCAGTGATGCTGGAGCTTTGGGGGATGTGGAGCCTCTCTTCATTGCCATCGCTCCCAGTTTCACTCTGGCCTAGAGTGGTAGCACCTTTTAAGGTTAAATAGAACTAAAACTGCATACTTACGCTAAACTGAATTATTCGAATTAAAACTGTTTGACTAAACTGAATAGCTTGAAACAGAAATGTTTTTGACAATTAACTGTGTACTTAGATTTAAATTGTGTACTTATGTTAAACTAATTTGTTTGAAATGGAACTGTTTTTGACATTGAAACTGTACTTATGCTAAACTGAATTGTTTAATATAGAACTGTTTTGACATTTAACTGTGCGTAAACAAAATCTATACTAATACTAACCTGAATTAGCTGAATTAGAACTGTTTGACTAAACTAAATAGCTTGAAATAAAGATGTTTTTTGGCAGTTAAACTGTGTACTCATGCTAAACTGAATTGTTTGCAATAGAACTGATTAGTGGGTAGAGTGTTTACCAATGGTCTGGGAGACTTGGTTTCAATCCCAGATCGCATCATACCAAAAACTTTAGAAATGGTACTTGATAATTCCTTGCTTAACACTCAGCAATATAAGATACGTATTAAGGGTAAAGTGGAGCAATCCACGGAAAGGAGTAATGCCTCTCCTACCCCTCAGTGTAGTAGCTATTGAAAAGGGAGCCTTCTGGTCACCCTCAACTAGAGTTCGCCAACTTACTTTTATTTGTAAAAAAATGGATTCAGCATTATATAACCTACAAGGGTTGATATGCCATAAAACCCAAACAACCAAACCATACTATATCACCTGCATAGTCTGAGTCTTTTATAGTTTTTGCAGGATATCGTCTGCTTTTTGCCTTTTTTAGTGTAAAGCTATTTTCTTTTATTACATCTATCAACGTTTGAAGTATGTAATCTAGGCAGATTATAAACAAATACAGTGCAAATGTATCTCCTTGCAAAACTCCAGCAACAATGTCAAAGAAGTCTGTGTCTCCATCAAGTAAGCAAACCTTTACTTTCATGTTTCTATAGAGCATCATTATAGCTGTACCATAAGCTACAAGTATTTGCTCCATCTTCCCTCTGTGTATGGAATTAAGTGCTTTGGAGAAATCTGCAAACATTGGTGTTGCCTTAAGGTTTATTGTACAACCTCCTTTGATGATTTACAGATTATCAGAGTTTGTGATTTAGTGGATCAATTTTTCTGAAAACTGTTTTGATTTTTCCTTAGAATTTTCTCAATTTCAGATTTGATATGGTTGAAAAGCAGAGTAATATAAAGCTTGGCAGCTATAGAAGTAAGGGTTAGGCCTTTGTAGTTCTCAGCCACCTTTCTTACGGAAGGGGAGGATGCAGCCTTTTGTCTATCTCTCTACTGTATTTTGTTTAGCTATGGCTTTGCAAAATCCAAGACGTGTCATCAGATTTCCTGGTCTTCCATATTTCTGAAAGTATTTCGTTGAGGCCAGCAGTTTTTCTGCTTTTAATTTTTGTCCATACCACGATAAGTTCTTCCTTTGTAAACTGTCCTAATTTGATGTCTAATTGGCTATAAACAATTTTTGATTGGTTTATCAGTGACTTTAGAGAAGTTTCAAAGCAGATTTTTTAAATGTTCTTTCCACATCTGTATTCTTTCTTCTTGGCTGGTAGCTTTTAGTTTTGCACTCAAGGTGCTCTTCCTTTTATTCACTTTACTTACAGTTTGCCATGTTAGTCATGATTGTCTATCTTCTGCTGAGCTTCTTATTTTATTGATCTGACCTTAAATGAATTCTTGTTGGTTTTGTATGCGTTAGTTCTCTTTGGGCTTTCTTAAGTTTCTGCATTGGCATTTGTTGGGTTTCTTTTATTAAATAAGGATGCTATTTTCTCATTATCTTATTTTTTATTTTTTTCTAACAACTAATGACCCCTGTGGAACTCTACGTTTGGCCCTTGGTTTAGTTGTTATGCCTCTGCTGCAGCTTCCATGTGGACAGTGAGAAAATTTTCCTATTCGTCATTGAGTAAGTGTTTCAGATATCTCCTGAAGAGTACTGAATTTATTTCTTAGAGTTACCATACATTTATTGCTAATATCTCTATTGGTAAGCAAGGACCAGTTATAGCATGTGGTTTTGAGTGTTTGTTTTTTTTATTTCTGTGTAGACTTAGGTGTATGTTTGCTATGACAATTCAATGATCAGAAGATACTCCTTCAAAAGAGGAGTATGCCTCACACTTCAGAGCACTATTTATTCACTTCTTGTTTATGAATATATAATCTAGTTGTGCTTTAGTATTATTTGGGTAGGTGTTAGTTTTCCGTCTTTTTTGGGAATTTAGTATTAAGGCATGCTAGCCTGTTCTCGAGTGAAAAGTCTGTTAAACATTCCCTATTTCTGTTTGACAAGTTATTTAAGCAGAATTTGTTATTTTTGTCTTTGCCTATTTCAGCATTCATGATTAGAACATTGTGTTTGGGAATATGTCAGACAAGGAAAGATAGCTTGTTGTAAAAGGTGGTGATGTCTGTTTTATCACTGGCATTGGTGGGACTGTAGCAAGAGGTGATTGTTGTGCATGAGTTGCCATTAAACGGAGCATACATCATTCTTGGTTGTATTTTCTCAAGGCTAGTTTTGTGATTTTAAGGCACAAGGACTGAGTAGCATTCCTAGACCTCCAATGATGGCATTGACAGAGTTTTTCCCTGCAGATATTGAGAAAAACATCCATCCATTACCAGTATCATGGTATTTTATTTCTAGTTTGCTATGGAAGAATCTATATTCTTGTATGCATATGATGTCTATATTATGCTCTGCTGCTGACACCCTCAGCTCAGTTAACTGGTTTACTGTATTTAAAATCCTAATGTTAAATGTTGCTATGTGAACAGTATTTTTGCATCCAAGGCCTAGTGGGTAGAGTGTTCACCATGGTTTGGGAGACCTAGTTTCGATCCCAGGTCGCATCATACCAAAGACTTTAAAATTGGTACTTGATACCTCCTTGCTTAACACTCAGCAATATAAGGTACATATCAAGGGTAAAGTGGAGCAATCCAGGGAAAGGAGTAGTGCCCTCCCCTATACCTTGGTGTAGTAGCTATTGAAAAGGGAGCCTTCTGGTCACCCTTGACCACGGTCACCAACTTTAATTTTGGTGTGAGTTTGAGTTTAGCTAATTTTTTGAAAACTGCGGCCAGAGCCCCAGCCTTAACAGAATGTATCCCTTGTTTATCCACATGAAGAGTGACGGAGTTTGGGCATACAATTTGAATTAGAATCATGATAATCTTTTGTTGGCTGTTTTTTCTTCATAAATAGATGACACCCTTATAGATGAGTTGCTGTAGTTTCCTGACTGAACTATTTCATCCTGGCAATTGACCTCTGAGGTTCTTCTGCCCAGCATCATATGAAGCTCACTGTTGACCAAACTTTGGATTCATCTGTGTTATTTCACAAGTATCATACTGTTTCCCACGGATTCCAGTTTTATAAGTTTATAGAAAAAAATTATTATGTCTATCCTTCAGAATGTTGAATGCCAGCTATTTCATAAGAGGAGAGGAGGGAAATGCAGAGAAACTGCTGTTGGTTAACATAGATGTTGGCATGGATAGTAGCAGAAGTAAGTGAGGGGTCATGTGACTAGAAGAACTCTCAAGAAAAAGAGTATAAAAAATTCATTTAGTTAGATGACTAGAGAAGGTAACAATTATGAAATGTAGACATAAAAGGAAGGTGACACTAAACAATGACTATACAGTTCACTAAAACAGAAAAATATGAGTGACTAGTGAATATTTTCTTTGAATATTAAGTGGTAAATTATCGAAGTAAGTATTATGCCTATTCTCCTTCAGAATGTTAGATGTCAGTTAGTTAGAAAAGGGAAAAGGAGGGTGGTGAAATTCTGAGAAACTGCTATTGGTCGGCATGGACGTCAGTAAAAGAAATAGAGGGGTCATGTGACCAGAAGAACTCTTCAGCAAAAGAGTATTAAAAAAATTCATTAAGGTAAATGACAAGAGAAGGCAACAAACATGAAGTGTAAATTGTGAGAGGAGGATGATATTAAATGATTACAACATATTTTGCTTCACACCAGCAATATTGACATTTTCTAAAAGGTCCCATTTGGCCTTTCTATTTTCATCAAAACCATTAAATCCAAGGCCAGCAGAATTATTTGCAGATTAATCAAAAAATGAATTTCAAAGGCATTTCTATGGTAATGATTTGTGCTCATTAGAAAATATGTTTTCACTCTTATCATATTTACCAACCCCTCCGCTCAAGCAGGATATGACGCAAGGTCAATTTTTAAGTGGTTTTTAATAGGTTTGAATTCAGAGTATTCCTTCTCCTAGACTAGTTGCCTTACCAAGGCTGAAGAACCCAGTCTGTCCTACTATTTACCCATAGCTGGAGGGAGTATAATTGAATTCATAACTTTCCCAAGGGTATTAGTGCTATGTGAAATGCAATTAGCCTGGTCCAGGATTTGAACTCTTGTTGCCGTGTCCATTTCCAACGGCAATAACCATTACACCATGGGCACCTCTACATATGTATTCACTCTTATTCCTCAATGATTCTTTAAGTTAGAGCCGCTTTTGAGTACAACATCAAATGTCTTTCATATCTTGTAACTTTCAGAGTAGAAAGTTAGGTATTTTGAGTTGCTTTAACAAAAAGAAGAATCCTCAGTAAAAAGTACTATACATATACTCCTATTAGAATTTTTTTGGAGGCAAAACATTGTTTTATTACTCAGCAATAAGTTCAGACTTGCATCTCTGCCCTGTCAGCTGAAGTTGGGATATGCACACTATATCCTTTGCAGAAGGGTAAGACACTCCGAAAACAGGGTCTCCTTGATATATCAAACTATGTCTGATGATGAAGCTATATTTTTGGAGATCTGAGTGTAGAATATGTCTTCATTAACATTCCTCCCAGGCCTACTCTGATTCAGAGTAGTAGTACCTGTTAGGGTCCAATGTATGGGTCAAACAGATCTCTTAAAAAATTATTCATATTTGATTGGACTATGTGCAAAAAAAATCTCCTTAAGAAACAACTACATAAAAAATGTAAATTTGGACATACAAAAAACAAGATTCCCTCACCTCTAGGTATAAAATAACCTTAGATGAGATGATATTCCACAAAAAAAAAGACTTGCATCCTTATCTTGGTTGTTTTTATCACAATCTTTCAGCTAGTTGACACAAAGGCATTTCTTGGGTGTCTTTCGTATCTACTTACTTTCAGGGAATTTTAAACACTTTAATAAGCTTCATTCTCAGGCGGGTTTTTTTTTGTCATCTCTGATATCATATAATATTTAAAGATTTAAGTTATGTAACATGATAAGCTTCAAACGAAAGATCTACCATAAGTATAAAATGCTGCTTATATATTCCTCAGAGAATGTTTTTTCTCTGTTAAAACCTTATTATTATTACCAAATGAGTTTTTCGAGACTTGCATCCTCATCTTGCTTGCTTTTATCATAACATTTCAGCTATTAAACCTGTACCTATACTAGACTCTGTGGTAAAATAGGAGAAAATCACCTACCACAAAAGATGGATTTGTGTTCTGTACATAATCTGCCAAAGGATAAAATAAATCTTACATACATACCACCTTTAGTATAGCTAAAAAATATGTTAAATTTTTTCCCCTCAACTGTCATGACCAATCTCAAACTTTTTCTGTTGTTTTTTTAACAGCAGCTAATATATTTTTTGTTCTTAAGCAAGAGTAAAATTAGTCAGAATTAAAAAGTTGGATTTTTAAGCACTTCTTTTTCTTTATTTGTTTGCCTGTTGGACTTTTGATTCTGGATTTTTTACTTTATTTGATTTTGTGAACCTGGATTTGCTTAACAGACTTTACTCAACTTATTGTTGACATGCTTATTAACAGACACAGAGTCTTTCAAATTTTTGCTCTTGTAAACTGACAATTTTTAGCAATAAAAATAGCTTATGAATAAACACTGAATTTTGCACCTATTGATCTAAAATTTGTTTGATAAACTTCAACCACACAATATGTTGTGCATTTAAAAATCAAAAAGAGAGAAATTGTTGATGGTCAAAAATTACTGAAATTAATAATGACAGGTAAAAATAGGGCCATTATGTTTATAATTAGGAGAAATTTGACATGTATTGAGAAGGATAAAAGTGCTAGTAACAAATTAAAGTAAATTACTGCCTAATTGCATATGTTTTTTTTTTTCTATTGATCAATTTCTGTCTGTTTGCTTTGTAAAATGTATTTCACAGACTTCAAATGTGTATTTCCCTGTTAAATGTATTTGGTATTCAGGCAGAGAAAAGTTAGAATGCTGACAACAAGAATTAATTGTAAATATCATAAAAGAAAGAAAAGATAAATATAAATTAACCTCCAATATCCATTTAGTTAAGTTCTCAGTATTGCTGGGGACAAAAGAATAAATCTAATAAATAAATAAATTTATTTGTTATTAAACAAAATAAATTGAGTAACTTTTATTATTACTTTTATGAACAATGCTTAAAAAAAATTCAAAAGTGAAATTTTGGATTTCTTTATTTTTCAATATAATTAGTAAAAACAGTTGCCTACTTCCCTTTATCAGTCAAAGCTATGATTCAAAAGTCCAAAAATGTTGCCAGTTTTGGAGTAGAAATGATTTTATTTGAATTACAAGGAAATTATAAATGCTATGAACAAAACTATCACTTGAAGCTCACTAAAAGACAGGCAAGAAATGGTTGAAATTAACAACATGTCAACCTGTCTGAGGTTTGGGAATCATGCACATTATACGTTCATATCTAGAATTTGTGTGTGGATGTTTCTTAAGAGATTTTTTGCCCATGTTTCTATCCAATATGAATAATTTTTAAACAGATCTATTCAACACTTAGTTGGGGAGCCATGTTGGCTGGTACTGTAGTATATGATGACTGCATCTCTGCAGAGGGGTAAGATCCCATCTCTATAAGTGTCCTGGGTATGATACTAAACCGCATCTGTCTTCAGTCCTGGAGCTTTGGACAGTGTGGTGTACTCCTTCATTGCCATTACTGCCAGGTTCACTCTGACCCAGAGTAGTAGTCCCTGTTAGGGTCCCATCTAAGGAATGGTTTGACCATTTAACTGTGTGCAAACAAATGTCTGAAGTTAAATTGAACTGTTAGTGTTTCATTACAATACTTGGAACCATTTAACTGTGTGCAGATGAATGCATAATGTTGAATAGAATTATTAGTGTTGAATAGCAAAACTTGAAACTCTTTAACTGTGTACCTAAATTGAACTATTGATATTATATAGTAATACTTGGAACCATTTAACTGTGTGCAAATTAAATGAGATGATATTCCACATAAAAAAAGACTTGCATCCTTATCTTGGTTGTTTTTATCACAATCTTTCAACTAGTTTACACGAAGGCATTTCTTGGGTGTCTTTCGTATCTACTTACTTTCAGGGAATTTTAAACACTTTAATAAGCTTCATTCTCAGGCGGGTTTTTTTTTGTCATCTCTGATATCATATAATATTTAAAGATTTAAGTTATGTAACATGATAAGCTTCAAAAGAAAGATCTACCATAATATAAAATGCTGTTTATATGAATTATTGATATTATATAGTAATACTTGGAACAATTTAACTGTGTGCTAATTAAATTATTAGTGTGAAATACTTGAAACTGTTTACAAAAAATTGAATTATTGGTATTACATAGCAATACTAGGGACAATTTTACTGGGTGCAAGTGAATCAATAGTGTTGAATAAAATTATGAATGTTGAATAGTAATACAGGGAACCAATTCACTGTGTGCAAACAAATGATTAATATTAAATAGAATAATTAGCATTGATTGCAATACTTGTAACCATTTAACTGAGTGTAAACAATAGTAATACTCAATTGTGTGGAAACAAATTAGCTCAAACTTTAAAAAAATTACCAACAGAATATTCACATACAGATCATAGGTATGTCCATTTAACTGTGTGCAAACAAATGATCAATGTAAAATTAAATTATTCGAGTTACATAGCAATACTTGAAATCTGTTAACTGTGTGCAAACAAATGATTAATATTAAATGGAATTATTAGTGTTAGATGGAAATGCTCAAAACAATTTAACTGTGTGCAAACAAATGACATCTGCTTATTTTAAACTGTTATCAACAAAATATGCACTTACAAACAATATATATATATATATATATATATATATATATATATATATATATATATATATATATATACAGGATTTGGCAATTAGTTGTCTAAATTTCTGAGACGAAGCTTGTTGATTTTTATCATTACGGGTTTTCGGACTATTGTCTTCATCTTTATTGTTATTTCCACAACATTTCAGCCGATATGTCCTCCAGACCTATCAGCTGAAACGCCATGTGTCCTGCTGGACACATGGCATAATGGTTATAGGCGTTGGTTCCCTAAGCTTCTAAGGAGACAATCATCTGGAGGTTGCAGGTTCAATCCCCAGTACAGGCAAGTAACAATACAGGAATACTTAACACTTGTACCCGGTTATGGCAAACGGAATCAGAACAGGTGACCCCCGTGGATTCAATAAAGGATATAGTTCAAAGTTCTGTGAAGGTTCCCAAGTTTGACAAACACCTGAAGAAGGCCGGAGGACATATCAGCCGAAACGTTGTGGAAATAACAATAAAGATGAAGACAATAGTCTAAAAATCCTTAATGATAAAAAGGATTTGGCAATAAATAACTTACAAAGGTTGATATGCCACAAAACCCAACCAACCAACCAGAGTTGTGACCCTAACAGGTGCTACCACTCAGGGTCAGTGGACTGGGGAGTAATGGTAATAAAGGAGTACTTCACACTTTATAGAAAACCAGAACAGGATCCTCACCGTCAGATGCAGTTTAATGTCAAGCTCAGGATGCCTCTGCAAGGAATACAATCAACAGTTGAGATGCATATTAGAAATGAATAACAGAACATAATTATTTGTTACAATTGTACTTTTGAACCAGAGTATGTAAAACCTAATTGGCTGAGGCTCAATAATATGCCAACTACATCTCTGCAGAGAGGTGAGACCTCCCCACCCCAATGAGTGTCCTGGTTATAACACTAAACTATCTGACAGTGAGGCTCTTGGAGTCTTAGGGAACTTTGGAGTTCCTCTTCATTGCTATTACTCCCAGATCCACTTTGACCAGAATTGTAGTACCAGTTAAGTTTCCATCTATGGGTCAAATATAATTGTTTATTAATATTAAAGTGAATTATTAATATTAGATTGCTGTACCATATTCGCAACTAACGCTATGTGCGAAATGGACATATAATGTTCATTACTATAGAATATATAAAGAACATAGGAATCTCGGAATTCGAAAACACGCAACGACTTCTTGTTCAGGTACGAAACCTTTTTAATAACTTTTAGTTAAAGGTTTCGACGTAAGGAGGAGAGACACAATCTTCTATGCTGTCTTATTCATTTGGCTCCCAACTCGAGCGGCCCCCATGGACTGCACGTTCGCCTTGCGCCTGCAAGCTCCAAAAATCAATCCTTCTCGTTTAGTGTCTAGTACCCGACTCTTGCAGCCCCATTAGGGCGCAAGTTCGACTCGCATCTGCGAGCACCAAAAGTCAAACCTCTTCGTTTGGCGTCTAGTACCTGACTCTTTCTCTCTTCAAATTCTCACACAACCTCCGCACGCTTTCGGTGCGTGACATCACCTGCACCCTGTCACCCAGTATTGTCTCGGACTATTATGACATCTGAGTGACACCTCCATCCGCCCACACGCACCCGTGTTAACACCTGCTTCAATGTTACACCCAACCAACCCATGTGCTGAGCCGAAAGGTTCTCAGCCTAACTAAACTCAAAGGCATGAACCGAAATCCCTCGGCTATTTTATAACATTGCAATACTTGAAATCCTTTGACTGTGTGTAAACAAATGAGCTTTGACTCATTTAAAAAGTGTTACCTATAAACTATTTACGTAAAAAATTAAGGAATGTTCTTGTGGTGTAATGGTTAAAGTGCCAGACAATGGAATTGTAGTAAGCGAGTTCATACTTCAGTCGCACTATTATGTTCACTTTCAGGCAAATACCCTTGGGAAAGGTATGGACCCCCTTATCCTCCCAGCTATGGGTTAAATAGTACCACTACTGTTCTTCTCGGAGAATGGTTTTGGCATTAAATAACCTACAAAGGTTGCTATGCCATTAAACAAAGAAACTAAACCAAACCTTAAAAAAATCATATATTTAAATAAGATTTGGCATTAGATAACCATCATAGGTTAATATAGCTATAAAATCAAATAACGTAACCTTACATATTCATTCACAAATTAAATATCCAATAGATATATATATATAAACAGAATTTGGCTTTAAATAACCTATAAGGGTTGGTATGCCATAACCACAAACAGCCAACCAACCCTGAATATGAAATTTAGTTATCTCATAAAGTAAAAACTATGTTGACCAAGATATAAGAAGTATTCTCTTAAGTCATGAGTTCACCAGCCCCATCCCCCCCCCCACAATGCCTGAGCAAGATGTGACATAAGACCATGGACAGGTGAGTGGTATCAAATGTAGCTCCTCACTGTAAGCATTCTCCTGAAGAGGGGCTCCTCATACATCAGAAACTTAGCCCTCCTTCTCCTACTTTCAGTTCATGGGAGGTGTGCTGCTTGGAGATGTACTCTTACCCCAGAAACTGAACCAGCTAATTATTCTTACTCTTGAAAGACAAGGATTTACCTGTGGCAAGTATCTATTAATCCAACCCCTTCACCACAGGCAGAATGTGACACAAGGTTAATTTGAAAGTGGTATAAAAACTGGTTTGAATTCAGAATTTTCCATCCCCTAGATTGGTTGCTATACCAAATCTAAGGAACCCAGTCAGCCCAACTATTAGCTGGTGGAGGAAAAAGATGGATTCATGCCTCTCCAAAAAATATTAGCACAAAGTGAAACATGAACCAACTTGCTCAGGATTTGAAATCAAATCTCTGATTTCATTTCCAATGATGATAATCATTATGCTAAATGCACCAAGTTACAATATCAATAACACGAACATAAACAGTAGTTATTTTTGAGAACACAATTTAACATAACACACACACACACACACACACACACACACACACACACACACACACACACACACACACACACACACACACACAACTAACTGTATATAATAGATTAGTGATGTGGACTCTGTATATTCTTTAAACATGCGCTTTCATTGATTGATTTAACCATGTCATTTTATGTTTAAGAAAATGCAAATTTTAAATCAAATTATAATTTATCTTTTTTAATTTTTGCTATTGAAAATGTTCAATTATTGCTGTCATATTTTTCTTAAATTTATCACTGGTGAATGCTTTATTTTCACTTCAGCCAGAAGCAACAAATAAACTTAAAGAGAAAGAGAATTATGGAGAGACTAATTGAATAACACTGGCATAGTTTCAGGTATTTTCTTTGATGGTTATGCATTAAAATAATCAATTCATAAAGGGGCATAAAGAGATCCCATTACTTTGATTTTTATCTAAAATGAACCTGCTAAAAATCTAATTCTTGTTTTTATTTGCCAAGTTACATTAATTTCTTTCTGGCAATTGTCAATATCTTTTTAACAGTCACATCCTTGTATTGTTTGCACTTGTTTGAACCTGAACCTTCATTTTCATGAAAGTAATTAAGCAAACAAATAATTACTTCAATTTTTCAATCATTTATTTACCATATTGACGATTTCATGAATCTTTTCAGTACTTCAATTAATAAAAGCAATCAGAAACCTTTTTAAAAAAGTTTCTTTTCATTGACAAAAAAAAAAAAATGACAAAAGCAAAAAACACATAAAAAATGCCAAAATTAAAAACAAAGGTTTAAATTAAAACAATAAAAAGAAAAATTCAAATCCGATCCTCAAAAGACGGAGTCGATACAATGTCACCTTTCTCCATTTTATCTATAGTTTTATTTATGTAGTCAACTCCAGAAATAATTGATAAGTTTTACTAATAATGATCCAAAAAGATCAACAATTTAGATATGTCAAAAAGAAGTCATAAAGTATTTTCTTTAAATGGAAAGATTCAAGTTCATGACTTGATTAGGAAAGAGAAAAATGGATATAAGGTTTTGTATTATCCATAGTTTAAGGAAGACAGCATATCCTCCATGGATAAGGAGATTATAACTACATGGTGTAGTGTATTTGTGGTTTTTGTCATCTGCTCTTAGGTCTTGACACATATGCCCTATAGATAAAGGGAGACCATAGCATTTTTAAAAGTTTCTATTTGTCTTGATTTCTTGAATACTTATTCCGTTTTAAAAGTCTTTCATCTTTATTGAAGTCATTTCTTACCTTTGTACAATCCACAGAGAATCCATATCCACTTTCTTTTTACCCAATGTACACATCCTGAAAATATACTTCCATACCGGACATTGGCCTAGCGGTTAGAGTGTTCGCCAATGGCCCGGGAGACCTGGGTTCAATCGCCAGGTCGAGTCATACCAAAGACTCAAAAAATGGTACTTGATGCCTCCTTGCTTAACACTCAGCATTATAAGGTACGGATCAAGGGTAAAGTGGAGCAATCCAGGGAAAGGAGTAGCGCCCTCCCCTACACCTTGGTGTAGTAAGCTATCGAAAAGGGAGCCTTCGGGTCACCCTCGACTATGGTCGCCTACTTTTGAAAGCTTTTTACCTGAGAAGATGAAAAGCTCTCAGACTCTTTGATAAAAAGATCAGTATATTTTCTGGATTGAACTTGAGGAATCATTTGAAACTTTGAATCTTTATTTACAAAGTCTCTACCTTTTATAGCACTGAGTTATATCAGCAACCATCACATCCTCTTTCAAGTATTAACAATTTCTACTTGTTATTTACTGCATTTTAGTCTCTATTTACCCATCACCTCCTTTACAGGCAAATTGTGACACAAGGTTAATTATTAAGCAGAATAAAGCCAGTATATTCCCTTCTCTTTGATTGGTTGTCAAACCATGGTTAAAGAACCAGGTCAGCCTTACTATTTAACCATAGCTGGAAAGAGAACAGATGGATTTATACTTTTACCAAGAGCATGAGGGCAAACTGAAATGTTATCAACTACATCAAAGAATTAAACAAAAGTCACCAATTCCATTTCCGATGACAATAATCATAAAACTAAGCATACCTTATTTTCTTTGAAGAATAATCATTTACTAAGCATAACGTAAACTTGTTTCTCACACCAGTATTCTGTGAGACAAACTTGTGAGTCATTATTTTATATTGAGATGCTCTTAAAAATGTCAGTCTAAAATTATTTATGCTATAGTTGAGGATATCTTTTAAAAGTGTACTTAGGTGATTTGAACAAAAAAAACCTTTTTTGTCAAAAAAAAAAAAAATAATCACCCTTTTAAATAATTTTATAACTTGTAATAATCAGAATGAATTACCAAACATATTTCCCCCTTTTTAGAAACAGTTTTTCAACCACTGTCTTTAAAAAAAATCCAGATCACGAAAATCTGTGAACTCTACACAAGAGTTCATCACTTTTCATGTTTTGATCAATAAAATCCATTTTGAGTTAGTTCATTTTCAGTTTAATTTAGCAAATATAATAAATCTTTTGCACCAATTTCATTGTATTCATCTGAGCCTTAAATCTATCAACCCCTCCCCTGTCTTTCTATGGCCCACTCATTTATAGACACAGTTAAAGACTATTATTGTCGGTTGTGCTTAGTATCAACTAAATCATTGTTATTATTAGACTGGCACAGTTATTGGTATGCAAACTAAAGTAAATGGCATTCTGGGGACTTATAAAAATATAAAAGAAAATCAATGCAATGTCGCCTCTGAGACGGTGATCGTAAAAAGTGACTAACTAAACACAAGCTAAAAAATTAGCTTAGCAGTTTGTCACTAATTTAAATTCCCTTGTAAAACAGAAAACTACAACATTTCACTTTAACCCTTTTAATATCTTTACTAATAAAGCAATCAATTATTTTCCTGGTATCTTATAAGCAGCCAAATAATTGGACACATGCAGCTGAAAATTAATCTTAAATGATAATTTGACTGTAAAATAATTCTTATTGGGTGCCCCATATTTCTGGGCTTATAAGAAGCTAAGCTTAGTTTGGTAAATGATATCTTGAAGGAATGTAGAATACCCCTTCATTGCCATTACTCCCAGGTCCACTCTGACAAAGATTATAAGTACCTGTTAAGGTCCCATCAATTGGTCAAATTCCTTTATTTACAAAGAATTATAATTCGTTATTTGAAATCATACCGATGTGTATTATGGTTATCATCATAGGAAATAGACATGGCAACTTGAGTTCAAATCCTGGATGAAGCAATCCAGTCAGCTGGGACTGTAGAATACACTGATTGCATCTCTGCAGAGAGGTAAGACCCCCCCCACCTACACGAGTGTCATGATTATGACACTAAACTGCATCTGATAGTGAGGCTCTAGTCCTGGAGCTTTGAGGAATGTGGAGTACCCTTTCATTGCCATTACTCCCAGGTTCACTCAGACCAAGAATGGAAGTACCTGATAAGAACTATTTGACAAACTGTGTTCAAAAAAATGTTAAATTGAATTGTTAGCACTACACAACAATACTTGAAACCATTAAACTGTTTGTCTAAATTAAATTAATGGTATTAAATAGCAATATTTGGAACAATTCAACTGTGCGTAAATAAAACTATTAGTGTGAAATACATGAAACTATTTAACTGTATGCAAAAATAGAATTTACATAGCAATACTTGAAATTATTTGACTGTGTGTAATTGAATGAAGAGTGTTGGATAGAAGAATTAGTGTTAAATAGCAATACTTGTAACCACTTCACTGTATGCAAACAAATGTTTAATATTAAATAGAATTATTCATATTTGATTAAAAATACTTGAAACCATTTGACTGTGTTGAAAAAATGAGCTCAGACTCATTTAAAAACGTTTTTAAAAATAATATATATTTAATATATATGTATAAACAGGATTTGGCATTAAATAACCCACAAGGTTGATACACAACCAAACCTGGATAAATACTTGATAAATCATTTATATAACATAAAAATACTTGATAAATTATCTATATGACATAGAAATACTTGATAAATAGAATTGCTAAAGTTAGATATCAATGCTTGAAATAATTTAACTGTGTGCTCTCAAATGAGCACTAACGACTCCTTTAAAAATAAAGTAACCTACAAACTATTCACTTACAAATGAAATATATAAAGACAGGATCTGGCATTAAATAACCCACGAGGGCTGATCTGCCATAAAACACTAACCAAATGATAATTTGATTGGAAAATAAACCTGTGATAGGTTACAATGACTTCTGATGTTAATAGTGAGGTCACCATAGGTCAACTAAAGGTCAAAATGATATGTTGTGTAACCATATTTACCAACCCCTCCGCTCGGGCAGGATATGACACTAGGTCAGTTTTTAAGTGGAGTTTAACGGGTTTAAATTCAGAGTTTTCCTTCTCCTAGACTAGTTGCTTCACCAAGGCTGAAGAACCAGTCTGCCCTACTATTTACCCATGGCTGGAGGGAGAATAATTGGATTCATACCTTTCCCAAGGGTATTAGTGCTATGTGAAATGCAATCAGTCTCATCCAGGATTTGAACACGTGTGGCCGTGTCCATTTCCTACGACGATAACCATTACACCACGGGCACCTCCATGATATGTTGTGTAACTGTTATCTCTACAGAAAGTTAACAAAGCAAACTGAATTCAAATCTTGTACTAGGATATTTGCTTTTCATTTTGTGCTAAGGTCCTTTTCCATTCAGCTACGGGTAAATAGTAGGGCAAACTGAGCTTCTTAGACATGGTCAGCCCAGTTGGATGGGGCTGTTGAATACACTGACTGCATCTCTGCAGAGAAGTAAGACCTTACCAACAAATGTCCGGGAGATGACATTAAACAGCATCTGATGGAGATTTGGGGAATATAGAGTACCCCTTTATTGCCATTGCTCCCAGGTCTACTCTGACCTGGAGTGGTAGCATCTGATAGGGTTCTATCTATGGGCCATTAGAACAAACTATTGTGCAAATAAACAACTGATGTTAAAGTGTGACAGTAAGATAGCAATACTTGAAACCATTTAATTTTGTACAAAAAAGAACCCAGATTCTTATCCATAAAATGTGTTTACAAATCAAATATATATCTAATATATATGTATAAACAAGATTTGGCATTAAATAACTGACAAGGATTGATATGCCATAAAACCCAACCAAACCAAACTTAGCCTTGGTACAACAACTGGTCTAGGAAAAGGAAAACTCTGAATTCAAACCAGTTTAACTCCAGTTTAACATTGGCCTTGTGTCACATCCTGTCCATAGCAGAGAAGTTAAGCAAATACAAAAATTCATATTATAGGATCTCTAAAAACATGTTCATTCTTGCAGCAGAAGCAAAAACTTATTGTAGTTATTGACTTAATTTGTATACAGGCCTTATGTTGCTCACAGATGATGAAATTGTCACTCATCTAAGTGCTGAGCAGGTTCATTATTGCTTAACTCTGGTGATCTTACATGAATTTCTGCCTTAAATGTGACTGTTACTGTTGTTTATTCGTAGCATTATCAACAGAAACACTCTTCTTGCATTCTATTAGAATACTATTTACTAAGTCATTCTTTGTTTTGTTTTTTAATATATGTTAGAATTTATACAACAAATCTTGAAATCTTAATTAATCTTTCCCTAAGCAAGACTGGGTGTTAACCACTCTGCTTTTTAGTTAAGATATTATCTCTTGTTGAAGTTGGCAAGTGAAACCTGCCCCTTGCACTCTTTAGTATAAGATTATGATACAAGTGGCGTTTAAACCAGAAATAATTGTTAGACATGATGTAGAGAGATATATAAGAGGGAATACAGGTGGGATAAACATTTGGAGGTGGTGGGTTAATATATTGATGTTAATCTTGAGTACCCCAGTCAATAGTTACAAAATTCTAAATCATGACTCTTTTTTATTTAAGAAACATCTGTACAAAAACATAAATATAAATGTACAATGAGTGCTATTCCCTAACCTCTAGGTATGAAATGACCCTAGATGGGTTGACATGCCATTAAAATCATGGTTACATATTTTGTAATTACTGTCAAGTAGTGATGGTGATGGTTGAACACTGTAGACTTCTTATGGAGAATAGAGTCTTATTGTGTTTGTAGTTTTAGTAGAAAGTAGATTTTTATGGGATGGAGATACTACCTCTACACCCCCTTATTTTTCAATTTAGCTTTTTTCCTTCTCTTAGATTAGTTTACCCACCTGCAGGGCTAGAGATCCATAGTTTATTCATAGGTAGGGTGGGGGAAGAAGAGATAGATTCAGTCTTCATTACATATTTTAATACATGGACCAGTTTGAAGAGAAGGCTAACAATTATTTTTCTTTTTTTATAAACATGAAAATGATTTTTTTCAATCATTAAAACTACAATGTCTGATGAATGTATTCTGAATTGTATTTGTTAAAATTTCAATCAGGAGTTGAACATTTTAATTGGGATATTTTAAGATTGAAGATCAGTTCAAATTAACCCTTTTTTTAATATCAATAATTGAAAAATTTTATGACTGAATATCTCATCAAATCAAACCTTTTCATTTCTGTTATTTGTTTTGATGATGATAATGATGTTCCTATTTGTGATGCTGCTGCTGCTGCTATTTTCTTTAACATGTTCCTATTTATGATGATAATGATGATGTTTCCTTTAACATGTTTCTATTTGAGCTAATGATGATGTTTCCTATAATATGTTCCATGCATAAAAATACCATATATAATTGTGTATAGGTCAAATTCTGAAGATTGTTAACAAAAAATTTGGGTGTCAACATATAAATATTATTTTTGTAAGGATGACCCCAGACTTAATAAGGACTCATCATTCCCCATGGCTTCAAAAACTATTTTCATAAATTGATAACTTTATGACCATAAAATCAAAGATCAACCTGTTCATGAATATATCCCCCCCCCCAAAAAAAAGCAAGTAATCTAAGTATAGCATAAGTACTCAGTTTAGTTCTAATAGACCCATAGATAGAACCCTACCAGTTACTACCACTCCGGGCAAGAGTGGACCTGGGAGTGATGGCAATGAAGGGGTACTCCACATTCCACAAATTCCCATAATAGACGAATCTCACCATCAGATTGTTTAGTGCCATATCCAGGGCACTTGCTGTGGGGCAGGAGGGTTACCCCTCTGCAGAGAAGCAGTCAGTGTATTCTACAGTTCCAGCCGACTGGGCAATACCTGCTTTGAAAATCAACATCCAAAGTTAACAACTTAACCTAGGATAAAATAACAACAACCAGGTGCTCATACGAAATATTCTCCTATCTAATCAAATGAATAGATCTGCTTGTTTTTGGTTTGGTTTCTTTGTTTAATGGGTTATTTAATGCCAAAATTATCCTTATAGAAGAATAGTTGTAGTAGTACTATTTAACCCATAGCTAGTTGGGAGGATAAGCGGGTCCATACCTTTCTCAAAGGTATTAGGTTGAAAAGTGAATGCAATACAGTGACTGGAGTTTGAACTCACATACTATGATGTTATAGTCCAGCACATTAACCACTACACCAGGGAGACTCCATCAATAAACAGATCATTATTATTATTTACTAACCTTAGTTTAGTACTGCACATAGCCAATGGAGGGAAATATGATTTTGCTCTGATAGCCTTCCAAATGAAGATGGCTAGTTTGCCTTGAAAATCCTCATTTGAAATCTTAACTTTTAATTTGTTTTGAATACCAATCAGTGGGACAAGTATGAAATACACAACTATTTTGGCCACAAGGTTGGCCACTTTGTGCCAGTATTATAAAGAAAAGATTACTGTACGACTAAACACAAATGTAAATAAAATTAGATTAAAAGCTCTGAGTGTTTTTCTTCATTGACGTAAGCACAGCACTTGGAGCTCTATCAAGAGTTGATGTCCATTTTGTACATTGCACCAATGTTCCAGTTGCAGCACAAGTGAATCTACTTGATTTAATGAAGTCTGTCACCTCTTCGAGCAATAACCATCAAATCTGTATTGATCTACAACAACATGTTTTAGACGTTCAGTCTCAGACACAAACATTCTTTTTCTTTTTCAATTGCCTGAATCTAGTGGGTTGAAAGGTGCCTTTTATGCCATCTTACTATGCTAACTGCTCATCATAGGTGATATCTTAATCATTTAGCAATATAACATCTACTGGTTGAATCTGAAGAAATTGCAAAGTTGTTGATAATTCAAATTAATTATCTCGTACTTTGGCTCTTCTGTAACTATTTACGTCTATTTACTAATTTTCCCTTTAATACTTTGCAATTTTTATTACCTGTCCAAGTTTTGATCAAAATGTTATACAAATGTATATGTGAAAAAAAGAATGGGTAGATATTTTCTATTACATCATCCCTCGGCCATTTACCCCCCAAATTTATAAGCTACACTCTCCTATGGACTCCCACATGTAAACACACCAGTGTTGGCCAACTAGCAACAACTCACATTCATCAGCTGTGCAGACACTGGGCACTGTTTAGATGATTTACATAGGATGATGATTGATGAAAACAGATGGTAAGAGAGTCTAAGGAATCTATGCTATTGACATGCCTAGATGATGATGATGATGATTACATCCTCTCTTTTTATCTTTCTTTTGTTCTATTTCAATCTAAAGAATTTTAATGTGTTATGATTTTTATGCTCTTCCCTAACGGTCTTTTAATCTTTTGCTTATTCTTTCTTTAAACCTTCCACAAATCTGAAGTGATGATTTTAAATGTTGTGGGATGGTATATCTTATCACATTCCAAGAGCTCCAACTGTCAAAATGATGCCAGATGTTTTTACAGGCATTCTTTAGGACTGTGCCATTAGGCCATGAGAGGAAGTATGTTGTCTTGGCAATATAGGATCTCAGCATAAATTGTCCATATCTGCATTTTAAAGAGGTTACTTTGGTGCCGCTACAGAGAAGACAAATCACCCCGAGAGGCAATAATTAAGAGGAATAGGTCTAACCTGATAGGTGTAAGGGTATTGGCACTACAGGTTGTCTCTGGTGATAAGAAGATTCTTTGCATGTCTCTGAATTTACTAGACAGTTACCACCCACCCAAATCTGAGTTGCACACAATAATAGGGTGCTGATTTACTGCTTCTATGGACGCTTGAAGCAAAAATTGAAACCAAAAACCAACCAGTTATTACAAAACCAAGTAAACAACAGAAAACAAAGAAGAAATCATCTGTCATCTTGACTGGCTATTTGAAATATCAGGATCATATGTCCTTGTTTCTCAGATAATTTGCAGCAGATCAACAACAGTAGGAAGATGCCAATTATTAACTGAGGAGGATAAACTTCAACATTACAACACTGCAAGAGATCATGTTTGTAGTAGATGGAATACAACAGGAAAAGGATTATACCATCTTTTGCCAGAATAGGCTACCAAAAGAACCTTGTTTTCATGCTATTGGCTTTGCTGTCAGAAACAGTCTACTGTCTATGTTAGTTCTTTCTACTGTTGATTCAAAAAGTATTATTTTCCACAGATTTTAAGCATCATCTGGAAAGAATATTCTGAATGTCTGTCAAAAATCTATGATCACCTTAAGAAACAAACAATCAGTCCTGTAAGACATCAAAGTAAGATTCCAGAATCTGAGCACATTTTTCTGTCGGGTAATTTCAGTTGGATCACGTCACAACCCATATCCAGAGAGTCAAGGACACTCAAACCTGGTTAGCAAAAGAGACTCTTCTCAATTGAGAGGAAGATATCATAATCTCTTCTCTCAATTGTATATGCAAGACACTACTGTTTAATTGATCCTCCTTTGAGTCATTCTTCCAAACTAAACTCTTTAGGACTTTTTTCTCCCTCATTATAGCAGATGTTTTCAGAGCATCTGATGAGGAAAAAATACTGTCACATAAAGTTCAATGGTGATCTATTCTACCCTGTATGCATCAAAGTAAAGACCAAAATGCATTGCATCCCAATCTAGGAGATGCCCTCTATACAGCTGCAGGTGGTAGATAAATATGCCAATATGGTATCAACCTGACCCTTTAACTAGAGTTCAACATACTAATTGAGAAAACCACAATTACTTTGATCAAATTTTTTTATGTAGGAAGAGAGCAAGTCACTAAAATTTGTATGTATAAATCTTGCATTATCATCTCTAGTGTGATCATGGGAACGCTACTCATATAGCATCTCTCGGGTAGATAAAACCACTGGATTACATCCTTCTCCATGTCTACGACTGGTTCGACCCCAGAGTTTTCCTTCTAGACTGGTTATTGTAATATCCTAACTAACAAAAGGGAAATAACCTCTGATGCCACAGGGGTTACGGCCCCTACCACATCCGGGGGATTTGGTCAATAAAAGAATATACCAGGCATAGTGGCAGATGTTCGTTTTCCCTCTGTCTTTAATCATCATCCATCTTATCGATTCATCTTGGTAATAGTCCATACCTAGCAAGTATCCATTACCTCAGATATAAAGACTTTACAGTTATCATACCAAGGTTAAAGAGCTCACTCTGTCCAACAATTTTACCCATAGCTTGAAGGAGAATTGTTGGATTCCAGTATTCTCCAAGGGTATTATCACAATGTTAAATGCAAACAGCCTCATTCTGAAATTGAACCCAGGAGGCTTAGTCCACTCTCTATGACAATAATTGCTACACCACAAGCCACTCCATATTTAGAGGCAATGAGACTTAGACTATCTAAATGTATCAAGAACACTGCTTCAACAGCTTCCATCTTCTGTGCTCATGTTGGATCCTGGATTGTTCCTAGAAGAACTTTAACAAGGATATCAAGAATTAGGCCAACATGCCAAACAGGTATACTCTCTCCACATTTAAACAACAACACTGGCTTAGTCAAATCTGCCAAATGTAATACAGTTACTGTCCAATAAAAGAACTCTACATGAAGTCTTGACTGCTTTAGTATAGAGATGACTGTAAAAGTGATCTGAAACCCACTAATATAACAGAAAACACTAAGGACAAGATAACGAGATATTGTTGTGCCTTGTGGCCAGTTGTCACTCAGAATTCATTTTGTTCAGTCACAACCAACAGTTTCACATCTAAATGAATCTTTAGTAGGTGCACCTACTGTCTAATTTGACAATGAAAGTCATCAATCTTTCTTTTCTCTTTCTCTCTTTCATATATATATGTATATATTTGGTTAACATAGACATAGTCAACAGTACTTGGAGAAAGTCAGTTTGTGATATTGTACTTAGTGATGTTAATTCTATGTCTATGCTTTCCTAACTAAAATATGGTCTATTACTGATATTTAGCAGTTTTTATTTATGAATATAGCAAACTACACACACACACACACACACATACATATGTATGTGTGTGGGTATTTATTAGGCTTAAATTACTCTGACACAAGGCAACAGTTGGCAAGGTAAAAAATCAATGGCAGGACAATAATAATTGTCTGTGAGATACTATTGTTAGCTTATGTATATATATAGGTAGATCTAAGTCAGAATAGCATAGACATAAGGTCAACAGTACTGACAGTCACCAACTACCATTGACTTTGTATCTATGCTATCCTGACTTAGATCTACATATACAGTATTTATTTATACATATAGCAAAGTACATTATATGTATATCTATCTCTCTTTCTCTCTTTCTGTGTATATATATATATATATATATTGGTTACTTCCCACTAATTTCCTAACATTTTGACTGCTGTATCCTCTGGTCTTCCTATAGTATCTGTTGTAGAGGCATGTGTTTACCCTCTCATACACATCATATTCATTTCCTGTGTGTGAGTGTGTTCTTATTTTTGAGATGTTCCTCTCCTGTTTTGTGCCCTAAACTTATGACCTTCCTGTAAACTAGATAAACCTTATCGACATTCCATACTTTTAGAACCCCAAATTCCACATTTGTTCTCTCCTGATTATTGGCTCTAATATACTGTTAATGTCTCTGCTTTATCTACTGATCAAATGATTTATGTACAGTATATTTGCGGTTTCCTTTAACCTTTTTATTCTTCAATCCCTATCTATTATTTTGGCATCATTCCACAAAGGTTGGCATGCCCCCTCCTTCCTCTATTCATAGACAATCCTATGTGATTTTAAAGTATCTCATACTCTCTATTATGTTATATTGAAATAGTGTGAAGTAATTGGTGCATTTTTTGTGTAGAAAGTGAAACATTTTGGTTTCAGTTTCTTCTCTATGAATATATATTACAATGAATTCTTATAATGTCAGGAAACAAAATAATGTTAACATGAATAACTTATTGATGTAAATAAATGAAGGGTTTCAAGTTAAATATGCATGACAGTTTTTGGATGTTCCTTGAGTTTTTTTTAAAGATGTACATATTCGCCATGGACAGGATACAACACAAGATCATTTTTTAGATAGAGTAAAGCTGGTTCGAATGTAGAGTTTTCTTTCTCTTAGACTGGTGGCAAAATCAAAGCTAAAGAGCCCAGTCTGTCCTACTATTTATTCACAGCTGGGGTTGGTGAGGACAGATGGATTCATGATGATAACCATTATGCTAAGTACACCTCTATTTTTTTTTAGGTGTAGCTGGTTTCCCTCTTGTACCTTCTGCCACAAACTGCATGAAATATTTGTCCATACATTTTTTTATCATAATTTCTGTCTGTGGAGGTTTTAAATCCTCATGTAGAACCTTTTTTAAAAATTCTGTTCTGATGTTGTACAGATCACATGCATGCCTAAAATTCAGACAGGAATAATACATAAAAGTTTATTTGGCAAAGAAACAACTACAGACAGAGTTTCTTTATCTGGAGTAGCAATTACTGATTAATTTCTAAATATTGGCAAAAGACAATCTTCAGACAAAAGGCTCAAGTTAACTTAATACAATGTTATATAAAAGAAATGTGTCAAGTAATTAGTGCATTTTTGGCATATAAAGTGAAACATTTTTGATCCAGTTTCTTCTCTGTGAATGTATATTATAATGGATGTTAATCCTGATAATGTCAGGAAACAAAATAATTCTTATTTAACATGAATAATTTATTGACTAAAATGAAAGAAGGGTTTCAAGTTGAATATACAGAGAGTGAGAGAAATAAAATGAAACTTCTTACTTTAAGATTATAAGATCAGAAACTTCTCACTTGTCTAACAAGTAGCAACTCCTTATACTAAATTTATATAATGAACCTATGAAAACATTGAAAGATCTTCATTTTGCTTAGTCAATGAACAACACAGTAGTATAATAGATATTCATTCTCTGATTCAAGTTGCTTCTAAAAATTCTATAAATTGATTTTGGTTAAATTCTTGGGAATTTATTAAATTGATTCCTGAAACAATGGCCTGCATAGCATTTTCTGATTTTACTGACTTGGCACATTAATTCTTTTTATGAATTATGCAATGAGATATTGCAAAATTGTTCTCTACAAAATTTCGAGAAGCTAATTCTGATTTTAATTTAGAAAAAAAAAAAGGTCCATGTATTACAGAGGTCCTATCTGTTGATATATTGATGACTTTTCCAAGAGAAATATTTTAATTTAACAAAGTTATTGCTTTCTTTATTTCTTTATAGATATTGTTTACTGCAATGATACCCTTCAATGGTAGAACATAAAGCGATTTCTTCAGTAACATTAAAGGCTTTATCAACACCAACAAATAAAATTTGCATATTGAACTGAATTTGATGCATCAGTTCTTTCTTTGACAGACAATGAAAATTACACAAATTTCAGTGATTTTTTTTTTGCCTAGCCTAGCCTGTGTATTAACTGAACATCTTAAATTCTTCTATTTATTGTCTTGTGAGACAACCAAATGATTTCAGACATTTTTACATTTTCTGGACACAAAATTTCAGCAACTGCTTGAGAGCTATATTTCATAAATTCACAGTTAAGATAACTTTTAGAACTTTTTTTTTACTAACAACACTGCTTGCTTGTTTTAATTTCTCTAAACTTTGTCTGCCTTTTAAAAATGAGCCTGTTTAGACAACTGATCTGTTTCTTGAGTGTTTGTAGAATATTTAGAAGTATGATAGAATTTTATATTAAGTTCTTCAAAAATAGAGAAGGATTTAGAATATATTATTTATATTGGTGTGTTTTTTTACTTTAACTAAAAGAATGTATTATATAATCTCTCCACCATGAGCAGAATGGGACACAAGATCAATTTTCTTTAGCAAAACTTTGAATTTAGAAGTTTTCTTCTAGACAGGTTGCTATACCAAGGTTCAAAAACCCAGTCTGTCCTACTATTTATTCATATCTGGAGGGAGAATAGTTGGATGCATATCATTTGCTAGCGTATTAGTGCTATGCGAAATGAAAACAGCCTCATTCAGGAATTTGAACCCAATTTGCTATGTCTATTTCCTACAATGATAATTGTTACACTATGAATGCCTCCAACACTTCACTTCAACAAAAAGTAACCATTTTTCAACTTATTATAGAATTTCCTCATTCCTTAAAAAAGTTTTTCTTTAAAATAAAGCCTTGAGGTGAGTTGATAAAAAATTAAAACAATTTACTGCCCTTTATACTTTTACACTTTAAAAGAATACAAAAAAAAAAAACTGCCTTTTTAATCCTGGTTGTTAATTCTGCTTATCTACACATGTGAATGCAGTTGTTGCCTTTTCAGAAATGTACCAAAAGTCATTTCTTATTGGTGGAAATCAAATATTTTAATGTTTAAGATCTAAATCATTAATTTTCATTGGTTGATAACTCAAGGAATTACCCACCTATATTAAAATTTGATTGGGAATAAACAGTAGTAAGTGGACAAAGAAGAAAACAAAAAAAAACAAAATTTTAATAAAAAAGTTATGCTGATATAATAAAATTAAACAAGACATAAGAAATCATAAAGAAAATGGTTTTTGTAGAACACTTTAAATCACTAAAGTTGGAATGCTTCAAAGTTAAATATATTCACACACACAAAAACACATTATACAATGTAATTTAATATAAGTCACATAAGCTCGTCTCATTGCTCAAGGCATTACTTGGGTAAATAGAAAAAATGAAAGAAAGAAAAAGGAAGCATTCAAGGAAGAAAGTGAAGAGAATAATTTAGAAAGAAAGAGAAGCTGGAAAAGAGATAACTTCAGAATAGAATTTTAAAGGCCTATACAAAGATGTTCTTTGCTTCGAGATAATTGTAAAGAGATTCTCTAAAATTCTGATATAAGATATAAAGGGAAAATCTGGATAGATAAGAGGTTTTCTTCTTAGAAAACTTTGATAGGCAAATGATTAATGTGTTATTTGTTTATAATTTTTATTTTACTAATTGTTTATTTCATGCTGGATATAATTACTTGAAATTTTCATGTGCAACCCATAGATTGTAAGATGCCTATGCCTGGTTTAAAAGGAAGTAAAGTATTTTTGTGAGTTCAGTAAGTGAATTAAATCTGGACTTGAGTCATCAATGTCAGATCCTGATAAGCATTTGATTCTACAAGCTTAAAATCATGGTTTCTTTTCCTCTTTGTAGATGATATAAAACAATTGACACCTTCCTCTAGAGGGAAACTCCCTTAAGTAATTATTACATTCATGAGAGCAAAGAAAGAAAGAAGAAAAAATACCTTTAAATCTACTTGAAAAACCACTTGAGAGAATTAACTCTACATGATCAAATCTCTAGATGTAAATTTGCATAGGTAAACAGGTTTTTTGTATGCATGAGTTTATATATATATATATATATATATATATATATATATATATATATATATATATATATATATAAAACTAAGTACATGATGTTAAATACTTGCTAGGTCTTTGTTTTTTTAACTCTGGTCTTGTTTTTGTTTTATACAAATTCATTGAACCAACTTCTTTGGTTTCACTGCGTATAGCCCCATTGAATGAAAGTAAAAAGTAATCTATGTCTTTTCTGTCTAAATTTTTGTGAGAAATTATAATTATTTTCCATTGATAAGTTGTCTCCTCTTTGTTGTCTGCATTTTAATGTTTCAGCCACTTGTTTTGTTTTTGTTTTTTTTGTTTTCTTTTTGTTTTTTTCAACCTTTCACAGGTATCTATTGGATTTGGTAACTGAACTGGAATATCAACCAAAAACCATTATTTGATCCTCTAAGATATGTTATTCTCATTCCTATACATTTCCTTCCAAGTAAAATACAAATTTCAAACAATTCATTTTACTTATGGCCCTTGCTTGTTATTTGCTGATTGACCAGAAAGAAATCTTTAATCTTTTTTATAATATATAAATTTGTGCAATGATGATTAGCTAGTCTCACAGGACATGGCCACAGTTGAGAATTTCATTCACAGCCATGATTTATCAATATATTTATGACATATCATTGCTTATGGGGTGTGTTTATTCTTCCACAGATGCAGTCTGATTTTAGTAGTTGGCCCAAAATAGTCTCATTTGACATCATCATGGCATAGGAACAATTTTTTACACCTGGTTCATAATTTTTCTTTTTTTAATTCAATCTTATTCTTGTAAAGTGAAATAAAACATCTTCTTTTATTTGCTATACTTAAAGCTTTATGTGAGTTGCCACATGTTTTAAGAAAAAGAAATTTTGCATAAGGAACATTTCCATTCCAAAATACAAGACATGTTTTTATATAATGGAAATTGTCAAAGTGTGATTTATTATATCTCTTTGCCATCCAAGCATTGTATTGAAGAAGGCTTGCCACACAACATTGTTCTCTACAAACCACATCCATTCAGGGTATGGCTTATAGAGAACAGGTTATGAAAGAAGTAGTCACAAAGTCAGATGTGTAGAGGATAGACTAATACCTTGGATAGGGTGTTGCAGTATTTATTGCTGTATAGCTCTTAACACTTTATTGAACCCAGAGAATTTGTGTTGCTATTTACTATATTCTATGCAATTTTTACTGCAAGCTCTGCCTTGCCATTAGATTGGGGATATGCAACTGAGAACAGCCTGTGTTTCACACACCATATATTTGGGAATTGCTGAAATAGGCTGGATATCAAAAGTGGGCCACCATCTTTACTAAGTTACTTTGGGGCACCATAGGTATGGAATAGTCCCCGACAAATTGATATTTATTTGTAGGCAGTAGCCTGACCTGATTTTAGACGATACGAAATAAATCAAACAGTGAGTCTATCTGCACAAATAAGGTATGCAAAGTGTTTGACATAGAAGTGGTTTATTACTATCTGTTGGAAGGACCAATCTGAGGATTGGGTTGTGGTGATTGGCTTTCAGGGTTGACTTTGGCCATGCCCAAGTGCACTAAGCAATTAGCCCAGAAATTTTGGGTTAATTCATTCATATTTGGCCAATATACTGAATCACTGGCACTCCTTGATGTGTTGAATGCAAAAAGCATAATACTTTTCCTTTAAGGGATTTGGGTACTACAACTCTCCCATCAATATATACTAAGCCCATATCAGTGCTGAGGTGATACTATACTTCTCAAAAATCACAGAGTTAATGTTATGTCAGAGAACATCTGTTGGATAATCCATGTTTAATTGAGTTTATATAACTCTGAACATTTTGACCAGATGCATGAATGAGTTCAGGTCACATGACAGTCTCACTCATGCCATAATCTGTTATTGCTTGTAGGGTCGCTGATTCTACTATTGCATCTATATTGTCTGAGAGTTGAACATCTTAGGAGGACAGATGTGTGGGAAATAGGCAAAGAAGAGCTTCTACCATACAACCTGGATTGCAAGAAATAACATCAAAATCCCTGAGCCATTTACCCAGGCAATACTGGATAGTGAAGAAATGTCTGAGCAATTTTTCTTTAAGCTTATAGAGGCAGAGATATGTATTTTATGAAGTTCTCTATCCACAAATACCCCCATTAGTTGTTGATGATCTGTTACCACTATCATGTTAGGGCAACCTATTAAATAACATTACATTATTCTAATGCTCAGGAGATCCCAACTGTTTCACCCTCAATGGGTGCATACCAGCACTCAGCATTGGTACAAAATCTACTGCCTGAAAATACAATGCACCTGTTATCAGGACAATAGATTAGGACCTTCTCAATTGAGCATATACACTACTTCTGTGACAGCAGAAAAACTGTGCCTTCTTTATTCCAGTCCGGGGCAAGGCAGGTTACTTGGTTAGTACCAAAAGTCATAATACCTTTTGTTCCCAAGATTATGATGATCTACTCAGATTGCCAAAATGCATTATTGAGATTTTGGTTCCCAATAAAATATGGATTCTGTTGGACAAAGTCCTGAAAGGGTGATATTATAGGGTTATAAACTTGGTTTATTGGACCGAACCAAGAGCTGGCTTTAGTGATATTCTTTGGGATTAGAAAGTTGATGATTACATTCAGTATACTTTTAGAAGGGATTCTTCCTGAGGATTTTATTTGAAGGCCTCTGAACTGAACTACATCTGGGTATAATTGAAATTTATCTCTGTTGAGGATGATTCCATTTTCTGAGCAGTGTGAGAATTTCTTAAATGTGTAGCATGCATTCTCTATACTGTGATCAAAAAGTAGAACATCATCCACAATTTTCACCCTGTGAGGAATATCTTTGATTATCTAGTTGTATCTCCATGTGTAGGCATTGCTAGAAGCCAAGTATCCTTGGTAAAACCTGAGATACCTATGTAGAAGAGAAGATGACTTACCCCATGTAGCAAAGTGAGCACATTTATGCCTGGCATACACAATGAGAGTGTGTTCAAGAGAAAGGAAAAGAAACAAGGCCACCCAAACACCTTAATTTAAGATAAAACACAGTCTCAGGCGATGAGAATTTACAAGAGTGGTGTATGCAAATTTTTTGAAGAGAATATACCGACCAAGCATAAAAACACCATTGCGAGAGAAACAGTGACTGTAACTGAGTGAAAACATTGTTTTTGTTGGCAGAGATCATACTAAGAGATGACATTCATTTTGTTGGCAGAGATCATTCAAAATGGAGATATTCTTTTTCGCTAGCGGAGATAGTACTAAGGGATTATTTGGATCCATTTCACCCAGTTAGAGTACAAGCTGTTTCAGCAAAAAAGACAGAGGGGAAGTTTGACCTCAAACTCATCTCTGAGTTTGACTGATCCGCACTATCAGTGGTCAAGTAGATGAAGAAGAAGGAGTTGGTCTAAAGGATGTACTAAATGAAACATCTGGAACACAAAGTCCTCTTAAGGCTGATGGGTGGTACATTTTCTGTCTACCAACTATGGATGGTTTCTTGGCTTATGAGCAACTTGCTAAATGATGTCTCCAGCCTGGGGAATTGGTTGATGTCTACCTGGTGGAGTTACAAAGACTCTTGGTTCTGTTTGGTGGAATGAGTAACTGTAGCATGGCATGTGTGTTGCCAGATCAAATTAAACATTTTGACCTGGATGGATGAATAATCCATCAACCAGGATTTTACCAAGGATACTTGGTTTCATGGTCCATGAGCATGCAATTTTGAAAGATGAAGTAATGGAGGTGGGTATTGCAGTTGCAGTGGTATGAACAATATGGAATGAAATGAGGACGCTTGCTATCAGGGATCTATGTGGTTCCATATCATGCCATCTCTGTAACACTCCTAATCATTTTGCAAAGGACTGCACATTGGAAGGTGAAAACCCTGGATAAGATTATACAAGTGTGATGTGGGGGGTTATATATCCTACAATTGTCCAGGAAACAAATCAGGGGAATAGGCCTCAGCAGTAGCCTACTCCCCAAGTCCCATATGAAGGTGTTACGACTCTCAATTGCCAAACAGATCAATGGGATTTAAAGTTTAGCCTTACTAGCTGTTTGTAGTCACTCAAAAGTAGACTGCTTTGTTACTCTTGGAAGAGGAAAGAAGTGGATGTCCTCACTGTTGGTTAAAGGACCCTCAGATGCTCTGGGGTAGGACTTATCCAAATTGATGTAAGCAACAGGCATTCTATCAGTATAGAGGTTCTGGTTGTGGATGATAAATTACTTGGGTTCAACCTGCTTCTAGGATTTGACACCATTAAGAATTTGGGAGGAGTGTGACCAGTGATGGGACTGTGAGCTTTCCTCAACTTGACGAACCCTTGTGCACAGCCATTACCATCAATGAGCCCGACTTTCATACGGAGTATGACTAGAACAGGAAAATCTGAGTTATGTCTTGGAAGCAGTCTGGTGACTGACTGCCAGCTGTAATAAAAACAAGCTAGCAGAATATCCCACTCCTAAACAGCTTTCAGATGAGTATGATTGTAAGCTGCAGATCTGGATAGATAATGACCTGCTGCTCCTGTACCCTGAGGATGAGCTTGGACGCCTGAAGAGTTTAATTCCACTGATGGCTGTACTGCAGAAGAACAAGCAGAATGTTTGGCCTATTACCATAAGTTCAATGAACATGTAGAGACATAAATAGTCAGTGCAGACATGCACACTTGAGAGTTAAGAGAGTGGCGACAGCAAGAATTAAATGTCACTTTATTGGATTTGCACCAGGCATACCTACAGATCCATTTCAAATGGTAAAGATTAAGAGGCAGAGATATTGCCTCACCCACTTAGGATTTGGGCTGAATGTGTCACCTTAGATCATGCAGTCCATCGTCAGGGCCTTGATCGTAGAGGATGAAGCCACCTCTTTATACATTGATGATATATTCATCAACAAGAGTGTATGTCCTGTGGCCCATGTGAAGACACACCTTAAGAGATTTGGATTGACCAGCAAAGACTCTGAACTACTGAGGATGACACTAATATGTTAGTTTTGCATGTCAGGGAGGAGCACGGAAGACTGCAATGGCAATGGGAAGGTGAGCTTCTGACAGCACCCAACATACTCACCCATCAAAACATCTTTTTTCTGAAATTAACCAGTGTGTGGTTGGCTCCATGTTGAAAATGAATTTGTGAAACTGTTGTGGGAACCTTACCCATCTTACCATAATGGACTCTTCTCACCATTATTAGTACAGAGAGATTCCGCTTCCAGAGGGGCAGATCAATATCGGTGTTATCCAAACAGTATGAAACTTCTTACCTTTTCTATATAACTCTACCTTTCTTGTGTAATATACTCTGTTATCTAATATACATGTTTGTGTTTTTATTAGTGACCCTTTCCGGGGCCACAACAGAAACACAGCACAAGTACTGTAATAACTGGATGAGAGGATGAAATACAAAACCCTCTCCAGTGTCAAATACTGGAGGAAATCATTGCAAAGGCATATCAGATGGATCCATCCCATGGTGATCGGTGTGGGAATGGGCACGATATAACTGTGTTGGTAGATGCAAGCTTTCTTGCCACGGTTGTTGTCATTGAAAATGGCGGATCCATAATGGTGGATACAAGCTGGTTGTGATCGTTGTATGAGGATAGGTACATAGGCATATGGTGGCATCACTATCAGGGAAGATCCTGAGTCTGTTCCTGCAGTTATTGGAGATGTCTTTGGTTTGTCTTGGAGAATGGAATTGATGTTGCTTACACTTCTTCTTCGCCATTGCTTGATGTGTAGGTAACTCTTTCCAGATCAAATATTACATGTGCAATGAGGTCATCCAAAGTAGCTTCTTCATCCTCTATATTACATATGGTACCTTACTGACTTCTAACTTTTGATCAGCAGACTTTTGTGGAGTGGTTTTGATTGCCACATACTGTACATTTTTTGGCTCTATGTTATACATAATTGTTACCAGTTGTTTGTTCCAAGACTACCATGCTGATACCTACCACAACTTTCACATGCATCACAGTAAGGTCATTAAAGTTTTTATAGTTCTGAGTTGTCATAGGACAGGGCCTATTGTTGTTCATTGTTTTCTCTGTATTTTTGGCTTTATTTTGTTGGTGATATGAAAACATCTGAAATGCCACCTCATCCAAGATGCACAACATCTTCTTTTGGTCTCTCATGGATATCTAAACTGCTTCTACATGACTCTGTTCAAGGGTTTTCAGTAACTCTGCCTTAGCCAAAATATCTGCTTGTAGCATTTCATTGGCTATATCCTGAATAAATCGATCCTTGATGTTCATGCTGGATAAATCATAATTGCAGTTATAACATATGAATTAACAATCCCATGTTCCTGATCTTAAACGAATCAAATATTTTTAACTGACTGGTCGTCACTTTACAAAATAGAATTGATTTCTGCATCATTAAATTTCAAGCATATCAAGTAGTTTACTGGGGTCAGTGTTGAAAAAAATCAGGGTAGATATTGATAATAGATTTCTGGACAGTTTCATCAGTATGATTGTAGAATTTAGCCAAATGAGCAGAGTATTGGCCAATGGTCCAAGAGACAGGATTCAATCCCAGGTCAAGTCATACCAAAGACTCAAAAAAATGGTACTTGATGCCACCTTGCTTAACACTCATCATTATAAGGTAAGGATCAAGGGCAAAGTGGAGCAATCCAGGAAATGGAATAGCGCCCTCTGTACACCACGGTGTAGTAGCTGTTGAAAAGGGAGCCTAACTTTACTTTTTTTTTGACTTTTTGAGAGGAAGTTTTGTCAGTTTTGTGAATACATTCTGGTCTATTTGGAACTTTCAGACTTGTGATGTTATCATTTCCAAGTTGGGGAACTTGTGTAGTCAGTGTTTTTTGTGTAATTAGCGAGGGATGGAGGTGAAGCTGTGGGTTCTTTAATGAGCTTTAGTATGGCAAGAATTTTGCTCATAGTCTTGATACCTTATTCTTTGAGTATTGAATGGTCTAGCATGAGTAAGTTGTCTTTTGTAAGCTTCTCACTTGAAAATGTCAGTGCATAAAGCTTAGCACAGGCCACAGATATGCCTGGTTCCATAAATATGCTTTCCCAATCATCTGGGTTTGATCCTGTTTAAAGCATCATGTAGAATATAGGTAATTGAAACTGAAAATCCAAGTCATGTCAGTCACCAGTGGTTGCAGTCTTGTTCATATTTCTACAAAAATTGAACTGGCTCTGTATTTATATAATCTAGAATAAGGGAAATAATCCCCTCTTGTCCCTATAAAAGAAATAATAATTATTCAAAAGGAAAGAAAAAAAGAATTTTAAGAAATTGATGATAGTGTCGAATGAAATAAACTGATTGGGGGGAGGAAGAGAGTGAAGGATGAAGGAAAAAGAAAGAGAGTGATGGAGGAAGGAGAAAGGAAGAGAGAAGAAAGGAGGAGAAGGAAAGAGTAAAGGAGAGAAGAGAAAAAGAGTGAAGAAGGGAGGAGAAAGAAAGAGAGAAAAGGAGGGAGGGAGGAGAAAGTGTGAAGGAGGGAGGAGAAAGAAAGAGACTGAAAGAGAGATAAGAAAAAAAGAGTGAAGAAAGGAGGGAAAAGAAATAGTGAAAGAGGTTAGAGAAAGAAAAATACTGAATGAAGGAAGGAGGAAAAGAAAGAAGAGAGAAGAAAGAAAGGGTAAAGGAGATAAGAGAAATAGAAAGTGAAGAAGAGAGAAAAAAGCAAAAGAGAGAAGAAAGGAGGAGAAAGAAAGAAACTATAGGAGAGAGGAGAAAGGTAGAGACTGAAAGAGGAAGGAGAAAGAAAGAGACTGGTGGAAAATAGAGAAGAAAAAAAGAGACTGTAGGATAGAGGAGAAAGAAAGAAAGAGACTGAAAAAAGAGAGAAGAAAACAAGGCACTGAAGAATAGAAAAGAATAGATAACAGTAGTAAAGTATATTAAGAAAGAAAAATGAAGTATATTTCATGAAATAGTGACAAAACAAAGAAGAAATAACAGACTGAAATTGATTGAAAAACAATAAATATAACTGCAATTAAATAGCCTGATTGAAAAGATTTACAGATAAATTCTATCTCAAGGTCAATGTTAACTTATTTTATATCTATCATGAAACTTATTGCTTTTTCCTTTCCATCAATTTATAGTGCTCTCCCTAAAATTATCTATATCTATACTCCCCACCCCACTATTGAAAAATTGTATTCATAGCTTTAAAATAGAATCAATTGTTTTTGCCAATAAACTTTTTTTTATTGAATTTAAAACATTTCTTAAAAAATTGACTTCATTCTAAGCAACCACAGGAAAGTTAGATATTACACATTACAATTGTACACCCATCCACAGGCAGGTTTTCTCTTGTATGCATGCAAGTTATATAAATGAATTTAGATAGATATTTAAAGCTTTACACACACATGTTTTAAATTCAATAAAAAAAAGTTTATTAGTTAAAGAAAAATAATCATAAATCTGTCAACATTAGTAAAAAAAAATAATGGCTTACGATCAGTGCTTATTGTTATTTTTATTAGAGTTCAAAGCTTTATAAAAGAAATAAAAAAGAAGATTGTGTAGAGTCAATATCCAAAGGTTTTACTGCCTTGAAAATCAGCACTTAAAATCTTGCTTCACATACTAACCACTGGCAGGAAATATGAAACTATCAAACATACCTTAAATGAATATTTATTAAGCTGAGCTTTGCTTGGTATATATATATATATATATATAAGTAAAGTTAGCGACCATAGTCGAGGGTGACCCGAAGGCTCCCTTTTCGATAGCTACTACACCAAGGTGTAGGGGAGGGCGCTACTCCATTCCCAGGATTGCTCCACTTTACCCTTGAACCGTACCTTATAATGCTGAGTGTTAAGCAAGGTGGTATCAAGTTCCATTTTTAAAGTCTTTGGTATGACTCGACCTGGGATTGAACCCAGGTCTCCCGGGCCATTGGCGAACACTCTAACCGCTGGGCCATCCTTGCTGATATGATAATATGGTAAAGTCTGAGTGCAATAAAATCTTATTCATAAACTTAAAGTATAAAGTCAGTTTTTGTCCTGAATTTCTTTTTTTTGATACCTTTTAAAAAATATCCAATAACTTCACTTATAAATTATAGTTTTTTGATATTGATAAGCTTTGCTTACTTTAGCATAAATCCACAAGTGAGGGGCATCCTGTAATGATTAAACTCAATCCAGCAGTAATAGCCTGACAAACTATTTTACTGATTGTTACACCCCATTGGTAAAGTGTCTCTATTTACAAAGCTAAAATAGAGCACAATGTCATATCCAGAAAACTCAGTGAAAATCAAATCCAGAATAATAGTAATGATCTGCAAGAATAGTTTACTTTCCATTTTTCCGAAATGAGGTACCCATATCTAATGAGCTTAGTCTAGTCAGGCACAAGCCTATGAGTGTGGTGCACTCAGTTTGAATCAAATGCAATACAGTAATAATGATCAGTAAGAATAGTTTACTACTTTATTATCATGGGGACCCATATATACTGAGCTTAGTCTAGTCAAGTAAAAGTTGGCGACCATAGTTAAGGGGGACCAGAAGGCTCCCTTTTCAATAGCTACTACACCGAGGTGTAGGGGAGTGCACTACTCTTTTCCCTGGATTGCTCCACTTTACCCCTGATACGAACCTTACATTGCTGAGTGTTGAGCAAGGAGGTATCAAGTACCGTTTTTAAAGTCTTTGGTATGACGCGACCTGGGATTGAACCCAGGTCTCCTGGACCATTGTGAACACTCTACCCACTAGACCTGTGAGAAATGTGAGACACCAAGTAAGAGTTACACTCACTATAACTGCAATGGGTTGTGGAGGTGCCTGTGGTGAAAGGGTTATCGTCGTAGGAAATGGACACGGCAACACGAGTTCCAATCCTTGATGAGACTGATGGCGTTTCACATAGCACTAATACCCCTGGGAAAGGTATGAATCCAATTATCCTCCCTCCAGCTATGGGCAAATAGTAGGGCAGACAGGGTTCTTCAGCCTTGGTGAGGCAACTAGTGTAGGAGAAGGAAAACTCTGAATTCAAACCTGTTAAACTCCGCTTAAAAATTGACCTTGTGTCATATCCTGCCCGAGCGGAGGGGTTGGGTAAATATGATAACTGCAATGGGTCATGAGGATAGTGTACTAAACATTATTCTATGGGAAGGCACTCAATAACAGTTTTTCTATTAAGTACTTCAAGTTTACTATACACCAGTCATTCTCATCTCTATTCTCAGTAACATTTTTTATTAGTATAAAAGGCATGTGTTCCCTTACCAATCAAAATTGTGTATGCATTTCCCAACAAACCTTTTGCTTAAATCTATAATTTAGCTTCCTTTTTCTTTCAGGCTGCAGTATGCACATAGACAATGTAATTTCAATATGATGCAATAAACTTGTATAATAAGATAACTGTAATTACATTGTTCCAGCAGACACTTGCTACACAGTTTTGTACTCATAGAAATGAATGAGGAAATAAAAAGTTGTATTGTAATGACTCAAGTGACCTGATGAAATGCATAGAACCATTGTGGAACATTACATAATTTTTCTACTACAGATATTTACATATTTATGAGATCATTAGGTTAGAGCTAGGCAGCAAATGTTAGGATGTAAAGCCATTCCATGCATGTAAATACAGAATGGCCTTTGAGGAAAAAGAACAGGAAAGATGATACATCAAACAGAGGTGTCTTTGGCTCAAATATATTGGCTGTATTTATATAGGTTATATTGACAGATATAAGCATTGACAATCTTCAATAGATGGTATATAGATATAAACTTAGAGAATCCTTGACAAATGATATCTAAATAATGTTACTTAAAGCTGATTATCAAAATATACAATTAGTTTGATGTCAGCTTTGTGTAAAATAGAAGATGAGTTGACTGAAAATTACAAGGTTTCATTTTATATAATTCTAAGTGGCTTTATTCCTGGAAACAATCTAGAACATAATATTGTAATCTGTTTTGTAAAAGCTCTGAACTACGTGCAATAAATATAAACTCTTTGACATTTGTAGGTTTAGCTTTTGTATTACAAATGAATATTAAAAGACAAAATTCAATAGAAATCACTGACAGATGACAGCAATGAGCAGGTGGTTTCTTACTTGTGACGATACAATATAATTTGAGCAAGATATTCAGTGCCAGAATAATTTCGAAAGATATTTTTTGACTTTCATGAGGATCTCCCCAGTTAATTTATAAATTACTATGGGAATCAGATAGAAATACCCACAAAATTCTAATTTTGTTAAAAATAGTGTTAACAACTAAAAATAATGCTTGCCAAGATTGTTGATTGATTTTGATTCGGTCCTTTTTTTTTATATGCAAGTTAGATTATACATAGTTTTACAAATATTTTATGAATGGTTATGTTAAAAAAAACTAATTTGTCAACATTTTTAATGCCATCTTTTTCAGGTGAAAAGAATTTGTAGTTAAAAAAAAACTTTAAGAAGAGATACTACAACTTCTACTACTAATAATGATGATAGAATATTTTTCATTCAAAAACTTCCTTGATTTTTCACTTTTTAACACATTTAGCAACCTTTCAGGTGACTGGTCTTTCGCAGAGTTTGGTTTCAGAGCGTAGTATGACATTGCACTACATCTGTTTGCTTGATTCCTGTCTGCTTGGCTACCGGGCCAGGACGCATTTTGACTGACCATGTTTGCTGGTACACAGAGTGGGTCGAGTGTGTCTTGGCTTGGTGGAAGTTGGTTGAGTCTGCCAGATGTAGGTGCTGGGGAGGCCTAGCATTTGCGTCTCATGGCTAATACCAATATGCTTGAGCATCAGGGGGCTTTTTCCCCCTGGCTCAAACTTTCTCTGAAGGGGTTGGGTTTATTGCCTGGCACCTGAGGTGCTCCTCTTTAGTGAAATACTGACAGGGCTCAAGGCATTTTTGGAACCACCGGGTATGTGTGGGTTTCAACCCTGCACCCAAACCCACCTTGATAAAGGCCTTGTGCCATACTCGTCTGGTTGGTGGGACATGCAACAAATACCAGCAACCTTTCATCTCAGAGAGAAAGAACTGGATGGTATACAAGAGAACTAGGCTTTTTCTTGGAATTTTTGTCTGAAATTGTGGGTGTGCAGTATACATAGCAGTTTACCGTAATTATGCAAGAGAATAAAGTTTAACTATCATGATAAATGGTATATGCACAAGCCAACATCTATTCAAATAAAACTCATAAAATTCTCTGGGACTTTGAAACAGAAATGGATTGTCCAATCTCTGCCAGAAGACCAGAACTATTGGTAACAAACAGCAAGTAAAGAATTTGTTATCTATCACAGATCACAGAATAGAATTTTTTTAAAAAGAGAAAAACTGGACAAATATCTGACCTTCTCAGAGAACAAAAAAAAAATGTAGAAAATGAAGATGACAGTGATAGCAATCATCGTTGGAGTCCTTGGAACAGTCCTCAAAAAAAAGAGATCAGGTAAACTGGAGCTCAGAGGAAGAATTAAAACCGTCTGGATATTAAAATTAATGAAGATGCTTAGAAGAATGCTGGAGATCTGAGGAGACTTACTGTCACTCAAACTTCAGTTAGAGCCAGTGTGCAAAATTCACACAGAGTATTATAATATAAATGATAATGATAATAAAAATAATAATGACACCTGTTGAGTTGCGCAGCAGAATGACATCATTAGGAAAATTTGTCATCTAATAAGCTTAGTTTAACACAAGGCCAGAAATATGAGGCACCTAGTGAAAATCACTTACGAGTAATGGTCTGCTATCCCAGCAGAATGGTAGTACCTGTTAAGGTCACATCTGTGGATCCAATAGAATTATCTAATTATTTACTTGAAACAAATTCAACAATGAGTAAACAAATGAATAATGTTAAATTGAACTATTAGTAATACTGAGAAATACTTGAAACCAGTAAGTATGTGCAAACAAATGAGCTCTGACTCATCTAAAAAATAATACAAAGCTATTCCCACAAAACTCATATGTATAAACAGGATTTGGCCAGAAATAACCAGCAAGGGTTGATGTGCCATTAAACCAAACCAGTTCAATAACCATCATATCATTCAAGGCAATCATCATTAGAAAGAGTTAGTGATCAAAAGTTCCATGATTCCCTTTAAGAAGAAAAGTTTTTAATGATAGCTGCAAAGTGAAAAATCTTAACTGAATATTCAAGTGAGCTTCTCTTTATTAATTCAATTCTACAGTCACAGTTTTATTCAGTGACAAGGAATGATAATATTATTATTATTATAATTATTATAATTATTATTATCCATAATCCCTCAGCCTCAGATGTGTAATGATTTTTAATAACTTGTAAAAGATAATGCTATTTTATATTTTCTTTTATCTATAAAATAATTCAGTATCCTTTCAAGGGAATTTAAAAACTTGTCAATTCTTTCTTATGATGTTTATCTACCTTTCCACCAAGTATTTCCAAATTACCTGATCTAAATGGAACAAAGTCAAAATAATGGACATAGAACAAAATTGGAGAATAAGATGATTGAAGGAAGTAACACATTATAAGCTCAGATAATCCAATCAATATTCTGAGAAGAGATATGAACACCAGATAAGAACCAATGTTTAGAAAAAGCCAAAATTTAGATTTAAAGCAACAAAAATCATCTACCTTAATATCCTAATGTTTAAAAGCAAACGAGAAAATATATTTTATTTTATTTCATTTTTTATTATTTTTCCTTTTTTTTGGTTGAGATGAATTATAGAATTTTGGAGTAAATTAACTGCATTGATTAGTGCTATACAATATAATATATATGATATACAAATCCAACATAAGGCTTAGAATACACTGACAATTTCCTGCTGAGGAGTAAAACACCTGCTGTCCTGGATATGACATTTGAATGTATCCGATGGTGAGGCTCCAATTCTGAAGATTTGAAGAGTGTGGAGTACTCCTTCATTGCCATTACTCCCAGGTGTCCAGGTCCCATCTATGGGTCAAATAGATTTGTTTAAGAATCATTCATATCTGATAGGACTGTGTGAGGAAAAGAACTTTTTAAGAAACAATTACGCAAAAAAAATGTAAATATAAACATACAATGAATGCAATTCCCTAACTTCTTGGCATAAAATAATCCTAAATGAGTTGACATGGCACTAAAATCAATCAATCATTATAAAAAAATGTTCTCTATATTTTTGCATCAACATAAATGCATTCATTTCTTCATAGAAACTTTTATTCAGTTGTTACAAACACATTTCTTAATATTTACTAATCTTTGCTATGTATGACGCAAGGATAATAAATAGGGAAAATGAGGTAGGAAGATTATGTAGTATCAGTTTTCCAAGTTGAAGAAGATAAGCCAGTTTTGGTGATCTGTATTCAAAATCCTGGCTCTTATCTGAGTTTATGAAAACTGACTAGCACAGATTGCAGACACAACTATTCCACTTACCAGACAGGCTAAAATACATGCACACACAATTTCTTAGAAAGCACATAAATGCAACTGTTGCTTTGAATTTTAAACAGAAACACTTACATGTACTAAGTCTTGTGTATTCTTTCCCATAACTAAAAGTTATATTAACACATCTTTTTTAACAATATTCTTATCTTAACATGCATCAAAATATTTATGAATTTTTAAAAGGTATGTAAGGATTTTATTTATGAGAAAGGTTGGATTTTAGAGATTAGAAAATCACTACTGTTTCAATATTTATAAAATAAGAGAAAACTGAACCTTTAAGATCTGCATTATTGGCTGAGATAATTGTTTATTTTCCACTGGTACCAGTAGAAGAAGTTCAAGCCCAGATAAAAACTCAGATTTTGAATGCTGATTTTCAAAGTGAGCAGAGGGAAATTCCTGTGGCATAGGAGATAACATTGTGGACTATGACATCATAGTGAGTGAGTTCAAACTCCAGTGGCATTATTACGTTCACTTTCTGACTAATTCCCTTCAGAAAGATATGAACCCCACTCATATCTCCTTCTATGAGTTAAATAATACCACTACGGTCCTTCAGCAAGTATGGTTTTGGTATGATAAACTTATGAAGATTAATATGCCATTAGAAACAAAAAGGTAATCGAACCAAGCAGGCTCTTACCATTTGGAAGATTGACATAATCCAACTTTCTCTGTTTCTTTTATTGGCCTGTATGATGACGAAGAAAGTTGCCTTTTTCTTATTTTCATAATATCTACTTTTCTATATCTAATCAAATGAGAAACAAAAAAAACTTGAATCTCACCCATTTGGCCTCTAGGAACATAAGTGTACAAGATTCACAAAAAAAAAAAAAAATTGATCACCAAACACATTCAGACTTTGCTCTAGGGCGCAGACATATTTGTTTTAAAGTTATCACATCATTACATGAAAAGAAAAGCTGTGAAGAGTCATAATATAAAGTCTTTTATTAATAATATATGATGTAGTCTTTCAGAGCCTGAAATATTGGGCTTAGTATATGTAATAAAATAGCACTCAGCATGAAATATTAGGCTTATGATTTACAGTAAAATATTATCTAACCAGAAATATCATACTTACAAATTGAAAAGGTTAAAAGAATGAGATTTTACTAAATTCTTGGGGGAAGGAAAAGTAGAGTGTTAAGACATTGTATGCCAATGGACTGGGAGACTGGGATTCAATCCCAGGTCAAGTCATACCAAAGACCAAAAAATTGGTACTTGATCCCCCTGCTTAATACACAGCATTATAAGATACAGATCAAGGATAAGTGGAGCAATCCAGGAAAAGGAGTAGCACCCTCCTCTACACCTTGGTGTAGTAGCTATTGAAAAGGAAGTCATCTGGTTGCCCTCAACTATGGTCGGCCAACTAACTTACTACTTACAAGTTATTTTCATCCAGGAATTAAAAAAAAAAATTAAGAGCAAGTCACAGAGAACTGTGAAAACAGCCAAAATTACACAATACAAATTAATGGTATGTTTACAAACTGAAAGCTGTCTCGGAAATAGTGGATTAGAGTATAAGTCAACTGTTTTTAATAAATTCAATATATTAAAAACAGTTTTGAACAATAATATTTAGAGGATCCAAGTCCAACACTTTATTCAAGAGCTTCCTAGTCAATAATTTCATTTATACATACAAGTGAGCTTACTGTTTTATATCCAGTTGAATGTAAAAATGAGTTATACACAAAAAGATTCATAAAATTTTAAAATGACTAAAAAATGAACATATTGAATTATATATATAATTAACCCCATTTTGTTTGTTAACAAATTTTGTTTTAATACACCTGATCATTTACAAACACTTTTTCTTCATTTGTAATGCATTTCAGTATTTACAAAAGGAGTATAAGACTAGACTTAATTCGGTAGTGGTGGAGATTATGCAAGAAATTAAAATTTAGCCACATTTCTAAATGGTATATGCACAAACTAGAATCTCTACCAGAGAACAAGACACATAAAATTCTCTGTGATTTTGAGATATAAATCATGTAACCAAGGTTAGAAGACCAGATCTAGTTTTAATTAAAAGAACTTAAAAAAAGAACTTGTCATCTGGTGAATCTTGTTTCAACTGATCTCAGTGTAAAAAGAAACCAAAAAGATATACAAATACTTGGATCTAGCCAGAAAACTATAAAAGCCATTGAACATGAAGGTGACGGTGATACCAATTATAGTTGGTACACTTGGAATGGTCCTAAAAGATTTGGGAAAAAATTGAAGGAATTGGAAATTAAAGGAAGACTACATCATGACTAAGATTAGTTAGAATACTGAGAAGAGTCCTTTAGAGACTTGTTATTCAGACTCCAGTGAAACAAATCACTGGTTTATGCTGACAGGAAAACCCTTGCAAGAAAACCTCATAATACAAGACTAGACATGACAGAGTGGGAAATGTGATCTACTGGAAGAGATTAAAATTTTTTCCTTACTAACAAATGATTTATGTAGAATTAGTCCTTGAAAAGGAGAGGCATAAAAAATCTTTTTGAGATATAAATGGATCACCTCATCCCAGCCAGTACCGACTTTGTTTAGATTAACAAGAAAAAAGAACCTGTCACCAAGTAGATTTTGCTAAAATAAAAGAAAGCAAAAAAAAAAAAGAAAGAAAAACTTAAATCTTGCTAGCGAGCTGAAAAATTGAAGTTGGTGCACTTGGAACATTTTCCAAAGGCTTAGAAACAAGAATGGAGGAAATGGAGAACAAAGGAAGAATTGAAACTATAGAGATCAAAAAATTGTTAAGATCAGCTTGAATACTGAGAATAGTCCTGGAGACCTGAGGAGATTTACAGTCACTTAGACTCCAGTGAAAGACCACCAATTAATGTTTGAGGGAAAAACTTACAAGGAGACATCAGGAGGCTAATCTTTATTACAATATGATCAGCTTAAGTGGAAATAAAGTCTCAAAATAGGACAGTAAATATAAACCATTAAGGTGATACAGGAACACCTGAAGCTAGTTCAGGTATGCAGTCAAGAAATAAGGCATAAAAATAGCAGGATAATGGACTTTAACTAAGTTAAAACTTTGGATTTTTTTTTTTTTTTGTGACATACTATTCATGAACAGTCACTGTGACTTTTTTCGGTCATATCTGTGTCAGGCACGCAGATAATAAACAACCCCTGGGTCTGCTATAGCCACATCATACCACCCATGATAAAAATGTTGAATCAAAATATGATGCAACATAGGACCCAGGCAACAGGTTTGGGCGTCAAGATTGCCAGGTGCTCTCCTGATAGCCAACATGGAAGACTCGATCATCACCCTGTAAATGTTGACTGTTTTTCTTTCAGGTACATGAATGACAATTTAAGGAATCACACCAACCAGAGACACAAACACAAAACACGGACTAGGGAAGACAACAAACTTGCACTACACTGCTATTTTAGGAGCAACCCTTTAGGAAGAGGATATAGGAAAAGAATGATAGAGATCCGGCAAGAATGTGCCAGTTTTCAGACAACAAGCCAAAGACTTGCCAACCAAGTCAGGACAATAATAAAGAAAGGTTGGTTTTCTGACCTAGAAATACACCAGAAAATAAATAATGAACAAGATAGTAATACAATACCAGACATACCAAGTATTAACAAACAAAAACAGCCTAACCGAAAGGAACCACCAACTTTGGAAAATAGAAATGCCACACAGCCAAACAACCAAGAGCAAACACTAACACAAGAACAAAAGCTAAATCTAGAAAATTAAAAGAGAATCGTGAATGGGGAAAAGACTACCTTACCATCACTAAGAAATATAGAATGAAGAACAGTTAAGACGGAAACGAAAAAAATAAATTAAGAACTACCTTATATATCAATGAATAATATAACTGAATCAAATGAACTAATCTATATAGGGATGAAATAAGTTTGTGAGAAAATTGGGATCCCCTCAAAAGCATGAAGAAAAAATCAAAACCAGGATGAGAAATTTGACTAGAAACACAGATAAAAAATCTATGAAAACAGGCCGAAATGATAAAACAAAGGAAAGACACTGGAACATGGAGAGACAAAAAGAAAAAGGCAACACAAGAAAAAAAAAACAATACAACTTGAGGAAATAAACTAGAAAGTACTGGCAAAAGAAGGAAGATTAAAGAGATATCGACAAAGGGTAAAACAATACAGACAAAACAGAACATTCTAAAACAACAAAAGAAAATTCTACCAATAAGTGGGAGGAGATGACACAAAAACATACCAACAACTAGATGCAAGAGAAACCAAATGATTTTGTACTAAAATATGACAACCAAAAAAACATAACGAAAAAGTGAAATAGATAAAAAATATGATTAAAGAATTAAAAGGGCTTGAAGAAGGCTCTAAAGCAGAAATACACATCAATCTACTCAAAATGACATTAAAGAAAATATCAAACTGGAAAACGCTAGGTCAAGATGGAATACGTGGTTTCTGGTTCAAGAAATTCACCTCCATTTATGACAGACAAGCACTAAAAATGAACAGATGCCTACAAGGAGCACACGTACCTGAATGGATGACCAAAGGAAAGACCACATTGATCCAGAAGGACCCAATCAAAGGAACCACCCCCAAAAAACTACAGACCCATAACCTGCTTACTGATGATGTGGAAAATATTAACAGCACAAATGAAGGAAGAGATTTACAACTCACTTACAAGCCACGGATTGTTCCCTGAGGAACAGAAAGGATGCCACAAAGGATCCAGAGGCACAGGAGGGTTACTTTACCAGACAGAAAAATCTAGCTATGGCCTGGATTGACAACTAAAAGGCATATGATATGGTCTTGTAAAACTGGAAAATAAACTGCCTAAAAATGTACAAAATATTAGATGAAGTCATAGACTTTATGGAGAAAACCATGAAAACCTGGAGAGTGGAATTGACAGCAGGAGGGAGAAGCTTAGTTGAAGCAAAAGTCCAAAGAGGTATATTTCAAGGAGATTCACTATCACCATTACTATTCATAATTGCCGTGATGTCACTTAACCACATACTCAGAAAATGCACAGCCAGATAAAGATTAGTAGATTGCAAGAAAAGATCAATCACCTAATGTACATGGACGACATCAAACTATTTGTAAGAAATGAAAAAGAACTGGAAACTCTAATACACGCAGTTCGAATATACAGTCAGGACATAGGAATGGAATTTAGCATAGAAAAATGTGCCATGGTAATAATGAAAAGTGGCAAATGATACCTGATGGACGGAATGGAACTGCCAAATCAAGACAAGATTAGAACACTCGGAGAAAAGAAAACCTACAAATACTTGGGCATCTTGGAGGCTGACACCATCAAACAAGCGGAGATGAAAGAAAAAATTAAGAAAGAGTATCTCAGGGGAACTAGAAAGCTACTCAAGACAAAACTTATGTAGCAGATATCTTATTAAAAGAATAAATACTTGGGCTGTACCCCTCAATAGATATTCAGGACCATTCTTGAAGTGGACCAGAGAAGAACTTGAGCAAATGGACCAAAGAACAAGAAAACTAATGACCATTCATAAGGCATTACATCCCAGAGACGACATTGATAGACTATATGTTTCAAGAAAGGAAGAGGACTTGCCATCATTGAAGACAGCATTGATGTATTGATACAATGTCTTGAGGACTATATAGAAAAGCATGAAGGAGGACTGATTACAGCTACCAGAAACAATACTGACAACATGATGGCCAACACAATGACAATAACTTGGAAACAAAAATAGGAAGAAAAACAACTTTATGGACGTTTTAAATGACTAACAAACATCTCAATGAGAAAACCTGGATGTGGCTAAGAAAGGGAAACCTTAAGAGAGAAACTAAATCTCTCCTAATAGCAAACATAAAACAACGCTATAAGAACCAATCATATCAAAGTGAGAATAGATAAGATAACAACAAAATAGCAAATGTAGGTTATGTGGTGATAGAAGTGAAACCATCAATCACATAATTAGTGAATGCAGCAAACACAGAAAAAGTATAAGACTAGACACGACTGGGTAGAGAAGGTGATCCACTTGGAGTTGTGCAAGAAATTTAAATTTGACCATATGAACAAATGGTATATGAAAAACCCAGTATCTGTCCTGGAGAATGACACACATAAACTCCTCTGGGATTTTGGCACACAAACAGATCACCTAATCTTGGCTAGGAGACCAGACCTTATAATAATCAACAAAAAAAAAGAGAACTTGCAAAATTGTGGACTTTGCTATCCTAGTTGACCACAGAATAAAATTGAAAGTGAAAAGAAAGATAAGTACCTAGATCTTGCTAGGGAATTGAAAAAACTCTGGGACATGAAGGTGACAATTGATTGGTGCTTTTGGTACAGTCATCAAAGGATTATTAAAGGGACTGGAGGACTTGGCAGTTGGAGGATAAGTGGAGACCATCCAAATATAGCATTATTGAGAATGGCCAGAATACTGAGAAGAGTCCTGGAGACTTGAGGAGACTTGCTGTCTCTCAAACTCCAGTAAAAAACCATCATCTAAAACTGATGGTTAAAACTCTCAATAAGTAAATAATAATAATAATAATAATGATGCTGTGTAAAATTCTCTGAGATTTTTACAAGTGGCTCACCCAATCCCAGCCAAAAGACCAGACCTAATTTTAGTTAATAAGAAGAAAAGAACTTGTCATCATGTGGATTTTGCGGTTCCAGTAGATCACAAGTGAAGAAAGGCTAAAAGCTTGAACCTTACCAAAGAACTGAAATTGTTAGGGAACATGAAGATGACAGTGATGCCAATCATAATTGGAGCCCTTAGAACAGTCCCTAAATATTTGGAAAATAAACTGGATGAAATGGAGATGAGAGGAAGAATTAAAACCATTCAAACTACAGAATTAAAATCAGTGAGGATACTTAGAAGATTCCTAGAGTCCAGAGGAGACTTGTTGTCACTCAGACTCCAGTTGAAAACCATCAGTTAGAACTGATGTGAAAAACTTGCATAATAACAATGTTACGATGATTTTATTTTAATATTACCATAACACAGCAAAAAATGACACATTATAGCTAGATTTTTGTTAGTGTAATTGTATGAAAAATTTTTTCACTGAGAAAACAAAGATAATCCTAATCCAATTTGAGACTAATATGAGAATGGTACCTACATTATAATTTCTCAAAGGAGATAACTTCTAAATGTTAATTATATAATACTTCCCCTAATTTATTTATGGCAGCCTTTAAGCAAGTATATAAATTATCTATATATGCTTCTATACATGTAGATATTTATTTGGGCCAAATATAGACATGCACAATTTAAAAAAATGATAATGTGTCAATTTTTTTAAGTGAGGAAGGACTGTTTATGAGCCTTTAAAATCAGCATTCAAAATTTTTACTTTTTAAATTTTTTACTTAGAATTTATTTCTTTCATATAAAAGAAATTATTTTGATTGGCCTTTTAATATATGTACAAATCTACTTAAGACCTTTTAACCTCGAACCCTGTGCTCTAATTACTGAGCTGTTACTTAAGTTACTTCTACTGTCTGAGTTAGCTTCAATATTTTTGGATAAATTTATTATTTGTTTATTGCATCTGAAACCTTTTAATGGAAATAAAAGTGACATTGAAATAATTTTTATGTCATCTAGAATATTTTAATATCCTCTTGGGAATTTTTGTTATTATTCTTTGAAATTAAAATTACTAGGGGAGAAAATATTAGGTGTGTGCAAAAGGCCCTAGTTTGAAAATTAGAAACTGAAATTTTAAAATTCATTCTTGCTTTTTGTTATAAAATTTCTGTAAACCTTTACACACATTTTTATAATAAGAACTGAAATTATTCAACAACAAATGTAAAAAATGGTTGTCAAATGTCAGTAATTAAAAAAAATGAATTGCTGTTTTAAACCATCAAATATAAACCCAGACCTTTTATAATTGACAATTGTATGTTCATACTATAATTATTTGTGTATAAGATTCACTATTTTTCCAGATTTTTCAGTACAAAAGTTGAGGGTGCATATTATATATGAGAACTATATAATTAACTTTTTTCCACCCACATTCCTTACCATATTCAGTACGGGATGATCAAAAATCAGTTATATTTATAGTCCAAACAAATCTGTTTTATGCCATTATAGAGAAATATTTGCTGGAATGTGTATTTGTTGATAATTTAGTTTCTCCTAATCTGGGCTTATTTTCACCACAAGCCTGTTAAGGTTTTGAATGAGCATGTCTCTGCATTTGTCCTAAATACTGTGTAAATTTTGTGCTTCAAAACATGAGGTAAACAAGATAAATTCTTATTTTAATTCAGTGATAAAAATGTGATAAAAAGTAGAAAAAAATGTTAAATTTAAGTTGAATTTAGCTGCCACAAATTAAAAAAAAACAACTAGTAATTATTATACAGAAGAATTTTTTTTTTCCGGAATTTTAAAGTCTAAATTTAAGGGTGCATGTTATACATGAATACATATCATATACAAATAATTATGGTATATATATATCATCATCATCATATCGTGCTGGCAGCACGGATATCCCTGACCCTCTCTCGCCACTCCTCCCTATCGTTCATCGCCCTAGGTAGGTCTTCAGGACAACAACCTGTATCCTCACATAGCTGGTGAATGTACGTTCGTGCTGGTCGTCCTGCTTTTGCGCGGCCATGTGTGGGGATCCATAAGAGTACATCTCTTATGAGTTCATCTCTGCTTCTCCAGCAATGTCCTGCATGTCTGGTTTGCCTAACTTGAATAGTTTTCGTGATAGGGGGCAGGTGGCCGTACAGTTGGTGTCTTGTAGGGTGTTGCTGCCAGGACTTGTTCAGGATTGCACGCAGCATTCTTGTGTAATTGCCATCTAGTTTCTTCTCCAGCCGTTTTGTTAGCGTCCATGTAGTGCATCCATATAGCAGTATCGATGTGACCGCTGCCTGGAAGAAACTGCGTTTCATTTTATCGGTTAGGTCTGATTTCCATATAGTCGATAGCCTATTGATAGCTGTCCATGCTTTCGTTAACCTCGTTTCGATGTCCTTTTCGGTTGATTCGACGCTGCTTCCTAGGTACATGAATTTGTCTACTAGTTTAAGAGGGGTTCCTTTTAGAGTGGAGATGTCCCCCGTTTGGTTATAGCACATATATTCCGTTTTGTGTGCATTAACATGGAGGCCTATGCTTGCTGCTGCTCGTTCCAAACTATGCAGAAGTGTTTCGGCTTGGTCAGGTGTATTTGCCAGTATCGCTATGTCATCGGCGTAGTCGGCGTCGGTAATTGTTGTTGCGGGGTATCTTCTGCTTCTTTTCTTCGTCAGTTCGAAGTCTTTTCTTCGTCAGTTCGAAGATATATATATATATATATATATATATATATATATGTTTCATTAAATAATAAACACAAATTTTATATATATATATGTTTCATTAAATAATAAACACAAATTTTGTCTGTATAATTTATATAAGATCCTTTCAAGTTTCCTGGTAAGTGTCTTAGTTTCAGGTTGGAATTGGTAGATGAATTTCCCAAAATCGTCCAGAGCGCTTTCGGACCCTTCATAGGCCATCATCAGGGGTTGCTTGCTTGTGTAAGGTGTGTTGTTTTTTTAAAAATGAGTTCTGAAAGTTTTTTTATAACATAACAAAAATATGCGAATGCAAAATTAGATAAAAACAGAGTCCAAAAGCGCTTGGGACAATTTTGGGAAATTCATCTACTAAGACACTAATCAGGAAACTTGAAAGGATCTTAAATAAACAAAAATTTATCTTAATTATTTAATGAACTTGCCTAAATGAAAGACTGCTGCCTAACTAAACACATACATACATACATACATACATACACACACACATGCATATATATATATATATATGTTTATCATTAGTTGAAGAAAAATAATTATAAATCTGTCAACTTTAGTAAAAAAAAAATAATGGCTTACGATCAGTGCTTATTGTTATTTTTATTAGAGTTCAAAGCTTTATAAAAGAAATAAAAAGGAAGATTGTGTAGAGTCATTATCTAAAGGTTTTACTGCCTTGAAAATCAGTACTTAAAATCTTGCTTCACATCTCAACCACTAGCAGGAAATATGAAACTATCAAACATACCTTAAATGAATATTTATTAAGCTGAGCTTTGCTTGGTATAAGGTCATTGTTTTGATACATCTAATAAAAATCACACTAGTAAATTAGTTTGTATACAAATTTGCTAACCACTATTGTAGTTACCTAGTTACTTGAAATTACTCTTAATTTTATCCAGCCCAGTCAGCTGGGGCTGGAGAACATGCTAACTGCATCTCTGCTGAGGAGTAAGATCCTCCTCCTAATGAGTCTCCTGAAATGACACTAAACAATCTGATGGTACGGCTCCAGTCTTGGAACTTTGGGGAATGTAGATCATCTCCTTATGGTCAAAACTCCCAGGTCCACTCTGTACCTGTTAAAGTCCCATCTATGAGTCAAATAGAACTGTTTAATCATTTACTATATTTGAAACTATTTAACAGTGTGCAAATTAATGATTAATATTAATATTAAATTGAATTGTCAGCATTAGATACCAATGATTGCAGCTATTTAACTCTATGAAAATAGAAATATTAGTGTGAGATAACAATATTTGAAAGTATTTAACTGTGTGCAAATAGAACTATTAGTGTTAGCAACATTTGAAACCATTTAACTGTGTGCAAACAAATGAGTTCTGGCTCATTTTAAAACTTACTTACAAACTATTTGCTGAAAAATCATATAAATAAATAAATTCAAAAAATACAAATCTCTTTGAGGACCTTCCTATTTTAAAATATATCCTTATTCTTTCTTTGGACCTACAACAACCATCTTTAAATATAATATAGGTATAAACAGGATTGGCATTGAATACGCATCAAGGGTTGATATGCCATTAAACTAAAATAACCTAACCTTAACTTTATCCCCATTACCGAAGAATACAATAATTCACAATATATTGATTTCAGCCATTAATTTGCTGATTTCTACACATGCAAATATGTTAGAGAACATTAATTGGAATCTGGAAAGAAAATGAATCTTTTAAGATAAGTGAATAAAAAAAGAATCAAGACAAGCTTTCATTTTAAAAAAGTTTAAGCAAAAACATATTCATAGATGTCTAGACAATTCTTGATACCTTTTACTTAGAGGTCTTAACACTCAGTAATTTTTGGTGAAACACAGGATTGTGCAGGTGCAATATCCTCTATACTCACCAGACCCTCCCCCTAACTCCATGTGATGTTTTCTTATTTTCTAAAATGAAAATTCATCTAAGACTAAAATTTCAGGATGTGGAAAATATTAAAAGAAACATGTCTCTGCAGCTTCACCCCATATCAGAAGCATTTCAGAGGTGCTTAAACCAATAGAAAATTCACTGGAATAAGTGTTTGTTTAATGGCATATCAAGCCAAGATGAGGTTGTTTCCATTTATATTTTTATACCCTGTAATAAGGGATGAATCCCTCTTTTCTCTTCCCAGTTATAGGTACATAGTAGGGCGGACTGAGCTTTTTAGCCTTGATAAAGCCACCAGTTTTGGAGAAGGAAATTTTAAAGTAAGGTGCATGGAGCAAGCAACTCCCCACCATAAAAACCTACTTGCTATGAAACTGCAACTCCATCACAGATGTTGCATGGATTTGGTTCCATTTCCTTCAAGTATGAGGGACATTTATGTTTATATTTAATAATGTTAAATTTTTCTCATCGCCAAATTTTATATCCGTAAATTCTAGCCACTCATTGTTGAATTTACTACTTGTACATTGTTGAACAACTGTCATATGTTCATCTATTATATCAATGAGTAGATGTTAAATCCATAGTTATCAGCTGTTAGCTTTCCAGAGTTGTTTCATTTTTGGGTGCTTAAGTTAATCCTGTATCAACAATTCTATGCAATTTTCATGTTTTCTGTATATGCTGGGTGCTTTTGACGAAAAAACTTATATCCTGTCAGCTCAGTAGAGGGGTAAGACACTTCCCAATAAGTGTCTTGCATATGATACTAAACCATATGGTGGTGAGGCTCCAGTCTTAGAGTTTGGGGAATGTGGAATACTCTTTTATTACCATTATTCTAAGGCCCTCTTTGACCTGGGGCAGTAGCATCTGTTTGGGTTCAATCTATGGGTCAAATAAAACTGTTCATTAGATATCAATACTTGATAGATAGAATTTTTAATGTTAAATAGCAAAACTTGAAACCATTTAATTGTGTGCAAATAAATGATTAATATTTGATAGTAATACTTGAAAACCATTTTACTCTATACAAACAATTGATCTCTAACTCATTTACAAATAATGTCACCTCCAAATTATTCACTTACAAATAATATATATATATATATATATATATATATATATATATATATATATATATCTCAGAGGATAACATCAGCAGTAATAGCAGTCACAGAATTTCTGAGACGAAGCTTGATGATTTTTTATCATTAAGGGTTTTTGGACTATTGTCTTCATCTTTATTGTTATTTCTACAATGTTTCAGCTGATATGTCCTCCGGCCTTCTTCAGGTGTTTCTCAAACTCGGGAACCTACACAGAACTTTGAACTACGGCCTTCATTGAATCCATGGGGGTCGCCTATTCTGATTCCGTTAGCCATAACCAACAGGACACATAGCGTAATGGTTATAGGCGTTGGTTCCCTAAGCTTCTAAGGAGACAATCATCTGGAGGTTGCTGGTTCATTTCTGACTGCTGGTGAGTAACAATACAGGAATACTTAATCCTATTTACTAACCCCTCCACTCAGGCAGGATATTACACAAGGTCAATTTTTTTTTTTTTTTTAAGTGGAGTTTAACAGGTTTGAATTAAGAGTTTTCCTCCTCCTGAACTAGTTGCCTCACCAAGGCTGAAGAACTCAGTCTTTCCTACTATTTATCCATAGCTGGAGGGAGAATAATTGGATTCATACCTTTCCCAAGGGTATTAGTGCTATGTGAAATGCAATTAGTCTCGTCCAGGTTTTGAACTCGTGTCGCAGGAATACTTAATGCTTGAACCTGGTACTGGCTAACGGAATCAGAACAGGTGACTCCCATGGATTCAATAAAGGATGTAGTTTGAAGTAGGTTCCCGAGTTCAACAAACACCTGAAGAAGCCAAAACATTGTAAAAATAACAATAAAGATGAAGACAATAGCCTGAAAACCCTTAATGATATCAGTCATAGAATAGTAATCCAACTAACAAATGTCTGAAATATAAGTCAAGTTTTATGTTTATATTTATTAAGCTTAGTTTAATGCCCATTGAGGACTTAACATATTGCATCAGTAACGATCTACAAAACTAGTCTGTTAACTAATATTCTAAAGTGGATTCTCTGATATTTAATAAGCTTAACTTAGTCTGATACAAGGCCATGTTCATGAGGAATTAACTATCTACAGCAAGTGAGGAATTAATTTTCTATAGCAGTAATGATCTGCAAGACAAGCCTACTAATTAATATCTAAATCTGGATGCTCTGATATTTACTGACACAAGGCCATGATCATGAGATACACTGACTGAATTTGAAATGATCTTAATGACTAGCCTGCTAACTAATCTTCTATTATCGCTATTCTGATATTTACTAAGTTTAGCTTAGTCTGATACAAGGCCATGTTTATGAGGTACCAAGAAAGGAATTAACTCACTGCAGCAGTAATTATCTTCAAGACTTGCCTATTCAGTTTTGTATAAGTATAGTTTTTGTTTATACATAGTTAAATGTAAAAAAAGTTCGACTTCAAACAATCCAGTTTAGTGTAAGTACAGTTTCAATGTCTAAAACAGTTCTATTTTAAAGAATTCAGTTTAGCATACAAAAACTGTTCCATTTCAAACAATTCAGTTTAACATAAGTATGCAGTTTAAATGTGAAAACAGTTCAATTTCAAGCAATTCAGTTTAGGATAAGTACACAGTTTAGTTCTATTTGACCCATAGATAGGACCCTATCAGGTGCTGCCACTCCTGGCCAGTGTGGACATGGGAGTAATATCAATGAAGGGGTACTCTATATTCCCTAAAATTCCAGCATTACTGGAACCTCACCATCATATTGTTTAGTGTCATATTCAAGATGCTTGTTGAGGTGGGGTCTTACCTCCCTGCAGATATGCAGTTGGTGTATTCTGTGGCCCCAGCCAACTGGACAGAAAGCATTTGCCAGTGGATATTATTGCATAATAATCTGTATAGAAGATTTCCAATGGCTTCTTTTATAAGTTACCTTCTCCATTCTACAGATTAATTCTATGAGTTAAAAACTAAGAGGCAATTAATTATCAACTCTTTTTATGGCTTCATAAACTGCAACATTCAGAATATAATATTGTATAACACATTAAGTCAGAAATATCAATGCAAATTCAGCCAAATTCATATAAATTGATGACTTTGTAGTTGTTGAAAACTTTGCTTAATCATTTAGTAAAATTGTTAAACACTCATTTCTTTGGACTGTTGTTCCCAATCGTTGTTGTTATAGTCACAATGTTTAGATAATCTTCTCAGAGTATAAAACCAAACTTTTTTTTATTCCACTGAATGGAATAAGCTATGTCTCCTTCCATTGTTCATTCTTACAAAATATTTTGTATTAGTTAATTCTTCTATGTTAAGTGATGTCACTTGTATTTGTTTTACTAAACCAGAATATATAGATTTCTCTGCTTTACCCACAACTGCTGGAGAGTAGAATGCTTTTAGTCAACTATCATGGACTGAAAGGTTTAGTTCAAGAATGTTATCTCTTAAAGTAGGCACTGAAAAAGGCTCAAGTGTATGATGTTCAAAATATTGTGATTATGACAAGCAAAATGATGACAATGATTCCAGTAAATGAGTGTATAGTGATGATAATTTCTCATCTTGGACATTGAACCAGAAAATAAAAGTCAATAGTTGTATCATTTGACATCATTTGAGTAAAGCATGTTTTTTGTTAACAGTATCATCTATCCATGTTTGTATGTAACCGTAACTTAGCAAAAATGGCACATCATTTGCAGATTTTTATTAAAGCAATAAACTTTTTAAAAATCTCTTATGTAGAAAATAAAGCAATTTCCAGTCCAATTGTTACATATTGACCTCTGACCCGGCCAAGCTGTCAAATGAGAAATGCACCTGTGTAAATAACAGGTGCATCCAGTCGAAGAGATCAGGGGATAACCTTGACTGTCGACGGGTTGAATTGAGTGGGCGTAAAACAATGATATAACCCGAGTGAAACAGGAAGTCAGAGTTCAGAGCTGGAAGTCAATGTTCCAGATCGAGCGGTGGGAATCAGCTCTCAGCAGAAAGGCTGGGCCCCCAGGCCCCTGGTTGAACAGCCCAGGAGAACAAAAAAGACGCACTGCTATGGCCGGAGGAGCTGGTGGGGGGTCAATATGTTACAGTCTTTGTTCGGTCTCCAACTCCCTCTCACATACAACCCTTTCAATAAAGTGAGAGGTATATTTTTCTAAAGACGTGTGTCTGCTCATCTTTATTGGGTTGAATATGTTTCTGCATGCATATGTATTATGTGGCTATACAACACAATTTGCTTCCAGGGTTAGAAATTAAGCAATACTTGTGCTCAATTTAAATAGACACCTTTTTAAAAATATAATCAATAATGTCATTGACAATTAAAAGCAAGGGCTGAAAGAAGAAAAGACCAAAGAAAAATAAAAGAGTGTACTTGCATACTAAATGCAGTTTCCCTAGAAGATGATGTTTGATAGCTGCTGGTTGATATATGCCAAGGCCTAGAAACCAGGGGAAACTTCAAAGAGTCATGTGGGGTCCTAAAAATATAATGGAATGGAAAGTAGATAATCTAGATGGCTTACTACTGAATGGTAACACATAATTATCATTAGACATCACTATGCTATTTTATATCTGATGATTTGAAAGTGAAACACCTGATGTAAGATAGAATTAAACTTAGTTTCATTGAAGATGAGAAGTTCTAAGTAAACATATTTAACTATTGTGACACACCCAGATTGTAATAATGTTAAACTTCTTCTCTCTTTCTCTTTCATACACACGTGTGTGCATGACTATTTATAAAAGCAGTATGTATAAGAATTCCACAGCACACACACACACACGTAAATATGTAAACAGACGTACCTCTACCCATAGATAAAAAATGTGTACATATGATTTTCATAATATTACTTATATTTTGATATGTCCATGTAGATATATGAATATTGATATATTTTTAGGCAAACATGTATACAAACAATCACATATTTATAGATATTTATACAAACACTAGCATATATAAAATAACTTATTTCTCTTTCTCTCTCTCTCTCTCTCTCTCTCTCTCTAACACACACACAGATACTGGAAAAATGAGAGAAAGTATGTTTATATTTTAATGAGTATAAAAATGATGAATAATATTATATATATATATATATATATACACACACACACACATATATATATATATATAGACACATATATACGCATATATATATATATATATATATATGTATATGTATATATATATATATATATATATATATATATATATATATATAAATTTCAGATAATGATAATGAGAAAAGTATTCTTTTTCAAATAGTGCATAAAAATGTATTTTTCCATTTTTTCTTGTTGAAAGATCAATAAGATGAAGTGGAAACCAGAATATTGCAATCAATGTAATAGGAAAAAATCAATATTTAAAATTTAAAAAAATCAGTGAGATTTGTAATAACGCATTAGTAATGACATGACCTTTCCTTTAACAAATGCTTGTATGTTATACCTATATCTGTTTATGACATCAACCTATATATATATATATATATATATACATAGGGATGTATACACACACAAATGTTTTGAGGGTACAGCAATCAGTTAATAGTCGTTATTTATTAGCAGAATCTTGGTTAAAATTTTCCTTGCATATTGTTTAATCTACATGATTGATATTCATCACTGAATTAAGTACATTGACAATTTTTTTTTTCATCAAGCTGTGGACTTTACTGCATCAGTCTTTCTTCACTGACACGTATGTCACATATCACAAGTTTTGGCATACATGATAAGACTGTGAACTCCAATGATGCTAATACCTCAAGGCTATCAAGCAAGAATTTTACATTCTAATAGGTTCCTGATGTTTTTCATTGGAATGTGCCTTCTTCTTCTTCGCTACTTATTTGCATCCAAATGTAGAAGCAGTTTATGGAGAGGGGAAAAAAGGAGGAAAGGCTGAATCAAAAATAATTTAACAAAATCTTTTTTTAAAAATGAGAAAAGAAGAAGGAAAAATAGCTAAATTTCTGTAATTCAAAAGAAAATTCACCTTTTAAATTTCTTTCTTTTTTTTGGTTCATTTTTAGATAACAAGAAATATGAATGATGGATGGTGATGTTAAGAATATAAATGAAAATGCAAAAGAATTTTCTGGTGAGTTTGCAGCTTGCAAAATAGTTTTATTTGTAAAGGAAAACAGGCAGGTGGTTGGGTGGGTGCTTGTAAGTGAGTATGTGACAATCAAATACAAAAGATCTTCATTTGTCTTTGGTCATTTTCAATTCGTAAAATAGTTGTTTTGTTGATTTTTTTCCAAACATTTTGGTGTCTAAAACTTTTGTTTTTTGCCTTCATTTTCAACTTGGGTTTTCAAACAACTTTTATTTTTGGTTAACAAATGTTAAAAAATGTTAAACAAATAGTTAAACATCAGTCCTATACATTTCAGCTGATATTGGACAAATATCATTGTTGCATTGTCATCTGCTGATTCATGCAGAAATACACATATATATACTGGATACATACCGACGCAATGATAACAGACGCAAGAATAAAGGACGCAGGAAGGAAAACGCATGATAAAGACACATGAAGACTTCTTTAGAAAAATATTCACCTCTCACTTTATTGCAAGGGTTCGAAAGGGTTGTTGAAGGGTTGCATGTGTGTGGATGCTGGAGACCGAACATAAACTTCATATTTTGACCCCACTATTATGACCGTCACGTTGTGTCTTTCTTGTTCTCTTAGATGCTCAACCAGAGGTCTTGGGGTCCACTCCATCGGGGCTTTTCCGAGGGCCCCCTCGGTCGGGTGTGGCTTTCCCTACCACATCTGGTCTCTACTGTCTGGGAGTCTGCTGGCAACTGCATCAGGGGGTTCCGAGGTCCCCCTCGGTCGGGTGTGGCCTTCCCTACCACATCTCGTCTCTAACTCTCTGGGAGTCTGCTGGCAACTGCTTTGGCACCCCAAATTCAACTGAGTTAAATAATAACTCAACGCCCACACGATCGCCTACTGGATCTTTGAATCGGATGTTTAATCGTCATCAAGCGGAAATAACTGTCATGCAGTTCAGAGGTTACTCTCTTCTGGTGCATGACTGTAGTGGCACAATGAGACCTTCACCTTGTCCCATATCATAAGCCTTAATCCGCCCACGCGATCTCTTTCAATTACTGGCCGTTGGAATGTGTCACTTCCTTCCGGTGTATCACCTTGGAATAGCATTTTTAGGCCCGGGCGAGGGGTCAAAATATAACATTCATCCGTAAATTATTTTTCAAAATTCCACATGTGGAATTTTCTTCATGTTTGTCTCCATCAACCTCACACATATTTTACAGAATAATTTACAAAGGACAATAATGGCTGAAAACACAAAAAAAAACTTGAAACACAGGAAATAAAATCTTACTTAGAGGGCGACCTTCTCTCTATGTAACACTTGCCCGGCTAATTATAATCTAAATTTGTCTTACTATATTTGCGTGGTTGGCCATCTTGACATGTGTGCATCAAGGTACCATACGGATGCATTTTTTATCTTCTCAACACAACGGGCCCTCCATAATTCCTTGAAGAAATTTCAAAACCCTAAAAGGACTATACTCTGGTCCATATCCTGGTCACAAACTTAGTGACCCTGGTCATTCCAGCAATACATTTCGCCTGGATTCCTCATGACCACACTCCAGTTCTTTGCTCAACAGGTTCCTTCCTGGAGTAACCGGAGAATTTCATAAACTATAACACAATATCTTCAAGGCCCAAAGCATTCCACAAAAATCCACAAAAATCATGGCCCAAAACAAAGTATCATAATACATCCGAATGTATCACAATCTGGCACGCATGCTGTAAACCACCTAAAATAGTCCACGCAAAATACTAATTAGCAATGTGTTACCCATTTTTTTTCATTAAGTTTCTGTTTCCATGCACATTGGTTTGCAAGCCCCAGAGGAAACATGCTTTACCTGATCAAACCCGCGCCAGGTTTCTTTTCAATTTAATCAGGAACCCTCGTGGCTACCAATATATAGGCACCTCGCCTTTCCCAGATCCGTTTCACTTTGCAAAATCACACACGAATCCAAAACACCATCGGGACTGAAAGACTCAGACATTATCCACAAAACTTTGGAGTAGGCCACGCCTTTTTTCTTTTATTCCATTCTCGGAACTCCAAACTAAAAAATAGAACAGCTTCATGGGCCGGCGAATTCTTTGATAGAATTGCTTTCTTTGCCGTCTACCCATCAACAATCTGAAACCAATTGGATGAATGTCTGTCCTACTCTCACGTCAGCCCATGATTTCCTCAAAAACAGAAACCCAAAAAAAAATATTTCCTATTCCACGAAAACCCCAAATTCTAAAAAAATTTTAGAATCAATATAATTGCAAATATTAGTAAACGTAGAATAAAATCCTCTGTAAATGGTTTTCGTCGAATTTCATAATATGAACAGGGAAAAAAAATTTTCTAATGTCGCCTTTAAACTCAAACAAACTCAAAAAGTTTCACTTTACAACAAGTCAAAACAATATTACAATCACAGTTCAAAAATGTTCAGTTTTCTTTTCTTCTTTTTTTCAATCTATGTAGTGATGTACTGTCTATTTTACTAAAAATGTCTGTTCTTTCTTTCCTTTTTTTTCTATATGCTGTGTTCAACAATGTTCAGGTTTCTCTTTCTTTTTTTTTTCTTTTTGTTTTTTTTTTTGCTTCTCTCCATTTTCATTGTCCTGTAGCTTTTTGTTTTCGTTTTGGTTTTCATTTTTTTTTTTTCATTTTTTTTTTTTTTCCATTATAAATTGCTCATTCAATGTCCCTTTTGTTTCAACCTTATATCTACCTCTCTGTCTTTACCTTAACACGATAACTATAGGTTTGCTTCCCAGCTTATTCAATTTCAGTCTATAGTACCATAAATTAAGCCTGATTTATAATACAACTTTTCCAATAGCTTACGAGCATTCTTCTTTTTTTTTTTTTCTTTTCACAAAATATCCCGGGGGTTTTTTTCTAAACAACCCAAACTTTTATAAATTCTGCCAACATTTCCTAATTCAAAATATTTCCAAATCTGCGAATCTTCACCACACTTGGTTCTGTCAAAATTTTGCGCATCTCTTAACTATATCCAAAACCCTGTTCAAAATATCTTCCCCAATAACAATCTCAAAGCTTCACTCCAGGGGGAACTCACAAAATACCTGTCTGCCTCGTCAGACACAAAAAACATCTGTCTCTTAGTTACTCTGCCTCCACGGCAAGACCGTTTTCAAGACAATACCTATGTCTTCAATAATTGATATCAACAATTTCTACAGCAAAACAACCGGCCTGATTCTACCAGCGCCGAAAATATCGATTCTCCCAACTTCATAAATATCGAAAAATTATATGCGCATCATTCAGACAAACCACCAATGTGCAAAATTCTTGAACAATACCATTAATGCTCCCAAGTTTCCATCTCTCGGATTAAAATTCTCATTTCCAATCCACAAGTTCCAAACATGAAAACCTGACCAAAAGGTCTTAACTACAGATATGCAGGATTCCAAATCTTGGACTGAAATTCTAATTTTCAATCACCACCTGTCTGGACCAATGAAAAGTTACAATGAATTTCTTTTTTTTACTCACAAAGACCTATTTGCGCTAAAAAAAATCCCCATTCATAAAATTTATCATAAAATTTATTGTTTATGATAAGCTGTCTATCAAAAAACGGACAATAACTGTCCCATAGCCATCTTTGTTAGAAAAAAATTATTTCCAATTTTATGCTTCTAGAAAGGCCCTTGTCATTACAACTAATCTTTCACAATTATAATCAATTTAAATCCTTTTTTTTTTAACGACCCAAAATTAAATGACAGAGAGAGAGATAGAAGTTATATGAATAAGCACTCTACTTACAATTTTTTTTTTTCTTTCTTTTCTCTTTTCTGTTGCTGGTTTTTTCTTGTTTTTTTTTTTGTTTTACTTCTTTCCATTCCAGCATCCTTCTTTGTCCTCTTCGTTGCTGTCGTGTTGTGATGCTTAAAACTGCAGTTTACGGTAACTAGGTTCATTCTGAGTTCTTGAAGAACTCGCCTGGCACAAGCACCAAATTAATATATGTTGCATTGTCATCTGCTGATTCATGCAGAAATACACATATATATACTGGATACATACCGACGCAATGATAACAGACGCAAGAATAAAGGACGCAGGAAGGAAAACGCATGATAAAGACACATGAAGACTTCTTTAGAAAAATATTCACCTCTCACTTTATTGCAAGGGTTCGAAAGGGTTGTTGAAGGGTTGCATGTGTGTGGATGCTGGAGACCGAACATAAACTTCATATTTTGACCCCACTGTTATGACCGTCACGTTGTGTCTTTCTTGTTCTCTTAGATGCTCAACCAGAGGTCTTGGGGTCCACTCCATCGGGGCTTTTCCGAGGGCCCCCTCGGTCGGGTGTGGCCTTCCCTACCACATCTCGTCTCTACTGTCTGGGAGTCTGCTGGCAACTGCTTTGGCACCCCAAACTCAACTGAGTTAAATAATAACTCAACGCCCACACGATCGCCTACTGGATCTTTGAATCGGATGTTTAATCGTCATCAAGCGGAAATAACTGTCATGCAGTTCAGAGGTTACTCTCTTCCGGTGCATGACTGCAGTGGCACAATGAGACCTTCACCTTGTCCCATATCATAAGCCTTAATCCGCCCACGCGATCTCTTTCAGTTACTGGCCGTTGGAATGTGTCACTTCCTTCCGGTGTATCACCTTGGAATAGCATTTTTAGACCGGGGTGAGGGGTCAAAATATAACATCATGAGAATGAAAACATTCCAGTTTTAATCCATGTAAAAGCATGGTATTAAGAGTATTGCTTGAGGACATAAAAATGTATAATCATGGTAAGGATTTTAGAAGAATGCTCATTTAGTGAGGTATTTATACATGCAATATACAATTGTAACTGTGTTTTTTATTCAATCATAGAAAGAGACTAAAAACACATATTCATTTTGCAACCCAAAATTCTCAGAAACAATTTTAATAAAGACAGCATTTGACACTTTTGTGATTTAAAATTAAGATGATATGTTTCAAACTGGATTTATATACAATCTGAACCAGATATAGCCAAGTATTGTCTTAAATTATCCAAATTTATCATATAAAGCATTAGCATTGTTCATTTTCTAACTAGTTTTTCTTTCTTTGTATTTTGCTGCATTTTAAAAGTAATAAAAATAAGGCAAAATATATTTGATTCAATTGATTTTAATCAGTTTTTGAGGAAGTGGTAAATGATAAACAAACCCATGAATTCCTTTGTGTTTATTTCTCAACTAAGTCTGTTTGTAAAGTATCCAGCCATTTTGAATAGCTAAAAACTAGTCAAGAAGTTCTAATGTAACTTGACAACCAATCATAAGGCATCTTATTGTAATTGTATGAACAGATACTATCTCCTGAAGTCACTAACTGCCTAGTCGGCTGGGGCTGTAGAATATACCAACTGCATCTCTGCAGATGGGTAAGACTCCCCCAATGAGTATCCTAGATATAACACTAAACAATCTGATGGTGAGGCTCCAGTAATGCTGGAATTTTGGGGAATGTGGAGTAACCCTTCATTGCCATCGCTCCCAGGTCCACTCTGGCCTGGTGTAGTAGCACCTGATAGGTGCTACTATGATCTATGGGTTGAATAGAACTAAACAGTGTGTTTATGCTAAACTGAATTGTTTAAAATAAAACTGTTTACATGCATAAAAATGGATTTGGCATTAAATAACCTACAATGGATGATGTGCCATAAAACCAAACCAAACAATCAAACAAACAAACAAACAAAGGTGGCAATCAAGATGTTAATAAGTAAGTTTATTTATTGTATAATAGTTGCTTTCATTGTGAATACACACCAAGTTTTATATATTTAGAAAGCATTCAAATAAGAAAAGCTTTTAGGGATGATTCAATCAATGAAGCACAGATGAAAGTCTTGTTACCAATGCTTCAAACTTGACTGGAATCTCTTGTAAATCATCAACATTCTAGGAGGCACTTAACTCACAGCATACACAAAAATGGTAAATTCATATGAGCTGCAATTAAAGAAAATTGAATATCAAATGTGAAAAAATTCTGGATATTCCACAGATTATCTAGAAAATATCCAATGCCCATTTAGTGCAGGAGAATTCACATTTTAATCCTCCTAAAGTTAAATTTGGTATCATTTAAAAAGTAATTCAATGAGTATTACAAAGTATTCCTCTATTATGCATCTTTGTGTCAAAAAAAGTTACAGGCCATAACATGAGAAGAGGGTGTTTTGTATATTTTGTATTTATTGTTTCCAGCAATCAACCTTATTTATTTCACAAATCTTGATCTACTCAAGCTATTGATCTCAAATTTGTACACAATAACCATTACATACTCATAAATAACAAATAAAAAATGAATCAAAATTGATTACATCATTAATAATTTGATCATGTACTATAAACCAGAATTTCACTATTTTTCACAAAAATCAGTTAAAATAGCAAATAAACCAAATATAACAAACTTACTTTTGGTGTTGTTGGAAAGGTAATTATATATTGTTTCTGATGGTACTAATCTTTTATCATAAATCCCAGTGGAAAAAAGTTACAGACCAAAATGTGAATGGGTATTTTGGGTCTTTTTATATATTGTTTCCAGTGATTAACATTATTTTTTCAATAAATCTGGATGTACCAATGCCACTGAGAAAAAACGTGTACACTATAACCATAAATACTCTATAATGATAGTTTTAAAAATTACATGATTTCTCTCTACTTTGGCTTTTACTGGGCTAGACAGACAACTGGAGAAGCCAGATCCAATCAGTTGAGAGGTTATATCAAGCCTTTGCGCTTATATGATAAAGTCCCAACAGTATTCTTCAAATTGCTCTAATAGCAAACAAATATCCAACCCTTTTTATTTTAAAGGTACTAGAAGACAGTGGCTGAGGCTCAATCGCACTGAGAAAAACAAGACTTTGATCACTGTTAAAATCTAAGATACTAAGTATTGGATAGAGAAAGCCTGAAATTAACAGGGGTACAAACTCCTGACTAGGTTTATTAACTCCGAATCTGTTAGCTTGTAGATCCATTACTTCTTTTTTAATGCTGCTAGCCATGGTTTCAGGTCAGTCGGCCTTCCAGTAAATACTTGTTGCTACTGTGTATGAGACTTGGGTTGGTGTTAGCCATCAGATATGCTTCTTTTTTTTTTTTTTTTTTTTTTTTTTTTTTTTTTCCTTTAAAGAAAATGGGATACTAGTTTATCTAACAATATATCCAACTAATGAACCAACAATTTGCACAACGAATAAAGAGAAGCGAAGAAAAACTGGTAATAAAGGGGTATTGCATTCCCCAAAGGCCCAACATTACTGGAGCTTCAACATCAGATTGTTTAGTGTCACATCCATGACACTCATTGGAGGAGTCTTATCTCTCTGCAGAGATGCAGTTGGTATATTCTTCAGCCCCTGCCAACTGGGCCAATTAGATGGGGTAGAGAAGAAATATAAATACACACATACATTTTGACATTTTGTGATGGGAGCAAAAGACAGAGTGAACCACTGCTATTAGTTCTCATTGGTCAAAGAGAGTACATTTGGTGTGTTTCCTGTGCAGAAGAGGATGGCCAGCATGAACCAGGAACATTTGCTTATGAAAATCTGATCGTAGTGGTGGTAGCTGAGCAGTACCGAAATTCCGGTTATGCAAATGACCTGTACTTTGCATAGGTGAATTTTTGGTTCTACATGAGACAACAAATTTCTCCTTTTCAGCTGCAAGACAGAGACAAAGATGGAGAATAAGAATAAGAAACAACAGCAACAATGATAGAACTGATTTTGTGTGTTGATTTATAAAGACTTTTTTAATAATTCAATTCACATTTAATAAACTTGTATTGCCTAAGGAAGTGAAAATTAGATATTGCCTTGAAAGTTTAGAATGCTACATCTCTCCAATGCTTGAAGTGCTTTAAATGTAAAAAATATGGAAACCACAATGTGAGCTGCAGGGGACATCTAACATGTGGAAGTTATGGCTGAAAAGACCCAGACTATGTTTATAATTTATTACCTTTTAAAAAATATCCCTGTGCCAGTTCTTTTGATTTATTCTCTTGAAGTATCAGCTTTCAAGAATTGTATAACAAGTTTTGGAAGACAATCAGATTTTTGGAATTTGTTAATCATGGATGTTTTTTAAAAAAGTAAACACTGAATTTAGTGAAAAAAAGAAATCTAATGTAGGAAAATTCATTGTATCCAGCAGAGATAACAAAATTAGATTTGGTACTTACCAAATGCGTATGTTCCATATATTGAGTCACACCCACTCTAAGCATTTAAGAATTGGATATTATTTAGGACACACTCTTCAGTGCTTTCATTGACATCTCTGACATTCCAACTTAGGCCTTTTCCAGCACTTCTTTTAATAGTTTAGAAGTACAATTTATCCAACACATTTTTACAATTATGTATCAACATCATTAGCTTATACAGTAACTGGAGTTTCCTTCATTGTTCATTAAATGGCTACTTTAACAGTTAGAATGTCAATGTTTTCCTTGGATTCAAGAATATTTAATTCATGTTCACAAAGGTTATCTCCAAGAACTGAGATAAGCATAGTCTTGTTCAAATTTTTAAAGACCTTTCTTGTGATAGATCAACAGAAACTGTTGGAAAATGTTTTGATCCTCAAACTTGATGTTTATGATCCTTTGTACTTGATACTTTTGTTAAGACATGCCAGTTACCTCCCCTGATACTCTCGAGATGAGAGAGCATTATTCGAGGACTGGAAGTAAACAAACGGCCATATTGGTTTATGTTCAAGTGTAAGAAGTGATGGGTAATAAAGGCGTCTCCATATGCAGAGTGTGATAGTCTGAGTTCTTTGTATTTAACAACTTTGTTGTAGTTATAAAAAACAAAAATAGAACCAAATGCTGTCAACGAGTAAGCTCTGAACTATTTTATTACACCTTCATAGATAAGATTTGGATCTAATTAAATGAAGGAGAACCCTACTATGAATAACATGAACAGCATTTACCAGTAAAATACAATAGTTAACATTCTTGGTTAAGTACTGGTGCAACTTAGATTTCATAGCATCTCACCGTATGCCATATGGATATAGTGAAAACTTGTGGGAAATGTATGGTGGAATATTTTTCTCTCTCATGACCAAAGCAATTAAACATGTAAACAATGTCATGGGATTCATTGAAACTTTTTCATTGAATATTTTGACAGCTGATTGAAGATTAGCCAGTGTTTTTATTTTATCACCAAACTTGATTGCACTGGTTTCAAAATCCCAGTTATTCAGAGTTTATATCTTTCCATCTACTTCATCTTCTTTATTGTAGTTGACCAGGGATTCCTCAAAAGCAGTTATAACATTTGCAAAGAATATCAATTTTCTTGCATCCATAAATGGTGAATGATCTTCAAAGCAAGTTTGGATAATTACAAGGTCTGCCATATCTCATTATGGGATTCTCTGAGGTCTACATGCTGTTCATGGGTTAGATAGCTCTAGTCAGTTAAGGAAGACATAGATCCATGGATGCCAGCTAATTGGTACATTGAGTGAATCCATGTTGTAAGAACACTATCACTCAGACTGCTCTCTGCTTAACCCACCACAACTTTTCATTGATCTCCTCAACACTTGTTCTATTATCAGGTTTGACCAGAAGCCAGCCTTTTATTGATCACTTTTCCTTACTGTGTGATAGCCTTCTCCTGGAAGCATTGGTGAAGCCAAGGATGTTTTTCTGGATGATCACTTATATACATCCTTGCACTCTTGGCATTATTTACATGACCAGAAGTGATAAATAGGCCGAGCATACACTGAACAGTCATCAGATGAAGAGACCAGTCACTGACTCTCTCAGCATAGATAAAATCTATGACAAGATCTATGTAGTATAGGTAATTCTAAGTTTTGATGTTCGACTTGACTTAGAAAGAGAAGTCTTATATTGATCCATGATTGAGGCAACTCTGTAACATATCTCTTTTCAGTAATGCTTCATCAATTTCCTCAATATAATTGTAAACTATGTGGTAAAATCCTTCTGTTTCCTTTAAAACTCTTTTGTTGATCTTGTATTAAGAAACCATTTGTTTGAGCTAAATTTGATGCTGTGATGCCTTGATAAGAAAGTGACATTGAAGAACTTTTGCATAGGACTTTCCATTCAGCATGCGCTTTACCATATTTGCTGCATATATTGTTTCATAGTTTCTTGCAATGCAGAAACCTCCATAATTGTTCCTGTTCCTCCAAAGAAAGACATCAGCTAGTGAAACCCCCCAAAGTGAACAACAACATCAATGCCTTTTTCTTTTACAATTTCAAATGTTTTTATGAAAAATGGTTGGTCAAATGTGATGCTAGGTGTTAGTATTTTAAGTTGTTCAACTTGTCATACTACAAATATCAAAGCTGAAAAGATGTAAGATTGATCTGAAGAATTTATGGTCTTGATTGAAAGGAAGTTAATAATGCATTTACCAAGGTGCACACCAGTAATTTATTTTGGATTAATCCAGACCAATGAGGCTACTGTTTCTTGAGGAAGTATTTTATTTGCCAGATGAGGTCACTTCTTCTTAAATTGTTTGTATTACCAGAAAGACTTAGACCTTTAAATTTTGGTGAACTTGATTGAAGCCAAGGCTTCAAACCCTTTAAAGATATACCTCATAATGGGGACACCTTTAGGCTTTATTATCTCACTTACTTTTCTTAGCATTTTATTGGGAATTTATAAGGGATCACAGCATGATTTTTCAATCAATGCTGCAATAATCCCCATACCATGGGAAGTGTTTTCTTCCATCGAATGTCAATATATTATGATTAACATTATCTCTTATCCATTGGGTGAAATTTGATTTGTCTGTGGCCATCATCGTTTGCTACAACTATTTGTGGCACTTAAATTCCTCATACAAATTTGAATCTACCCATTCATTTTGGACTGTAACTTTTCCCCAGGGATTTATGGTGAAGCATCAATATCATCATAATTGTACATATCTATCTAGGTTTCGGTTGTATCAATACTGCTGTACGGATGCACTACTTGGACACTAACTAAACGGCTGGAAAAAAAGCTAGACAGCAATTACACAAGAATGCTGCAAGCAATCTTGAACAAGTCCTGGTGGCAACACCCCACAAGGCACCAACTATATGGCCACATGCCTCCCATCATGAAAACTATCCAAGTTAGACAGACCAGACATGCAGGACACTGCTGGAGAAGCAGGGAAAAACTCAAAAGTGATGTATTCATATGGACCCCCACTTATGGTCGGGCAAAAGCACAATTACCAGCTCGAACATACATACAGCAGCTATGTGAGGATACAGGATGTAGCCCTGAAGACCTGCCAGAGGCGATGAACGATAGGGAGAAGTGGCGAGAGAGGGTCAGGGATATCCGTGCTAGCGGCACAACATGATGATGATGATGATGATGACTTGGTTTCAACATTAATTCTCATGAGTTTTCTGAAAAAATAATACATTTTCTTTATATAACATCATCAAAAACATTGTTAATTCATCAATGATGTTGTCAAAAACTGAATATTTTTTACATATAAATCTGGAGTACATTATGGTCATTGTGTTCCAAGTTCAAAGTAAATTGATTTGCGAATATCCAGATTTATGGAAAAAATTAAATTAATGAATTAAAACAAACTGCTGAAAATTTTTAATCCACAAAATATCTATCATCAGATTTTGGTCTGTAACATTTTATCCACATTGATTAATGATAAATAATTACCCTCATCATAATTTACATATAATTACATTTTTAACAATGCTGAATTTAGCTAGTTTCATATACAATATGGCTAATTCTCTTCTGTTTTGTGAAAATGTAGTACATTACATCACCAATTATGTTATTATATCATCAATGACATCATTATGAATTTTTTAGATATTATTCTGATGAAGAAAGAAATTATTTAATAAGTAATTGATACTTACCAAAAAGTGAGCGGACAGATAGATAATTCTCTTGCCATTGACATTCCACAGAATAACTTGACATAATGGGATTTTCTTTGTTGAATGAAAGTTTTAGCCTTTTTCCTTTTCTTATTGAAAAATAGTTTTAGGATCATCAGGAGAAAATGGGCACCATTTCGGGGCCTTCCTCTCAACGGTTTTATTTGCACCCCCCACATCACTGATTATAAATGTATATATCACTGAGGCCTTATTAGTTATTTACTAAGCTTAGCTTAGATGTTGACTTAGGAAAGTGTAACGGCAAAATGTGATTTGAAAAATAACTGTGTGCATAATAAAAATATTACGTAAATCTCGTTATGCACTTGCAATCAAGTGTTGGTTTAACAAACTTCGTTTTAAATCATTCCACAGAATATTTCTTTTGTTCACATGGAACTATTTTCCGTTATTTCTATGAGGTGTTTTATACATTTGGCTATATTATGCCCTTTGATTCCGATTTAACTCAGATATTGGTACAGGTTGACTGCTACAAAACCTTTTGCACCTATTTCTACAGTTTTCATGATCATTCTGTACCCTTCCTTTTCCAGCACTTTTTAAAGATCTTCATATTTGCTGGTTTTATACTAGTGGCTTTGATCCATCCGGTTTTCATATGGTATTGATAGTTCTACAACGATGATTTTAAGGTTCATCCTTGACAAAAGAACAATGTCTGGTCACAGACCTTTGCAGGATATTGTTTTGGGGTAATTATTATGCTATCTTGATAGGTTGGCAGATACCTCCCTATCTCCACTGGATCCAGGAAGGTTTTGACCAGGTACAGCTTGATGCTTGATCAGAGCCAGCATATATTCTGCCCCTCTCTGAAACAAATTTCTGGGTTGAAATTAGGGAAAAATATAAAGTTGGCGACTATAGTCAAGGGCTACCTGAGAGCTCCCTTTTCGATAGCTACTACACCGAGGTGTAGGGAGGGTATCTTCAGGTATATCTCCCATTTCCAAGAGCTGTCTTACAGGAGGTCAAGACACACTCCAATGTTTGTGGTTTGTCATTACATAGAAGACAGGTAGGATCACTTTTTTTCTTCCATTTAAAAAGATTGTTTTTAGAAGAAAGCTGGTCATACATGGAGCATATTAAAAAACTCAACCTGAGAGGAGTCATCTACCATATATCGTTCCAAGTAATAGACTTTTGCAAGGTCTCCTCCCAGTTTGTCCATTGGCCTTGTTGAGATTGCTAAACTCCTTTTAGGAATCTTTTATCATCAACCTCACTCCTTACATCCTGAATGACCATATCCTGGCAATTTTTACCACTAGTTTTTGACCACTGTTGCTTTTCATTAGTTCTAAAACCTTGTCTCCCAGTTTGAGTGTGTTCTATGATTTCCTTGAAAGCAAGGTTGTCTTTAGCACTTCTTATGGTGTACGGACATTGGCATGATGGTTAGAGTGTTCAATCCCATGTCGAGTCATACCAAAGACTTAAAAAATGGTACTTGATGTCTCCTTGCTTAACACTCAGCAATATAAGGTATGGATCAAGGGTAAAGTGGACCAATCCAGGGAAAGGAGTAGCGCCCTCCCCTACATTTTGGTGTAGTAGCTATTGAAAAGGGAGCCTTTGGGTCTCCCTCAACAATAGTCACCAGCTTACTTTTATGGTGTCCTTGATTTTCCACTTCTTTCCTGTTTTCAATGTAGGCTTTTGTGATTTTATCACTTCATCCTTTGTGTCATCCAGCATCATTTGTATATTATGGGTATTGTGTCCAATCCTGAGCAGAAAAGCTTGACTTGATCCAGATTTAAGGAAAAGATAAAGTTGATCACTGGAAACAAACTGGAGAAATATTGTTTTTAAATAAAAAAAATACCTACCCACACATTTTAGTCTTCAATTTTTACCACTGGAAATCCTGATAGAAGATTAGTACCATTGTAATCCAAATTTTGACAGCTTTAATAGATTTTTGTTAACAATTCTGAGTTTTAGGAAATGTGTGTTTTATATCATGCCATCAATGACATTATTATACTATCAAGGATATCATCAAACCGGATGTATTTTTATATTTTATTCAGGAGTATACAGTGGTTATTGTATACAAATTAGTGATCAATTGCTTGAGTAGAGCAATATTTGTAGAAAATATTGATCACTTGGAAACAAAAATCTACAAAATACCAACTTCAAATTTGGCTCAGTAACTTTTTTGCTGAAGGATTCATGATGGAAGCATAGTACCATTGTAATACACAGAATTTACCTTTCTAATGATACCAAATTTAGTTTTAAGAGGATTAATTTTAGGTTCACAAGTTTTGGGGACTCATTCTTTTGGATTAATTCTTCATGTCTTGAACAAGGTTTTTCCTTTTTTTTTTCTTTTAGCAAAACGATACTTATCTCAAGTTTATCAGTTTTTCAGTGCAACTTTGCTTTCTTACAATTTCTTTTGTTATTAATTAAAAAAAGATTTCAGACACTTGACATGACTGAATAGAATACTGTAAGACAACTAATTACAATTCCAAAAGAGAACTTTTTCTCTTTAAAAAAAAAAAATGGAAGGAATACTGTAATAAGTGTGTATAGTCCCAAGAGATATACTTTAAAGTGGACTAAAGTGTCATAGTCAGCTACTTTTTCATTCATATTAAACAGTCAATTAATTTTTTAAAATAAACCTCATATAAGTAGTACTTTATTTTGATTTTATTTATTTATTTTTAGATGAAGCTCTATCAATCATTATTTATAATTTTAACAAGCATTATTCTTCACTTTCCTAATTCTAATTGCTGTTCACTACATCATTATTTTTACAAGATTGAGGAAGAGTAGGCGTTAGAAACAAGAGTAAAGAATAAGCTCCTGATGATACTCAGACTCACATCCCTTTCTGCTTCAAAAACACCTGCTTCTACCAACTTGACTACAAGAGTATGGATGATATCATAGAAGATGAAATTACAACTATAAAGCTATTCAATACTCCTCATTGTTTGGTATGATAATTATTTTACCAAATAGTAGAGGATATTTTTATTTTATTTTTTAGATAAAGAACTGTCAGTCATTATTATTAATAATTTGACTAGTATTATTTTTCATCTTTCTAATTCTAGTTACATTTAATAAGTTGCAATAAAAAGCAGCAAGAATTAGGAAAAAAGATAACACAAGCCAAAATTATTAATGATAATTGCATTTTGTTGAGTTTACCATGCCATGAAATAAGGAAGAAATAAGGTACCAATAGAAAGGAAAAAATAAAATCGATATACAAAACTAAGAGTTATACAAGGGACATAACTTCTTGGGTCATTGAACTTGGATGTAAATCTTTTAACACCTCTGCATCTTCTCATATTACTATCACATTTATTTCCATACTTATGAAAGCATAATACAAAAAAGAGTTTAACATGCCAGTAAAAGTCTTTTGAACCTTTCTAACTTGAATTTGGCCATCGGTTTTGTCATCACATCAGCAATCATATCTGTGATCAGACAATAAATAATTTCTATTTTATTATACAACACATCTCTAACAAAATGATATTTGATATATATATGTTTGCACCTCTGTTAATTTACAGGGTCTCTAGAGAGTGCAATTGCAACTTGGTTATTACCAAGTAGTTTCACTGGTTCTTCTCGGTTTTCCTTAGTAGAATAAACCCATTTATTGCTTACTGTCTTTTTGCCTTCAAGTAAATGTGTCAGTTCAAAAACATTATTTTCCTTTAGAAATTCTATTTCCTCTTGCATTGCTTCAATCCAGCAGTGTGCCTTTGAGAAAGTTATCACTTCTTCATATGTATGTGGTATATTACATGTGGCTCTATAAGAGTAATTAGTATTGATTAATACCAGGTCACTGTCATCCTCTGCATTCCCTATGTAATCATTCAAGTTTGGAGGAACTCTTCTTTCCTTTCAGGTGTAATTCCATAGTTTGCTATCTTCCTTGATCTGTATATTGTCTTCTGAATCAGATATCTTTATTTGTAGGTCTGGAGTTACAAATGATTTCTGGTTGTGTATATACTTCTTTTAGAAGTTTTTATCATCATCATTTGTTTGGTCAGTCTGAGTTTGTTTGTCAAGTTACTAACAAATTTCATTTGCTGATACTTGAACTCTTTTATTCTTAAGATAAAAGACCATATATGAAAGACTTTTTCTATCATATTCAACAAATATCCTTTTTTCCCATTTCAGATCTAACTTTTTCTTCAAGTTTGTGTAGATATAACATGCTGCACTAAAAATGTTCATTTTTGAGAGGACAGGCTTCCTTTTTATTATCATAGATGTCATAATAGCATAAGTCTATCAGCTTCTACCCAAGTTACTTTTGATAATTATGTATCTAGCCATTTCAAACAGGGTTCACCAATTCCTTTCTGCGATCCCATTTTGAAGGGTCAATAGGGCACTGAAATTTCATATCTTATCACAGAGTAATTTCTGGAAATCATTCTGACCTGTTATCATATCTTAGGGATCTTATCCTACCAGAAGTGGCAGAATCAGTTACAAATTTCTTAGTGGCAGATACAGTATCATTTCAGAAATACACAAATACTGCACTGGAAAAATCATCAGTAAATATGATAGCATATATATGCGTATTTATATCTACTGGTTTTCTAGGGCCAGCTAAATCAGTGTGTACCAGAGTACATTGCATGTCTGTCAGGTTGTCTACTTCTACTCTGGAAAAATTTTCCTTGGAAACAGGTTTCAGTCCTTGTTTGGAATACCTGTTTTCTCTTTCTCATTCCCTCAACCACATTTGATAATTTCTTAATGTCGTCATTATTGCAATTGTCAAGTATCCTGTGCTGAGAGTGGATATCATAGCAGTTCTAGAAACTGTCTTCTGATTTATTCTCGACAGATATTAGACAATATAGCCTGTTGTATGCACAAATATTAATTTGGTACCATTTCTTTATACCAGTTCATTTATAATTTTCTTAAATATTATATTTGTACCATTTGCCATGGCAAATTTAACAAAAAATATAAACTATGGGTAGGAAGGTATATATAGTGCCCTTTTTTTAGAGATATTGTCATGTGGTTTCCGTCTGTATCCAGTAGGCATATCTCAGTTTCACCCATTTTAATGCTACACCATTACTCCAAGTCCCAACAGTCTATAAAGTGGTTTTTAGATTGGAATGAATCATGAGGATTTAAAATTTTTTCCATGTCTTTTATTATATATGAAGTAGCCATTGCATCAACCATAACTACTTTACATACTATGGGCATTTGTGGGTGGTCATTTATTTTAAGATCAAATGGATTTCTGTTACTTTCTTGATTGTATCTCACCTTTTATATTGGTATGACTCCCTTTTATGAGTCAGACGTTTTATTGTGTGTTTAACACCACTGCCAATTTTTCTTATAATCATTTGTACATATCCTCGCCACATGTCCCTTTCTATAACATCTAAAACAGATCAATTCTTTTGTTGTCGTTTTAGAAAATGAATTAATCGATTTCATGATATTGTCATTACTTAAGTTGTGACAGTATTTTTTAGAATCTCTAAACTTCAAAGTTGTGTTTTAAATTTCAAGAATGTAAGTTCCTTACTATCATGAGTTACATAAATAAGAGCAGGAATTAAACATGTCAGGTAGTCCTTTTAAAACCAAGGCAATTATTAGACCAACATTTGATGTTTCCCTGGCATTTCTTAGTGCAGTTAATGTTGATTCTGTTCTTATAATATAGCCTGTTACACTTTTAGTCGGTTGCTTTTTAAATGACTAATTCGGTATAAAGAGAAATAATTTTGGGTTTCCCCTTACCAAAATAATGTCACATAATATCTGCAGAGCTTCTCTTCCATTGTCTGATGCTCCTCTCATGATCAAGGACAGGCTTTTGTCATCCAGAACCTGTATGAATTTGGTATAAGCATCCTTATTCCTGTCTGTATCTGTTTCCATTCCATTCAGATTTTGGCCTAAAATGGCCTCCTTTAAACCTAACATGTGTAAATGGCCCAGAAATTTTTGTTTCTCAAATTTTATATTTGGTCTCATTTCTGTCAAATAGTAACCTTTTCCACTGACTTCCATCATCCTTTCTCCTGGCACCATAATCTGTTGAGTTTTCCATGCCATGAAATAAGGATTAAATAAGGTGCAATTATATGAAGGAAAAATAACATGTCCATTGTCATAGAAAGGAAAAATACAATTGATTTATTCAACAAAACAGAAGAGCTGTACAAGTGAGATAACTACTTGGATACATCTTTAAATGTATTTAACAATCAAATATTTTACAAATGTTAAATAAGATATAGTTGTTTAGATAAATATTTGTCATTGAACTATTTGATGGATATTTAATATTTCTCAATTGAATTAATTGTTCCAAATGTTTTTCTTTTTTTTGTTTTTTGTTGTTGTTGTTTACATTTGAACTCCTTCATGTTCTTGATATTGGTAATATTTTAATCAATCCCCAGTGTTTGAATAATCTGTAAGATAAAAAGAAAAATATTATTTCTTCAGATAAGGAAATAAAAAACAACATGCAGAAGAATTCCAATTCTTTGAATAAAACTTTAAATGTTAATAACTCTTCACAAAGTTAGAAACAATTTTGAAGAAATAAAATTCAAATAAAAATATCTTTTTTGCATTAATTTGAACTTAAGTTTTCATAGTTTTCATAATGTCAATGATTAATATTTTCTCTAACTCAACTTTAATGGAAATTTTAATCACAACTCATATTAATATCATTATTTGTATACACAGTTTTATTGTGTGTTTAACCTATTTGAAACTATTTTTGAATCTATTAAATAAAAATACACATACGTACAAGAAATCTACATAAAACATTTTTTTAAGTGTGGAAGTGTAATGAACTGAATGTCTATTTTGTGTTATACATAAACAGATAGAGCTTATAGATAATTATATAAACCTGTTATTTATATAATCTATCATATCATGGGTATTATATATATATATATATATATATATATATATATATATATGGAAGTAAATGATGGAGTAATATCCAACAATATAGAGAAAAAATTTATAACAGGGTAATCCAAACAGAAGGAAAGATTTAGTGAGAAACAAAGTGAACACTATAGTGCTTCAGTTCTAATGAACCATCACCAGGACTGGGAGGGATGATATTAGTGATGTTAAATCAATGATGGAAGTTTTAAAAATTATACAAAAACTTAGGGAAAATTTATGTATCAGGAAAAAGTTGGCAGTTTAAACAGTAAATCAATGTTTGTTTTTAAAATTGTCATGTGACTTATTAGGGATATTGTATAGAATATATATGTTCCATTTGTTCATCAAGAAAAATTTCAAATCAAAAAGAGGAAGGAAAAGAGAAAGAAAAGGAAGAAGGAAGGAAGAGAGAGAAGAAGAAGAAAACAGAAGTAATTGGAGATAAAAGGATAGAAGAAAGGCAGGTGGGGAAAAGGAGAAAGAAAAGGAAGAAGGAAGGAAGAGAGAGAAGAAGAAGAAAACAGAAGAAATTGGAGATAAAAGGATAGAAGAAAGGCAGGTGGGGAAAAGGAGAAAGAAAAGGAAGAAGGAAGGAAGAGAGAGAAGAAGAAGAAAACAGAAGTAATTGGAGATAAAAGGATAGAAGAAAGGCAGGTGGGGAAAAGGAGAAAGAAAAGGAAGAAGGAAGGAAGAGAGAGAAGAAGAAGAAAACAGAAGTAATTGGAGATAAAAGGATAGAAGAAAGGCAGGTGGGGAAAAGGAGAAAGAAAAGGAGAGGGTAAAACAAAAGTGAAAAAAGCATAAATAGCAGAGTAAAAAGTAATGTAAATGACAAAAATAAAAGAAAAGAGAATTGAAAAGGGGAAAATTTATTGGTATATCTGTGTGAAAATTTCCTCTTCTCTCTTCCTAGGTTTTTGTATAAATTTTTTCAACATCCATCATTGATTTAACATCACTAATATCATTCCTCCCAGTCCTGATGAGGGTTCATAAGAACCGAAACGCTACCGTGTTGACTTTGTTTCTCAATAAATCTCTCCTTCTGCTTGAATTATTTTGTTATCAATTTTTTCTTTCTCACTCACTCTCTCTTTCCATATATATATATATATATACTCTTTCAATGACACTTGAATAACTTCCTGATTACTAAAAATCCTTTCAATATAATTGTAAGAGAACCCAGTTGTGTCTAGCCTGCCAGGATCAAACATATGTACTTAAAGTTACAAAAAAGGCAACTTGAGTATCCTCTGGAACACAGGGTTTGGTTCAAGCACCCAGATGTATGAGGGCAGAAATGAACAGACTGAGTTTCAAGTATCCAGGTGTATGAAAAGTGGAGTGTATAACATTGAAACACAGTGAGAGAGTGGCAAGGATTCTTTGGAGACTTGGAGTCAAAACCCACCCGGCATTTGGGTTGGGTGTTCTGGCAGCTCGTGTCACAGCATTCATGCCATGATGTTAGCTATTTAACACTTGGCCTCAGGAGGCCTTGCCCTCAAGTTTTACCTGATTTATAGGACAAAGTTCATTGCTTGGTATCTGAGAAACCCTGATAGGAAAATGCTGATGGGGCCAAGAATTTTTGTCCCTGCTGTGCATAAGTCTTAATTCGTGCACAGCCCCCATCATAAAATGACCTTTTGCTATATTCTGACATGGTGGGATGTCAGATAAATACCAGGTTCTTTGAAGACTCTTGGTGTCCAGCATTGTGGACAAAAAATTAGATTAGCATTACCATAGGAAACCTACAATAATTTTAGGAAGATCTAAACTAACAATGGCTCAAAAATAATAAGTCGAAATTTCTTTTTTTGTTTTTTTATAGCCTTCAAGCATGGGCAAATTGCCAGGGAATCAGGGGTTCATTTCTTTATACAATCCTACTTCTTAACATTTATAAAGGGATTTTAAATATTCTTGGATCTTTTTTAGATGTTAAGAAGTAGCACTTCTCTCACTGATCAAAATGTCGTGACTTGAAAGTCATTGAGCATTCAATTGGATATAAAAATGAGCCAAAAATTAGAAATTACAAAAAAAATATTTAATGTTAACGTTGAGCTGTCACAGTAACAATTTTTTTGTGAATGAACATGTTAAAAGATCATATTTCAAATTCTATATTATGTCAACACTAACAATACAGACTTGTTACAAAAAATTATGATTTACTTAACTGTTAAAAGGATATTTTGAAGACTTTATTCCTGGATATGACTTAAAGATTTCTAAATTGTGTCATTTGGACAATTTATGTATTTTAAAGATTTCTACAACCATTGATACACATATAACAAAGATAACCTTTTCTCCATATTCATTTTATTCAAATTATATTGCCAGTCAGACTTTTTTGCATGCTTCAGATTTAACATTGATTCAAAAAGTGAACAATTCACAAAAAACAAAATGTTATTATGATTATGTGCTAAAGATTTTTTAAATAAATTGTAATATTTACAAGGTAAGAATCCATTTGAGAAAGACTTCTAGTTCTGTATTCTACCATGGGCCAAGATGTAATGGCTTGAAAATCAACAAGAAATCTGATAAAGAAAGTAACAAAAATTGTAAATTCTAAGCAGACTAATTCATTTGTCAATTATAGCAGCAGGATTAGAGAAAAGGCAATTCACAGAGAAATTGAACTGAGTGAAATGGCCAAAAGAAGAATTGTGATTTAGGAAAGTTAAAAGGGAGACTACTCTTAGCACATACATAATCATGACTTGATGACTGACATGAATTCAGATCAGCTAAGAATGAAAACAAAAGAAAATCTTTCTTTCGTTTTTTTTCTTTTTTCTCTCTTTAGTTTACTCTGTATTTCGATTGACATTTTAATGTTTTCATTTTGCGTTTCTTGTCATTTGTTTTAAATTTTTGGTTTGAAAAAAAAAAAAGACCAATAACTTTCAATCCTGACATTGTTGAAATAAAAATTGTAGATTTAAATTAGTTGATATTTGATTTAAAAAATCATTTGGAATAATAGGGATTTTATGTATCGTTTTTGTTTAAATTGATCTGAACCAACTATAGTTAAGAACTATTTTCCTCTGAAAAGAAATTTAACTTTGAGCATACTGTATTTTACCTGCAACTAATATTTTTAAATTGTTATAACTTTCTATTTATTGTGTGTACAAACTTGATTTTTTTGTATACTAATAAAGGAATGAATGAGTAATATTTTGACCTAATGCATTTTTTTCTGTATGCATGTTTTGACATTGAAAAAAAAAATACAAACGTATTGATATACTTTATTTACTGTATATGGAGTTCTCATATACAGTGTAATCTATCAGAGTGAGATAACAGTATCATGGGAACTACTTCTCTACATGCAGTGATGTGTGTAAAACCTTTAGTTTAATAATACCATGAAATACTTCACTTTGAGTCCTATCACAAGATACAACACATCAGATAACTTACCAACTGCAGGCTAATATTAATAAATGTATCATAAGATACATCGCTTTTTACTTAATTAATGTTAAACAACAACAACAATATTCTACATGGTGGTAGGGGAAAATATGCAACATCAAAAAAACAAAAACAAAAACAAAAATCGGTATTAATTAAAAAAAAACAACATTTTTAAACCCGTATTCGGTCAAGCAATAAGCAACAGTTTAGTATTGCAAAAAAATAAAGCAATATAAAAATATCATGCAAGATGTTACTGAATGAATCAAACCTGATTCTCAAAAGCATACTGAAACTTTTATCAAGGTAACTTATTCAACTTTTAAAGAAAAAACATTCTTAAATGAATATTTTACTTGTAAGATATCAAACACAAACACTTCCTTATCTTGTTGGTTTACCTTTCCTTCAACCTTCCTATTCAATCAGCTTACTATTTCCTTCTACTCCCTCACACATAACCAGTCAACAACCCCTGTTTTTCTTGCCCATTCCTCACACTTATACAGATAATAAACATCCACAATCTCTAATCAACTACTATATACGTGTGGATACAAATATTAACCATGGCTGCAATGAACACTCTTGCTACAGATTGAACAACACCAAACTTGATGGAAACATTCAAACATTTTAAACAGCAAATGGAATAATATTTCATGGTAAATAAATTAAAAGCAGAACAACAAAGGAGTAACATGCTACAACAAGTAGGGGATGAAGGACTAAAAAATATAACACTAGACATTCACTGAGAATGAGAAAAGTTTGCTTGACATTAACTTTGGTAAATTTCTAGAGCAACTAGAACTGAAAGAGATTAGGTGAGTCATCTGAAATTAATGTTATATAGATAGAAAGAAGAAGAGTTATTAAATGACTTTGTGAACAAATGCAAGAAACTGGTACAAAAATGTTCATTAGCAGAGACTGAGCAACAGGGACAAATAACAAAACTTATTGCCAGCACACAAATCACAGATTTTCAAACGGAATTGTTAAGGAAAAATGGAGACTTCATTTAGAGAAAACCTACAAAAAATCTAGTACCCATATAAAACAACTTAGGTCTATGCAAATTACTTCCAATAAAGATACAAACACTGCTATCCAACAATAGGCTCACCAACACATCATTGGAAAGCAAAAAAAAAATGCCTCAACTGTGGAAAAAGTCATGCACTCTGCCATAAAGCCTGTCCAGCATCAATGAATCAACATGCAACACATGTTGTAAAGCCAATCACTGGACAATGGTTTGCTTGTCCAGCAGAGCCAAATGAAGACCAAGATCAAAGTCACATAGCCAGGCTCATATCAACCCAAAGTCACAGCACCAACCTTGATACAAAAGAGGATATATTCAGACTAATAGAGTGTACAACACCCAAAGATTAGAAGAACAGTTCAAAGGTCTAACATTTAATAGCATCAAAATATCTTCCATGTCTCAACAGAGTGACAAAGCCTTTGTATACCTGAACATAAGACTACCGAATAGAAGTGGAATACAAAGACTGTGATTAAAAATAGATACAGGTGCCTAAGTAAACATAATACTAGTCCCTAAATTCCGCAGAATTTCACAGAAAAATTAAATCTTGAAAGTTTTCTGAGCAGGAAAACAAAAACAAGAAAACTAAACTGCAAGTATACAATGGAACCCCATTAAAATGCTATGGTAGCATCAGTATTCCAGGCAAATACAATATCTCAGACTGGTTCAAGAGCACATTCTTTATAGTGGATGTAAAGCATATTCTTTATAGTGGATGCAAAGGACATTCTTTATAGTGGATACAATGGACATTCTTTATAGTGGATGTAGTCATTTTTTTTTTTTTTTTACCAAGGCCTTTGATTCCATTCACAGAAGGAAGATGGAGCAAATTCTACTTGCATACGGCCTACCAAAAGAAACCGTCACAGCCATAAAGATTCTTTATAGAAACATCAAAATGAAAGTACATTCTCCAGATGGAGACACAGACTACTTTGACATTGTAGCAGGAGTACTGCAAGGGGACACACTAGCCCCATACTTCTTTATCTTCTGTCTAGACTACATGCTTAGAACATTGATTGATACAATCATAGAAAACAGTTTCGAGCTGATAAAGAAAAAAAGCAGAAGGTATCCCACAAAAACAATTACCAACACCGACTACGCCGATGATATAGTGATTCTGGCAAATGCACGCACCCAAGCTGAAATCCTACTGCATAGTCTGGAACGAGCTGCCGCAAGCATTGGCCTTCATGTCAATGCCCACAAAACTGAATATATGTGCTTTAATCAAACAGGCAACATTTCCACACTAAACGGTAGCTCTCTGAAACTAGATGACAAGTTCACCTACCCAGGAAGCAGTGTCTCATCAACCGAGACAGACATCAACACACAACTAACAAAGCATGGATAGCTATCAATAGGCTATTGGTCATATGGAAGTCAGACCTGACTGATAAAAGGAAACGCAGTTTCTTTCAAGCAGCAGTCATGTCGATACTGCTATATGGATGTACTACATGGATGCTAACTAAACAGCTAGAGAAAAAGCTTGATGGCAACTACACAAGAATGCTGCGAGCAATATTGAACAAGTCCTGATGACTGCACTCACAAAGCAGCACCTATACGGCCATCTACCACTCATCATGAAAACTATCAAAGTTAGATGAACCAGATATGCAGGACACTGCTGGAGAAGTAGGGACAATCTCATAAGTGATGTACTCCTATGGAACCCTTCACATGGACGAGAAAAAGCAGAGCGACTAGCTCGAACCTACATACAGCAGCTCTGTGAGGATATGGAGTGTAGCCCTGAGGACCTGCCAGAAGCGATGAACAATAGGGAGGGGTGGTGAGAGAGGGTCAGGGATATCCGTGCTGATGGCATGACAAGATGATGATGATTATAGTGGATATAAAGTACATTCTTTATAGAGGATGTAAAGGGCAAGCATTTCTAAGACAACCTTCTCTAGAACAACTTAAATGAATTCCATTTCACTTTACAATAAAGAAAAACATTACAAACCAACAAAATGCTCATCAAACCCCTGTGAAAACTAAAATCATTAAAAGAGCTTATCCACAAGTATCCAGATCATTATCTATTATGTTCACTTTCAGATTAATACCCCTGGGAAAGGTATGAACTCCCTTATTCTGCCAGTTATGCGTTAAATAGTATCACTGGAGTTTTTCTGCAAGGATGAACTTGGCATCAAATAATCCATGAAGATTAATATGCCATTAGATAAAGAAACTAAAGCAAACTAACCAGATTACTTTGATAAAATTGGCTCTATGGCAAGATCTGTAAAACAGTCAATGAGAACATGCAACTAAATATCGATCTACCTAAGAAAACTCTAATCTCATTAAAAGACACCATAAAACAGGAGCTAGATATCATTAGAAAAGGGATAGAACCAATAGACCAAGTTCCAAGCCTAGCCTACTCACACAAAAAGATTGGGAATCTAAGAATCTGCCAAGACCCAAGACACCTAAATGCAACACTTAAAAGACCACATCACAAAATCTCTACCATGGAAGAGCTATCACATCCATTTACAGGTGCTAAGATATTTTCCAAACTGGATGTTAAAGGTGAGTACTGGTCTACACTTCTGGATAAAGACTTTCAGTAGTTAACAATTTTCCAGTCATCCTATGGAAGATACTGCTTCCAAAAGTGAGTGTATCTCAGGACATTTTCCAAATGAAGATGGACCAAATCCTGGAGCAAGTTGATGGTACAGTAGGAATTGCTGATCCTATTTACCAACCCCTCCGCTCGGGCAAGACATGAAACAAGGTCAATTTTTAAGTGGAGTTTAACAGGTTTGAATTAAGAGTTTTCCTTCTCCTAGACTAGCTGTCTCACCAAGGCTGAAGAACCCAGTCTGCCCTACTATTTACCCATAGCTGAAGGGAGAACAATTGGATTTATACCTTTCCCAAGGGTATTAGTGCTATGTGAAATGCAATCAGCTTCTTCCAGGATTTGAACTCAGGTCGCCGTGTCCATTTCATACGACGATAACCATTACACCATGGGCACTTGTAGGAATTGCTGATGTTGACACTGTCTATGCCAAAAATGCATGACAAAATTTTGCACAAACCCATCCAAGTAGTTAAAAGGAATGATCTTGTGTTCAACTCTACAAAGTGCACAATCAGGTCCAAAAGTATATCTTTTTTGGCATGATATACAGTGAAAATGGCATTAGTCCAGACCCAGAAAAGATCAATGACCAAAAGAACATACCACCTCCAACATGTAAGAAAAAATTACAAGAATTCATAGTTGCTCTTACCTACTTGCTGCCATTTATTCCAAACCTGGCCAACAAGACAACATTCTGAGAGGCCTATTAAAGAAAGAAGCAATGTTTCTGTAGGAAGAACACTGCAACAAATGCTTTGAAAGTCTCAAAACATTGATTAACCTAAACTCAACTCTTACATATTTTGATATGAGTGAAATGGTGACTATACAAATAAATACAAGCCTGAAAGGACTTGAAACTGCACTGATGCATAAAAACAAACCAATTGCTTATGCATCAAAGTCATTGCCAGGTACAGAGAAATGCTATGCTTGCATAGAAAGGGAATTTCAAGCAATTGTATTCAAAGATCCGACTCCTACCTCTATGGATGTCAGTTCAGCTTACTCACAGATCACAACACTACAAAAAACCACAGACTAGTGCACCCCTTAGACTACAATCCATGATACTCAAACAATAGAATACAGATCCAAGGAAAGAAATAACTTCAGCAGATGTACTAAGCCACCTTCTCAGTACTAAAAACAAGGACACAATTGTCGTAGATGTTAGAATTGATCATTTGAGATTCAACAGTGAAACTATGAATGACATGAGAAATAAAACAATATCTAGTTCTCAGTCAGTTACACAAGGTTATAATAACACGATGACCAGATTCAATGATGGAGATACCACTTCCAAAACTCTTCTATTGGTCACATGAACTTTCTGTCAATGACAGTACCCTTGTGAAAAGATTATGAATTTTGGTTCCAGAAATGCAACAGAAAACCATACTGAGCTAGCTTCATTACTGCTATCAAGGTATGGAGAAGACACAAGATACTTATACTGGAAAAGAATTTGTATTGATATTGAGAACATGATCAAGAAGTGCTCAATATGCCAGGAAAACCTTCCTGCACCACTAAAGGAAACTCTACAGCCACACAATATTCCTAAACAATTGTGGGAAGTCATTGGTACAGATTTGTTTTACTTCAATGACCATGAATACTTAATAATTGCTGATTCTTACAGCAAATTCTCTATCATACACAAAAGGACAAGAAAGAGTACAAGCAATATGGTCATCTCAGCCATAAAATAAATATTCGGAGAACATGGTATTCCCACCAGGGTTGTCAGTGACAACAGACCACAATACTCAAGCAAAGCCTTCCAAGAATTTGCAATAGCAATTTGATCATATAACATCATCCCCATGGTGTCCAAAATCAAATGGTTTTGTGTAGAGACAGATCCCAACTGTCAAAAAGACATTACTTAAGCCAAAGTTAGCAGAAACTGATTTAGTGATGCTATGTTTACAAACAATGCCTATCAAATGCAACCTGCCAGTTGAACTGTTGAATGACAGCAAAATAAATACAAACATTATCACAAAGATACCAACTCTGTGGTTTTCCAACTCTGATTATGTTCATGAAGAGTTAAAACACTGACAAAATGAACAAAAAAGATACCACAACAAAATGGCACATGATCTAGCACCACTGGTCCCAAGACAAATTCTATGAATATTCTATCATCAGAATGGAAAATGCCAACCAGCAACAGTATTAACAAAATGGATGAAACCAAGATCTTAGATTCTTGAATTCTCAGACAGATCTTCCAATAGACGAAACAGAGTCCAAATAAGAGAGAAAGAAACAGACACACACAAACATCTTCATTTCAACAATCACATCACATCCCTACCGAAGAAGCAAAGTATCAAAACACTTCAACATAAACAACATTAGATCAAAGAACTCCATCACCCCTGACTCATAACACTAATAGTGGCTGTGAAATAGATATACCACTCAAATACAAAAGTAACACTTGAACAAATAACTATCATACATTTTATTGGTAAGAGTTATGTAACAGTATCATGGAAACTATTTCCTTACATACAGTGATGTGAGTAAACCCCTTACTATAGTGATACCATGAAATACTTCACTTTGAATCCTAGCACAAGATACAACACATCAGATAACTCATCAACTGTAGACTGACATCAATAAATGCATCATAAGAAACATTGCTTTCTACTTAAATAATGCTTAACAACAATTGAATTCTAGAAGTGTGGTACCTCTGGAAGCAGGAGTATGCTCAGAGTGCCATATCAAACACTGTTCTTCCTTTGAAAAGTATCATAGTTTCATCCACTGAAAGTTCCTTTCCAGGTTAAAAGTATTCCTGCTAAAGTGGCATAAGTTTTTCAAAAGGTGGCTGGATCTTTATGTGCCCTATCATGCATAAAGTGATTTCTTGGTTTTGTTTTCAAGTTACCTGAAAGATAGGAAAAGGACAGAATCTTAAGAAATTTGTCTCCTGTTATGATTTGACCAAAGCTTCACATCTCAATAATAATCATCAGTAGAATAAATCAAATGATGAGTGTTTATCAAGCCCAATCAGAAGCAAAATAGAAATACCTTCATTTCATTAAAAGTGAATTTGCCTCTCTCTTTTCCTTTGCCTGATGAGTATATATATTTATCTCATTGACAAAGTTACCATTTTGTCATTGATGAAGAAACAAAAGAGTTGCCCCACAGAAATGCCATCAGATACCTCCTTGGGGCCAGTAATTTCCTTGAAATAGTCAACCATGGATGATAGTAACTGCTTGGTACATGGTTCTTGCTATCACTAGATTATTTCCCCATTGATATTTTCCTGAGTAAATATTTTAAAATCATCAAAGTTTAAATCAAAGATTATTTCTTCCAGAAGCTTTCATTAAATGTGGTCATTTTCTTCTGAAAAAAAATCAACAAAAAATCTATAATCAATTTAAAAAATTCTCTGCCTTATGTTGAGAGAAGAACAATGCAAATGGCATAAGAAAGTAGGCAGTTCAATCAAGTGAAACTTTTAAAATTTACTGATTGTTTCAGTCTTTTAATCCAATAATTATACATGATATTGTTTATGTATTTTTTCTCTCAACCTTACAGTAATATCCCAACTTAGAGATTCAGTCAAAAAGAAGATTGGAGTATATAGCTGCTAAAATGTAATAAAAACAACAAAGATGAGGACACTAGACCAAATAGATCAACGTGTAATAGTAATAGCATCTTATTTTATACAAACAGATAAGAGGTTGTAGTGTACAGTTGATGAAATGTGATAAAAAATAACGAAAAGTATAAAACTGATTTAAATGAATCAACGTATAAAATTAATGATAGCTCATCTTAGAAATTGAAAAAAAAAAGAATAGAGAAATATACAGCAGCCAAAAACAACAAACTAATCAATGTACAACAATAATAACATTTTTTTAGAAATAACGATTAAAAGAACACAAAAGGCTACAGATCCCAAAATGAGGAAACTGGTCATAATGAATCAATATTCTGGACTAACACTATATCATAATTACAGCTCATTTGTGGGGATTAAAAAGAAATATAAACAAATAAATGAATGCAAAAAAGTAACCATTTCCCAAGAGGACTCTGACAAGAAGCCAAATTGACATATGTCTAAAAAGAGGGGCTTCCTGATACAAAAGAGAAACTCTCCCTTAGTTACCTTGTGATACCTAAACTAAAAAGACCTTTTTCTCTCTGGTGCTAGAGCCGAGTTCCAAACTTAGTAGCATATTGTGTCTCTCTGACTAGTAGCAACTGCTATCGAACATACCCACTGAACACAGATACACATGACAATTATCACCTGATAATTCTCAAAAGATAATTCCCTTATGTTCTTCAAACCCCTTGTTTGTGGGTGCCAACAATTTTTATTGGTTCAGAAAAACATTCCCCACTAGGGAATGGTCATAAACTCCCAAAATAGAATTGAGTCTAAAGTTATCCTTGTTTTTTTCCTTCGGCTCTTAACTCCCTTACAGCTTCAACAGGCAAAAGAAGACAACAAGTAAATGGAGTAAAAAGATGAAAAGGAGTCAGTTAATAAACCTCAGAATCTTCCAAAAATATCATCAATTAACCACAAGCATGATAAAAATGCTTCATGTGCTCCATACATTTCAATTAGGGAAGAATTTTTCAACTTAATTTCCAAGTTTACTGATCTCAATTTTTTAATTTGATAATGTACAAATATTTTTCTCATAACCAAACTATATATAAATTCATGTTCATTGAATATTACAGCTTTAAATTTCCATTTATTCTAGCCTTTACAGAATTCTCCAACTAAAAAAAAGTATAATTCCCAGGAAGACTTCAAGTTAAGATCTTTGCTGAGAAAAATAAGTTCTTGGAGCATGGAATTATGACATTGGCTAAAAGGCGGCAAAATATAGAACAAATACATTGTTCAATAAAATCAATGCTAAAAAAAAAAACTGCCTTTCATTCTTAGTTAATAAACAAGAAAAATCTTTTGATCAGCTCAATACACAATTCAATTTGGAGGTATATTGGTACAATAGTTATAATTGTTGGAAATAGAATCAGCAACCCAAGTCCAGACCTTGGATGTTGTTTGCATTTCACTTTGTTCTAATACCCTATTAAAGGTATGAATCCATCTCTTAAACCCCAAGCTATGGGTAAATAGTAGGATAGATTGGGTTCTTTAGCTTTGGTTAGGCAACCAGTCTAGAAGAAGGAAAACTCTGAATTAAAAACTCTGCTTGAAAACTGACCTTGCGTCATATCCTGCTCATGGTGGAGGGGTTGGGTAAATATATACATATACAATTCAATCACTCAAAAATCATTAAAAACACTGATCCAAATGAAACCTGAAAGAACAAAAAATATCAATAAAACTCATAAAACCATTCTCTAATTATTCTGATGTGCACAAGTTTATATTAGAAAGTACAGAATTTGGCACCTAATATAAAAATCAACCATAAAGAATTATTAGAGGAATATTCTACTGTTGTAGCATTTAGCATGAAAATCCTTATAGTATGGTTATTAGACATTAAAAATAGACATTAGTATTCACTAATAACAAGAGTCCCTTTGATGTGTGAATGGATTTTTGTTTCATATCCTTCTTGGGGAATTTCAAAACTCATAACTAGCAATTCTTCCTTATTGATTCCAAAAACAATAAAGCCAAAGAATCTGCACCAAATAAATGCATGTATAATAGTAGCAACATTTCATCTTTAAAAAAAATCAGACAAGACAAAAGCATAAACTAGCTGAATTGGGTTAAAATTAATATAGAGAACCTGATCCAGATGAATCAATGTATAATAGTAACAATGTCTCATCTTAGAAATTTAGAGAGAAAGAAGGCAAGAGCTGAAATGTGATAAAAAACACTAAGGTGAGGGAACTGGTCTAAATGAATCAATGTATAATAGTAACGATAGCTTATCTTAGAAATTCAGAAAGATTATATCATACAGCAGCATAGATTTGGCAAAAAAAACCAAAGATAAGGAAACTGATAATTGTGAAATAAATCTATCAAAAAGTTTTGCTAGGAATTTTGAATGGTACTTATAGATGGTAAAACAAACATCACAGATTGAGTTTTGGGATATGCAGTCTTTTTCTTTTCTACATATAAGGAAAAAAAAAACTTAGAATTTACAATGGATACTTGAAAGAAACTAAAAAGAATCTTCTTTTCTACATACCATCTGAAAAATGCATGGTCATTCTATCAAATCATTCAGATAATGGCTCAAGAAATTTCTCTAAAGGGGAATGGACCATCGATCAAGACAAACAGAACTGAGCATTGGCATATATGTCTTTCTTTACTGAAAAGGTTCTTCACAATCCTAATACTGGCCCCCAGAACTGTCCATAAAACCATGGCAACCATTGAATAACAATGATTAGAAGAAAAGAAAAAAGAAAGAAAATAGAAAAGAAGAAGAGAAGAATTAAAGGAAAAAGTAAAAACAAGTGAAAAGGAAAGGATAATATAAAAGAATAAATGAAAAAGAAAAAAAAAGAAAATGAATAAGAGGAAAAAATTTAAAGATCATTAAGAAATGAAAAAGAAGAAAAGGTGAAAAAGAAACAAAAGGATCATAGAGAAAAGGAAATAAAAAAGCAGGAAGATAAGTAAAAAAAAGAAAGAAAATTAAAAAGATTATGAAAATCATTAAGAAAAGGAAAAGGAAGAAAAAACAAGAAAGATAAACAACAATAAGAAAAGGAAACATATAAGAAAAATAAGAGAACAAAAGAAGAATAAAAAATCAGATGAATAAGAAAAAAAAAATACATGAAATATAAGAAAGAAAAAGATGAAGTAAATAGGCTTAATAAAATATGAAGAATAACAAGTCTAAAAAGAAGAAAATTATGAGAGAAGAAAAGAATATTTGACAATAACAACTGCATTCTCATTCTCTGACTCAGCCATTTTTTCTTTCAATCTCTTTGTAGAATATAGCAGCAGCCATGTTTGAAAGGTGAGAGGTCTTCCTCTTTTTCCTTTTTCCCCTTTTGAGTGATGTGGCCATGAAAAGATGGCCAGTATAAGTGATTAAAAGATTAGCTCTGTTAGGCATTAGTACATGTGTAGAGAACATCAAAGAGATGGAAGAAAGACATGAGCAACACAAAAGAAAGATTAGGCCAAGAAGTAATCAGAAAATTTTGGTTTCAGGTGAACAGTTATTAGTTTCTTTCAAACATTTGTTTTTATGATTGATCAGGATGTTTTATAGTAACTCTTTGCTTGTCTTTGTGATCATCTTGCCCTCACAAAAATGTATCATTCATTTTTTTTGTTTCTATTATAGAATTTTGTATGGTTTCTTTGTGAAGGAAAAAGAAAACTTTGCTATCTTAATAGGTTTTGCAGTGTTCCTTGTTTAAACATTTTAGATAAACAGTCTTAAATAGTTGATTCTACTGTAGTCACTAATTCAAGTATACAAACTTTACAAATATATCTTCTTTTTTTTAATATACTTATATAGTATAATTCTAACAAAAAAATTATTTTAATTTATTTGAATTATTTCTAAGATAAAATTTCAGAGTCTATTGGTCAGTTTTTGTTCAATTTTAGTTTTAGGAATATAAAGAAAATAAAGTTGTCTTATTTCTTGTTTCAATGGAACAGTTGAATGTCTTGAGGGTAAGGTTAAAAGTAGTCTTCAGTTTTCATAGAATATATAACATATATATATTTACATAATAACCATAAAAAAGTACAGAGTTATTTACTTATAGATTGGTACTTTTGCCTCTAGATCAGAGTATAGTATCTGTATATTTTGCCAATGACCAGTGTGTCACTCTACATTATTTTCACCTATTCTACCTAGGATCAGAATGTAGTACAAGAAAAATATTACCCAACACACATACATATATATATATATATATATATATATAAGTTTTCATGCTGCATTTTAAAATATGAATGGAAAGAGAATGAAATCTTGTTTGATGACTGAGTTGGATGCGCATTTTCTAAGAGTGTTAGTAATCAAACCTAGATAAAGCATAGATTTTAAATACTAATTTTCAAGGTAGGCAAACCCTCTCAGCTTGGCAAAACAATCTTCCTACCACCTTTTCTTCCATCTGGCTTTGTGTCAATTAAAGCTAAAGTCAATTACTCTCTCACAATCTCTTGCTATATATATATATATATAGAGAGAGAGAGAGAGAGAGATTCTATACAAACATAGGTTATTAATATCAACTCCTTCTTTTTAATTATGATTTTAAAAACTTGAATTTAAACAAAAGAATTTGAAAGTAACTCTTAATGTAAGTGACATCATAAAAAATTGGCAGATAACATAGAAACAAACAGAGTAACCCTATTTACTATATGTACTATCAGAAGCAACATGTCCCTATTTCCAACAGTAAATATCAGTCAGATATTCAAAATCCAGATTTTGAACACCAACTTATAATGTGAGATACACAGAATTTGGTATTGTTAATATTTTCTACAGTGTCATATACAGTGCACCTCTAAATCCAATTAATGAATTCTGGAACATTAAAAAGAATAATACTAAATGCTGAATGACCAAAACATTTGACAATATGATGGCTTTACCTTTAACCAGAGTTACTCAAATGGAGTAAGAATTATACTATCTCAAAGAAGCAGTTGATGAAGCAATAACTGCTAATACATAACTATTGTATATGAAAACATATAATCATATACAAAATTATTTAACTCAATCCCAAGTACAAGATCTCCAAATATACAGCAAAGTGCGAATTAGTTTTAGTTTCTAATCATCTGTCTTTTTGAATATTCGTATACACACATTATATAATATTATGGTTGGTTTTAGTTTGGTTTTATGGCACATCAACCATTGTAGGTTATTAATGCCAAATCCATTTTAATACATATAAAGGGTTCTCTTTTAAATAATTCAGTTTAGTTCTATTTGACTCATAGATAGGACCTATCTGGGGTAATATTATGCATTAAATGCCTGAGAGTAAAGAACAGAAAGTAACTATAAACTGTAGCCCACTGATTACATACCAAATACACACCTACATTATCTGATTTTAAAAAAATGGATGATTTGACTTAAACTAAGTTAAAACATAAGGATAAAAAAGAGCACTTTTCTTCTTTTAAAGAAAGAAAACACATTATCAAAACTCTACCAGCATACCACCAGAGATGTATAAATCAGAGATAATAAACCTTTATAATAGTTATTCTGCCCTGGCTTATCACTGAATAACAGTCTCAAAAGGAGGAGAGAATTATATGAGCCATACAAGTGTATTGCAATGGAAACCATAGGATGTAGCATAGTAGATGTGAATTAAGGGAGACAGATCCAAAGGGAGATCAATGGTGCACTTCATCTGATGCTGGGTAGAAGAATCTCAAAGGTCAATGACCAAGATCAATTAGTTCAGTCAGGAAACTACTGCTACTCATCTATAAGAGTGGTATTTATTAAAAAGAAAAAATAGCCACCTTAAGATTCAAATTCAAACTATACATTCAACCGACATCACCCTTCACATGGGTAAACAAGGGGTGCCTTCTGCTGAGGTTGGAGCTCAGCCTCCAGTGTTAAAAATTCAGCTACAGATCCCAAGTCAAACTTACTTAGATCTGAAAGTACTGTCAATAGAGCAAATTTTAATGTTTGAACATTAAATACAATAAACCAACTCCTTGAATTTATAACATCTTCTGCGATATGTATACAGGAACATAGATATTAACATAGAAAACTAGGACTAAAATACTATGATCCTGGTAATGGCGGAACATCAGCATGGAAAAACTTTGTTAATGCCAGCATTAGAAGTGTCGGAATGTTTCTTAATCCACATGCCATAAAATCACTAAATAGCATAGAGAAAATCCAACTGAGAATGATATGTGCTACACTTAATAACCACCCCTGCATAACAATTCTCTCTTGCTAGCAGTCGTATTGATACTGCGATATGGATGCACTACTTGGACGCTAACTAAATGGCTGGAGAAGAAGCTAGACAGCAATTACACAGGAATGTTGCGAGCAATATTGAACAAGTCCTGGTGGCAACACCCCACAAGGCCACATGCCTCCCATCACGAAAACTATCCAAGTTAGATGAATCAGACATACAGGACACTGCTGGAGAAGCAAGGATGAGCTCATAAGTGATGTACTCCTATGGACCCTCGCATATGGCCAAGCAAAAGCAGGACGACCAGCTCGAACATACATACAGCAGCTATGTGAGGATATGGGTATGTAGCCCTGAAGACCTGCCAAAGGCGATGAATGATAGGGAGAAGTGGCGAGAGAGGGTCAGGAATATCTGTGCTAGTGGCACAACATGATGATGATGGTCTCACTAATTCTAGTGGTGAAACAAACATCACCATCTTCTATAACAAGCTATCTTCTCTTGTCTGGCACATTACTAAATATAATGTTCTGATCATTGGTAGAGATATGAATACTCATATAGGCAAAGATGGAAATAAAAAATTCTGCTAGCATAGATTGCCAAAAACAATTGTGAATATCTAGCAGAGTATTCTCTCAAGAACAAGTTTGTATGCCTGAATACTAAAATCCCAAAAGAAAATTATGAATTTACACCTACCTAAATAACTTTAAAGCACAGCTAGATCATATATTTATTAACAAGGAGTAGATAAACAATGCTTTGAACTGTGTAGCATATTCCTCTTTTGAAGGAGTATCTCTGATCACAGAATTGTCACAGCCAAGTTTTGCCTGAGTCTACACAGAAATAAGAAACAAACAGATAATGCTTCATGATGTCTGGTTCTCACATGCCAATAGTGATATAAGCACTCAATATATGGTGACTATAAAAAGCAAAGAGGCATCTAAAAGACATACTCTGAATGATGAATATAAAAAATTTGTTGCTGCCAACTTAGAAGCAGTAGCTAAATGCATACCAAACAAACCAAGAGTCAAACTTGAATAATTTATAGAGGGAGAACTTGACACAGTACAGAAAAAAATGAAAAGCATAAAAACCTGTGGGTTTTGATGAAATACCTCAAGAAGTATAGAAGACAAAGAAATTTGATGACATAGTTCTTCAATTATGTAACACTGTGTATACAATAAGACTGTAAATACAAAAGAGAAATGGATGAAAGGCTGCATCGTGCTCTTCCCAAGTGAGGAGACCTCGGAATCCCTAAGAACTACAGAGGCATAAATCTTATTGCTATAACTGATAAGATTTATAATGCTTTGCTTCTTAATCATATCCAATCTGAAATCAAGAAAATTCTTATGAAAAATTGGAATGGCTTTTGGAGAAATCAATCCACAACTTCACAGATTCTGACTATCCATCAAATCATTGCATATACAAAAAATCTCACAGCGACACTATTTTTCATATATTTTTCCAAGGCATTTGATTCCATACACAAAGGAATGATTAAGCAATTATCACTAGCATATGGTCTCTCCAAAGAAATTGTTACTGCTATAATAATGCTTTATAAAACCACAAATTCATTGGTTTGCTCACCCAATAGTGATATTGTGTTAGTATAGCATTTATTCTAAGGCTAACAACAACAAATAAATTCATTAATACTTTGTTTAATTTTAATGAATTATCAACCAGCACATGAAACAATGGATAACAGTATAGTCCTTCCTGTGTATAAAGTTGAGTTTAAGGGACTTACTGACATGCTGAAGAAGATATCTGGTATTTTAGGGTTGTCTTTCTGAGAGCTTTTAATGTCACTGCCTCATGGAATGCCTGGTGGAATCTATCTGACTGGATTTTGGATTTTGCACCAAGACTTCTGGGCTCATCATGGGATTAGTATATCCAATCACAGACAGCCTCTCCTTCACTCACTCCACACACAGGAATTCCCCTTTTACTGTCCCAATAGTGACACTGATTTCTTTGACATTATCACTGCAGTCTTGTAAGGAGATACATTTGCAACATATCTGTTTATAATCTGCCCAGATTAGATACTACAAATGTTTTTGATAAAATGTTTATCATCATGGACATAATAAACTGAATCCGGGATAGTGCTGTTTGCATTTTATTCACATAGCACTAATGCCCTTGGAAAAGGTATGAATCCAGTTATTCTCTCTCTAGCTATGGATAAAAAGTAGGGCATACTCTTTAAGATTGGTATGGTGACTAGTCTAGAAGAAGGAAAACCTGTTAAACTCTGCTTCAAAATTGACCTTGTGTCATACCCTCCTCATGTGGAGAGATTGGTAAATGCATACTACAAGCATCAATGGATCTAAAGAAATAGAATGGTTTCACATTTAAAAAGAAAAGAAGTAGACAATATCCTGCATAATCTAAGACAGACACAGACTATGCAGATGATATAATGCTTCTTGCAAACACACCTGTCCAAACTGAACCTCTGCTGCATAGCAGCATTGACCTCTAAATGATTGCCAATAAATTTCATGTGATATCTGACAATAAAATAAAACAGACATTTTTCCAAGCTGTGGCTGTGTCAGTACTACTGAATGGATTCCTCACCTGAACTCTAACGAAAGGCATGGAGAAAAAGATTGATAGGAACTAGACAAGTACTGTTTTGAACAAATCCAGGAAGCAGCGTCCCTCAAAGGAGCATCTGTAAAACCACCTACCTCCCATCTCACAAACCATCCAAGTAAGACAAACAGACACACTGGGCACTGATGGAGAAATAAGAACCAACTCAGAAGCAATGTTCTCTCATGGACTCTTAGACATGGATGCACCAGTGTTGCCCGACAAGCAAGGATTTATATACATCAGCTCTGTGCAAACACTAGATGCAGTCTCAAGGACCTACCAAGAGCAATGGATGGTAAGCACAACTTGATGATAATGATTGAATGCCTTATACTAAAAACCAGATAGTTACTATTAACTGTGGTTCACTGATCATATGTATGCAAACTCAGCTTTGCTTTGTCTTTGATGCGACAAAAAGATAATGGCATATAAAAAAATATTCAGTCTGTATATTTTATTCAAGAGTAGAAACTGATTTAACTTCATTACTAGTTTAAGAGCAGAAAAGGGCTTTATTTAAATAATCAAGCAATCTTTTTTTATTATAATATCTATCAACAAAACATTGGTTTAATCATAAAGATCACAAAGATCAGGTGAAAAATAACACAGTTGTCAAAAATTTATTTAAAAAATTTCAATACATAAATTGAATATTCTGTAGCCCAATCATAAGAGACAAGATATTAGATATAACCAGTAACTATTGTGTAAAAGCAACAATTCACAAATGTAAGTAGAATTTATTTTGACAGTATAATATCATATGTAAGAAATGACACATATACATGTGGACAAACAATCAACTTTATATATATATTTTTTCACTTAAGGGTGTATTTATTTATGGACTATACTGTCTGTAAGGATTGAAACTTCTAGAATGTATTGGGTTGGTTAAAAATGTTTTGCTTTTTTTCATTCAATATTAGGAGTATTTAGTTTAACAAACATCATTCAAAAAGCTTACAATCAAAAGTTTTTTTTTTATCTATAACATTTATTACAGTATAGACAGCATGTTTTTTTTTTATTGTTGAAATTAGTTTAATTTAAAAAAGGTAACAATGAGACTTATTCATAGAAAAAAGATTTGTGAACTTTATAGCAAAGATACTGTGAATAATTAAACATAACAAAAGTGATTTGCAGAGTTTCAAAATGCTCCATAGTCAGTTAGATTAGTTGAGGTTGATAGTCACCAAATCAACAGAGTTCTAATCTTAGTAAGTTCTGTAAAATATTCTTATAATAATGTTTCAGCCAATTCTTTCTACAGCCTTCTCCAGGTAACTGATGTATTGATAGTACATTAGTTTGATTTTTCTCTTTATATGAATTTTTTCTTTGCTATTAATTTTTCATCATTTAAGATAAAAGCTGTCACTTATTCTGTAGAGATTTCATTGTTGGTGATTGGTGATTCTTAATAGGATATTGCTATTGACAACTCAGCCATATTGTACATCTAAATCATTGACATTTCAACAATACTTTGAGTGTTTATAATCTTAACTGGGTTCAAATTCATGAAGCTAATTTTGAAAAGTCTGTTGGCATTTACAGATCTTGGAGGATCTGAGGTAGAAATCAATAAAAATAAACTTCCTTCTCTGGAATTTTATTTTTCAATATATCTTTTATCATTTTGAGAAAAAGAGTCATTATCAATCCAAGAATTGTTTGAACTCATTCTTTATATTGCCTTTGTTGTTGTCATATTTTGTTTAGTCCATTTTACAGGCTTCTTCAGATACACAACTCAAGAAAAGAAAAAAAATCTATTTCCTTCAGAAATTGGTGGCAAGCAGAAAAGAAATGGTAGCTTATATACCAACTGGCTTGGCACATTCCCAGCATTGTGAGCCACACAGATGATTTTAATCCCCAATGTACTGTTGATAAATAAAACTAGGAGAATGGATAAACAAAATGTGATAACAACAAAAGCAATACAAAAACTATGTTCTTTAGTCTGAACAACTCTGGGAAGGGTAAAGATTCTTTTCTTTTTTTTATAATTTCAGAAGTGATTGTAATCATTTACTTAGCTTAGTTTAATTTAGCAAAATGCTAAAAATATGGGACAACTTATAAGAATCAAACTCACTAACAATGGTCTGTAGACTGTAGAATTTATCAGCTGAAATGTGATAACAACAGAAACAATACAAAGAATGAATTTCATAGTCCAAACAATTCTTGAAATTATAATGACTCTCTTCAAAATTACAGACCATATCTGAAAACTAATCCTTTTGCACTTTTCATGCACAGAATATATTTATTATCGCATAAAGTGGAAAAGGAGAGGTCACCTTATATGTAAGAGTGTATTATACTTGAATAAATAAAATAATTAAGTTTCTTTCTTTCTTTCTTTCCAAAACTAAAAATGCACTTTAGTGTAAATACTAAAAGTTTATTTTTAAATACATTTGTTAATATTTTTTGTATCTTATAAGTAAAAGTGTCTCCTTTAAAGAAATTACCAGAGTAAAATTTATGAAAATCATTCTTTTAATTTAAGTCATGTTTGTTTTGCAGCATTTAGTTAAAATCCGCTCCTATGAAAAATAAGCTATTTCAACAATGTTCTGCATATATTCTTTATTTCTGTTATACTATAAATAGCTTGGTCTTAAATCTATTTCATATAAAAAAATGTTCATACAAGCAATGTGATAAGTAAAGTTAAGAAAAATGATAAGCAGGAGTTAGAAATAGTTCCTGAGGGTAAGAAAAATAATTTGTTTTGGAATTCCAATGTGCAAACAGACTACACAGTCCATACCAAAAATAAATAAAAAAATGCCTAACCAGATATTTTGTGACAAGAAAAAAATGGTTAGAGACAGAGAAGACTGCAGATGTAACTGGGTCTGTTTGAGTACAAAGAAAAATTCTTAAGAAATCAGAAAAATGATAAAAAGATATCAAGATGATATCATTGCACAACTCAAAAAGAAAAAAGATAACACATTGAAATTGTAGCTATTCCCTAAATAACTTGCACTTTCAGAAAAACTCAGAAGTTTCTTCAAAAATTATGGAAAACATATTTGCACTTACCTGATCTCAAAAATTACTTGCTGAGATAATAATCATTGTTTTACAAGTGAAAAGTTGACAGCTAAGATATCAATTATACCTTATACATATAAGTATGTATATCAAAACTAAGACAATTAAAACTGTAATTCAATCCTCACAAGGTGACTAAAACTTTTGGCCTAGTGTCACACCAAGCTTAATAAGTAATAGTTAGTAAACTACTTTAACAGACCATTACTATTGTAGTGACTATCATCCTCACTGAGTGTCTTACATTTATCATCTCATACCATATTAAGGTAAACTTAATAAAAATATCTAATTGGTTGCATTGTTCTAGTGTAAATAGTAGGCTAACCATGCAGATCATTCTAACTGTAATCAGTAGTGGGTGGGTACTTTTACTTGGGTTTGGTATCATGTATTTCTAACAAAATTAGAAAAGAAATCATTAAGGAAAAATCCACAAGAAAATATTATCCTGAAATTCTTTAAGAACATTTACTTCAATGTTTATAGGTTTACATTAGATGAGCTTTTACAAACCAGCACACAAAATATTTGCAGTACAATTTATGAACTGAATTATTTACTTCATTAATGATGAGAAATTTTAATCATATATATATATATATATATATATATATATATATATAGTTTAAATATAATGATGAATATATCACAAAGTACATATGATATAATAGTTATATAAAAGCTGTTTATATAACCTGTAGAATTTATTAAACAAATATGAAAACTTTTATTCAGTCTAATGATTTCATAAAGAAGACATGTTACATTCTAAATGTAGGTTGGTTGATGTTTTACAACATATCAATTCTTGTGGTTTATTTAATGCTAAATCCTGTTTATATATATATATACATATATATATATATATATATATATATATAATGATTTGCAGGTAAATAGATTGTTGGTAATTTGATTTTTAAACAAGTTGTCAGAGCTCATTTGTTTACACACAGTTAAATAATTTCCAAGTATTGCTGTCTAATACTAATAATTCTATTTCTAACTAATCATATATTTGCCCACAGTTAAATGTTTTCAAGTAATGCTATTCAACATTAGTAATTCTATTTATCATGTATTCTTATGTAATATGAATAATTTAGACACAGCTGTATGGATTCAAATAATTAATAATAATAATCCTGAGTAAATGATTGAACAGTTCTATTTAACTGATAGATGGGACCGTAACAGGTACTCCTACTGAGTCAGAGTGGACCTGGGAGTGATGACAATCAAGGGGTACTTAACACTTACTGGAGTCTTACTATCAGATGCAATTTAGAGTCATACCCAGGACATTTGATGAAGGGGCACAGTTAGTATAGTCCACAGTCCCAGCTGACACGGTTATCGAAATGTAGAAGATGAAGAAATAAAACAATGACCTTAAGTTATTTGAATTTTATTTTTTATGAAACTTTTTTTATTATTAAGTTTTTCTAGTGTATCTTTCAATATATTTTTGTTCTTTTATTGCAGCACTCAATTTATTTTACATGCTAAAGCTGTTTTCAGCAGTGATTGGTAATAAATAAGTTTTCTCTGAAAAGATTTGATAAATCATCATCCATGTCAGTCAAGGAAGCAAGATTAAATTTTTTTAGAGATTACTACTTTATTCATTAGGAGGTGTGCTTCGAAATAGAACTGGTGACCTGAGTTCAAATCCTGGGCAAAACTGTTTTAATTCTCCTTGGTAAAGGCATGAATACATATGTTCTCTCCCCAGCTAGGAGTAAATAGTAGGGTAGACTGTTTCTTTAGCTTTGGTTAGGCAACTAGTTTAGGAAAAGGAAAACTTTGACTTCAAACCAGCTGTACTCTGCTAAAGAAACTGACACTGTGTCATATCCAGGCTGTTGAAGAGAGGTCTGGTAAATACATATAACAAGAACCTAACAGGTTCCCAGCTCATCTAGTAGTTGAGTTCCATGCATTTTATTTACCAAAATAAAGCATAAATAGTCTTATAATAGAATCTTTAACAAAACCATAGATGACATTATGTAAGGATTGAAATATCCAAGTTAGCTGTAAATGTGTTAATTTTAACTAGTGAGATTATGAGAGTTTTTTTTATTATTCATTCTATATCATTTCTTTTTCAGCACTAGCAAATTATTTGGGTACTCGACAAACATGGTCTTTTTAAGAAATGTTTTCTCCTAACAAGCTGATCACCAAATAATGTAAGTACAATTTAACTTTTCTTTCTATTTGGTCAATTCTGAACTGTATTTGAATGTAAATTGCTTTTCTTGATTGTTAATTGAAAAATTTTGTGAATTGAATGAAATTATTTCACAAAAAGAATTGAGCCTTTGTTTTGATAATTTCTTCTTAAAGTACTTTGAGATTATCTCTAAAAATAAAAAAAATATTATAGATTTAATAAACTTTGAATAAGAATTAGAAATTTGGAATAATATTTTAATAATGTTTACAGCCTTGAAATGATTTGTAAGATTTAATTTCATAAAAAAAAAGTTGTAAAATAATTTTTATCATTATGCTGAATTTGATAGCATTAATAACTTTCTGAAACTTATAGAAACACACACACACACACACATATATATATATATATATATATAAACAACATTAAAGGCATCAGATTCATTTCAAGAATTCAAACTAGGGTATTCCATATAAAGTAAGGTTATTCCCTGTGGTGTAATGGCTAAAGTGCAGGAATGCAACCTCAAAGTAAGTGAGTTCAAATCTCAGTTGTGTTGTAACATTCACTTTTGGATTAATACCTCTGAAACAGGTATGAACCCCTTTATTCCTCATCAGCTATGGACTGAATAGTATTCTGCAAGGATATCATTAGCATTAAATAACCCATCTAGGTTGATGTGCCATTAAACAAAGAAACTGAAACCAAACCATATTGAATAAGTGTTGGTATTGAATCAAGTGAAAGGAAGACATTTTAAGCCCACAGTAATATATTCAAAAAGCAAAATCAATTTTTTATCATCATAAAAACAGATATACAAATATGGTTTTTATATGATTGAATTTTGTCAGAGAATATATTGATGCAAAATAACCCTTCATGATAAAACATTATATAATTTATATATATATATATATATATATATATATATATATACACATAAATGACTAAAACTGAGACTAAAAATTTCATGCAGACAATAAAAGAAAATTCAACCAACCACAGATTTATGTATGTACACACACACACACACACACACACATATATATATGCAGCTAGTGGGACTTTCTTGTCATATCAGATGATCTTTATACAGCATGAAACTTTTCGTTAAAATGTTAGTTATTTGTATTTTAATATGATTTTACTAATATCTCTATTGGCACAATTAAGCACTGTTGCTATAAAGGGTGTTGGTCAACTGTATTACTATAAATTGTAAGATATTTTGGATATTTGAAAATTGGATTCTGCCAAGGTTGACAATGAAAGTAATAACTTATAATATTAACAATATAAGAGTAATAGTTTATAATAGACATGTAAAGACTAAATGAAAATTATCTATAAATCAGATTGTAAAATAGGGCAATTTTATTGGAAGGGTTTCTTCTTATAATTGAGTGAATTCAAATTATTTCTTAAGTTCACTTTTCACAATCCATCATAATTTGTTTTTTTAACCACTACCACAACCCTCATCATTGTTGTCTTCATTACAGCTGAATACAGTAAGAATAATTGTAGACTTAAGAAATATGATGATGAAAACAAAAAAGATGAGGATACTTGTCTAAAAGACATCAATGAACAACCATGGTACATTATCTCAAAACTTTAGAAAAAATAATTTTAAAAAGATGTTTTATTGAAAAACAAAGTGTATGAAATAACAAAATGAAATATTTTGTATTAGTGCTCAAACCCACATTTACACCAACTATTTGGCAAACAAACTCTTAACTATTTATTATCAACATTCATGAATGATTATTTGATTTATACAGCCTTGAAAAAATTTTTCTTAATATTTTCAATTTTTTAAAATATAAATTTAACATATAAGGTAAGGTAAAAAAAAAAATAATTAAAAAAATTAGAAATTCAAGTCCTGCACAATACAAATCTCTTGATAATTCTACATTAATCTCTGCTTTTTTTTTTTTTAATTTCGACTACTTTGAATATTAAATGTAATGAAATCCATTACACATAGCCAGTAATAAAAAACTACAGATTATTTTGTAATAATATCTAAAAGTGTTTTCTCATTCTTCTGTTGGAAGATATTGATTTAGAAAAAGACCTTTAATTCAATTATACATTATTAGATAGATTTGTTTACAATGAACAAATTAATAAAGAGATAGAGTGGGGGGTGGAGAAGCAGTGAATATCTTCAGTTCTTTATGCAAACATGTTCATACAAATAGCATGTATTAAGATAAACATAGAGATAAAACTTGCAGACACATATAAACAGAATAAGCTATGATTATTTTTTCTTAAATTCCTAATTTCCTCTTGAGTTTACGTCTTATTTCTCCATCTATTTTTCTCTTTCCATTCTCTACTACCTTTTAATTTCTCATTCATTAATAATGGTTGGCAAAAGTATTGTGCAGTTTTTCTTTTTCTTTTATATATTTATTTTACTTTAGATGATAAGCAAGTATTACATTGTTTTGTAAGTGTTCATAGAGGGGATCAGATTTCATTGCTTTGATATTAGCTTTTAATCAAACCTCCAACAATTGCTCAGCCATTTGCTTGTTCCTGGTAAATGTGAACAAAGAACCTTTAGAAAAACTAGCTGTTGTTTAATGAGATTTTTCTTTATCTCACACTCAATGCATCAAACCAAAAGTATATTGTGAAGCCAGCTAATGACTACAGTTGATTAAAACATTAATCTTAAATAAAATCACAATAGTTAGAAACATCCAATGTTTAGTTCTTAGTAACTCTTTTCCTACCTGACATCAGTACCTAATGACCTAATTTATTACCCTACCCTGTCAGTCAGGCTTTGAATATACTAACTGTAGAGGAGTAAGACTCCCTCATAAAAGGTTGTCTTGGTATGGCACTAAACGACATCTGATGGTGAGGCTCCAGTTCTAGAGCTCTGGGGAGTACAGAGTACCCCTTCATTGTAATTACTTCCAGTCCATTCTGGTCTAAAGTGGTAGTACTTGATAGAGTCCCATGTATAAGTCAAATAGATCTGTTAGAAAATTATTTGTATTTTCGTTTAAAAAAAAGCACTTAAGAAACAACTGCACAACAAATGTAAATATAAACACATAACAAACATAATTTCCAAATTTATAGACAGGAAATAACCCTAGACTAATTGACACGCCATTAAAATCAACCAATCAATCATAATTTAATACCATAACTGACTTTAAACTTTTTTTCTTTTTTATTTCCATTAACTCATTTAATTCTTTTTTAATTACATATTTTATTTATATCCTAAAACTGACAGTTTTACTGATCAAATATAAAAAGAACCAATTTAGTAAATATGAAGAGCTTGATAAGAAATAACTCTTTATGCTTACTGGTTTGTCAAACTGTTTTACCAAAAAAATTACATTCACACTCCTCTTAAATCATATAAATCTATATTCGTATGAACATCCACCTTTGATTATATGCAGTGGTAGTATAGTGATTTTTAGGAACTAGTTGTTTGGTTGGTTGGGTTTTATGGCATGTTAACCTTTCTAAATTATTTAATGCCAAATCCATTTTTATACAAATAATCAGTTCTATTTCAAACAATTCAGTTTTACATGAGTACAGTTTAATTGTCAAAAACATTTCTATTTCGGGCTATTCAGTTTTGTCAAACAGTTCTAATTTAACTAATTCAGTAAAGTATAAGTATAGATTTTGTTTACACTAAATGTCAAAACACTTCTATATTAATCAATTCTGTTTAGCATACAAAAACAGTTTCATTTCAAACAATTCAGTTTAGCATAAGTATGCAGTTTAAATGTAAGTACACATTTTAATCGTCAAAAACATTTCTATTTCAAGCTATTCAGTTTAATCAAACAGTTCCAATTTAAACAATCCATAAGTACAGAGTTTAGTTCTATTTAACCCATAGATAGGGGTCCCTATCAGGTGCTACCACTTCAGGCCAGAGTGGATCTGAGAGCGATGGCAATGAAGGGGCGCCTCACATTTCCCAAAGCTCCAGCATCACTGGAACCTTACCATCAGATTGTTTAGTATCATATCCAGGAGACTCATTGGGGGAGTCATACCCCTCTGCAGAGGTGCAGTCTACAGCCCCAGCCGACTGGGTAATTTAGGAACTAATTTTCTGTTTCTACATTAATAAATGGTAAAATACTTTAAGATAATTAATTTTTTTTTATATCTTTGTTAGACAGTGTTATATTCAAATTTGTGTCCACATTTTGCTTGCTTCTTATAGTTACAGTACTCTGGCCATTGAACCTTTCAGCATTCCTCAAGTGTTTGTCATAGTCAGTAAACCTGACTATGACGGACTCTATAACAAAAAATGAGGATAAGTGTCTGAGTATATTAGTGTATAATAATAATAATAATTTCTCATCTTAGAAATTTAGACAAAAACTACCATTGATAGATTCATCCAAAATGAGTTGCAGACAATGATTCAAGCAGTGCCAAATTCTGATCTCATGAAAATCTCTTAATTTCAACCTTCACCTCTGAATTCTTGCCAAAGATTACACTTGCTTCACTGGAACAAAATGCAATCAGATTATTTTTCAAATATCCCCTATCAAAGTCTGCAGACTTTATAATCAAGAGGTGGATATTGTTTCAGCATCTTGCCTTTTTAGCTAAAAAAAAGAAAGCAAGAAAAATTGTTGATGGAAAAAAAAATCATTATCTTCAGCTTTTACAAAAATGATAACTGGTTAATGAGCTATCACTGAAGCTTTATCAATGATAACACAAAGCTTTAAGTTTTGTTTAATTATTTTAGTCAATTTTTTTCTTTGAAATATGATCGATATTTTAACAGCAGTGTTCTGAGAATGAAATCCCATTCTCAAGTCTAACCCAAGTTTGTTTTTTTTAATTTATAATTCAATTTTATCTTTACTATTAAAAAATGGTTTGTTTTATTTTGTTATATTGGAGAGAGAATTAAAAACTTTATATGTGGTGTTTGTATATTTTTGGTTTATTCTAATCAGGATTTTGATAATTACATTATCTCCAAACTTCTTCAATTGTATCACATTTACGTAGAGTGTGTGCTTTTGATGAAAGTAAACTGGGTATGAGTCTAAACTTCATTCTGTAGCTTTAGGAAATGTATAGTCACTCTTTTGTTACCAGTACTCCCAGTTCCACTCTGACCCAAAGTGTTAGGGTTACCTGTTACATCAAATAGATCTGTTTTGAGATCAATGTTTTGAATGATTCTGAACTACATTGGCTTTTAAAACATTGATACTGCAACTAAATAAGAAGTGTTTACTTGTTTAAAATGATTGATTGTACCATATATAAATGGAAACCATAATTTTAAACTGATTTCAGCATGAAGTAAACCAACAAGGGTTGACACGCTTTAAAATCAACCAACGAGCTACTACACAATTGCTTGGAAATTATAAGTATTAGATAGGAATAATTAAAAACCATATAATTTTGTGCAAATCATTTGTATTAAAGATAGTTTCATGAACCTACAATTGTTTACAAAAGATAATTATTATTAGATACTTAAAACTGTATAATTGCTTGAAAAGATACTGACATTAAATGACTCAACATGCTATAAAACCACCCAAACCAGTAAACAAACAAACTATGGTTGTCTATTTCTTAATAAAAAATGGATGACTTTATTCTTTCTTAATGCTTCAGCATTATAGTGTGTTCATTCATCTGATACATGAATCCTTTAAAGTTTATAGATTTAAATTGGAGTGCAACAATCACTACAAAGTTTCTTGTTGATAAACAAGGTAACCTTTATATTATTCACTGAACTCCATGATGTCTTTTATATTCTAGCAATTTAGAAGAACATTAGTTGCAGAATCTTCATCTTTATCATGTGTTAAAGTCAAAATTTAGAATATACTGAGTGTATCCTCTCCAGAGGAGTATCCTGACTTTGACAACTGCAACCAGTAGTGAAGCTTCAGTTCTGGATAACTGGAAGTATAGAGTAACACTCTATTGATTGAAACTATATAACTGTTCACAAACAAATTATTATTATTGAGTAGGAATAGTCACTTTAAACCAAATAATTTAGTATAAATTATTAGTATTAAATAGAAATATTTGAAGCTATACAGTTGGGTGCAAATTATTAGTATTAAGTAGGATCAAGTTGTAAATAAAATTCAGCCATTATAAAAAAAGAAAAGAAAAAAGTTATAGTTAAATTATTTTAATATCATATATTGCTCTCACAGAAAATTATTGAATGAATATTGATTCCATAGGTAATTAACATAAGAAAAGATTTTTCCGTGATTTTTTAGCTAAAGAATGAAAAAAAAGAAAAACAATGATCTAGTAATCATTTTAAATGAATTTTATATATAATTTTAATCTATCTCTAACACTTTATGCATTTGTGTGTCTGTCCAAAGATTATGAAAAAGCCACAAGGACCTGATTTTTGCATGAATATTGAATCAGATTCTAACAAATTATGCAAAGTTGACTTTTGAGATCATTAGGGATGACTGGAGGTCATCAGATGTCTTTTCTGAACAAATGGAGGAACAAATAGACTTTGATATGAAGTAGCAAAAAGTTTTTTATCTTATAAATAGTGAGATGGACAAGGTCAAATCCATGTTTTTCACATAGCCAGCTGTATGTTGGATGTTTACAAGTTATGAAAAAAGATTCAACATATTTGTAAAAGATGGAAGAATGAGAAATATTGCGTACAAAAAATATTTCAGAAACTAATAAGAATTTTTCTTCATGCTTAGAATTCTTTCTGTTATGTATTTATGTTCACATTTCTGTATTGATTGAATCTTGCAAAATTATATATCAGAATTATTTCATTAAAATATTTCTTTTTATTCTAACCAACACTGGGTACTTTTGCTGGTGAATAACTATTTCTATCTTTAAAGAATATTAATCCTATTTCAAAGTACAGTCTACTAATTTTTTAGGTTAAGTTGTATAAAGTTAGTATAATTTAAATAAAATTAAATAAGCAAAAATTTTTGGGTTGATATGATTAAATAATACTAACCTAATTTCAAAAATAGCTGATACAAGTTGAAAAACTGCTGAAATTGATAAGTTAGATAAAACATTGAAAGAATTCAACTTTAGCTGTGTTTGACATTATACTGTAATATAGAAATATGGAACAAACAAATATTTCACCAATTTGGTATTTGGAATGAATTCAAATACATATTAACAATTGCATTATAATTACTAGACAATTTTACTGAAGTTCCAATCCACAAGCAATTAGTTTTTATGTAGTTATTCTATAAAAGTATTTAATATGTATTTCTTTCTCATAGACCAGCTGTTGTACCCCAGGTAGAAAACCCACTCTATCCTACAATTTATCAATAACTGGGAGAGGATAGACCAAATGAAGTCATGCCTTTCCCAAGGGCATAAGCACAAAGTGAAACACAAACAACCTCATCCAGAATTTGAACTTGGGTCACTAATTCTACAGTTTGAACTTAGAGCTGTTCTTCTCCAAACTTGTTATCTACCACCATGGCTAGAGATCTTGTTATTATACCAATAATATAGAGAGAAGTAGATCCATGTTTTCCTATGACAATACCCATTACACTAAGTGAACATGTATATCAATATACAATTGTATACAATTGCAAACAGATTGTTATGCTGCCAGTTTATTTTTCACTGAAAAATTGACTAAATTGAACAAAAGTAAAAAGTCTATTTGAAAAGAAAGTTAAAATAGACTTTCATGTTGGATTGGCCTAATTTTTTCTTCCAAATTGATGAAAAATGTTATAATTTTGCTATCATAAGTATCATTACTTAGTAATTCAGAACAAATGCCTTGTTGGATAAGGAGCACTCCAACTTCATGAAAAGATGTTAGATAAAAGAAGCATTAAATTTATTATAATCCAGAAATTGGTTCTGTGAATTTCTGTAACCATTTTATATGACTGACTATGTTTAACTCAAATTCATCAAGTTCACAAAATTCTTAGGTGAATTCCAATAGAATTCTATCAAGTGTTCATTTGCTCTCCACAAATATGAAACAGAATCAGTGTTTAGTATGGAGGCATCCATTTGAATGTAAGGTTACATTATATGGTGAGCCGTGCAAAACTTCTCCATATCCCTGGGTCATTATAAGATACATTATAAAGTACACTTAACCTTTATTCTTCCTTCTTAGTGCAATAGAGGAAGATGTTTTCTGGAGGATAGATCTCTGAACATCAGGCATCAAGATGATTTTTAGCCACACCAGAAATATTCAGTTTCTTATTATGGATGAGTTATGGAGTTTATAGTAAAGTCAGAGCATTGATGAGGAACGCTAAAACCTTGCCTATATAAAATCAGACTTAAATACAATCAATGTTAAAATATATCTTTTATTATTTCATTTTTCCTCTTGTGGCAAAATTTCTTGTCATTATATAGGTTATTATTGTTTCATGAAAAATATCATGAATTACATAAACAGCTAGTTATGTAGAATACAAAGTGTTATCTCCTTTCAGGACTTAGATCATCATGGTTTTCCACAGCTTCTTTTACAAGTAAACTATACAGCACCAGAACTTTGTTGGATTACAGTAGTTTCTGTCATCTTCTCTACAGTTTGAACTCAGAGCTGTTCTTCTCCTAGACTAGTTACCCACCACCATGGCTAGAGATCTCATTTAGCCTTGCTATCAACACGCGGCTAACAAAGGCATGGACAGCTATCGATAGGCTATCGATTATATGGAAATCAGATTTGACTGATAAAATGAAACGCAGTTTCTTCCAGACAGCGGTTGTATCGATACTGCTGTATGGATGCTTTACTTGGACACTAACTAAACGGCTGGAGAAGAAGCTGGATGACAATTAAACAAGAATGCTGTGAGCAATATTGAACAAGTCCTGGCGGCAACACGCCATAAGGCACCAACTATACAGTCACCTGCCTCCCATCACGAAAACTATTCAAGTTAGACAAACCAGACATGCAGGACACTGCTGGAGAAGCAGGGATGAGCTCATAAGTAATGTACTCCTATGGACCCCCACAAATAGCAGAGCAAAAGCAGGACAAACAGCTCGAACATACATTCAGCAGCTACGTGAGGATACGGAATGTAGCCCTGAAGACCTGCCCGAGGCGATGACCGATAGGGAGAAGTGGCGAGAGAGGGTCAGGGATATCCGTGCTAGTGGCATAACATGATGATGATGATGATAATTATAGCCATAATTTGGAGAGAAGCAGATCTGTGTTTTTTTGAAGGGCATTAGTACAAAGAGAACAAAAAAATAACAAACTGAAACTCAAATCTAGTTTAACAATTCCACTTTCCATTTAAATTTAATTCCTCACTTTAATAAATTGTACAATAAGACTAAACTTATTATGATAGATGTTATTATGACATCAAGATGTCTGGGATAGAAAACGCAAAGAAGATATTTTTAAACATATAAAAAGGAAAAAGTTCATTTCAAAATAAGATTTTTTAAAAATTGAATAATAGAAAGTTTGTTGCTAAGAAGACAAAAATATGACAACCATTCAGACCATTTAAAATTTTATCAGTCATGGTTGATAATGGAGGTAATAGCTTTTTACTGCTACTGACTGGCAAGGTAAAATAGCTATGAGAGAGTGGTTGATTGAAGTGTTAATTTACACTTCTTAATCCATCAGTGTGGAAACCCAGTGACAAGACATTTGCCGAGATATCTTGCTAGGCAACAGAATCCAAGAAAAGGCTTCATACCCTTACCTAAGATATTAGTCGAAAGTGACATATTTATGACTGAATACTATCCAAATTGGTAATGAATATGTTATCTTTTTGCTGAAACCGCTTAGGCATGTAAAGTAGGCACGGAAATGTGGTTGATTCGTATACTTCTTCAGCCACTCCTTTTTTTGTCAATTACTGACAACACATTTGAAAGAAGACAGTGCAGAGAAAAGTGGATTCCTGCTTTTTCCAAAGGTATTAATGCAATATAAAAATGTTTTTTTATCAGAAAAGTATAACTTATATCATAGCATTCTATGCCATATCATTTGATTACTATCATTGTATTCTTTTCATATATACATTAAAATAATTGACGTAGTTAATGGTGGGATTTTAAAAATCATGAGTCAACATGGTGTGGCCAAGTTGACAATACCAATAAATTACCAATTTTTAGTCACCTACCATGTTCATTTTCACTTTTTACTTTGTTGAATAAATAAAAGAATTATACTTTATTGATTGATTTATCAAACTATATTTGCTTAAAGATAGTTGTCATTTGAATTTCTTTTTATTTTGTGGGGAGAAAGGCAGAGACTGTCTTATTTGGAATAAGATAATTGCCTATTTCAACCTGTAGATTGCTTGTGGTAGAACATAGGGCAGTAGTCTTATTACCTCAATCATGGTCATTGGTGTCTACTAGCAGAGGCAAATGAAACATTTGCTGCCTCTTAGATCAGGCCTTCTTATCAAGGATGAGGGTGACTGTCAAGATGTTCAGACTTGTAAGATTTAAATTTTAATATAAAACTAAACAGTACCAGTTAGTAAGCAAGTATCACAAGTCATTACTAAAGAGGGGAACTCAATCATCATATAAAAAGCCTACAATAAACATGTCCATATCCTATAATCTACACTTGTGGGAAGATAGATAAATATCACATTCACCGCAAGAATAATGCTTATCATTGTTAGTAATAATATATATATATACATATATATATATATCTTTTATTCCCAACAAAAAAGTGACAATATACACCTGTGATGATGGTGCTATGGTTTCAGTAGCAAATAGGTTTTTATAGAGCAGGGTTGCTAGATCTTCGTTCACTTGTTTTTTTTTCTAATTGAATTTTCCCTCTCTTGGGCTGGTTGCCAACTATAGTTAGAGAATCCAGTCTGCCTTGAAGAGAGAAAGAGGAGAATTTATGTCTTTTTCTATGACATTCTTGTGTAGTTATTACAAACTCTTTTTTAGTCAGATTTGGAACTTGTCTCTAATTCCATCATGTTAACCATTAGTTAACTCATACCTCTACCTAAACATATTGGTATATAAAAATATTTTGCTTTTTTATGATTTCATAACTTATATATAATTAAAATCAAATATTCAGTCATGCATTCTTTTTTCTTTTCTTTTCTTTTTTTTTAATGTAAACAATTAAATTGGTTTGGAAAAAAAATGACTGAACTGTAATTATGAGAAAATAATTTTCATGCAGCACTGAACACAATTAAAATATTGTTACACATTTCCTAAAAACTATTATTGATTTTCTAGTTGTGCCAATGATCTAAGGCAAATTATGTGCTGATAGAAATCTGGCCATTCATATTTTTTAAAGATTTTGTATGCACCAATCAAATTAGTAAAAAATTGCTTGGCTTGCAAAATAAGCAGCAAGTGTTTTAGTAAATATAATTGCTTTATACAGGTGATGCATTACTCTCATAGTTTTGTGCATTCATGAAAATTAAATGTAATTCTTGATCACTTTTAAAACAAATAATTAGACTATGAATTTGATTTTAAAATGGGGGGAAATTTTTTATATTTAAGCACTAATCAAGGAAATGGTAGCTTCTTAAAGTTATAAATTAACATTATGTACAAAATAAAAGATCTGTTGTTGGTAGTACTCAGAATATACTGACTATATCCCCTGTAGAGAGGTAAGACCCTCCAAAAGGGGGGGGGTCTTGAGTATGACACTAAACTGCATCTGATAGTAAGTCTCCAGGTGAGGAGTCACCTTTCATTGCATTACTCCCAGGTATACTCTGACCTGGAGTGGTAGTACCAGTTAAGGACCCATCAATGGGTCAAATAGATATGTTTAAAAATTATTCTTAATCGACTGGACTACATGCAAAAAAAAAAACACTCTTAAGAAACAACTACATAAAAATTGTGAATATAAACATATAATGAATGTGATTCCCTAACCTCATGGCATAAAATAACCTTAGACAAGCTAACATGCTGCTAAAATCGATCAATCAAGAAAAATAAAAATACTCTATATGCAAAATCTGTTCCTCATATTTTTTATAGCTTTGTTTTCTTTAACTATCTTTTTTACTCTGACATTTTGCCCAATGCAATCTTTGGTTTTTCACATATATGTATATTGTATCTGGTTTATAAAATTTGCTAAGAATATTTCTGAATATACAGAGAATATTCAAGAGACTGAATATCTTAAATACCAGCAAAAAGGCTACAGAATCTATAAGCCAAAAACTAAGAGGAAGAAAATGTAATCAGAATAAAATATGGAATTAGGATAATAGTTACAAATATTTATTAAAAAGATAAGGCTATAAACATTCTACTTGTAACACCCAGGCAATGAAAGCTTTTTTTTTTTCAATATCAATTTTTAAGGATTCCTCCTTTTACACTAGCAACTGTTCTTTTATAGTAATTCAATGTCTACATATATAATCACACAAATATACATGTGTGTTTATAATATTGAATTAGTTAATAAAATAATTATGGTTTTCAACAATCTCTTTTAAAGCAATATATCACATTCTAGAAAAAAAATTATTAATTAAGAATCACTAGAATCTATGCAAGTTTATTTATTCTGGTGTCCTGGAACTGATGAATTCTTTCAAGGTGTTTTTATCTGTGTTTGTTAAAGGTCTTTTCTTACAAGAAGTTGTTGAAATACTTAAGTCATAGTTAATTGGATAGAAATCTGATGAGTAAGCTGGGTGAGGTAGCATTTCATAGCCCAGTTTAACAGATTTATTTGTGAGACATTTGATCAGGTGTTATCATGGTTTAAACTTGTCCCTTTTGATTGATCTATGTTGGACATAAAAATGTTGCAGTCCCTGTTGAATTTGATCAAAAATGCACTATTTTTGTTGTGCAAAAGAAACACAGAGTAGACTTCATAACAGTGAACCTTTTGATTTTTATTCAGCTTGAATGGCACCCAAAACTTTTTATTCTCTAATTTAGTGCAAATGTTGAACAACTATTAAAGGATTAATGATTAGTTTTTCTGCAGCCTCTTGAATTGTTTTGTGGAAGCTTCCTTCAGTAATAACCCTCAAATGGTTGTTATTAAAGATAGTCTACAATCTTCATCTTCAAAGCTCTTGTTTCAGTAACAGAATTTTTGAAACCAATGTATATATTTCAATGGTCTCTTTGCCAAATGCTTGGTTAATATTGCTAACAGTTTCTGCAACTTTAAATACCATTCTGAGCTCCTAAAAGAAAATCACTTAAATTGTTTTTTCAATCTTTAATTTGACAGCCTAAAATAAACAAGAACATATGTAAAAATCAGTTGAATAAAACGTGCACTTTAAAAATATATATTCCATGAACATGAAAATTGTTTGTTCTCAAAATATATAAAGTTTTAAAATTACAAGACCTACAGTTATTTTTGCATCAACTTTATATTTATCTGAGCAAACTAATGCAGTCATTTTCCTCAATTGCATGAATGAAAAGTAGAAAGATGAACACACTTAACCACAATGGATAAAACAGTATAACAATTCTCTAACCAGTTTTCATGCTCACATTGAAAAAAGCTTAATTGTTTGACAATGTCAACTCTAGTGCTTAGCAAATCACAGAAAATGACTAACTATCAAGATAAGCTTGGTTGGATCTTGCAAGGTTACAGTTTTTTTTGGTGAGGGCACTATTTTGATAGGTAATGTGGTTATGGGAGTAAGATCTACCTCCCTACTCATTCACCTATTTTCTTTGGTCAACCATAGTAACTACATTTTGTGAATATATTTAGGGATAGAATAGAGTGCAGGGATAAATGAATTCATGCCTTTCTTAATGGCATTAATGTAAATATAAATCACCTCACCTGGAATTATAACACACTTTGTTTATTTTGTTTTCAAGCTGATAATTAATACATCACCTTGCACCTTGAAAGATCAGTTTACCAAATACAAAATGACAAAATATTCTGAATCAAATTCATTAATACCTTGTTAAATTTTTCCCCTGTGAATGGAACCTCATTGAATTGATGCTTAATATTAGAACAACTTAAAAGCAAAAGCTATTTTTTTTTTAATTGTTGTTTGCAGGTTCCCAGAATTTCCCATTTAAATTTGAACTTTTTTGTAAGGAAACACTTCCCTTTTTTTTGTTAGCACACACAAAATAAAATAGTCAATCAGACACCTATGGTAAGTTTGCTTCTGTTTATGGGGGTGTTTTTTATACTATATCATATCAATTGTGTAGTAATTTTGTCATTTTAAAAATTTTACTGTATTTTTTGTATAAATCTACTGTATATAGTTTATAAAGTTATCTTTTTTTTTTATAATTAAAAGAAGTAATGTACATAAAAAGTGTTTTAACTTTGTCTGATAATAAAATTTCTAATAAAATAAAAAAGAAATATTTTGTTAAGCAAAGTATTGGTCTATTGGGCCTATCATAGTGTAATGGTTAACAATCTAACAATGGTTATCAAACCATTTAATGTTCCATTACTGTAGCTTTGAGGCTGACCAAACTATATCTGGTATTAGAATTCTATTCTATGGAACAATGTTTAGTTATCTATTTTTTCATACCATTACAATTGTATTGAGTTTAATCTTTATTCAGTGTTTTACACATATCATATAAACCTAATAAATTTTGATACATGCAACATGTGTACTTATATGGGAACATAAATGTTTATTAAAAATATAGAAATTATTAGAGTATCATATATACATGAGTAATAAAATTCAAAACCTATTAATAAAAAAGCATATATTTTATACAACATTAATTTTTTAAACATATCTTTCCTTGTCAATGCACTTAATTCAGTGCTTTTCTATTAATGACATAGATTTGTAGTTCACAAACATTTCTTATTTGAGATATAATTTAGAAGCAATAAAAATCATATGCTTTGTATATAAGTTAAAAATATCTAAAAAAAACATACCTATACATTTTAGCATATGAAAAATAATTTAAACTGCAGAATATTGTTAGTAATTACGTTCATTTTTTCAGTAAGTTAAGGATAGTCATCAATGAGAAATATGGGTTTGATGTTTCTGCATAGTGATGTTTTCTACATTATAACAGGAAACCAACAGATTCTCATATTCTCTTCAAATGCTTTTCTCTTTTTGGCATTTACTGTTAGTAAAAGAAGAGAATCCTAATTTTCCGCCCTGTTGGCTGGGGCTATAGAATATGCTGACTGCACTTCTGCAAAGAGGTAAAAAACCCACTCTCACTTGGCTACCTGTTGGCTGTGGGTGGCGACCTATAATGCAATAGAACAGGATCCTGTGGGCTGAGCAGTCTGAGACCTGAGAAATGAGGGGGAGTCCTTATGGTGTAATACCTAAATTACTGGACTGCAACCTTGAAGTAAGTGATTTTGAACTCCAGTCACACAATTATGATCACCTTTGGACTAATACCCTTGGGAAAGGCATGAACTCCCTTATTCCCCCAGCTATGGATTAAATAGTATTCCTGTTGTTCTTCTGCAAGGATGGCTTTGGCATTAAATAAGCCATGAAAGTTGATATGCCAGTAAACAAAAGAAACTAAACTAACAACTGAAATCATCATGTAATCTACAACACTTCAATTTAGCCCTTACTTGCTCAAATGGGCAGTCTCAGAAGCTTGATCCAATCAATCAGCAGGTCAAATCAAGTCCTAGTACCTTTGGGTTGTCCTGACCATATTCTTCAAATTGCTCTTTATCTTTAAGATGTCAGAAGGTATTGGCTAAGAGTTAATTGCACTGAGTTAGCAATACTTGAAACCATTCAACAGTGTGCAAATAAATGATTGATAATAAATAGAATTCTTGAAATCATTTAACTAAATGCAAACAAATAATATTAAACAAACTCCTCACTTACAGATCACACACACACACACACACACACATATATATAAGGATCATTCAAAAGTTTCCAGACTTTTTTCGTATGGGCACTTTTATTGATAGTACACACATGAAACTCTAGTCCGCTTTGAAGTAATCTCCTCCAGCTGCAATGCACTTGTACCATTCCAACAACTTCTGGAAGGCCCCATGGAAGTCCTCTTGTGTGAGCATGTTAATGACCTTCGTCACAGCCTCTTTCATCTCCTCAATTGTCTCATAACGACAGCCTCTGAGCTTAGAGAATAACCAAAAGTCACAGGGAGCAAGGTCTAGACTATAGGGAGGGTGAGGAACTGTCTTGATGCCAATCTTGGTCAAATAGTCTGTGATAAGGACGGAGTTGTGGACTGGTGTATTGTCCTGGTGGAAATGCCACAGACCTGATTTGAAGAGTGTTGGCCTCTTCCGACGGAATCTCTTCCTGAACTCCTTCCATAGGTTTCTGTGGCATTTTTTCCAAGTTTAAAACAGAATTTTATTGCATATTGTTCTTCTAAAGTGTCCTCACGTCCAGAATGCATTTTTGAAATTTACCAGCTGTGACAATCAGGCTTTAGTAGGGTGTATTCCAATTCCTACTGTAGCTGTTCATTTAAACCTGAAATCATAAAAATTGGTCAGTCATGTCATAAGATGTATAGCAATAAGATACTGAATTTTCAAGAGTTTACAACAATTTTAAATGCCTGTACAAAAAATCTGGAAACTTATTGAAGGCACCATATATATATATATATATATATATATATATATATATATATGGTGCCTTCAATATATATATATATATATATATATAGGATTTGGCATTAGATAATCCACAAGGGTTGATCTGCTGCAAAACAAAACCAAAGCAAACCTAAACAGCAATATTTGAAACCATTTAACTGTGTGCAAACAAATGAGCTCCAACTTGTTTAAAAATAAAATTACCCACAAACTATTTACTTATAAATCATATGCGTATACATATAAACAGGATTTGGCATTAAATGACTTACCAGGGTTGATATGCTATAAAGCACCAACCAAACTAACAAACAAACAAGAATCCCTGTTTGGATTGATATCACGTGAAATACTTGATCCATATAGTTTTTTAAGCAACTGGAAGATCCTCTTCTGTAATAGAAATCCAGAATGTATTAATAACTAAGACTTCATGCTGGATTTTAAATCCATGACCACTGGATATAGAAACCAAATCTTCAGATAATTTCAAACAAATATCAGATAAACATTTTTTGAAAGAGTTTCGGATCTAATAATCTTTTGTGTTAAATGAGGAAAAATATAAGTGTAATTTGTATACCAATGTTGTCAAGGGCTCAATTGCAGTTAGAGTCCTTTCTTTTATATTGGTTTTGTGTATACTTTTTTATGAGGTCCAAATCTAAATCTTTCAGCAAACAGGGTGTCACTATGCATAGTTTGAGAATCAATTGTCATATAAGACCTTTATATCATTTTATAGCTTAGACTCATACTGTTTGAAGGAAATTTCAGCAAGATAGAGGTCTTTATTCTCTGCCCTAAATTTCCATATAAGATTTCTACAGCATATTGTTGTCTTTTGCTTTATGAATAAACATCTAAAAACATTTTTGCCATAAGTTTGCTGATGCCTGATGAGGCCAATACAGAACTATCATGTCCTACCATTGTTGCTACACAAAAATGTTTTAGAAATAGGATGAGGATGATTCTTTTTAAGATTGGCATAAGTTACCACATCAACAATAGGAAAAGGTTTAAGAAGAATTTCAGAAGTGATGTTTTCTGGTGTATCATTTGGAAACTATTGACATAGATTGAGGATTATACTGCAAAACTTTCAGTTCAAAACTCAGCTAATAGCTGTGTTAGGCTATAGACTTATTGACCCACCCTCATATGTACTTGTTGTGGAGCTGATAAGGTTGTTGACCCCACAAAGTTACAATAAGAAATGTGATAACAGATAAAACAATGAGACAAACACAAAGAAGTAGAGGTCAACAAAAAATGTCAATTTCATTTGACAAAAATGATATGTTAACAAATAAATAAATCTGGAAGTGATTTGTTGGTTCTGTCATCTGGTTGAGAATGGTTGGAATTGGTAATGGTTGAGACAGGCAGGTCAGGATTGTTTCAGGACTGAAATGATGGTTGTCTGGTAGGGCTGGCAGGGCAGGATTGTCTTTGGACTAGAACAATGGTTGTCTGGTTAGGCAGGCAGGACAGGATCATTTCAGGACAGGAACAAGGTTTCGCAGTCATTAAGATAAGACTTTTGATTGTCTTGCCCAAATAAGGACAGTTTTGTATGCCATGTTTATGGGGCCAGAAAAAGGAGAACTGGTTCAACTGCAGGCAGGAATGTCATCTGGTATAGCAGCAGGCTGGAGCATCATCCAGAATGGCAGCAATTGTCAGGAAGAGGTTGAGTAAGGCTACTAGTCTGGACAGAGTCCACAGAGGATAAGTTCAGCTGCAAGCCTAACACGTGTTCACTCCAAGGCAGGATCAACCACTGAAGCAGGATTTGCTGCAAGCTAACATGTGTACACTTCAACTGTGAGCTTGCAAGTATTTAGATGCCAGGTTGGATCAAACCACTGTGGAAATGGGATTGCTACAAGCTTACATGAGTGCACCTTTGGTAATGGACCTAGCTGGATCAACCACAGTTAAGTGGGATCACGAGCGGCCTTAGACATTCAAACTCCTGAGCAGGATCAACCACAAAAGTGGGATCACAGATAGCAAGGAACTTTCCAGCTACCAGGCTAAGATCAACCAAAAGACGGGATCTCAAGCAAGTGTGAAAGTTTCTACAGGAGCTCAGCGCAGGGAAAAGAAGTCTGGTGAGTTGATGAAATGCAAGGTTGTGCCACTTTGAACCTAGGCCCCCAGTTACCCAGCTGGCTTTTGTGGAAATTGATTACCTATATATAAAGGAAAGGGGACAGACACATAAATGGTTTCAGCGGCAAATGTTTTGTGTTATAAAAATCTCATTTAAATATAATTCTTATAATACTACCGAGAGAGGCTTTTAAATGCTACATATTTTCTTAAGTGATTATAACGTAATTCAAAGATGATCTACTGAATTAATTCATTTCCAAAGTAGTCTTTGTATTGATGCAGAAATTCATTCATCTTATAGGGGTGACGTTGTTGGTGTTCTCGTTTCTGGTAGAGGGTGAAACAAAAATGCCGTTAGCTGATGTCACAGGGGACTCTGCATTTTCAATAAGTATTATTTGATTTGAGTAGCCAGTAGGTTACGTCTTGTAAGCTAAATATTTTCAAAATGAAATTTTATCAGGTTAACTATTACATTTTCAAGAGGTTGGAACATTAACAACAATAAAAAACAATCCAACTAACATTCGAGTGCATGAAGGAACTAAAACAACTAATTATAGCAATTATAATTGCTTACATCAAAGCATAATTTTCAGTAAATAAATCATTAAAAGATCAGAAATAAGACTATTTTGCTCTCATTCCCCTTTACTCACTTATTTTATATCAATTACGTTCAGTACATAACTTTATCCGAATTGTGATCCCAAGATAATTAAGTGAATAAATTACACCTCATGTTGTTGTAAACTAAAACATTAAAAACAAAAGCAATAACAAAAAAAACATGATATATTGAAAAGAAGTTCATGTTCACTTTTATACATTATAGATATAAAGAAATCCAATAATAATGATCAAGTAACTGAATGTTATATAGAAAGTATCACCCATAAATAATTACACCCTAAATATTTTTTCATAGTAGGTTTATTACTTATTACCAAACTCAGCAGCATTGGAATTTTTTAACCAAAAATAAAATTGCAACACCTTTTTAACCAAAATTAGAATTGCATAAACATATATAAAACGTTTACTTGTTTTTGGATACAGTTTCAAAGCTGTATAGCTAGATGATAAATAATAACTAATAGTACCAGTTTAGATTTTATAATCTTCCACTATAAATTATAAAATCCATGTATTTTTGGTTAGAAAAGAGTTAACATTTTATGAAAGAGTGTTTGAAGTGTACTTCTTTATGGGTGGTATTGTAATTTTACTTGTTCTTTAAAAATGTAAATGATATTTCTTCTTTTCTTAGATGAAGTGCCATTCACCTAATACATTCTTTAGGTTTTCTATATTTCTGGAGTCTGAATATTGTTTATATTATTCTATATATTTATTAAAGAACTATCTTTATTTTTAATATTTTCAACACATTTCAGCCCATAGGCTTTGTTAGTATTGTCTGAGAAAAATTGTTCTTATTATTCCATACATTTTTCAGATCATTGTCTTCAAATATAGCTTAGTTCCATAGTTGATATAATCTATCAAATACATATGTTTAAAAATACCCATTTCACAATGTTTTGGTTGATACCTACTTAAGCCTTCCTTGTGTATATATTCTATCTGGTCTTAGAATTTACTTTCCTGAAAAGCACTTTATGAATCTTAAAGATCATACTGATTGTTTTAAAGATAGTTTTAAAACAACAAAGATGAAGACAACAGCTTAAAACACAAGAAGAATATATTTATTTCCCTGTCTCTACATAGTAATTTTTCAATAAGGTAATTTATATGTGTTTATCATACTAAAGGATGGAGATAAAAATTTATTGTAGTCATCTGTGCACTCCCAACTTTTAACGACAAAATTCTGGAAAGAAATTCTTGTGTGTAATATGCATTGACTTTGTAGAATTTGTAGCAGCTAAATTTAACCTAAATTTACCATGGTTCAACATTTTATTGGTTAACACAGACAAAAAATAAGAATTTATATAGTTTCCGTTATGTCTAAAAGCAAAAAATTTATACAGTATTTAGAGTAAACACATGGGCATGTTCACAAAAATCTGAAACAAGCTTGTGGAAAAAATAAGCTTGCATTAGGAGAAGCAAAATGATAAACAACCACACTTTTCTGTAATAGCATAAAAAACATTAGATTCAGTGCTAAATATAATGCATTTTTGGTCATCCCACGAGAATATGATGAGGCATGTAGTCGAAAAAAAGTTAATAGTTCTTGTGTATAATATGCACCCCAAACTTTGGGACTGAAAAATCTGAAAAAATAGTATTTTTTATATTATGGTAATCAAATTATGATATATAGTGTCACAGTATATAGAGACATTTTGTATAGTGTTACCAATTGCTAAATAAGACCTCTACAGCATTCACAACCTTGAATCAACATAGTGTAAAGGAACCTCATTATCAGTGTTGTAGAAAACTGGAGACCTTATTCCCTGCTACCAATTGACAAACAAAGCCTTTACAACTACCCATATATTGTTATTGTTTTTCAGTTTTTTGCTTCATTAATAAACTTCTAAAAAGACATTCCACTTCTTTTGCAAGCCTGATGAAGCTAATACAAAACTATCATGTTCTGCAGGAGAACATTTGAGAAATAAGATGAGGAAAGTTTTTTTTTTGGGGGGGGGGGACTGGCATATCCTGCTACAGCAATTTTTGACTTTATGACTGTTTTTATTTCTCTTGATTCTGGTTCTACTGTTTTTCGCAAAGTGAAATTACCTGGAATACTGTCTGAAATTTATGTTTTACTATCAGCCATATGTGTTGTCTATTAGCAATAGCTGATACAAAATGAACTAAAAATCTTCTTTAAGGTATCTTCAACCTTTTCACTCATACTCTTCTGTTTCATTGACCTGAGAATTGTTCACTCAATAGTAAAACCTCTGATAGATGACAGTGTCCAGCCTAGTGTATGCGTGTCATAGAGAATATGGTTTCTACACTTGTAACTTTTGTAATTTTGAGGATTTGGTAGTAGTAATGAAGCCACTCTTATGCACAGAGAAAATAGTATAGAGGTAGCACAGATGGAAGTATCTAAGGATGTAGTAGTGATAAATGACCTATGAGCTGGAATCATATAAGAGGATGGTCATCATGACAGCTGTACTGAAATTTTATATCTATAATTTAATATTCATATAAGCATATAAATATCCATAAATCTAAATATTTGTATTAGATCTATTTAAATATTATATTGCATCATGTTCATTATATATTAAACATTGAGTATATTTATAAACAGTGCAAAAATATATTCATAATGTATCATATTTACCAGCATATAACATTCACATTTACAATACTCGCTATAGTATTTACACAAACTGACAATTAGAAAATCACTTGTGGTAGTCCCCATGGTATAGTGACTAATGTGTTGAATATTGTAGTGAGTTCAAACTGTCATGTGATTACATTCACTTTCAGACTGATACTCATGGGAAAAGTATGAACCTGTAGAAAGAGAAATAACTTACTTCAGAGCTCAAAGTGAGCACAAATGTGTCTTGTGTGCAGAATGCTGTCAGAGTGAGAAATATGGCCATTTTTGGAGTTACAATAAGTAAGACACCTGTCTTGTCTCTGGCGAGACAAAATTTGTAACATATTCAAATTTTAGCAAGTCAGAACTTCAATAAAATGAGAAATATGACAGTTGCAAGGTTATTTCTGAGTTTTGCGGGCAGCCGTCTTACAGAATGGACTGATGAGGCAAGTGAGGAGAAATTTGTGGTTGGACTTGGTTTTTAAGATTATCAATTGGAGTGATGAGGCAGAAGAAAAGGATTGAAGTGACAAACTTTGAATTTCTTTCTCTGGATACTACATGGTTAGACTTGGTTTTTAAGATTATCAATTGGAGTGATGAGGCAGAAGAAAAGGATTGAAGTGACAAACTTTGAATTTCTTTCTCTGGATACTACATGGTTAGACTTGGTTTTTAAGATTATCAATTGGAGTGATGAGGCAGAAGAAAAGGATTGAAGTGACAAACTTTGAATTTCTTTCTCTGGATACTACATGGTTAGACTTGGTTTTTAAGATTATCAATTGGAGTGATGCGACAAGCTATTTCAGCACCATCACTATAGCAAAAGTACATACAAGCAGTGACATCATAAAATCATTTACCAGCAAGAGTGATATGGTAGCGTGGTTAAAAAAGTGAGGCTGATAGTGAGACTTTAGTGAGTGGATGATGTGGTGAGTCTGGTGCCATTGTACTTGGTGGTCCTCCATATGAAGATGGAGGAAGACAACTGAAAGATTGAGGCCCAGTTGATGGAGGCATTGACAGATGATACGTTCACAGCATACAGGAAGCTGACCATAGTCAGGTGGGCAGGTGAGCATAATCAGGCAGTTGGTTGGGTGGGCTGGTTTCGTGGGAGTTGGACTGGAAAGGCTCACTAAATTGACTTTCATCACAGAGTTCCCTAACACCATCTCATCAGACTTTAACTGACACCAAATATTGAAACCCTGATCATGAAGGACCTAATAACAAGCGCAAAAGTACTGACAATGACTGAGGACCGATGCCAGGATGTAGTTGCAGTTGTGTGCTAACCCCACAGTAACTCCTATCCTTCACTGCGACCTTCAACCATCAGAGCCAAGTGTGGACTGCAGCATGGAAGTGGTCAAAGGACCGCACACCTAAGGGACTGCACAATTAGGTGTTGGAATATTCAGTAGTGGCAGAGATCTGAAAAGACTAGGAGCTCCAGGCATGGATAAGCAATGGCTGGCTCATGCCATGATCAAAAGAAAAGCTGGGACCTTCCAAAGGTTAATTCCTCTGATGGCCGTACTACAGCAGAACAAAACAAAAATATGTCTAGTGATAGACTACTGAGAACTCAACCATCACATTGACATATTCAAGGCTAATGCAGATGTTTGCAAAGCTAAATGGCACAAATGTATCTCAGCTGGACTTCAGGAGAGCATACCTCCAGGTACAAGACACTGTAGCCATTTCAGACCATGAAGAATGACAGGAAGAGATACTGCCAGACACATTTGGGGTTTGGCTTAAATGTGGCTCCCCTTATCATGAAGGCCATTATCAGTACAGTGCAGTTGCAGGAAGAAGCCGTGGGCTGCACAGAGAACATTTCGCTCAGTTTGGGTGTTAGAAAAGGCAGTCAGGATGGAACACGGTGAACTATGGTGGAAGCAAGGAAGCATAGCTCCAGTTGTTCCCAATGTTGTTATGCAATGGACAATCTTCTCATTGTGTGGGAGGATTGTTGGGAACCTGGTGTGTGGTTGGCTTTGCGTGGCTTGTGGAATACTCAAGAGAAGAGCAAGTTTGGTCATGAAGAACTGGAATGATGAGATGAGGGACACCCTCCTCCAGCATAGGATGTTGAGACCATGGATTCTGTACAGCAGGATGATCCAGCCCATGGAGATTGATGCATGGATGGCCAGGAGCTGAACATGTGAATCAATGCCAGTTCTTTAGCAACCCGAGAAGCTTTGGTGAGATATGAGACTCTTGTTGGCTCCAACCTGAAAACGGTGCCCAACATATCAATTTAGCTGAACTGTATGCTATGTTGAAAGGCATCAATTTGGCTCTCCAGTGGCAAGGAAGGTATCGCATGTGAAGACAGACTGTGTGTGTGTATCACTGGGTATCAGACACTCTGACAGGGAAAGCATGAGTATGTGCCAAGGCAGCAAGCAAGATACTCATCAGGAGGTGTCTGAAGATACTCAAGAAACTCATGAAGGAGTATGAGCTAACTGTGAACATGACCCTCCACAGTGTCTGTCAGCAGGATCTATTGACACAAAGTTAGAGTGAAGGAGATACTGGGACAACATCCCAAGGTCTTGGATCATATGTGGGTCAAGGTACCACAGAGCTGGTATACAACAAAATTTGACAGGGGTCAAATGACCAAAATAATCAGCCTACAGTCTTTCCTGGTAGAAGTTATGCCCTACCATGTGAAGGATCTGCAGCCACACCACAGAGTCACCATGTAGAAAGAAGACTGATAGCATAACATCTTCTCTAAGTAGGGTGGAGAGTTTGTAGCATGACAATGAAGATACGAAATCAGACAATTCGCCCAAGGTGGAAGCAGAAGCAGAATCCCCACCTTGTCTTTTCAAAGAAACATCTGATGAAAATAGCTGCCATCAGAATGTCACCTTTATAATCATGAGATTAAGGGAGAGTGTAGCATGAGAAATAACTTACTTCAAAGCGAGCACAAATGTGTCATGTGTGCTGACAGAGTGAGAAATATAGTCATTCTTTGAGTTACAATTTATAAGATACTTGTCTCCTCTCTGGTGAGACAAATTTGTAACGTATTCAAATTTTGGCTGATCAGAATTTCAATAAAAAGAGGAATATGTCAGTTGCAAAGGCAATTCTAAGCTTTGTGAACAGATGTTTTACAGAATGGACTGATGAGTGAGGAGAAATTTATGGTTGGACTTGGTTTTTAAGATTATAAATTGGAGTGATGAAATAGAAGAAAAGGATTGAAGCAACAAACTTCGAATTTCTTTCTCTGCTCACAATATGATCAGACTTGGTTTTTAAGATTTCAAATCGGAGTGACACTATAGAACCCCCATATCCCACACCAATTCTAGTTTAAATAGTGCTGCTACAGTTCTTCCAGAAGGATGAATTTGGCATTATAGAGTTGGTAGTATCTGCGTTATGTCTGAATAGCAATAGATGCCAATGGACAATTTGGACAGCTTATATGTCTTACACATCCGCCATTGAGACCTATTTGCATACCTTGTGCAAATGTAGCAGACGGTGCTTTCTAGTCAGACATCCCTGACTAGTGTTCTTCCATTCCTTCACATGCCCCTTTCCTCTATGAGACCACAGGATGTTTGGGTTGTGGTCGTGTATGAGGGGCATTCTGACAGTTTGTGAGATATGCCATGCAACTAAGGGGATAAGTCCCTGGGTGGTCATGATACTCTAGTACTTTGGTGAGATGCTTGGTTTGATGGTGGTTGATTTTGATCTTTGTCAACTTCCATCGCTGTGACATTATCTCCATCTTCGTGGCTCTCAACCTCCTCCACCTCCATTGGTACTATATCCTACGCCTTAGGTTGGTAGTGTGTAGGTTGTGATTCCGCGTGTTGGAACCTCGGTATTATCAATGCCTTTGCTGTTTCCAGAATTTGGGGGGGGGCTTGTGAGTAATACAGGCTATATATTACTGGGTTTATTTTCCGGAAGAAGCAATGGTTGTGCTGGGTTACTCGGTAATGCATACATGGTACTGCCTGTTATCAAGTGCTTCCACCACTCTGCCAGTTTTTTCCCATCAGCATGGGTAGGGCCCAGTCTGGTTCTGTATCTGAACTGGTTGGGTGACTTCTATTTCCTGAAGCAGGTGGCTATGCTCATTGTATTGTCTCTCATTCCTAAGGTGTCTTTTGGCCATCACTTTTTCCTGATAATGACTAATTTCATTCCATCATTTGTGAATTCTGTATTTGTCCCGATGAGCTGGAAGATGGTCTTTAATTACCCGGCCATACAACATCATTGCTGGGGATATGCCCAGATCTTGAATGGGGGTGTTACGGTGTGTCAATAAGGCCCTTGTGGTACTATCATAGTGTAGCCAGCTGTAACTGTCAATACTGTCTATCAGTATCCGCTTAGCTATTTTGACGGCCAGCTTTGTCCGTCCATTACTTTGTGGGTAGTATGCCGATGATGTACATTCTTTTATTCCTCAGTTATTTCGGAATGTGCTGTACTCTTGGGAATCAAATGGGGGTCCTCTATTGGATGATATTTCTTCTGGGACACCATATGCGCATAACCACTTTCATAGTGTGTCACATGCGGTCCTGGCATTCCCTGAATACATAAGGGCCACTTCTACCCATCCTGTGTAGTGATCTGCATAGACAATATAATTTTTTCCCTTCATATCAAAGAAGTCTGTCACAGTCTTCTGAAACGGGATCTCGGAATTTGATAATGGCATCAAGGGTTCCTTCGTTTGTGATGCGGCTATGGTGTTGTATGTTTTACATTGGGCTCTGGTCTGGTGGATGCTCGCATCTATCCCTGGCTCAAACAGCTGTTGTCTGGCTTTTGCCTGCATGCCATTGACACTTTGATGCGTGGCATGGAGTGATTCCAGTACCTCTCCCCTTAGTTTTTTTGGCATGAGGATTTTTTTTTCCATGATTGGTTCTCCTTCTACGCAATATAGTGCTTCTTTCATGGACCAAAAGTAGTGAATTGTTTCTGGCAGTTCATGCCGATACTCTGGGAACCCCTTTTGGATGTATTCAGCAAGGGATTGGCATTCATTGTCTGTAGCCGCTGCAGCCACAATTTGGTCCCATGTGACTGCCCTTAATTTGGGGTCATGCTCGTATGCTGAACTAAATGACGCCTTTATAGTGCTATCTATGGTCCAAGTGGCATCCCCTTCAATTGCCCTGGTATGCCCTGAAGCTGTGGGGTGCTTCGATGTACAGTCCAGTGCGGTGTTGAGCTTGCCAAGAAGGTGTTTTATCCAGAACCTGTACATTAAAGAGCGTCCTTTGAGGCTGAATAGTCTCAGGTTTTTTATATCCTCTATAGCTTTGTCAGAAAAGATTTTAATTAGGGGCTTATGATCCACTGTTACTAATAGTTCTGGGCATCTCAATATGAACATTCAACAAGCTTCCAGTCCATATACAAGTGCCTATGCCTCCCTTTCTACTGGAGCGTATCTTGATGCTGCATCACTGGTGAACCGGGAGCCAGCTAGGATTAACTTCCTGGGGTCCTCATCACAGACTGATCCTGCTTTGGTGGCACAATTGCAGTACTTCTGGAACAGGAAGTATCCTATCCCTGTTCTGCTGAAGTCAGTCGACAAGTATGTTGGTCTGTTGACTTTGAATGTCTTCACTCCATTTTCTATCTCTTTTATAATTTTTAGTTTTGACTCTTCAAATATCTTGTCAAGTGTATCGTCCCAGTAAAATTTCTGTTTTTTTGTCTTTTGTAGTTCCTGGAAGAGGGGCATTATTTCAGCTTGAGAAAATGTTTATGATACTTGATTCACCAGTCCGAATCTAACATCTGTTATATTTTTGGGTGTCGGGAAGCTCGCTATTGCTTCTGTCATTCTCTTGGTTAGCTTTATCCCGTCCCTCATTATCTGGAATCCGGCAAATTCCACCTCCTTTTCAGCAAAGTGGAATTTTTCTGGGTTAAAGACAATACCATTGCTACCACAGTGGGTAATGTAGTCTATTGTGTACCAAAAGGACGTTTCTATGGAGTCGTCCTAGAGTCTTGTATCATCAATACATCTGGTTTGTCTGGGCATATCAATAGTGATGTCATCAAATCGCTGTGTACATGCATCTCCTGATGCATGGAATCCCTGTTGGGCTCGATGATAACAGTATCTGCCCCATTCAATGATAAAGGTAGTTGCATTTTGTGCCGACAAAGAGAAGGGAAGACTGTGGTAGCCATTCCACGCATCTAAAACGGTCTTTCTGGTGTATGCTGGTATTAACAAAGCCTGGTTAAATGGTGATGGCATATAGTCGGTCTCTCTCAGAGTGGCAGTGTTGAGCTTCTGCAGGTCCATCGTGTGTCTAGGTGAGCCGTTTTTTTTGGTGCGACCACCATTCTTGAATGGCCAATGCCACATCTTGGTCAATGTCTTGTTTGAACCTTTTTTCCAGTGGTGTGGAACTGGGATTGGGGTGTGGACCACTGTTGGTTTGGTCCCTGGGATGAAAGTAATGTCTAGATATTTACCTTTCATAGTCTGAAGTTGTTGATGGGGGCCCTAAAATGATCCAAGACCCATTCTTCCAGTCAGCATCTATTTCCCTCAGTGGGTTCAAATTGAATGTTGATGTGGCATCCTCACGAGGCCTTTGCTTCATTCCTAATGGCCACATTTTGTTGTGAAGTCAAAGTCAGAAAATCAGAGGTTAGTAGGCCTAATTTCTTCAAGGCCAATTCAAAGTTAAAGTGAAGTTAAAATAAAACCCTGATGTGGTGTCCGACATGTCTATTGCCTGGCATATTTCTTTTGACCCAGCTCTGATGTAGGCAAATATTACCCCTCCTATGTCTAGTGGGTCCTCTATAATTCCCTGAATTTGGTGAGTAGTTGGTATCAGTTAGTCATCTGGGTACACAAAGGCCTTTTGTACTTCTTGACCACAAGAACAGGTTTAGGCTCCCATGTCAGCAATGGCAGTGACATGGTTGGTACGAAAGCTGTTTGCTTTGATGGGGGGGGGGTCTGAATTCTGCATGAGCTTCTGGCATCGGGATCACTGTTACAAATAAAAATGGTGGGCAATCCAGAAATCCCCTCTGAAATTTGTCCCCATTCCTGACAAGGTAAGGTATGGCCTTTGGTCGTGTGGCATTAGCTTTATCCCTCCAGTTTACTTTCTAGGATTGGTCATTGCTTCTTCTAGGCTGCTTCATACGCCCTCTGGTTGTGAAGATATGGGATTCTTCCTTTGCTGCACTCACTGCTGATCTGTTGGAAGATCCCTCTTTTGGTTTTCAGCACACTTTTTTCCATGTCTGAATATTTCGCAATTAAAGCATGTCATCTTGGTTGTGGGACAGTCCTTGTGATTCATTGACCCATTGGGATACGAATACTTTACACATCCTCTGCAGAGTTGGACATATTGTGGGGTCGGTGAGGTCTTAACTTCCCAGGACTGCATCTTGCAGTCTGAACTTTGTACATTAGCCACAGTAGTACGGTGGATGGTGCTGTTGAAGTAGGGTGTTGAATGGTCAGTCATTTCCAGACTGACTAGCCTATCGAACTTCTGTTACAGCATAACAAGAGTTGTAGCTTTCACCAATATCTTAGTTTGGTGGTCTGTGTTAGCAAATCCTGCCACCATGTTGTTTGAGTAGTCAACACATTGTCCACAATCTGGTTTGTTGGGGCAAGCGACTGTGAATTCACAAAACTTTGCTTGGGTCCACAGTCTAGCCAAAAAATGTGTGATCGATTTAGCCTCTGTCTATTTCATAGAGTGAAAGTTTTGCTGACGAACCTCCTTGTGGAGCCCCCTAACTGCAATGAGCTTTATATACTGCAATAATGGATCTTCTGAGGCTGTGTTCAGAGCCTCAGCCCCCATTAGGTCAAAGAGTAATCTGTTCAATTCTGGGGTGCACGCTGTTCTCAGTTCATTACAAATTGTGGACAGGTTGGTTAACTTGCACATTTCTTTATACCAGTTCCATGTGTTCATGAATAGGGCCCAGTCACCATTGGAGGAATCTAATTCAATTACTGGCTTTTTGGGCTTCTGTACATACTTGTCTTTGTAATGATGGTCATTAGTCATTCGCCTCCTTAGTTCAATGTTTTCTTTTTGAACTTCTACCAATTGATATAGTAGACTGAGGTATGACGGGGCTTCTGTCATAGTCAGCAGTGTTGCAAGGTCTTCCAGGTTTTTGCATCCTATCGGCGATGCAATATAGAGTTGGTAGTATCTGCGATACGTCCAAATAGCAATAGATGCCAATAGACAATTTGGACAACTTATATGTGTCTCACACATCCGCTGTTGAGAATTATTTGCATATCTCATGCAAATGTAGCTGATGATGCTTTGTAGTCAGACGTCCCCAACTAGTGTTCTTCCATTTCTTCACAGGCATGAAATAATCTACAAGGGTTAATATGCCATTAAACAAAGAAACCTAACCAAACCAAACCAAACCAAACCTAATCACTTGGCTTTGAGAGTTCCAAATAAGAACATTATACAAAAAAAAACACAATAATTTTATTACAGTTAATAAGCATAACATGCATTTAGTTGTGCTAAATTTCTGAAAAACACTTTTTAGTTTAATTAAATTGTTAAATAAAAAACAAGTTCAGAATCAAAGATATTGAAAAGTCAAACTTATTTTGCAATTTGTAAGAGTTGCCAAACTCGTAAAGGTAATTTGGATCACAACTCCAGGCCCATTTAGGCAGAACTGAAATCAAGAACTTGAAGCCTATTAAAAAATAGTTGATTTTCAGAAATTTCAGAAAAAATTAAGTTAACTATTTTTGAGAATAGCATTAAAGTTACTAGGTTCAACAAGCAGTACCTGAAGAAGGCAAGATGGCATCAAGCAAAATGTATATAAGACAATCAATCATCTCATAAACATAGACAGAGATAACAAAAGCATTCTAGAAAAGTTTCAAAACCTTTAAAGCTGGTTCTTTTTCTAATCTGGGGGGTGTAATGTTTGCAAAATTTTTTCAAAACTATATTTTCAAAAATATGGGCATACTTTATCTCAATGTTGATAAAATGAGACTCAAAGAAAATATGAAAATGATACTTAATTATTTATAACATTGTAAGGAAAAGTATGAAACAAAAAATACCATTGACAAGTGTAGTCCGAAGAAACCTTTAGTTTTCTATGATAGTTGAATTGGTATATTTTCCATACTTTTCATAATAAAAATAGGTTTCATATTCACTAGATTGATTATCATTTCTTATAATATATCCACCTACAGCTGTTTTTATTTTATCAGAAGGAGATGATTCTAAATTTTCCTCAGTGTCAAATATTTCTGAACCTTCCTCACAAGATGTACATTGGTGACCTGGCTTACCATCAAAAGCATCAATATTTACATTTTGATTTAAAAGTAAAGATGTCTGCTTAATATACAGCTTTTCAACACACTGTTGGACATTTATGAAATAAGTGCCAGCTGATCTTTGACGAAGTTTACTAAATTCTTTTTCTAATGGATCAATTGTAAATTGCCCAAGTAGTATATGGCTTGTAGCTAAAAGGTGTTGACATAGACTAACAATTCCATTGCAAATACAGTTTATGGTAGTAACAGTGTGTTTGGATAATTGTTTTATATGATTACTTTGACTGTTAGCCATATTATGAGTCATTTGATGAAACTCAGTGATAAAATCAAGTCAGCTGTCATTTGAAGGTTTGATTGAAGCTTGTAGAGGGTCATTGTGTGGTTTATCAATTTAAAGGGTCTTAACATTTAAAATTTTCCACCATGTCAAAACATCGTTTATGAAGATAGAAGTATCATTTTTATCCACATTGAGAAGTGCATTATATGCTTTTTTTGCTGAAAACACTCTGAGGCAAGTAGAAACTTGTCTTTGGAGCAATGGGACTTTCATTTGAATCTGAAAATTTAACTAGTTTTCAGATTCAAAATGATATAACTCTTTGAGATGTGTTCATTTTGAAACTCATTTTCAAAATTATCATCAAAGATTAGTTTTCCTGTTTTTTCTTTGAGCCACAAATTGCAAGTATTTTTCAACAGTTGAACATAATCAAAAAGTAAATGATTATTTTCAGTTAACGTAGGTTTTTCAGGGAGTGAGGGATATAATTTTAAAAAAGCTTGATTTACTTGGTTGCCATCACTTTAAATAGCATTCACATCAGCTGGTACAGAAGTGATGGCCTGAAAAATTAACTCAGTTTGTTTAAATAAAAAAACTGATATTAATTTTGAAATTGAAATCAGTCTTGTAAAAAATTTTGGATCCCCATTAAGACATACTGACCTAATACCAAGTACTGTTTGAGCAAGTAGAGATGGGTTGTCAACTGACATAGCAAGTAGTTGTTTGTCATGATATGATTATATTTTCTTGATATACGCTTCATCATGGAGAATTATGCTCTCTTTTTGAATGAAATTAAGAGTACTAAATACAAAGAGCAAAAAAGATTTTTCGTTAAGTTCTGAAACTTAATTTCTTCTAATGTTGACCAAGTATCAACAGTATTCATATGGTTTTTGGACACACTGCTAATATAACACTTAACTTCAGAATGAAAGTTTCGAAACCACAATTTCTTCTAAATAACAGATAGTTAAATATTCTCATCCAAAAATACTACAACTGGACACACAAAATCTTTTTTTATTGTTGATTAGACTTTCTTTCAAATCTGTATAATTAATCTAATTCTAAAAAAACATTAATTTCATCATCAATTTGGTTTTGAGCAGTATTGTTTTTTTTTTTTCATACTTCTTTGAACAGCAGTGGCTGTTGGTATATGACTCTGTGGCACACCTGGCCATACAGATAGTGAATTTTGGGGCACATTTTTCGATAAACTTCTATGGTATCAAAATTTGAACGCCAATGTAGTTGACAAATAACTGTATTGTTTATAAATAATCAGATTGGCATTTGGAACTGATTTTCTCCATTGCTCTCTCTCTTACTTTGTCTTTTGAAAAATGACAAACTGATATATAATTCATCTCTTACACACAGTTTTATCTTGCTGGTTTTTGTAATTTAATTTGCAAGACACAACACTTCCAGGGCATAGCTAGAAAGTAGATTATATTTGAAATGATAGATTGAGCTTCTTAAGCACAATTATTTCTTTTACTACTTCAAGTTAGGGGTAACATTTCAAGCCAAATTAATCATATTCTTAATCCAAATTTATACCCCTCCCCATACCAATAAGTTAAAAACATATTTTAGAGGTTTGCTTTAAACCTAAGCATTCACTTTTTAAATAAATTTTTTATATATTGGTTTTTAGGTATATTGTAAACAAAGGCTTACAAAATATTACATAATCTTTTAATTGATTGTTGAGTTAATTAAGTATCAAAATTTCTGGCACTTGTCAATATGAGATCAACAATAACCTGGCTCTCTCCCAGAATACTGTTACTTGAGGCAACACCTCTCTCTCAATTTAGGTGGAGTGCTGGGGGTTTTGCTCAGTGCCTGAAGTGCCCTGCAAATGAAATGCCAAGGAGAGCTGGCTTTGGTTATTTTTTAGACAATACCTCATGGTGGGGCAATCCACTTCAGTGCACTTTAATCCCAGCCTTCTTGTATTTAAATTAGTTTTATACTTAACTTGAGTAAATAAATAAATGAATAAATAATTACTTTAGAAGAACCTGAAAAAATGACAGAGCAGGATTTTGTTTGAATTAGATATATTAAATTTTATTATATGAAATTAAATCTACATAAAAGTATTCCTAGATGGATTTTTCATTAATTTTGTAATAAGAATATGATATTTAAGTCTTCTTAACTATTTAATGGAAAATTTAAAAAACTAAACTAAACATTAATATCTTTTTATTTTACCTTAAAGAAAAATCCAAATAAAAAAATTCCTTATGAATAACAGTAATATTAGAGAAAAATATTAAAGTAACTTTGTGAAATAATAATGGTAATTTATTTTCAATCAATTACAAAGTTTAAAAACAAGCATAGAAAAACATCTTTGAAAATACATACATCCATCCATCAAAAACTAGACATCAACTTTATCAACATCAATTTTTTTTAAATCTTAGTAAGTAAATCATTATAGTTGACTCAATGACAAAAAGAAAAGGTGGTAAAAAAAAATCATTCTTTTAACTTTTAGAAACAAATTTTCAGGACATAAAAAAATCCTTTTTGAAGCATAACTTTGAGCTATCCCCCTCCACTCCCAAGAACATTGATTAAACTTTTAACAGAAAAATATTCAATAATAAACTTATACTCTTAACAGAAAAATATTGAGTAAGCGACTATTAAGCTAACTTTTTTTTACATTTTTTAAATCTTTAGAAGATTGGAAAAATGACTGATGATTTAATTCATGCTCACAGGGTTTTTATAATATGAAAATAGATATTGAATTAGATATTTACAATCTAATTATAATTATATATCATTAAATTTATATAAAACCATTCTTTAATGTCTTTTTCATGCATTTTGTAATACAAAAATATTATACTTGCTTCTACTTCACATTTATTGGTAGATTTAGACTAATCTAAAATAGTTTAAAATGAAAACACAAATTACTCATAAAAGAATTAAATTTCATCAATGAATAATTCTTATGAATAACAATATAAAAAAAAATAGCAAAATAACTTTGTGACCAATAAAGCATAAAGTTTGCAGTAAAAATAGAAATGAGTAAAAATGTTTTCAGAAAATCTAAAGCTCATAGAAGTGAAGTGCATATGTTTTTTGTTTGTTTGTTATTTTTTTTAGAAGAATGTTCATAAACTTTAAGTTGAAATGTTAAACAAACTTCAAGGGTAAAATATTTAATAAACTTAATAAAGTTAGAAATGTTAAATAAGAAGCTTAAAATTCAAAGTAACACGAAAACTAAGATTCCTACATTCCATTTTTGCATAGTGAATTACAAATAGAAAAGTTTGAATTTACAATTTATACAAAAAATAATATAAAAACTCAAAATAAAAATAAAAACAAAAACATCTTATACTTACTTCAATCAAATAAGTTAAATGATATTTTAAATATAAGGGGAGGGGTCCTCGTGGTGTAATGGCTAAAGCGATGGACTGCGGAATCGTAGTACATGAGTTCGTACTCCAGTCGTGCTATTACGTTCACTTTCGGGCAAATACCCTTGGGAAAGGTATGAACCCCCTTATCCTCCCAGCTATGGGTTAAATAGTACCACTACTGTTCTTCTAGGAGAATGGCTTTGGCATTAAATAACCTAAAAAGAGTGGATATGCCATTAAACAAAGAAACCAAACCAAACCTAAATATAAGGGAAAATTTTGTTAAATTTATCAAGCCAACAACACAGCACAAGCTAGCTAAAATGCAAACTGAAACTAGGCAATTAAAATCGGCTTACACTTCTGTCCGTTCAGTTCATTATGACTTGGCCTCTGATATAGTATAGCAGGATCACTACCCTTCATGGTAAACATTTTTAATGCCCTGCCCCTTAAAAATGTAGGCAATAAAAGCAGAATTTGTACTTGTTCAAATACCTATTACCTTTCTATATGGCAATGCTCACACAGTAATACATTCATATTTCATAGTTTTACATTCAATACTTTAATTTCTAAACATTGATTTTTATATGTGTAGGATTAGTAGTGTATAGAAGAAATAAGCTTAAATAAAAAACATTCTATGAATATTCATTTTGTCTATTGTGTATATAAAGAGAAAGTATGTCTATGTAGATCCATCCACAGAGCATATGTTTAATATATGAATGGGTATTTCAAGGGTTTGAATAGATTTCTGAGTTTTAGAAGGTTTAGTAGGATTCATATTCTTTAGGTACAAAAAGCAAATTCAATGTGTACCAGATATTCAAATTAGCAGAAAATGTTCTAATTGAAAAAAAAGACTGTTTTATATTCTTTAAAATGATTAGAATATAGAAAGTATGTTAAAAAAGTATCAAGACTGAATCTGTATTTACCAAGATACAAATGATTTTTCCCTTGATATCCAACAGTTATTCTTGTAGGTTTTTCATCTCTGGAACACCTTTTTTGATATGGCATGAAGCTGTACCATAGTATTTCTTTTAATGTTCTCCAAGTTGGGAAATCTAACTCTTGAGATGAATTTTCAGTTAAAGAAAGAAAAAATTGCACAGAGCTACCTATGACAAGTATGGAAGGTGCTGCACTTGCATAATTCTGCTTTTCACTAAAAACAACTGATTAAAAAACTACTGAGGATTGACACTGACTCATCTAAATGAAGTCTAGACAAATTTATGTCTAATTGTCATCACTTTATTATATAAATTATCTGCGCATATTTCTTGTTCAAATTGTAAATTTTAAGATTAAATAAAAACGCCTCAATATTTTTTTTATATTTGATCCACTTTGACGTTATAAAACAGCAAACCATAACTTTATCCAAACTGAACAAGTCAAATATCTTGATGACAGTAAAATGGTTTTGCTATAATAAATCTTACATTAACTACCTCCATCTTTGATTATATTCTCTTTTCTCTAGAGATACAACTATGGGCAACAGTATGATTTTTAGCCAATACCTGCTGAAAGAAAGAGAGGAAAAAGTAAATAATTCAGATAATGTGAATTTGAAAAGTATATATGGAGTTCTGATTTGTGTTGTTTGATCAGAAAATTATTGGCTGACAGTCTTCAAAGCTCTAAACACAAATGCTACACTTATGAAAAAGCACTTGGCCCATCACCAGACAGTTTCATGTCATACAAAAATAATAAACTGCTTTACCTACCTCCTCTGCTATAGTCCCAGCCTGCCAAAATTTATATTTTTGTTTTTCTAACTGTACAAATGTAACTCCACATCCACTGTATGGCAACAAAAATATAACTAGCTCTACATATCATAGGTGATAACTAATTTAACAAAAACAAGGAACTAGAACTGCTGACCTCTTTTTGTTTCTTTCATTGCAGCAAACAAATCTTAGAATGATAATGACACTTCTCAAAATTACAAAAAATAGGGTCATTGTAATATTTTGGCAACAACCAATTTTCTTTTTCTCATATTATGTCATTATACAACACTAATAAAGTAGTTAATCAAACAAGAGGGATTTATTTTTCACTTTTTAATGAAAGTTTTTAAAAAAGTCTTCTTATTTAGAACAAAATAACCCATAGAATATTTAAAAACTTTCTTGTTTTCTGGACTTGTTAAGAAACATCACAGTTTATAAGATTTCTTCATTATTCTATATAAAGCAGCTTATGTAGGCAATAATAAATCAGTATGAAATTTTCAAATCTATTCTTGTGAAAAGCCTACAACATAAGACATTTACAAAGTTTTTTTTCTTTCTATTGTCAACTAAAACCATCAAGGATTATTTGTTGTTCATAAAATCTCAGAATAGAATTTCAGAATACTGAGGCCATACTTAGCCTAGCAGATATATTTATTTTCTACTTCTCTGGTGCCAGTCTATATAAGTTCAACTGCACCCACAAATATTTCTAAGTATCTAATAATTAATCTATTATTAAAGATAATGGATAACTTAAGTCTGTTATGCTTTTTATAAGTTGTTTCACTTTATGGTAGTTGTTTTTAGAATAGTGTCAAAATTATATAAAAACAGTTCCAAGCTTATGATATCTTTAACTATATAAGTACATTCAGCCATCATTGACCATCATCATAACAAAGTACATAAAACTTACATATTTGCAGACATTATGAACTTGAAGCAGTTCTTATATACTTTCAACACCACACTGAGATAACTAATATAAAGATTGGAAATGAAAAAGAATAATAGTCTTAAATCATACATTATCTTCAATAATACTTGTCTAAAAGAAAAATTGCTGTCTATGTACAATGTAATTATATTATTATTTTGTTTGTTTGTTTGTAAACAAATATTACGCTTTTGTATCTAGGATCAGAGTGTATTATCTGCTTAATCCTTGGCCTTTCTGAGCTAGAATTAATTACACTTTCTGATTGAGAAACCTACATAATATTATTAAGTGGGAAGGAATTGGGAAAAGCTAAGGATAGAAGAATGAGGAAGAGGATGGAAAGGAAGACATATAAGAAAGCAAGAGAAAAATGGTAAACAAGGTAATATATATATATATATATATATATATATATATATATATATATATATATATATATATAAAGAGAAACGGGGAGATGGAATCAAAGCAAAAGGAAGACATAGTTTCTATGGGTCTAGCTAGTATTAATTAATGTATATTTAAGTTGCAAGTTCTCCTTCTGAAATATACTTCATTTTCTCCAATTTATGACAGCAATAGAAATTACTGTTGACACTTGACTTTTGAGAGAATTTATATGCTATTTGATTTATTGATGTTTACTAAGCTTATTTAAATATGGAACAATGTTCAACTAGGATAGAAAGATTGTGCTCTACTAATCTTCAAAATGGGAAGACCTTGCCTGTTTGCCTGCTTTGAAAATCAATATATAAAATCCAGAATTTTACTAGTGTGATTACATACTAACTGCTTGTGCTAGTAAAAATTATACAACAATTACAGCCATGAGACAAGTCTCATTTTTTGATTTATTAGTATTGAACAGACTGAAATTCTAACAAAAATAAACAAAATTGTTAAAAAATTTTTTTACATTTAATAAAGCACACACATATACATATATTATTAATAAATACATTTTCAATTTTTTAATAAAAATGTTTATTTTCTTCTAAACCATTTTCTTCTGGAATTTTATGCAATCAAAACAGATATTATTAGGTATTACATATTACCAAAATCTACAACATTGAAAATTCATAATATAGCCCTTATATATAGTGATATAATTTTAGTTTGGATTAGAGGTTATGTATGTAATGTGTACATGAATATGTATATTATATTTTAAATTCTAACCCTGAAATACTTATTGCAATGTTAAAAACTTCTGTACCACTCTAATGTTTAAGTTGCTAGCTTTTAAAGGTCAAGTTTCATTCATAATCTGGTGGCATTCATACACCTTCAGTTTTAAATTGTGAGAAATAAACAGATGAAATTAACAAATATATATAAATTTAAAAAAATCCTATCAATGTTTAAGTATCTATTCTTTAACTCATAACCTAAATATATATATATATATATATATATATATATATATATATATATATATATATATATATATATATGATGATGAAAAAGCTTCTACAAGGTGAAATGTTATGATTAATACTCCAAAGTTTGGTTTTCACATCATAATTCATTTCATATATATATATATATATATATATATATATATATATATATATATATATATATATATAAGTCATGTTTACTTTGAAAATCAGTATTTAAAATAGTAGCTTTTAAGTAGTCTTGTACACTGAGCTCTATTAACTTTGAGAAATACAACTGCTTCAGCTATGAAGTAACATCTCAATTTTAATAATGATCTGATTGAAATAAGGCAAAAAAAAACATATTGTTAAAAAATCCTTTTGCATTTATCATCATAGTTACAAGTATTTATGCATGCGTTTGTATGCACATTTATTTATAGATATGAGAGCTGTAAAATGGATGATTTATTTTTCAGTCTATCTTGCAGATTATTAAAAGTGATTTCAATCCTTTTCTAAGTGCCTCACACTTGTAGCTTAGTGCAGTATGGCCTAGTTTAAGTAAATATTTTAAATATATAGATACACACATACTATATATACATGGGGAAAATTTACAGCTTTAGAAACACAATCAAACAAAAAAAATACCCCCCACCAAAAAAGAAAATGTGCATAAAATTTTAAAAAGTAAATCTAACTGCCTTACTGCAGAAAAAAGTATACGAACTAGGACTTTTTTGTCAATAAAGACTTCAGGGATTTTTCTTTTTTTTTGTGGCTTTTCTAAGATTTTTAGATAATCTGATTTTATGAAACACATGCTCAACAGAATTTAAATAAAGAGAGAAAGAAAAAATTGAAAATGAGATAAGAGTTAAGCAATCAAAATGTAACAGTAGAAAGACAAGAAGGAAACAAGTCAGAAAGGTCAATACATGCAAATGCAAAGAAAAAAAAAAGAAAAGAAAGGAAAGAATTGAATTTCTACAGATAAAAGAAACCTTTTTGCAGGCTTAGGTGTCATTCATTTTCATTTATAACCTTTAACCTGTTTTCTTTAGCTGGAGTTTGTACACAGCTTACCCTAGAGAAGGGTTTGTATAGGATTAATTTCATTTCTGCTTCCCTGGGTCTTATACTGTAGTTTTAGTGATGCTGATTTTCCGGGAAGGAAACTTTTCTTCGAGCTGAAGATGGACATAACACAAAACTTTTTATTATTATTCATTTTTAGCCTGTATTTCTTTTTCAATATTAATTTCAGTAGCTAGTGACTTCCAGTTCATTATTCTTATATAATAATCATAAAATGATGATCTTAAAAGTTGCAGTAGAAATAAGATGAAAGAAAGACTTATAAAAAAAAATAATGATGATGCCTCATCTAAGAAATTTGGAGAATATTACAAATCTTTGTATTCCATTTTGATATTACACCAACTAAATTCAGCTCAGTAAATATTGATAAAATTATCTTTTTGTAAAATCGAATAATTCTTTTTAACAGGAAAATTAATTTTCATGTCTTTTTAAAAAGTATTTCATGAACAAATGGCATTTTAGTTTAGTGTTGAAAAATAATTATTCTCTCTGATATTTTAAAGTAAAAATGAGCTAATAACATTCAGACAGAAATTTATAATCAGAATCACAGGCGCTTTATTCACTAAGCCATTTCCACATCTTTCAATCAGATAAGAAAAAAAAGATAAATACAGGTATACATTCATGTTTTCTTTATGCCCTGCTTTATAGTGGATTGCTGTCAGATGAAAATATATGTTACATATACATTTACAAGGATATTATTTTGCAAATACATATATGTGTATATTTGTAAGTGTATGGAGAGAAAGAGAACAGATACATTTACATGACTATAAATAAGCTCGTAAACTTAGATCCAGTCCTTATACACACACACACACACACACACACACACACACACACACACACACACACACACACACACACACACACACACACACCAACCATATAAGACTCTCTCTTTTTTGTTTTAAATTTGATTCTCAAAATCACTCTGGTTAGCTTTGGAGTCAAGTTTGGGATGTAGGTACCACCCATAATGGGGTCGAGTGCAGACTAGAAAATTTCCATTTCATTTTTGGCAACATATTTCATAATAAATTTAGACTATGTCCTCTACCACAGAATGTAGGATCAATTTATCCCTTCTCTACTTTTATCTATCTCTCTATCTATCAGGTCATTAGGAAAATAATGGCCAACTTTATACATACATGTAGATATAAAATTTACTATATATCTCTAAACGACCATATACATAAGTAAGTTGGCCAACCATATTCCAGGGTGACCCAATAGCTATTACACCAAGGTGTAGGGGAGGGTGTTAATCCTTTCTCTGAACTGTTCCACTCATCCTTGATTCATACTTTATAATGCTGAGTGTTAAGCAAGGAGCCATCTAGTACTATATTTTGAGTCTTTGGTATGACTCAGCCTGGGATTGAACCCCAGTCTCCCAGACCATAAGTGAACACTCTACCATCCTGGTTTTGATACTAAACCATCTGATGGTGAGGTTCTAATCTTGGATCTTTGGGGAATGTGGAGTATTCCTTCATTGCCATTACACCCAAGTCCACACTGACCTCGAGTGGTAATATCTATTCGGATCCCATCTATGAGTCAAATAGAAGAGTATTTAATCATTTACTCTCCTTGAAATGATTTAACTGGATGCAATTAAATGATTGGTATAAGATAGCAGTGCTTGAAACCATTTATCCATATGCAAATAATAAATAGCAATACTTGAAACCATTTAACTGTGTGAAAATGAGCTCTGGTTTGTTTAAAAATTATGTTACCTACAAACCATTCATTTACAATTTCATATATATATATATATATATATATATATATATATATATATATATATATGAATGATTTGGCCTTAAATAACCTACAGAGGTTGATATGCCATAAAAAAGGACTAAATAACCAATATACACACATTAATATTTATTTGAACATGAAATTTAGCATAGGGTTGAATTTATTAAGTAAACTTGAAGGATCAAAACATACATTCATTTTCCAGCACTATAAGTGGGTTCTTTTGAACACAATAATGTTGTTGTTAGTGGTGGTGGTAGTAGTAGTAGTAGTAGTATCATCATCATCATAATAATAATTATTATTATTATTATTATCACATACATCCCTACCTCTTCATCTGCATAATTCTACATAAATGCACAAAACACAATAACATGGGTTAAATAACTTGCTGAAAACATGATAAAAAAGAAATCTTAATACCATGTATTATATTATTCTCTAAATTCTCCAAAATCCACTGACAACTAAACAACTATGTTGTTTGCTTGAAGTAGACAGAGGTTGTTTCTAGTAGAAATATGTGATTTATCTTAGAACTCTGCAAATGGACTCCAATAAATTATTGAAAGCCATAGCCCATAAGAGTCTAGCTTTTACAAGATATATTGCTGTAGGCTATAGTCTCTTATGAATCATTCATGACAAAATCTTAATCATAAGCTAAATACTTATTGCATTGTATCTACTGAAAATACCCACAGGCCACCTTGCATTGGAAGTGTACAGTCTTATTGTCATTTGAGTCTTTCTTCTATTTTTATTTTATAATTCCCCAAATGCACCCACCACCACCCAAAAAAAGAGAAAAAATGATGAATTTCAAGGGGGATTTTTTAAGGTCACAGGTAATATTAGATGCTTTTAGTCAGGGATATTTTGGTTGATGGAGAGAAGACATTTGTAAACATTTACTTCATAAAATTATGTTCGATGTCTAACCTTCACATTAAAAAAAAAAACAAACAAAAAACTGTTTCTTTTTTAAATTTTTTTCTCCCCTTTTTAGGTAAAAGGAAAAATGATATTTGTTCCACTAATGTTATGTTGCCATAGTAATGATAAAAATGTAGAAAAAATTAAATTGGAAAATATATCTTTAAAGCTAGACATAAACAACACTAAAAGAAGGATGTTGATGATTTTAAAAGATAATACTTTTATAAGGATGTACAAGCTATAACAGTTGAAAGCTACATTGTGATCCTAATCTACATACAGAAAATCAATATCCACATTGAAATAATTCCTCTGTGAACTGGGAATATTTTTCAATTTTGCAATCATTGCAGGCAATAATTGAAGTAACGGAATGGAAACAAAAAAAAAGTTTCTTTAACAAGAAATAAAGAAACCATTTTCTGCTTTACATTGCTGAAATTAGCTCATTGGGGTTGCATCATGTAAAAAATTAAAATTATTAATAGGTGAAATAGAAATAATAGTTAATATTTTTTTTTCTCTCTCTCTCTCTCTCTCTCTCTCTATATATATATATATATATATATATATATATATATATATATATATAAGAATTAGTTGTCTGTACACATATTTCATAGAATTAAGTCATACAACTGCATCTTATGTTCCGAAGTTATTGTTTTGACACTATTTATTCCTTAAATTTTATAGAATGGAGATAATTAATTTGCATATTTAGCTGAAAAATCTAATTTTGGTAAATAATTGTATTTTACTATTCATTTCCAATCAAGTCTTTATATATATATATATATATATACATACACACATGCATGTTTCATCTGCAGATTGTATTATTTTACAAAAACATGAAACTTATAGATATGAGACTAACATGTGAAAATGAGAAAATATTCATTTTAGATTTTATCTTGCACTACTGACAAGTATTTAACCCTTTTTCTGATTTAAAATTGAAATATCATCTAACCTTAAAATAATTAATTTCCTTGATATTACCTTTAATTTAACGATAATTTTAAATGATTTAAAAAAGATAACCAAACATCTACTTACATTAATGTCAACTCCAACAAGCCCAGATCAATAATCAAACATATACCAAATCCAGTTAACATAAGGATTAATAGATTATCTTCTAAAAAAAATTTTTGATGAAAATAATAGAATCTATAATGAGGCCCTAGAAAAAAAGTGGATTCGGACAGAGGCTAGATCACCAGGAATAATTAATAAAGTATAAATTTTCTGAACACTATGACACCAATAACAACAACAATAGTAGTAATGATAGTTGATAGTCTTGAAGATAATGACAATAATATCAATCCTAATAATAAAAAAACTAAGCATAGGAAAAGAAAGGGACTCTGATTTAAACCCCCCACCACCACTTTCTGTAAACTTTCTAATATTAATATAAGCAAGTACTTTCTTAAGTTAATAGACAATTCAACCAAGACAACCCCTTGAATAAATTTTTAATAGGAACACACTAAAGATTAGTTACACTTGTATGAATGATGTATCTAAAATAATTTATAATCATTACAAGAATTTAATAGATAAATTGCTCATAGATAATCAGTGAACAAATAAATTACTTTGCAATTGTAGAAATAAAGAAGATTCTCATGGGAGAAATATGTAATTCCAAGAAGGTGGTCTACCAAGTATATATATATATATATATATATATATATATATATATATATATATATATATATATATATATATATATATATCCTACTGTTCAATATAGTTAACATGAATTCTCAAAATTCTTAAAAAAAAAAAAAAACCTGTAATTCTCTTCTTGGGTGGATGGATAACTTTTTAGAAACCCTTTGTTAAATCAATTAATAATTAGATAAACTGAAATTTGCCATAACCATAACATCTTGAGATCACTGCTTGGGTCTAAAAAGCAGTGTAAGTAACTATAGAGTATTTTTCATCAACAGATTTTGTATATTTGATATGTAACTAATCTAATATATTTTTAAAGTATTGTTTATAAAATTTATCTTAGTTTGTTTTATTTAATCATAGATTTATTTATTTATCTTTACTTAAAGAAAATAAACATTCTATTGTTAGAATGAGATGAGATGCTTTTTATAGATAACTAAAGAGATGTTATTATAGGGAAAATTGAATTTTCTACTCTTTATTTAATATTTGTTTTAATTGTTTTCTTTTCTTTTATTTGATGTTTGATAAATTAAAACAATCTCTTCAAGTGAGTTGGTCCTGAATATGATCATTGCATGGTGGCTAATGTTATATTTCATTGTTTTGTCCAAATGCTACTGGGAATTTTTGTTAATATAATAATCATAAAAAATAAAATTTCAAACATCTTTTACTTCTTATCCATGAAAATTTTTTTGTGGCATTTAAAGACACTGTTTGAAAATAATTTGAATCAGATATTTTTAGAAAATGTTTGTATTTGCCAGATTTTTCAAATGAAGAAAAAGTTGATGATGATAATAAAAATAATAGAGTAGTAAATAATGTGAGATTTAACCATATGCTAGTGAATAGTAAATTTCAAATTATTATTTGAATAATGTGTCATTGTTATTTTAGAAGGTTTTTCTGTATTTTATTTCATAGTTTTATGATTCCATTATTAGATTATTGCAAGGGAAACCTAATACATTTTCAAAAAAAGACCCAGAAAAGCATCTGATATCATTATTTATCTTAAGGTTTTTTTCTTTATCATGTAATAAAGTCAAATCATATTATTCATACAGATCTGATGCCAGCAGAAAGATGCTTACTATCCCTATATATATATATATATATATATATATATATATATATACACACACACACACACAAGCAAAACTTGTCAACAGATACTGTTATAATATTCAGACTAGTCATTCAATAGAGATGTATACATTTAAAAACAAAAGAGAAATAAGTGCACAATCACTTCAAAATATTTTGCACTCCAAAAGCATTGTGCAGTGATGATTATCTGATGGAAGAAATTTGATTCATTTACATGACCCATCTAAAAATATATAACTAAGTTTAGTTTGATAAAACATTAAAGTGAGTGATTTAGAAGAAGCAGTAAATTCATATGAGAGAAAAGAAAGTGAATGGCTCATATATCCACTTTTAGATGATTGTTGTAAACACAGAACAAGTTATCTAGTTAGTAGCGGAGGTAAAATGAACAAGTTGAAAGAAAAAGTAAATAAACACAATAATGATTAGCAAAGCTTAATGATTTATAAACAAATACTTTATATATTAAAAAGATTTACACTTTGGGTTGCATAAGGAGTTCTTTTTGAGTTAATATGTAGTTTTGCCTTGTAAGAATTTATATGTTTGAGAGAGAGAGAGAGAGAGAGAGAAAAAAAAAAAAAAAAAGAAATTAAACTCAATAGTCTAAGAATAGGATTGTGAACACAAAAAGAATTTATGTTTTCAGTAGAATACTTGGAGAGTGTTGATGGTATGAAACACATGGTCACATCTTATAGATTTGTCATTCTAAGCAGTTTGTAGGTCTGTGTTACTCTATGTGAAATATAGGCTGGTTAGCTATTGAGAAGGCAGAGCCTTGAGTTTCTGTCTTCACCACATTATGGAATGAAAAGGTTTGGTTATGTTTTGGTGAGTTCTGATTGGTAGGAAAATCTGTTATATCATGTGACTCATTCACTTCTACGTCTATAAATGGTAAAAGTCTATAATTTGAATTTCTACAAATAATTCAACAAACTTTGAATCCAATTCAAAAAATGAAATAATAACAGAACTCCAAAGATTTATTGTAACTGAATCATTAGAAGAAACTCTATTAGCTAAATAGTTCCCTTTCTTGATGGAAAAAATAATCTTCACAAGAGCAATTCCTCAAATTGTGGAAAAAATTAGAAGCAGCATTTACTGGTAGTGGTGGATAACAAAAAACATGCAGAAAACCAAATCAAAATGAAAACCTTCAGCAACTTAAAATGCAAAGCTTACCTGCATGAAAAGCTTAGCATCTCAAAGAGAGTTATCAAAAACAGGGAGTTATCCTGAGCTACACCAGAAGAAATAAAAAAAACCTTAGGAAAGCAAGGAGTCATGGGAGGAGTGGTGAAGAAATACAAACTCACACATACATTTTGTCATTTAACAAATACATAATTACCAAAGAAGTGAAAATTTGATACTGTCTCAAAAAGGCAAAATAATACATCTGCAGACCCTTAAGGTGAGGAAGGTGTGGTTAAAAAGACACAGACCACATGAAGGAGGATTGTTCCAAGCAAACAGTCAAGAGAATCATCCTGCATTTTTAAGAACTTCCAATATATACACAAAAGAGATGGAAATCATGGAGGTGAAGTATGGAAGGAATATAATATCTCTGGAAGCAAGAAAAATAGTGCAATCCTAAATGAAAGATAACTGCTACACCAATGTACCACAGAAGGTGAGTCCAATCAACAACATCAAAAATCAGATAAATACAGAGCTCTCATCAAAAAACTAATGCAACTGAGATCAAGCTATGGGCCAAAATTTCAAGAACAATTTTAAAAAATCTGTCAAACAGAAACTCAAATTAAACAAAAAGTACCCACAACAAACATCCATACCACCACCAAAAAGATATCTTCAACTGAAACAAATACTGCAAAGAAAAAATTGTACAGATTACCAATCTGCCCACTCATTTCCATAATAGATAACTATGGAAAAACCCATATCACAAATTCAAAACCAAACACGAAAGCAAGCAATAAAAAAACAAAATTCATTCCAACCACCTTGGGTAAATTCAAACCTTCCTCCAATACAAAATAAATTATACCCAACCAATGACAACAAAAATGACAGAAAATATCAAATATTTCATCTTCTCAATACAGAGACCTCTCAACAGAATTTGAAAATGATAACCTTCAACTGGAAATCACATGATCATACAGTTCATTAATGAAGGAAAGTAAAATACTGCATCTCATTTAGGTCAACATGATCCACCAGGATAGAATCTTTGTCCATTGAGTTGTGACACAAGAAAAAAGACAAAATAAAAGCAACATCTGTTATAAGGTGGCAAATATAACAGAGGGAATAAAAATAATAACCTCAAGAGGGGCACAATAATATTTTCATCTCTTATTATCATAGAAGACAGAGAAAATCAAGAGATCTTCATTGCAAATGTTTAAACCAACCCAAGAATGTCTATATATATTTTTATTATATAAATTATTGTTACAGAGCAGCCAGAAAAAACAACAACACTTTTTAAATAAGTCAATATTCAGTTGAAGAAAAAAAAGAAAAGTAAAACAGTGGTCAATAGGGCTATGAACAGAGTATTAAGTTTTGGTGTTCTCTCATCTTTTCAGATGAGTCTTCCTTTGTTCAAGTTTTAAACGGGAGACCAATATGAATCAAGAGATTGGTTAACCAGAAATTTTCAGCAACCTACTATCAAACAAAGTGGATGTTCATGGTTTAGAGAGCAATTTAGAATATTTGCCATTCAGAGCTTCTTAAGGACATGGGAGATATCTGTTGTGAAAAAATACCTCTCCCTTTCCTAGAAAAAGATTCCTCTCAATTTCCATTGATGGCTATATGGACAAGAAAATAACATCCTTTTCATGAAGAAGAGAGCTTTATATCGAGCACAAAAAATAAGTAAATAAACAAAAACTTTTAGAATAGTATGTCCATATTAATGTCTCTTGACATGAATCTTAATGGACATGCTTGAGCCATTTTGGAATAAAATAAGGAAAATTTTCTCTAAAAGATTTAATTTATATTTTGAAGGCAAGCTGGTGAGATATTTCACTAGGGAAGATATCAAATCTGATAAACTTGATACCTAAGTTTTTAAGTTTGCTAAAATATAAACATTTTATGGAAACTTTATTACATAAAAAAAAATTAAATTGATAGACAGCAAATCGATCGTTTTTTTTAAATTCTTTTTTAATGTAATTAAGTTTATGTAAAATGTTAAAATTATTGACTGAAGGATTTTATTTGAAAATAGAAGTGCCTATTAAATTTTGTCATGTATACATACAGGCACATTGAAAAAAAGAAATATGGTTTTGAAAACTCTTACTGTGCCAAAAAAATCCCAGAAATTCATTCTCATAACATATACTCTCTAAGATGAATCTGAAGAGCTTTTAAGTGCTCTGTTCCTGATTATTTGTTCAGTTTGGCCATGACTACTCCCAATGCTTCTTCATCACAAAAGAAACTGTTTCTTAGACCTCCTCCCTCAAATGGCTAAAAAATATATTTCTATTTCTTGTATAAAATTATTTTACAGATTTTTTTTCTATAATGTTGCTTGCTTAAATCAGGTGTGTCATGTATAACCAAAAATTCTTGTAACAAAAAAGAAATGTGTTGAGTATAAAAAACACTAAAAATATAATATACAAGCAAGAATCACTTTCTTTTTTTCTCTCTCAGAAGGTCAATTTTATTTGCAGAATTCTTATTTGTTAGTAAAGCAAAGTATATTTAGTGTTGTGTTCCATATGTGTACTGATAGGCCAAAAAACATATTCTTGGCCTAAAAGATCATCTTTATAATCAATCTCATTTTATAAACCTTATTTAAAGTTTTTAACCATGTATACAATTTTATTGAAGTTACAAAAACAAATGAATGATAAAGGACAAAAAATGACATTTAAATAATATATTTCGTTCAGAAAAGATGAAACAAAATCTGACATGTTGCTGGGGTTCAGAGACAAATCCATATTTCTCTTATTTATTCCATTTAAAAGTAACAACCTGTATGCAACTTTCATTATTGTTTGTTGCTCTAATTTGTAAGTAATTATTTGTTTTAGTTTTTATAATTAAAAATAAATATGCCAAAATTAATGGTAAAAAGCCCTACAGATTATATATATATATATATATATATATATATATATATATACACACACATGTATATATATATATATATATATATATATATATATATATATATATATACATGTGTGTGTGTGTGTGCACACAAATGTAAATTACTGACAATTTTAATCAGGTATGAGACAATACAATTTTCTTTTTCTTTCTTTTAACAAATAAGGATAATGGAAAATAAAAGGCTGTGTTTTTATGCAAATTGGATTAGAAGATTTTATTATTTCTCTTCATTTACTAAACTTTATTTGCCTGTGAAGCCCTGAGGGCAGGCAAAGTGAGATATTCATGACATAAATTGAGTTGACATGTAATATGACTTGAATTCTTTTAATGTGAGTTGGTTTCTTTTTTTTTTGCATTAAATAGCACTTTCTCTTCAAGTTGGTCATATCTGAAAGCACACAAAGAAAGAAAGAAAAAAATAAAGAAAAATATAAATTTGATTTTTTTTATAATTTTCAGCCATTGTACAGTATATTGCAATTGAATGAATGATCAAATTTCTTTCTTCAAATACCTTAAAGATTACATTTAATTTGCAGAATATTCAAATACACACATTAATATGGAGAGAAAAAAAGAGGCAGACAGAGAAAGTCATGTGATGTTTATGTGTATGTGAAGTTATACATATCATAAGCCAAACAGTAACATTCAATAAGTCAGCTTAAAAAAAAGAATCTCTCTCTGGATATTATTTTGTCTTAATCGAGCATTTCATCTAGAATTTAGACAGTAACAGTAAAAAAAAAAAAAAAAAAAATATAATAAAGAATAATGAATAAAAATTCAAGGGGCAAAAAAATGGACTTACACATAAAAGTAAGTAAAGTTGGCAACCTTAATTGAGGGTAACCCGCAGGCTCCTTTTTCAATCACTACCACATGGAGGTGTAGGGGAGGGAGCTACTCCATTCCCTGGATTGCTCCACTTTACCCTTAATCCATACCTTAAAATGCTGAGTGTTAAGCAAGGCAGCATCAAGTACCATTTTTTGAGTCTTTGGTATGACTCGACCAGGACCATTGACGAACACTCTACTCGTTAGGCCAATGGCCTGGTACACATATAATAGTCTTATTGTACCAATCACACTTGTATTAATTCCTGACCACTGACAATCTCTTTTTGCTTAATTTTCAATGTATTTCAATCGTAAAACACTGCTACAAAATAATTATAATAGCCTTATTCTGTCAGAAATATTTGCATTAATTCTTAACCTTTGAGAATCCCTCTTTTCCTTATTTGTAACACATTTGGCTGAGTGGTTAAGGCGTTGGACTTAAGTTCGAACCCCACTCTTGCTAGTATATTTTTTCCGTTTACGCAAGAATAACTCAACTCATTACTAAGAAAAATTAAAAATAAAAAAGCAGCAGGGCTCGAAGAAATACACCCAGAAGTATGGAAGACCAGACAATTCAATGACATACTTCTCTGACACTGTAATGCCGTATATAATCAAAACCCTATAGACAGATGGACAAAGGGATGCATCCTCCTCTTCCCTAAAAAAGGCGACCTCAGATTAGCCAAGAACTACTGAGATATAACCCTTACATCCATAGTGGCCAAGATATACAATGCTCTACTATGCAACCACGTAGAACCCAAAATTGACAACATACTTAGGAAGAAACAAAATGACTTCTGGAGGAATAGATCCATGACTTCACAAATTTTGACAATCCGTCGAATTCTTGAAGGTGTTTGTGCAAAAAACCTAGAAGCAACAATATTATTTGTCGACTTTACCAAGGCCTTTGACTCCATTCACAGAGGAAAGATGGAGCAAATTTTACTCGCCTATGGCCTACGAAAAGAAACCATTGCAGCCATAATGATGTTACATAGAAACACAAAAGTAAAAGTCCATTCCCCGGATGGAGACACAGACTACTTCAACATTGTAGCAGGTGTACTGCAAGGAGACACATTAGCCCCATACCTCTTTATCATCTGTCTAGACTACATACTTAGAAAATCTATCGATAAAATCAAAGAAAACGGTTTCAAGCTAACAAAGGAAAGAAGCAGAAGTTACCCCACAAAAACAATTATGGATGCCGACTACGCCAATGACATAGCACTGCTGGCAAATGCACCCACCTAAGCCAAAACCCTGCTACATAGTCTGGAATGAGCAGCTGCAGGCATAGGCCTCCATGTCAACATACACAGGATGGAATATATGTGCTTTAATCAAAGGGGCAACATCTCCACACTAAATGGTAGCTCTCTGAAACTAGTTAACAAGTTCACCTACCTAGGAAGCAGTGTCTCATCAACTGAGGCAGACATCAACATGTGACTGGCAAAGGCATGGACAGCTATCAATAGGCTATCGAACATATGGAAGTCAGACCTGACTGATAAAATAAAACGCAGTTTCTTCCAAGCAGCAGTCATGTCAATACTGATGTATGGATGCACTACATGGACGCTAACTAAACATATAGAAAAAAGCTTGATGGCAACTACACAAGAATGCTACGAGCAATATTGAACAAGTCATGGAGGCAGCACCCCACAAAGCAGCAGCTGTACAGCCACCTACCTCCATCATGAAAACTATCCAAGTTAGACGAATCAGACATGTAAGACACTACTGGAGAAGTAAGGACGAACTCATAAGTGATGTACTCCAGTGGACCTCTTCACATGGACGAGCAAAAGAAAGACGACCAGCTAGAACCTACATAGAGCAGTTCTGTCCCAATACGAGATGTAGCCCTGAAAACCAGCCAGAAGCAATGGACGATAGAGAAGGGTGGCGAGAGAGGGTAAGGGATGATCATGCTGATGGGGTAACATGATGATCTATAGAAATTAAGAACTATATGATATATATAATAATCCTAACCAATAATATATAATTACCTGAGGATCAATGAAAAGCATAAAACTTGTGAAAAACAAGTAAAAAGTTTGAGTCAGATAATTGCATTTTAAACTACTGGTTAATATGTTTTGATTGAGTTTTTTTGTTCTTTTAGTTAACAATATTATGTATAACAGTTCTGTCGATAAGAGTTACATTGATATTTGACCAATTCCTTTAGTCTCATTTAGAATAAATTTCCAATCATAAAACACTTCAACAAGAGAATAATTATGCATGCAATAGCCTAATTCTGTCAGTAAATTCTGCTCATTGATAATACCATTTCTCCACTTGTAATGTATTTCTGAAGTAAAATACTACTACAAAGTAATAATTATACATGTAATATCCCTATTCTGTAAGTAACACATTAATTTCACAGTCATTTATTATCTTTTTTTTTTTCTAACTTTTAATGTAATAATTATAAAGTGTGTACCAAAACTTGACCACAGAAAAGTCAGGTCCTAAATTAGAGAATTCAGTGATAAATCGTCAAATATTCACTCTATTAACAGAAATATTTGTCAGTGTAGAAAACTCAAAAGAATTTAGTTGGTGGGGCTTAGAATACACTGACTGTATCCTCAGCAGAGAGGTAAGATGACCCACCCCAAGTGTTCTGGATATCACACTATGCTGCATCTGATGGTAAGGTGCCAGCTCTAGAGATCTGGGGAGTACTCCTTAATTAACATTAATATACAGGGAGTAGGATTCCCTAACCTCTAGGCATAAATAATCCTAGATAGGTTGATATACCATTAAAATCAACTAAAAGAATAAAATCTGTTCAAAATAACAAAAAATGTTGAAACTTGGTCGACATATAAATGGGTTGAAATACAGTCAGTGATAAGATATAATAATAATAATTAGCATTCTATCAGTTTTCCACTCTAACCTCAGAATTTGCTGCATCATTTATCTTTATTAGAATAAATGAAAGTTTTAACACATTTGCATTCATGAAGTCTACCTGTAATATCATAGTTAAAAAAACAGCTTCTTATTGATATAAAATATCTTAAAAGGGATACATATACGATGGCAACAGAAAATTTAACAGTTTAAGAAGCTTAATTAGATAGAAATCAAAGACATTTTGCTAACACTAATATATCTTTGCAAAATATACATAAGATATTTTAGGACTTTGGCACATGTGATGAAAGTGTCTGATTGCATTCACAGAAATGCATTTCTATGGTAAACCACTATGACAAAATAATAATTATACATGTGTGTGTGTGTGTGTGTGTGTGAGAGAGAGAGAAAGACACACACACACACTTGGATATATAAAATGACAATAATTGTTTGAATAGTCTAAGCAAACTATGATCTATTTTTACTATTACACCACCTCACCCTATTATTTGCATTAACTAACTATGAGCTCCTTTTTTCTTTGCTTGTTCTGTTTGACTTAAACAAAGGATCAGTGTAGTATCTGCACAATTCTCAAATATTCTGAACTGGAATCAATATATATTCTGATGGCGAAATCAACATAATACTAAATGAGAAAAAAGTGCGATGTTGCGAGGTCAATAAATATATCGATCCCACAGACTTTTGAAAATAAGAGAACTAACTCAGGAAAGGCAAAGAGAACAAAAGGTGAAGTGGTTATATTAAAAGAGACATTCATTATGAGGCTAAAAATAAAGATGTTTGAGAGAAATTCCTGTTTATGTTGAAAGCATAGACTCAACTGTCTAATAGTTCTTTGTGACAGCAAGTCTGGATAATATTTGAACTGGTTGCTGGCATAACTATGAGGCCAGGTAGTTTGCACACAGCTGGACGGTTAGATGTGTTGGATTGCTGAGGTAAACTAGTCATCATCCTGGTGGCTGAATCAGCAGGTAATCCAGGGTTTAGTCGGCATTAGCTATGAGCACACAGATGAAGTTGTTGTCAGTCCAAGTGGTGTTGTTCGCTCATGGACCTTTGTCATCAGTGTGTAAAATTAGCAGTTCATAAGTCAGGGAATATGGCCTGAATGGCAAGGCATAACTGCACTGGGCTTAATCAGTCAGAACCCTAGGTATCACTGCACTGAAATGGCTACTAAACAATCATCATCATTGGTGTAGGTCCATGCAGTAATTGACTTGCTCTGAAAAGAGCAACAGCATGTAGTGGCAAAACAAATGCCTTGATAAGGACAGTAGTAGTAAGTCAAATGCCCAGATAAGGACAATAGTAGTAAGACAAGGCAGGTGCCTTGAAAAGGACAGTTATAGTTGTATCTTAAATAGGACAGTACAAGTAGTGGGCTGGCATGAGGAGCTGGATCTAGGCAGGAACTACTGGAACAGTGCCACATTCTAGTCCTCTTCACCTGAGGCTGGGCAGGGCCTACTCTGAGACTTATTTTGGCTATTTATTTATACTGAGGTTGTGATGCAACAGTGCAGACTTTTGTGAGACTTCTGGTTTTGAAAAAACAGTAAATAAAAAATATAGGGAGTAGCTGTAAGCTATGACAGGGAAAAACAAATGAAAGGAATTGGAGTGGAGGTGGACAGGCAAGAAACAAAAACAAAAATAGAAAAAGAAAATCAGGTCAAAGTAATTGAGAAAAGATGAAAACAAAAGGTACAGTAAAACCTACAGACTGGATATCATTAGAAAATGAACCAAAAAAAAATTGAATGACAGGCAAAAATAGAAAAGGTGTAAAAATGATGATACAATAAAAAATTTATCGAGTCAGCAACATGAAAGAAGGGCCCAATAGAAGATATCTTTTTTGTTTTTGTTTATAAAAATAAACCATCTTTTGTGATAATCTCCTTTCTTGAAAACTGAGCCCAGTCAATTGGAGCTATTGAATACATCAACTGCATATCTGCTGAGGAGTAAGACCCCATCCCCAACAAGTGTCTTGGATATGATACTAAATCATCTGATGGAGGGGCTCCTCTCCTGCAGCATAGAGGAATGTGAAGTGCCCTTTCATAACAATTGACATCAGGTCACTCTGACCTAGAGTCGTGGTACCTGTTGGGGACCCATCAATGGGTCGAATAAGACTATTCAATCTTTTACTAGGGATTATTACTATTATTGAATGGAATTATTAGAGTTAAATATCAATGCTAGAAACCATTTAACTGTGTGCAAACAATAAATAACAATATTTGAAACCATTTAACTGTGTGCAAAGAAATAATTTCTGACTTGTTTAAGAATACAGACTATTCACATTAAACCATTATAACCTAACCATTATGCCATTAAACCAAATAACCTAACCTAACCTAACCTAACCTTGAAAATTGGTGGAGACTTTAGGTTAGCTGAAGCCGTGATACAAAGCGTTTTCCTTTTTCTTCAAGCAGTTCACTTAAATACCATGAAAAAGACAAAACAAGCAAATCAAATTTCTTCCTAGTTCAAAAGTAGTGTGGACTAAATAGGTAATGGCTACATTCCGTTAACTATAAAAACAACAGTAATATATTTCAGTCAAAAGAACCATAGCAAAATATCTAAAACGAAATGGTATGACTTGTCAGAGAAACGAAAACATTAAACTCAGAGGATATGGGTTTAAATTGCATTGAACAACTCTCAATTTTTTCTTTCCACTTAGTACATAAAGCTTTAGTTTAGACCAACGATGCTCTGCTACCAATTGTTAAATATTCCTTTTACTTCCTCTTTAGCGACCATCTCCTTCGTCCATGTTCCCACCTTAGTAACTTCACTCCTGTTTAAAACAGGAAATAGTGAGAAATCTTTGTATCGAATAGAACTTTTAGGTTTGGTTTGGTTTGGTTTCTTTGGTTTAATGGCATGTCAACCTTTGTAGGTTATTTAATGCCAAAGCTATTCTCCTAGAAGAACATTAGTGGTACTATTTAACCCATAGCTGGGAGGATAAGGGGGTTCATACCTTTCCCAAGGGTATTTGCACAAAAGTGAATGTAATAGCACCACTGGAGCGCGAACTTGCTTACTACAATTCCGCAGTCCGTCGCTTAAACCATTACACCATGAGGACACCCCTCATAGAACTTTTAGAAATTCTTTGAAATGGGAAAAAATTATAAAATATAAAACCTATCATCTCAGTTATAAATTAAGCACTGAAAATAATTTTAGATTTATTTTAAAGACTTGGGTTGAAATATAAACCAAGACCATAATGTGCAGAGGGTATAAATATTGAGATAAGAACTGAAACTTGAAATCTTGATGCCACTTAACCTATAATGATACTAATTCAACCTTTTCCTAACTGATAAATCAATTAAATTGTTAAAAATCATAATTTCAAATACTATGTTCAAAGTCACTAAATATTTAAAGATGGATATAACCTGTAGCAGTCAGTATATTTATGTACATGTAAAGTCTGTAATAGTAGGTGCTTTGCAGTTATGGCATACTTAGCAAATTAATCTTTCAAACCATTGCGATTCTAATAAGTTGAATACTTTCTTAGTGCTTCACATTTATAGCCTTGTGAAAAGCTAAACTAAGCTAAGTAAAATCTGTCATGTACACACTACTTTCATGGTACATTTATCTGTATAGAGATAAAAGCATATATATATATATATATAGAGAGAGAGAGAGAGAGAGTGATGTTCATATATAATTCAGTACATATGTGGGTAATGTTGTGTGTGTGTATTTTATACATGTACTACAAATGGAAATGTGTGTGAGCATATATATGATTCAGGTAGGTATCTTACCTGTGTAAATACACACACTTGATAAAATTATTTTCTTGAGTAGATAAAATGTTCTGAAATAAAATTTCTCCTAATTTCATTTTGTACTCCTTCACCCCCCCTTCTCAACCTAATTTTGTCTGTCATTGGGGAGGAGTACAGAACAAATGTACTGAGATACTTTATTCTATTTTTATTCTAGATAAGCACTATCACATGACTTGGGATATTGTTATGCAAATTGGAAAGTAATGTTAGTGTTGATGTCACAGGGAATTGAATACAAGAAGCAAGTAAATCAACCATCTTCCCCACAGGAAAGTTATTTACCAGCTTTAAACTATCTTCTCTCAAAACAATAATCAGTCTTATCTAGTGAATTTTAAAGAGATTTTTACATCAGGCAATTGCCTATTCCCAAGTAAATCAAATATATGCAAAGTAATAATGATTGGAACTACTAAGAAATATTTGTGAGTGATTAAGCTGTTTCATATGGAAAATTGTTATACCATCCAAAGAATTAACCAGTTTAAAAGCCATATTCTTTGCTTTGAACACCTTTTGATCAGCTTCTACTACTACTTCTATTCACTGTTATAATAACTTAGATTATTAGGACTGTAATGAATTTGATATTCATTTAGTGTCCAACATTTGTGATTATGAAATAGCAAATCACAAAATAGTTATAATATTTACTTGGTTTTGCATACAATCATTGTGACAATTAAACTGAAAATTTTTTTTTGATTTCCCCCCTAACTCTACATAGGATCAAATATTATTTCTGCATTTATAAAAGGATAGCAAATTAGCCTGGTAGATCATCATGAGTTTGATGGATTCTTCATTGAACTAATATTCATAAGACTAAAGACAAGAGTGAAATGAAAATGACTATTGAAACCCGATACTTAGAGAAAATATGCTGGAAATTAGATTTTTCTCTTTCCTATTAAATTGGGTTTACAGATTTAGAATACTCTTTAAAGCATCTCAATTTTACTTCTTTTTTTTTTCATTTATTTTTAAACTCTATTAAGTATAAGAATTTTCATGAAAATTTTTCTTGTTCTAATCAGTCAATTATCCTTATCATTTCCAAACCAGAAATAAAATTTTAAGTTGTTAGTGGCTTTCAATTTCTTACTGGATAGAGAGGTCATATGGTTTGATTACACAGTACCAATTCAGCCAAGACACACCTAAAGCATTTATTATACACTTATCATGTTTTTAAGTAGCATGGATTGAGAGAAATTGAAAAAAAAATTAAATGCACTAGAAATGTTTTGATCTCACTTTAGTCAGATTAAAGAAGGGTGAATTACTGCTCTTGGACCTGGTTCACAGATTAATAAAATCACAAACAATAAAAAATAACAAAAATTAAAAGATATATATATATATCTTTTAATTTTTGTTCAAATGCATAATTTGAAATAGGACTTGAAAACTTGAAGTTGGCATTAAAATTATTTTGTTTTTTGAGTAAATTTTTTATCTTTATCATCTAAGCATTTTCAAACACAACTGGAAAGGTTTTGAAACATCGAAAAAGATACCGATATTATCATAAGTGAATATATTATGCTATCAAGAGATCATTTGTAAAAGAAATTTCTTAAACTGAAAATGTTTTAATTCATCTTGCTATGAGGTCTATTTGATATTGTTGTTCCATTTACTGTGTACCATGTGTATATATATATATATATATATATATATATATATATATATATATATATATGTGATAAATTGTAATCAATGTCTGTAGACTAATGATGAAAAAGCATTATTTTTCAACTTAATCCCCTTTCTTGTCAGAGGTGAATATTAATCATATAGATCAAATATGCAGTGAAAATTTCACATCAAAATTCAGCTGATAACTACATGTCAGGTTGCAAATTTATGGATCTACCTATTGTATTTAATGCAACCCCCATCTTCGGTGCCCTGAGGTGTATAAGAATCTTGCTTCTAATAGCCTAAGTGTCCTCTCCCTAGAATTAGATCCTTTGAAAATGAGAGTTGAAGACACAGAGTCAAGAGCAATGCTACCAAAATCAGAAAATATGAGAAAGAGAAGGAAAGAAATTAGGAAGCTGTGTCTTTTGTGATAAATGTCCCTTGTGACATCTTTTCATCCTCAATCTATTCACAAAGCCATGGCTCCGCCCACAACTATCAGTCTGTCAGTAACAGAGAGAGAGAGAAAGAGAGAGAGGGGGGGAGTAGAAAGTAAGAGTTGGTGATAAAATAATAGGAAAAGATATGAAGTTGACAGATATGTGGAGGCCTCAAGCCATTACATTTCCTATTACACTGTTACTAAATAATAAATTCCAAAGTTGCAAATAATGAAATTGGTAAAGATAAGAATATAAGGTTTCATTGATATCTTTTTCAAGGAAGTCTTTTATTTTTATCTCATTTGTAATGTGGCACCTTAAACTACATCTTATTTTCTTTTTTCTATTTTGTCTCTTTATTCATTTACATGCACAAGTATAAATAAGCACGCACAATTTTCTAAGGCTGGTGTAAATATATAATCCACTGTTTAGAACTGTAAATAATATGATTTTTTTTTATTGATGTGATAAATTATATTTATCACTTTATCTGTTATTTTTAAATTCTAAAGATGCATTTTGGGATTTCCACGAGCTATTTTAGTATATATTAATCCAGTGTAGATGGAAGTAGTGCATGTTGTTGTCAATGTATTTCCCACCTGACTCTTGCTAAGCACAATAAAAAAATGTTTTTAAATATCTAGATCAACTTATTTTGTTTAATAATTGGCAAGTAATCACAAATTAACTTTGAAAACAAAAATGTTTTACATCTCATAAAACATTTTCCATTTTTATTCTTGATAGTTTTTTAATTCTTTTGGTACTATGGTATTTTTTAAAAACTCTTTTGTCAATTCTAGTGCCAAAAGTTAAGACTAAAAAGCAAGAAAAAATGCCTATACTCATATAAAGCCCTTAATAAATTTTTTTCTCCTAATTATAAACTATTCAGCAAAAAATTTTGCATCCACTCCTATTAATACAGTATATATAACTGAGTATATCTCTCATAGAATTAAAATACTTTAAACAATTTTTAACATAGAACAGACTGGGCCAAAATAAAATTATAGGTTTATTAAAACTGTCCTTTTCAACTATGTAAAAGTTATTTTTTTGTGCAAATTTGAAGATCTCCAGAGTTATATAACACTAAAAATAGAATAAAGTACAAAAGAAAAAAAAACTGTGATCGAATGGGAAAAGAAGAATGAGAGAAAGCAATACAAAATAATTATAAAAAGAGATGAAAAGGGAAAAAAAGAGAGGTAAGGAAGAAGTGTGAGAGAGAATAAAAGAAAAAAAAGAAAAGACTGCTGAAGATTCAAACTGGTTTTGTCATGCTCAACAAAACTGAGTTTAAGTGTCTGTTCCTATCTATCTTGATCTATTAATCTTATATTTAAAAAAATATCACTTAAAATATTCAATAACAAAAAAAATATTTGTTCTGGTTTTATCATTAAATTGTATTAGCAACATTTAATTTTAACTGATTTCATTTAAAAAATGGATCACTTTTAATTGTGACAGCTGTCATATCAGTGAATAATTTTTTTAAAAAGACGGTCAAAATCAATATTTTTCTTTATTGATTCTAATACTGAAAATGAAAGAAAATAAGAAACATTTTTAGCATATTATGGTTTTTATTTTGAGAAAAATAAAAATTAAACACATATACCAAAAAAAAAGAAAAGATTTATGCAGTTTTTAGAGAGGGACTTGTAAATGATCAAACATGTAAAAAGTGGTTTGCAAAGGTTCATGCAAAAGATTTCTCATTTGAATGATGCTCTCTGAACAGATAGAGCAGTTAAAGTCGGCCAAGGTGATCAAATCAAGTTATTACCTGAAAATAATTAATATTGTATAATAAAGGAGATAGGTAATATACTCAAAATATCCAAATCAAATAGTGAAAATCATTTGCTTGGTTATATTTGTCACTTTGATATACGATCTCCATATAAATTAGATAAAACAAATCCAGTGGACAAGATATATGTGTAAAATTTATGAACCAAATTGTGTTGAGTAAATTGAATCATGACTAACCATACCAAAGACTAATCTTCATCCAAAAAAGTTTATAAATGAATAAGATAATAATAATGATATTTTCAAAGTATGTAAAACAGTTCTTTGGTATGAAAGATTAAAATTTCTGGGAGGACAGAATAATGAAATTGCCTAAAAAATGGCTAAAAATAACTGAATAAAAGTGGTAGATAAATATAATCCAATAGAGTTGATGTTAATTTTGTCTTTTTAAATTGTCTCATTCTTATTTAATAAACTGAACAAACATTTTTGGTTACCTAATAGATAATTTTGTTGAGTTCCTCTGCTTACAGAACAAGTCACAAGTCCAAGGTAGTCAAAGCCAAAAAAATGTAACAAGCCATAAGACTTTGTCCAAACAAGGAGAAAAAATTTGTTAAAATTTACAAGAAAAGAAGTTTCTCTTTAACTTTTGAATGTTAAATAGGAAGCAATGCTTGATCAATTGCTAATCTTTTACCCCCTACCCAAAAGAACAGCTCATTTAGGTTCCTTGTTCTATGACTGACTGAGTCTTTGTGGATTTCAGAACAACATACCAACACTTAACTTTCAATGGATGTTCATGCCAAGTTTTACTCTTTTGCACTAGGAAATAAGTTGTGACCTCATGACAATAAACTTTTAACTTTCAACTTAATGTTCTGAAAATATTATAGATATATTTCATGCATGTATAATTTTTCTTTCTTTTTTTAATTTTATATTCTTTATTTTTCTCTGCTCTTCAATTTCTTTATCTTCTTAATATAATACTTTTTTCTTTCACAGTATCTACCCATGCTTCTGAAAACAATTCATATTATTGTGAAAATATATTATTGTCAAAAATGAGCAAGTTAGAAAATGTAAACTATACTAGTTACTACACTTTACTGTGGTATTTTAGAATCTTGGAATCTATTTTGTGACAAAGTTTAAAAACTCAGTTGTAGATATATTTAGCAACTTTATGTTATTAGATTTCATTTAAAGCCAATATCAAAATTTCAAAGACAATATTCAAAATGTTGATAAAAGTTTTAAATATGATATATACTATTTCCTGTCTCCTTTCTCAATCCTACTATTTTTGTATCTACCTCTCTACAAAAGTGGGTGTCCTCGTGGTGTAATGGTTAAAGCGATGAACTGCGGAATCGTAGTACGCGAGTTCGTACTCCAGTCGCACTATTACGTTCACTTTCGGGCAAATACCCTTGGGAAAGGTATGAACCCCCTTATTCTCCCTCCAGCTATGGATAAATAGTAGGACGGACTAGGTTCTTCAGCCTTGGTGAGGCAACTAGTCTAGGAGAAGGAAAACTCTTAATTCAAACCTGTTAAACTCCGCTTAAAAATTGACCTTGTGTCATATCCTGCCCGAGCGGAGGGGTTGGTAAATAGTACCTCTCTACAAAAGTGAGTACCACTCTATCAGTGAGGCTTGGCATACACAAACTATATCTCCTGCAAAGGAGTAAGACCCCCCTCTCCCAAAAAGAGAGGGGTGTCAAGTAGTGAGGCTCCAGTTTTGCAGCTCTTGAGATCTGGGGAGTACCCCTAAGTTGTCATTACTCCCAGGTCCACTCAGACTTAGAGCGGTTGTACCTGCTAAGGGCCAAATAGTTCTTAATGGAAATTATTAATATTTGATAGGAATATGTGAAACCTTACTACTGAGTAAATTATTTGTATTTGATAAGAATACTTGATACCTTATAACTCTGCAAACAAATGATTATTATATACAAATGAAAAAGTGTGATTAAAAGAAATATTTGTGATAGAATGTTGAAAATATAAATGGTTATGATTATAATCAAATATTTACTAATAAATCAAATTTCAGCATTAAATAAGCCATAATGAATTGATATGCCATTAAACAAAATAAACCAAACCTAACAAAATCAAAAGTAGTTACTCTGACAATCAGCAGTTAATGCAGCAGGCCTCATAAATTTGTGTGCATTCAAATACCCACCCTCCTTTTGTTTCATGTGATGGATGGATGCCTTGATTTTTATTGTAATAATTTGCACTGACAAGAGCAAAGTTAGAAGTTCAAGTACCATTTCTTTGAATTCATTCCTTTTTTTCATTAAAAAAAAACAGTACGTATTAAATTAATTTACACACAACATAAGCAAATATTTGACAGAGATTTAGCATTTGATTAAAATATGACCATTGATAATAACCTTATATATAATTAAAAAACAATTTAAAAAAGAGAGAATAGCAATCTCTTTACTCCAGAAACAAATAAATTATCATTAAATACTACCAACATTGAAACTTCCAATTTCAACTGAGAATGAAATACTTTTAAGTTAGTTGGCGACTAAAGTCGAGGGCGACCAGAAGGCTCCCTTTTCAATAGCTACTACACAGGTGTAGGGGAGGGTGTAACTCTTTTCCCTGGATTGCTCCACTTTATCCTTAATACATACCTTATAATGCTGAGTGTTAAACAAGGTGGTATCAAGTACCATTTTTAAAGTCTTTGATATGACGCGACATGGGATTGAACCCAGGTCTCCTGGACCATTAGTGATAATTCTGCCCACTTGGCCAATGAGCTGGTTAAAATGTTCATTAATGATTGAAAGAAAATGACAGAATCATATTTAGGTCAACCTGATGTATCGAGAAGGTATCTTTGATCAATGAGATGGAAAAACTGAAAAAATTCTTGTTTCAAGGTGGCAAAGTGGATAAAAAATATTTAAGAATGAGCAGCATATCTTTATATGATCTATTATCAGAGAGCAGCCAGAAGAAAGTCACTTCTTGATTTAGTCACCAGTTAGTACAGAAAGCAGTGATCAATAAAAGCTGATCAGATTGTTGGAGATTTGGTATACTGCTTTTTAGATGAGTTATCATTTGCCAAAGTTCCATACAGGGAACAAATATGATTGAACTGTCTACAGTCTATGATTTAACATTTCTTTTAGTTATAGTATGTGGAGCAGTTTAAAGAACCTGTCATTCAAAACTTCTTAAGGATATGGAAGATATTAATTGAGAAAAATGCATGTCTATTCAGAAAAAAAACAAACTATTCCCAAAATTTACTGGTTGGCTATTTGAGACAAAAATATTATTTTCAATAAGAATGAACTTCTATTCCATAAAGAGAAAAGTACTTGAGGATAACTCACATGGCCCAATCAGTTTGCTCAAATCAATTCTGTTGAATATGTCTGGGTTATTTCGGATTGTAAGATAAGGAAAATATCCAGAAAACCTTTTAGGACAAAATAAGATTTTCTTTGTGTTTTGAATACAGCTAAGAAAATTACAAGGTGATAATATTGATGTCAAGAGAAATAAAAACACTAAAATCTAGTGAAGAGAAGCCTACCAAATTTTTTACTCGCATTAGAAAATTTTAAACTTTTTTGGAACTATTTAATAAAGGCTCTAGTTTGAAGAAATATCTATTTACTTTTACCATATCTCTCTATGCCTAAGCATAGAGAATTAGATAATGACTAAAAGAATTTGGATGCAAAGTCATGATATCAGCTGTGAATTTCTTTATAGTGTTTTTTATATCATTTATAACCTAACACTATTATTTGTATACATACATACCAAACCTAATAAGTTAACTTAATTATTCTATGTATTATTGCCTAATTATTCTTTGAAATCATCATTTGTTTCAGTGATATTATTTATGAGTTTTCACTCCAATAATATCCTATGACTTTCAGTTGGGATCAAGTTTGAGCAAGTCTGTTCAAATCTCTCCCACTCAGCTCCTTATTGTGGCTGATCTCAACAATTCTATAATTCTTTTTTCATCTTCTGTTTCTCATTATTTGTCCTTTTTTGTAATTTCAACCTTTTAAAGTGAAGAATTTGACCACTTTTGTTTGGAATCAAATTACAGGAAATCTTTTAAAATCTCTCTTACTTTCCTTGATATTCTTCTATCATTGAAATTTTAACATCAGTAGAATCTGGTTGCTCTCACTAGAGGTCTGCTTAAATCAGCACTACTTTTCTAAGTAATGTTAATGCTTTTCCTAGTTCGATCTTTCCTTCTTATTAACATCAGTGATCATTCATTTCTTTCTCACTATGTTATTTTTTGATCACTCCCTTTTAACTTTTCTCTTTTCTAATATAAACTTTCAATAGTTATCCAAGTTTCTTTTTTCACTTGATAATGCCCTTCTAATTCATCTCTTGATCATATTATTTACTGTTTGATTGATAAGGAAATATTTTGTAATTTCTCTATTAGACTTACCACATTGATATCATCCTATGAACAGTCCATGAGTAAAATCACTTATACCTTTTTCTTTTATTTTCATGGTTGAACTTCACAAATGTTACATTTGATTAATCTAATATTAGTCTTACTATCCAATTATGAGAAATTAAGACAAAAATATTTTTTAATTGACAAATCATGGAGTAACAATCAACTTTTCATAGACACCAGTATGTCTGTATATACAGACACATACTGCATTTTATATATGCTGATTATTATTATCAAAACACAATAATTTCCTTTCCTTTATAAATTAATGAGATAATCAATTTATATACCAGTGAAAGTAAAATACCCAATGTTGATGGTATTTCAAAATGGTTTTAGTGTATCTTTAGATTGATCAACAATCTGACAGTCTTCATACCTCTGAATAATGATTCACCCTGAAGGGCTTTCACTTCAGACAACTTTTTATAGGTTCTTTTCACTCCATATTCATAGAAGTGCTATATTAGTAAGCAATACTATGGTAAAAAAGCCTCAAATAAAGTATTCTTTTGTGTATCAACAGTATGTAGAATAAGGATAAGAAAGATGAAATAGTATCAGGGAATATCTTATTTGGTTAAGGGCTTGATGGTTTTCTTTAAACATTGGCTCAGTATTAACATGAGAAGCTTTGGTGTGGATAGGAATAGATATCACTCATCATAAGATGAATAGCAGTGGAATGTGTCATGTGAATAGAGTTGACCTTGAGCTGAGCTTGACTGAAAACTTTGAAGTAAACAATACTTTTCTGACTCACATTCTGGTAAGTAAGAAGCACTTGTCCTCTCAGGGATAAAAAGCAATCAACACATCCTGCTCAAAGATTTATATTCCTTGATTTTATCCCAGTCTTTATTTTGGGAGCACTCATATTTCTTTAAATATGACCCACTTTTTATTGTATCTCCTCAATTCTGATAAAAAACAAAACAACTTTTTCTATCAAAAATTGATATCTGAAGCATTTGGGAATTTCCCTTTTAATAGTTTTATTAATACATTTCTCCCCCCAACATTTTTAATCACCTGTATATATTTTGTAGTGAAATTTGTCATCTGGTAATTCATGATAGTCTGGTATGAATTGGTCAATGAATGATAGAAGAATTTTAAAAAATAATGATAATTCTTCTTCTTCTTCTTCTTCTTCTTCTTTGAAGTAAAGGCGAATAATGGGTATGAATGTTAAGGTATAAATATAAACTAAAAATAAAACTTTTGCATATCATCCAAATTATTTTATTTTTTGTGCCTCATTATTCCTTCATTTAAAAAAAAAATTTTTATGCCTTTCATCAATGAGTATTTTTTGTTGAAATCACTTTCTGATTGATTTACAGTCATATTTTCTCTGCATCCGAATCAATTAGAAATAATTCATTCCTAATAACAGATGTAGTTGCTAGTTAATTAATTATTGGATATCACTTACTAGTCAGTTGAAAATCTTTTCTCAATTTTTGTAGTTTAATAGTAATCTAGTTTAATTTCATCATTCTTTAAATTTATAGTTTTAACTTTAATACACATTATTTGTTTTCACTTCATATTCTAATGTATGACTAAATTGCATCTGATGATGATGCTTCAGTTCTGAAGATGTAGGAGTGAGGAGTATCCCTTTATTGCTATTACTTCTAGATCTACTCTGACTCAAAGTGGTAGTATCTATTAGGGAGCCATATATGGGACATATAGATTTATTTAAAAATTATGTGCCAAAAAAAAAAAAAGACTTTCAGAAGAAACTACACATAAAATGTGAATATAAATGTGAAATGAACATGATTCCCTAATGTCTAGGCATAAAATAACCCTAAATCAGTTAATATGCCATAAAAATCAATTAATAATTCATTCATACTATAGTGTGTAGATACTGTTTTCAATAGAGATAGTGTGAAAAAACATCAACATGGAAAAGCAGAATTGATGAATAGAATTTGAATTCTAATACAATTTATGTTCATGTCCTCTAAATGTTAATGGAAAAAACATAAATCTATATCTCTCTGTTCCACCACCAGATATCTTGATAAAATGCCTCATCACTAGTATAGATGATAGAAAAAGAGCTGAGGAATTAGCAAGTGGAATAAAACTCTTCTACAGCTATTGATGCAAAAGTTGCTTGTATTTCTCTTGACTTTTTTAATATAAATTCATAACATTATCAATTCCTTATCAAAATATTTTCCCTGATTTTGTAAGATCTTACGCTAACTTCCAGGTGTCTTGTGTATTCTACCCTCAAAGAACAATTTCAATTTTGATTTTTTGAATTCTTCAACGAATTTCTTGATATCTTCATCTTATTGGAATTTTCAAACAGACAAGAAGTCTTGTAAAGAGTGAAACAAATGATATCCTGAAAGAATGAATAGCATGTTGACGGACTTCCAATTGTTATAATCATTTGCTACACTGACATTTGCAACTTCAGAACAAGCATTGCTATACAGTAAAATTACTTATTGATTTCTTTTTCAATGCATCATTCAAAAGATTCATTTTCTTAATGCTCTATCATTCTTTACACATCCACTTCATTAGTTTCCAAGAGTGTTTTTTTTTGTCCTTGAGCTTAAAATCTCTTTTCTCAAACTTTAGAATACCATTTCAGATACATGCATATACTTACTTTAAGTTTCAGTGATCCATTTTATTGTTGCAGTTTTCCCCAGATTAAATATGGAGAGTAAATACCAATTGATTGGTTGATTTTAACAGCATGTAAACCTGTCTAGGGTTATTTTATGCCTAGAGGTTAAGGAATAGTGTTCATTATATATTCATTTGTTGCATGTCCTGTCAAATACAAATAATTTTTAAACAGATCCATTTGACCCATAGATGGGAACCTAACAGGTATTACCACTTTGTATCAGAGTGGAGCTGAGAGTAATAGCAATGAAGGAGTACTCCACACTCCTCAAATCTCCAGAACAGGAGCCTTACTGTCAGATGCAGTTTAGTATCTTACTCAGCACACAAAAAAATCAAATGTGCATTCTATATTCAGTTATAGTGTTCACCAAAATAAAGTAAAATCATAATTTTTATTCAAATAATTCATGAAGATTATGCAACACAAGCAATAAATGGGTGAGTAAACTTCATAGACACTTCAATGGTTTCTCTAACATTGTGCAGAAGGTGAATCAACAAATTTTTGCATCAACCTAAAACCTTACTTACACTATCAGTAGAGGCAAAACTATTATCTAGATAATCAACTATCAATATGATTAATACTTTCAGTTTTATCAAACATTTTTTTATATCTAAAAATAGTCTAATTCCATTTAAACTTTCAACAAACAATTTAAGTACTTGGCTATTACTCAGTCATTATACATTTGTAAACTATTGTAAACTGATTTAAAAGTAAATTAAATTCTCATTTATAAAAAGCACTGGCAACTATCAAATTTACAGCATTTGTCACAAAACTGATCACATCATCAAAATGGTGGACCACATGATGTAGTGATATGATGATATGCTGGATTGCAATATCATAATAAGTAAGTTTGAACTCTAGTAATGTTATTACATTCACTTTCAGACAAATACCCTTGGGAAAGGTATGAACCCCCTTTAGTACCACTACTGTTCTTCTACAAGGATGGTTTTAACACTAAATTACCCATGAAGATTGATATGCCATAAAACAAAGAAACCTAACCAAACATCATCAAAATCTTTAAAGTCTATTTTTGCCCACAGTACTTCTTGATATATAATATAATGAGAAGAAACAAGAGGATAACCAACAATTTATGTAAATTGCTTTACAATAGCAATATTTTGCTCTACCATATCAGGGAAACTATTAATTGTAAATGAAATTATTGATAAATCTACATCTTTCACTTTCCCCAATGCAGTCACTTAAATCTTTTCCTGGTATGTTTTCAGACAAATTCTCTAATTTAATTATTTCTTTGTTGATAAAATCTCAGAGAAAATCCCGTGTAATAATAGCTAATTAAACTGATGACATAATATCAGTGATGACATTTTCATTTTTGAATATACCCACTTTCATGCATCCTTAATTCTACTACTGACTTAGCATTAACTCAATATGAAAACCACATGAATTTCTTTTCAATTGCATATATGAAAAATGATCTAGTTATCATATAATGTTCTATAGGACAATTTCACTTGGGAATATCCATTTCATGCCTTATCAATGCAGACAAAACATTTTATAGACAAAACAGTTTTGTATAAAATTTTCATCCCATTTGGTAAAAAATCAAAGAAAAAAATGTCTGCAGTCTTCAATAAAACTATTTTTTACAATATAAAGTACCATATTATTTCTAATGTCCTGGCATGCAAAAGATACAGAGTATGGTTTTCAACATGCCTCTTTAGCTGTGGGGATACATTTGACATCTGTAGCACCTAGTATATCAATGATAAACAGTGTTTCAGCTTATTGCTAATTTATTCAAATATCTTATAATGGCTTCCCTATTATAAAATCATCAAATAAAAATGGTGCACATTTAACAAAAACTTCTTTAATATATACTCACTATCACTAAAGTCCTTCTTTTGGTAAAAAAAAAATAGGTTGATTTGAGGGGCTTTCTAATACTAACAAATACAAAAAGCATTTAAATGATTACTTTTCTTCAATAAATTTTCTTGGCCCAGTCGGCTGGAGCTGCAGAATACACTGACTGCATTTCTGCAGAGGGTTAAGACACTCCCAATGAGTGTCCTAGATATGACACTAAACAATCTGATGGTGAGGCTCCAGTAATGATGGAGCAATGGGGAATGTGGAGTACCCCTTTATTGTCATCACTCCCAGGTTCACTCTGGCCCAGAGTGATAGCACCTGATTGGGTCCTATCTGTGGGTCATTTAAAACTAAACTGAGTACTTATGCTAAACTGAATTGCTTGAAATAGAACTGATTGGATTGTTAGTGATACATAGCAATACTTGGAACCATTTCACTTTGTTGACTAAATTGAATAGTTTGAAATAGAACTGTTTTTGACAGTTCAACTGTGTACTTATGCTAAACTGAATTGTTTGAAATAGATCTGCTTATATGTATAAAAATGGATTTGGCATTGAATAACCTACAATGATTGATATGGCATAAAACCAAACCAAACCAAACTAAAACAATGTTTTTCTCAAAATGTCTTAATTTAGCATTAAATGACCTGAAAAGGGTTGATATGTTGTAAAACAAAATAACCAACCAACTAAATAACTATAGATTGTCTTTTAAGAACAGAATTATCTGATATTAATAGACAGCTCATAAAGTCAAGAAAAGATAACTCTTCCAATTGCTATATAAACTCCAGTATCTTCAGATATCACTGAAAAATAAATTTTTTTAGACTATGTTAAACTTACAAAATTCTTTATCAAATTTAGTTAGTTTTTAATCACATAATATCGCAGGGTGAGTTTTCTTTCAAAGTCCATCATGTATTACTTCTTTATCATTATTTTAGACAGAAGTGCCAACCTTTATATAAATAATGCAATCATTTCTAATAGGAACTCTGTGTGTGTGTGTGTGTGTGTGTGTGTGTGTGTGTGTGTGTGTGTGTGTGTGTGTGTGTGTTTCCATTTTTCTTTTGTATTATTAAAATATGTTAAATTTCCATGTGTCCCTCCACAGGGATGAATTTATAAATAAATATATATATAGAGAGATATAGATTATAATATATACACCGTTTTTTGCTCTTGAGGATTAATAATTAATAGCAGAAATAGTTGCATATTTCTCTCCAGCATCTTTGTTGGTGTTCAAGCCAAAGTAAAAGCCAATGTTTTGAATGCAGATTTCAAAGCAAGCAGGTCCTTCCCACTTGAAAGACTGGTTTAAGTACAATTTTCTACTTCACTTCACATTAGAGTACGTTCATACACTTGTAAGATCTTCAATATCTATCTTGATTTACTTATATCTATCATTTGCAGTTGGTTTGTATCTGTCTTATGTCTAACTACAACATTGTTTCTATCTCAGTCAGTTCATATCTTGTATCTCAGTTTGTTTATGTCTTTCAATTTCTATCACAGCCAGTTCATCTCTACCTACTTCTCTGTTCCTATCTAGACTCTCACAATATCACATCTTTCTTTTTTCATTTATAAATGAAGTGATATTTCTTATTTCCCTAAAATTTAATTTTGATAATTTTAACTCAGGAGAAAAAGAAAATCTTTACATCATTAACTTCTTACATAATATCATGTCATTTATTCAGTAGCATATATTCAGTTTCATTCAATTAAATACTGATGATTAAATTCATATAATTTGATTTGCTTATATTGTGTATAAGAATGTGAATAGCATTTTTGTTATGCATAAATGTATGTGTTTTTCCGTATACAGCTTCCCAAATTATGAATATATATTATAGATATTAATTATTCATATAAGAAGAAATAAAAGATCAAAGAAGAAAAATGAAAGAACTTTGAATTTTATTTTTCTGAAAATAGATGTTCATACAATCAAATATGATCATTCATACACTACTAAGAGCTTGTACAAAAAAACAAATAAATATAACCCAACAAAAATCTATACAAGATTGCCAACTGAGAATTTATGATTTAAGAAGCATTTAGAATTATTTTGACAGAGGTCTGAGTTTAAAAATGTGAAAATAAACCATCTGTTAAATAGTTGAATGAAGACTATTCACACTACCACTTTTTGTCTGTTTGGCTGAGGGCCAAGGTGTATAAATGACCAGCAATTGAATGATATCAGAAGAGATTGATTTGGTGAGTCAAGTTGAAGTTGTGAGTGACACATAGTGGAAGATAGTAGTTATGGTTCAAATAATCAGAAGGTCTTTTGCTACAGTACCAGCTGAATATAAATATGTTCACAGAAAGCAAGCAGTGTCCAATGTAAATCAAAAACAGCTCCTTTGCCATATTATAGGACACATATATAACACTATCCTTTCTTATATATACTGGAACAATATACCGCTACCTAGATTGGTCTGTATATTTAAACTTCCATGTAACTTGCTGTATAATCTTTTTTTTATGGAGGAGTTTGCCAAAATGCCAGTGGCAACTTGGTAGTAACTTTAGACATGAAGGAATCCTTCTCTTTTTGAGTACAATTGAGTCACAGTCATGAGAATAAATACCTGAGGTGAAGGCAAATTACTTTGAGACTAGCTCCGATGGTGAGCCATCATCAATCAGTATCTGATGTTGCTTCACAGATAGATCTGTCATGTGCTAAATACAAGAGATTTATCTATGCTCTTCATGAAATTTTTGTTTTTAAAAAATCTACATTGCCTCTAGGAAATTTTGACAAGCTGTCAGGAATTTAGCAAAAAGAAAAAAAGATTGTGGGTGATTAAAAACTACATGTCCAAGGATTATTTCCTGCAGCTAAGAAAATACTATACCATTCTGAAATAGAAATGAAACGTTCTTAGGGACAAATTTTTTTACATTTTTAACTAGATGAAAAGGAGAGTATTTTTTGAGATTTGTTTTATTTTAAAAAAATGTGTGTAAAAGAGAGAGATATTTGTTGATCATATAAGTAATGTAACAAATGTATACATAGTTTTATTGAGAATACTAGTATTTATCATATGCAAAAACTCCCAATAAGTAAACAAACAAATTTAATAAGAATATACTCATTGATAATTATTCATAATTGATTTATAATAAAAATGCAAGAAAAGTAACCATTATATCACTTCACAATGTCTTGTATTTTAGGATTAGTTGGAACTGTCAAATTTTAAAAAGAAGTATATTGTTGGTTATTTAAAAGATGGAATTGAGCCACTGTCAGGATTATGAAATTCACTAATGAAGGAAAAGAAATTACTATGGGTTTTTTCATGTCAACCTTCAATCACAAAGATATGAATGTACAGTAATAAGAAAAAAAGATTTGCTTGTACTGTGACAGATAGAGCAAACTGTGCATAAAACAATCCAAGAATGGTAGTATACACAGATTATTATGGTAGAGCAGCCAAAAGAAAGCCAATACTTAAATCAATCCCCATTCCATAGAGAAAACACAAGGCAGTTGAGATGGTAGATAGACACATTGAGTTTTGACACATATTTAAAGGAGTCCTTCTTTGTTAAAATACTGGCTAATTAAACAGAACAAAAAAGTTCTATTTTTAAATGTTGAAAAATGAGTACTTTATGAGACTGAATGCAAAAGATCCTGAGTCAAACTTTACCACAGGTTGATCTTTATCCAAAGAATGTGAGATTAGAAGGGAGATTTCTATAATTAACTCCTTCTGAAGAACCAAATAACTGATTTGAACAAGTATTACTTCCAATAAGACCAGCTTGAAGGCAACAACTGATGAAAAACATCACTTAAAAATAGAAAAGAGAAAGGATTAATATTCTATCAGAATAAATTCAGACCCCATATTTCTTTGGTAGCCAGCAGATAAGCTTTAATCTTGAGATTTACTTACTAGGAATTTTATTTGAACAGCCTGCAACCTATACTATCAAACATAGTGAATTTTTAGTTATGGTGGAGGGAGCCAAATGAAGCATTTGTCATTCAGAGCTTTTCAAAGGCATGGGAAATATTCATTCAGAAAAATACATGTCCATTCTGCACAAGAGAAACTTCTCTCAATATTCACCCATGGCTATTTGGAAAACAACAAAAAAAGAAAGGTTTGGCTTGGGGATGAAGTGTTGTGCCATATAGAGAAAAAAGCAAAGCAAAAAGACTCACATCTAAAAAGATATTAAACAATTGTCATAGCTGAGTCAGTCTCTTAACATGAATCCTACTAAACCTGTCTGGACAATTTTGGATTATATAATAAGGAAAATTTCCAGAAAACCTTCAATAAAAGAAGATTTGCTGTTTTGAATGCAGTCTTGTTGAGTATTTCACAAGATAAGATAAATCTTGTATGATGTTCGGATGAGAAAAATCTTTAAAATCTAATAATGACAAGCCAACTGAATTTTTAAAATGCAAAACCATTCATAAATCATTGAATAAAAGCTTTTGTTAAAAAAAATGTATGTATTTATTTTGTCATATCTCTGTCTATGCATTTTCCTCATTCATAAAAAATTAAGAAAATTTTCACTTTGCACTCATTTGAAAATATTTCTTGAAAAATACTGTACCTGGATACATGATAATTTTTTTTAAAAAGATAAAATTTTCATGTGCTTGTTCTGGATACTGATGGAGTGAAGTGGGAGGAGTCATAGATCTGAAGCTTGACCCTCAAGCCTAATAATATTATAAGATGCAGGTGTGATTTGGCAGAAGCTTGGTACATCTTATATGGTTGCAACATGCACTAAATTTGAAGACATGAAAAATAACAGTTAAAAAAATTAATAAAAAATAAGATATTGAACATGGCAGTTTACAAAGAAATTTCAAAATAAAGTAAAAGTAGTCTGTATTTACTCAACCTGTTCACCACAAGCAACATGAGACATAAAGTCAATTTTAAGTGGAGTTACAGCAGGTATGAATTCAATGTTTTCCTTCTCTTAGATCAGTTGCTATACCAAGGCAAGAGAGCTGAGCCTGACCTATTTACCCATAGCAAGGGAGAAAAGAGATGAAATTATGGGTTTCCCAAAAACATTAGCACAAAATGAAATGCAAACAGCCTTGTCCAGGATTTGAAATCTGGTTGTTAGATCCATTTCCAATAATAATAACTACTATGCCACACATGTTTTGGAAAGTAAAAGTTGTGTGTCATATTTTTAAAGTTGGGATAGGATTTAACAATGGAGTCTTTGGTAAAGTCTTGTTTTAATGCTGGGTTTTTCATTAATATATTTACAACTTCTTTTCCAGTCAATCTGTGTTGTTCTTTAGTCATCACAAAGGTGTGAACACACACACACACACACATACATACAGAGAGAGAGAGAGAGAGAGAGAGAGAGAGAGAGTATGTATACATCCAAAGTCTAGAAAAATATGACAGCATACATTTAGGAAATAATGGCTTTACAGTTATTTTGTATCTGTTCTCTTTCTACACACTTCTATAGACATATATATTTGAAGGGTAAAGCTGTAAATGTGATACATTCAAATTTCCTTAATAAAGCGTTAAAAAACCCATGCTGTGCAATTATTTCTTCTCTTTTCAATCTTGTTGAATGGAGGTGTTGGGATGTAACTTTTCTCCTCTGGTACAAATGGCATTTGCTAAGTCATTTAACTTGTCAGTAACCTCTTGGAGATTATAAGTTCAATTTAGTGAAAATGAGCAGTAGAAGGAGGAAGAAGTAGAGGAGGAAAAGAGGTAAATGAAAAAAAGCAAAAAGAGAAGCAGACAGGAAAGAATAAAGGGAAAAGCTAGAGTAGAAGGATTTAGGAGATTGAAATGGTCAATGAATTAAAGAAAAATATGAGAGTCTATGTTGTCTCTTGCAGAAATACCAAAATAGAATAAAGAATAAAACAAGTCAAAATGTTAAAGATTTTGACATGTACTTTATAGATTTCCTAAAAAAAGGGCTCCTATATATATATATTGTAGGTGAAGTGAAGAGACGATTGATTTATATAATTCCTAAAGAAAAAAATTCTGGATATTGATATACCAAACAAATGAACCACACTGTTAAATTTAAAAGTTACAAACAAATAGTATGGATGGTAAATAATTTGTTAGTATGGAGTCAGTATGTAAAATCCTTGCCATGGACCATATCATTGACCTAGGGCCGGGTTACAAAATTACTTAATATATATTCATATTATAGAAATTTGTTAAACTAAGGTTAAAAAAGACTCCCCTTATTTCTTCAGTAAAACTGTATGAGGAAAAAGAAAGAACTAAGCTCTATTGGGTTTACATGGTGCATTCCATAAGTTTCCAGACTTTTTTTGTACAGGCATTAAAAATTCTTGTAGACTCTTGAAAATTCAGTAGCTTATTGCTATACATATTATAAGATGATTGACCAATTTTTAGGATTTCAGCTTCAAATGAACAGCTACAGAAGCAATTGGAATACACCCTACTAAAGCCTGATTGTCACAGCTGGTAAATTTCAAAAATGAAATCTATCACTTTAGAAGAACGATATGCAATAAAATTCTGTTTTAAACTTGGAAAAAATACCACAGAAACATATAGAATGCTTCAGACTGCTTTTGGAGCATCTTGCATGAATCGAGCATCAGTTTTTGAGTGGCATAAGAGATTCAAGGAAGGCATGGAGTCTGTGAGGGATGATGAGAAGTGTGGGAGGAGTAAGGAAGTCAATACACCACAGTTGATTGGCCAAAGCGTTAGGGTTAGGGTTAGGGTTACTATGTTGAGGTTTTAAAGGAGTTCAGGAAGAGATTCTGTCAGAAGAGGCCAGCACTCTTCAAATTGGGTCAGTGGCATTTTCACCAGGACAATGTACCAGTCCACAACTCTGTCCTTGTCACAGATTATTTGAGCAAGACGGGCATCAAGACAGTTCCTCACCCTCTCTAAAGTCCAAACCTTGCTCCCTGTGACTTTTGGTTAATCCCTAAGCTCAGAGGCTGTCGTTATGAGACAATTGAGGAGATGAAAGAGGCTGTGATGAAGGTCATTGACACGCTCACACAAGAGGACTTCCATGGAGCCTTCCAGAATTTGTTGGAACAGTACAACAAGTGCATTGCAGCCGGAGGAGATTACTTGGAAGGGGACTAGAGTTTCATGTGTGTTCTATCAATAAAAGGGCCCATACAAAAAAGTCTGGAAACTTATTTAATGATCCTCGTAACTTAAGTTCAACAGATCAGCCTATGCCATAGCTGCCTTTGGAGTCATGGGGTCAAAGAAGCTTCAAGAAAAAAGTATCCAAATTATTTAGAAGGCAAAGATAAAGACTTAACTTTGATTACTTAAAGAACTGGAAAATACTTTCGACTAAACAGAACCTATTTTTTTTTTCATCAAACCCCATAAACAAATAAGACAAAGACTGATTTAGTTGGATACTGACTGTTGCCAAATGAGTACATACTCACAGTGGCCTGGCTGGGTCTGTAGCAGTTTGGACACACAAGCTTGCTGGTTTTGACCTTGCAAACTATGAGGTCTGCTAATCATAGTAGCAGCCAAATTGACAACATGTAAAGTTAGCCTTCAAATGGTGGCTCTTTTGACATATGCGTTTGTTAGTTTTACTCATGAAACACATGGTCTGCCACAGAAACTCTAATGTGGAACAAAACAAAGAATAGAAATTCACATATACCCATGAAGGGACTCTTCTTCACCAGTAAAAAAACAGTACCAGTCAATGGAGAAAAGGAACTGAAGTTCACATTTACCCATGTAGGTAGTGATCTTCACTAGGAGGAGTAGAAAGTGCCAGCCTAAGAAGACAAAGAACTCTTTTTCTTCCAGACTCCACAAGAAATCAATCCTCTCAAAATTCCACTATATCTTTATCACTTCTTACATATCTACTTTGAATAACACTGAGGGAATTTTTATCCTAAAAAAAAAACGACACTTATTCTTCTTCAGTAGTAAGAACAAAGAACTCCTCTTCTACTATTGCTTAAATTGTAATTAGGCTCTCAATGGAAATATTTGAGTCGGCTTATTTCTGTTTCTTATTCTCCCTTTTATTTCTTAGGATATTTTTCCTCTTTTTCTACCCTTTATACAGTATTTAACTTTTTGTTTCATATTTTATAATATAATTCATTTTTCATTCTGTAATTGTAAATAAATTAATTCCTTGTCTGTTTCAATTTGCACCCCAAGTTTGAGCCTGATTTGTTTGCGTGCCTAACAACACTGTCATTCTGCTCATAATTCCACACATATTTTCTATACTCAGCCCAAGTATAGTTATATATGTTTAAAGAGTTTTATATTTATACATAATTTAATTTCTTTTAATATTTAGCAGAGATAATTGTTCTGAATTTTGTTTGTTAACACACACACACATATACATGGATGGAAATATTTCTCTTAATTGGCATGCAATGAGAAAAGAACAATTTGACCCAGGATGCTTCCCCAGTTGTGTATTATGAAATGATTAAATGCATACATTTTCAGCTTTAAATTGGGAATATATATATATATATATATATATATATGGCAGGGGTATAAATGTACAAATATGAAAAAAAAACAAGGTATGCAGAAAATGATTTTATTTATAGTTAAATTATTTGCCAATGTTAAATGTTTTGGTTTTTACATTAAGCCTTCATCAGGGCATTTAAATATGTTATATTGTATCTTTTGAATTATATTTAATTTAATTCTTATATTTTAAATGAAATGAAAAAATTAGAATGTTTTTAACATTCTCTTTCTGTTAGTGGTATTTTGTTTCAAAGCTGTGTGATACAATTAGTGTTCCAAATTTATTTTAAAAATAAACTTCTGTCAAAAAATACAGTTATATATATATATATATATATATATATATATAATCAATGAAATCAAACTATTTAAAATGAAAATTTTGTAAGTTTTTAGCACCAATTTGACTAAGGAAATAAGTTGAAAAAACTGAGTGGTTAGAAATGATACTTAATTCAATCTTCCAGTATTTAAACTAACACTTAGGAATCTTTAAAATTAAAGCTGTGATATGACTATAACATTATGTACATTTCTTTTTATCAAGTTCCTTTTAAATTCATAAATTCATTTTTAAATATTATGGAAAGTTTCACCCACATATATTTTATTACAATCCAGAAGTTGGAGAGCATAAATGTCAGCATCAGATTTAATATGGGTATTGTTATTCTTATTATTGATTAAATTAAAAAAAATTTTTTTATGAGTTTGCAACTGTTTTGATTCCAAGATTGTCCAAATTTTTTTTTCAACGAAGTTTGTGGTTGAATTATTGGGTAAAATAATATATCTGTATGATAAGTTATCATTGGAAAAATTATTGTCAGAAATTTTTGGAAAACATTTACATTTGTGAATTTTGAGAGCTTTTATTTTAGTATACTGTATAAAGGATTTAGGATATTGTAGCTGTGCAAAGTTTCCATATAGTCAAATTCATCTTTTAAAAATTTGGGGTGCAAATTCTAAGATGTCTAAGGTAAAAACCTATTATTATTCCACTTCTTATTTTGGTGTTATGATGTAAGTAAAAATGTATATATGCCCAAATCATAAAAATAGGTCAGTCATCTCATAATATGTATAACAATAAGATACTGAATTTTCAAGAGTCTACAACAATTTTAAATGCCTGTACAAAAAAGTCTGGAATCTTATTGAATGCACCACACACACACATATATATATATATATATATATATATATATATATATATATATATATATATATATATTAGGGGATATATTGCAGATTATTTTTCTGTTTAATTAGTTACTTTTACTAATAAGAATTAATAAAATTAAAATCAATTGATATCTTTTCATAACTACTGTGATCCTTAATGCTTATTGAGGTTTGAAGAATATAAAGTGTCACCTGCCAGTTTCTCTAAAACGAATATTTTATAACTAATTGAATATTAAACTTCTTAAGAGTAAGCCTGAGAATTAACAGACAACTTTTTACTCATCAAGTTTTTTTGTTTTTGTTTTTGTTTTGATTTACGGCATATCAACCACAAAGGGTCATTTAATGCCGGTCATCAAGTTTTATTTCTATTTCTACAATAAAGTTATTTGAGAAGCATTTCTATATTTACAATAAATTGCTATAGTAAAATACTGCAACAAAACAATTATGCACTTAATAGCTCTATTTAGTTAGTAAAGCTTGATACTGACTATATTTGTTTTTTCAAGAATAAAACTTATAACAAATTTTGCAAAATTTGGTGGTTAAATTATCTATTATTGCTACTCTGTAAATGATAGATTACTGGAAAATAATGCTAAAATATAAACGTGATTATTGTTTAATTTTACCCTCTTATTGCCAGAATTTATTATATCAATACTACAGTGAATAAAAGTTTTAATGTATTTAATAAATTCTGCCAGTTACGTGATGGTTTACATAAGCAGGTAATTTATCAAAATTTCACTTTAGGTTTAAGAAAGACTTGAGTGTATACTAGTTAGAATAGGATGTAAACAACAAAGAATAAGATAGTAATAAAAAAACAATTATTCAAATCTAAGAATACTTCAACTGAAAATTCCAGATAAAAACTGATGAAAATATTAAATCAATTCTTATAATTTAAATCCTAAGAGAAAAGCTTGTGATTTAAACCAAAGTAAATATAATTGGAAAAAAGTCCTAATTTTTTAAAGATCAGAATTGATGACAAACTTTCATGAAAATCTCATCAAAATTCTCTCTTGTGACTTCAAAGATAAAAAAAGAATTAGTCAGAATATCTAAGTACCTGTCTGCTTTGGTCATAACATTTCCTTTATGAACAGTAAAGATCAAGTGAGTGAGAAGGAAAAGAAAAGATGTGAAAAAGAGAGCAAGTAATAATTTAAAAAGTGAAAAAGAAGGAAAAAGAAGAGATAAAAGAATCAGAAAAAAGAAAAAATGACAGAAAGAAAGAAGAAATAGAAGAGAACAAAAGAAGTAAAAACTAAAATAAAAAAAGCGGAGGTGAGGTTTGCCCTTTGATTTAAATAGTAGCACATTTTTCATCAGCATATGATTGTCAGGTAAAATGTTAATTTTCTAGATTGGCATAGCATAATCTTCCTGCTCTACCATTTACTCTCATTTTGGCCTTGTGCCATACAAGGCTATGCTTAGTAAATATCAAAAAGAAGTTAAGAAAATTATATAAACAAAGGTGAGATTATGTGAAAGAAAATAAAAGGAAAAAGAATGAATGAAAAAAGAAATACAAAGTTTTGAAAAATTATAAAGACTAAGAATAAAATAGCAGTGAAAAGAAAAGAAAGAAAAGAGAAAAAATGAAAGCAGTAAAGTACAAAAGATAAAAGAAAAAGATGAATTCAAAATGAAAGCAGAAGGTATGAAAATGATTGGTTTTCTGCTATCATTCTGTTGTCTGATTTTTGAGAATGTTAATCTATCTACATCCTTCTTTTTTTCTCTCATTCTTATCATGGTTTGATTTCATTCCATTATATGACAGCTATACTTACCTATTCTTACAATGCTTGCAAATGGAAAGAAAAAATGGACAAAAGAAAAAGGCAAGTAAGATTACTGATCACAAATAGTTACATGGGTCTATTTCTTACAAAATCATTTTATAGCTGTGTGTATTTGCTTGGATATTGGACATATTTAGTCTCATTTGTTTTTTTGCTTTCAATCTTAGGAAGATGAGGAAAATGAATTCACATCATTTGTTGGAATAACAGACTTAAATGTGTCACACCAACTCGGAAAATCTATTTTCTTTCTGCTTTATCTATCTATCTATCTACTTATTTATTTATTTTTTGTAATTTCAATGCCAAGGAATTTTTTAAGTATAAAAAGACAGATGTTACTGTTTAATATTCATAAACAATAGCTTTGCTATCAAGAAAATATGTGTGTGTATATGTAAGTATATTGATAAATCTGTAGCCTGATGATGAAAAAGGCAAATATTTATTTTCCAACATAATTTCCTTTCTTGGCAGTGCACTTAAAATTTCTTTCTTAATTGAAGAGATCAAACAAAATGAAGTGAAAATTTCAGATCAAAATTCACCTAAATGTCAAGTTGTAGATGTTTTGATACATTTTGGTTTTATATATATGAGTCATTTAAAAAGTTTCAAGTCTTACTCAGAAAGAAGAGTACTGCTAAACATTTTTGTAGTGGCAACTAGAAAAACCTGAATTAGTTTTGATAGTTTTTAAAGAAGTGCTAGTGAGTAAACACAACAAAAATGCTTAGCCCTGCTCTACTTTTGGTTAAGGCTTAGAACTTTTTGAACGACCCTTGTACACACACACACACACACACAAAATCATGATTAAACTTTAATACTAAAAGTGTTTTTAATTCATAAAATGTAACAGTGCTCAATGCACAAAAATGCAGAGCAATGTTACCGTATATTTCGAGAGTAAAATGAGATAATAATAAAACAGAATAAAAAAATCAGAACTCACACTGTCAATCCTTAGATGAGCTAGTATCCAACACATGGTGAATACTCACTCACCTGAGAATTGACAACATAAAACTTTGAGTTGTAAGTTTTTATCTTGTTTTATAGTACCATCAACAAATTATATTAGAGATTACATAACTAATATCATAGTCACAAATATAATGTTTGTTTTTTTGTATTTCTTTTTAACAAATGACCGTGCAAAATACATTTGTTCAATTTTAAGAGAATTTAGTTGTTTTATTCAGCTCTTTTTCTAAGAATTCCTTTTTACTAAGAAATTTTTAGAATCAATAGATTCTTAAATCTATATTCAAGAATTATTGAGAAAATTATCATCTTCCTTTTTGCTTTTAGTTATTTTCTCCATGGTGTATCATGAATTCATGAAATAACTTGCTTCTGTATCTATTACCTCCAAAATGTAATATTTCTATTAGAATAAATGAATACAACCAAATAAAATAAATAAATAAAATAACATCATAGCTATGGATATGACTACTAAAGATACAATTATTTCTATCTCTATATGCGACTAATGCCAGGCATATTTTTCACTGTAAATGCTTGACATGTTTTAAAATATTAATATCAGATGGATTTTTATCTGCTAATGTAATATGAATTTTAAAGAATGCTTAGTAGACTTTTACATCTCATTCCGCATAATAATTTCAAATAGGTTCTGAATAGTTAGGATGTATATCAATGAATACAAAGCAAATTTCTGTCTTTAGATTTTTAATTTGAAATACAAGATAAATGAATTTTTTTAATATAAGGTAACTTTTCCTTTGACACTTATATATATATATATATGCACACACAGAGAAACACACTGAGTGATGGTTAAATTTTAACCATTTTAAATTATCAATTTCAAGTACACATTTTATTTGTTTCAGGTTTTGTCTACTGTGCAGCAAACTAGAGTCAGTTAGGTACTGTCTGTGAGGGAAGTAGAACCATGATGCAATTCATTCCTTCAGAAATTTGAAAACAGCAAGCTGTTCTACTTGGCATTTATGCTGGAAGCTCCAATATGTAGATTTCAGACTACTTGGGTGTCAATCTGAGGAGAGATTAATATTCATGAAAATCAAACACCTAGTCGACATCATGGTATTCGGAGTGTTCACTATTGGTGGTGATGTTATACTCCCATTCATCTTACCACATGGCCTCAACAAGGAGGTCCACATCAAGTGCTGGGGAAGGTAGTGCTGTCCTGGATCAAGAGAGTAGCTGCTAGAAGACCCTATGTTTGTGCCATGCCACGCAAGAAGGAAAACTCAATTTTGGTTGTCAAAAAATTTCTTCGGCCGCATCATCATTTGATTACGTGGTCAGTGTGGTTGAGTGAGAGACCAACAAAACTGCATGCAACACCAAAAATGAACTGAAGGCAAGGATAATGGTAGCATTTACCAATTTAAATAAGAAGACTGGTGGAAAAGCTTACAGAAGATTTCAAAGTTGTCTGGAGGCTGTGGTTGAAGCTAATGGTGATTTCTTTGAATAAATTTAATCTAGTATTTCAAGATATTTCCATGTAATTTTCATAAGTACATCAGATAAAGTGAGACATCAATGTTATTTTCCTTTTTGTGTAATTTAGATGTCAATTTAAGCATCACACCCTGTATATATATACGCATACTAAATCCTATCACTGTAATTAATTAGTATGAATTATCAAATTCATATGAGAATAATCTATAACTCTACCAAAATATTACCAAAATACATTATAGATTGGCAGCCCAAGTGAATTGTGATAAAAGGAAAAAGAAACTAAAAGCTAAAATGAAAGAAAATTAATGGTTTACAATGTTTCATCTAAAGTAAAAAAAAAAAAAATGCTTCTAAAACTTCTTGCCTAAAAGTAATAATAAATATGCTATGAAAGTATGGATTTGCCACAAGCAGGATGTGACATAAGGTCAATTTAAAAGCAAAGTATAACTGATTTGAATTCAGAGTTTTCCTCTGCCTATATGGGTTGCTTTATCAAGGTTAAAGTCTCCAGTTTTTCTTATCATTTTACCCATGGCTGGGACAGGGAAATAGTTGAATTTATACCTTTCCTAGGGGTACTAGTGCTGTGCTAAATGTAAACAGTTTTGTCAAGGATTTGAACTCAGATGGCCATGTCCATTTTCCACAGTGAGACTCATTATACCATGAGCACCTCGCTCATATGATGCCTAAAGTAATTAAGAATAAAAGGAAATTAATTTCAAAAGATTTAAACCAATGACTTTTTGTAATTCAGTTGGTTAGAGTAGCTAACAAAGTTTTAACAAGTCTTCCTCAAGGCAAAATAAATTTGAGTTTCAATTTCAATGAGAACTGATTTTTTATAATCATATTTTTATCTGCACAATTCTTTATTGTTTTAATAAGTTGACAACTCGAATGAATTGTTATAACAAAACAAAAAGACCAATAAAAACTATGATGAAAGAAAAGAATAGTCAAAATTAATGATGGATTAGATATTTTTTTTTTTTTTAATCTCAGATTCCTATCAAATGATGCAAAATAAGTTTTTCTGGAATGGTGTGTATGTGTCAATGGCTAAACAATTAGGGTGAAAATTTTATTTTACAAAATATATTTGACCAAAGTTTTTTGAATTTTGGATCATCAAATTTGTTGCGGAGTCGATAAGCATGTCAACCCTGCAAATGTTTTAAGTTTAATGCATGTGAGTAATTGAAAGCCGAAGACAATGAAGGAAACAAAGGCCAGGTAACAAATATAACAAAAGTGACAATTTATTGTCAGATTTACAAAAGTGTGTATAAAGTCAGTGGCAGTTGTATTTGGTCTTCAGCTAGATGGATGATGTCGATAGCTGGTATGGTCAAGTCGTAGATGTGCGCAGCTAGATGTTTGATGAGGGTAGCTGGCGTAGGTCGAGTCGTGGAGATACAGCTAGATATTTGATGTGGGTAGCTGTCAGTTGAGTTGTCGAATGCAGCTGGACGATCATTGCGGGAAGCTGGTAAATCGATATCCCGGTTTTGACAGTACGTTGGGTTAACCAGGGTGTGTGTTGATCTGGTTGCTAGCCCGTACAGCGAGTTGTATGTGGGCCAGATGTTGCAATGCTAGGGCAGTCTGTAAAGCAAGTTGTACGTGGACTGGATGCTGCATTGCTGGAGCGTTGTGGTTGAAATTGGTGTTGGCAGCTTGGTTGTGTACAGTCAGGCGAGCTGGTGACTAAGACTGAGCTGTGTCTTAGTACTACGGACCTAGGGAACGTACGGGGAAACCGTGGCTAAGGTTTGCCAGGCCTTAGTACATACGAGGTCGAGCGAACGAGTCGGTGAGGCTAGGGCTTCATTGTGCCCCTAGCTGTGCGGACATATTGAGACGATGGCTGAGGCTTTGTCATGTCAAAGCCATGTGGACGTATCGGGATAGTAGCTATGGCTTTGCCATGTCAAAGCCATGCGGATGTATCGGATGGTAGCTATGGCTGTGCCATGCCAAAGCTGTGCAGACATATCGGATGGTTGCTATGGCTGTGCCATGCCAAAGCTGTGCAGACGTATTGGATGATAGCTATGGCTGTACTGCGCCAAAGCTGTGCGGACATATCAGGATGATAGCTAAGGCTATGCCGCACCAAAGCTATGCAGATGTATCAGGATGATAGCTAAGGCTATGCAGCGCCAAATCTGTCACAAGCAAGCAGACAGGCCAGGAGGCCGAGGCGAAGATTGGCGTTATCTTAGCGCTGCACAGATAGTGAAGCAGTAGCTAAAGGCTAACCCGTGCCTTTAGCGCTGCGCAGCCAAAAGGACGAGCGGGACTGATCGAATGGTTAAGACCAGATGGTCTTAGAGTCCTCTTCGTGTTTGCCTCCGGGCTGTCTACTTCAACTGGTTAATAAAGACCGTCAGAGATACTCCAACCCGCAGAAGGCGACCTCTTATGGTCCTTAAAAGGACTGCTTGTGCATAACTATGTGATGGGAAAGGTGAATGCAACCACTAGATGTAGGATTCAACCTTACAGTGCCCACTGAGAGTGGCTCCTAAGAGTGTCCGTAGACCTCGAAATTTTTCACTGCTGAACTCTTGTTTATATGAAGGGAACGCAACACCACTTCTGCTGGGCACATAAATAGAAAGTTCTTCTATAAAAAATGGGTGTAGAAATAAAGTACTTCTTAAGCCTGATATAGGCTAGCGAAGATAATTAATTTCATTTTTATAGAGTTATTTCTGGCAGAAGTATTCTGTAATTGTTGTTAATTTTAATTTATCTCTTTTTTAGCTGTAATGGCAGGTCAGGGTCGTAAAAAGGGTTTTGTCATTTCCGTCCGTACCCGGATGTAATTTTTCAAGGGTGAACGGGTAATCCGATCTGTTTATGTTTGTGAGCAGGTCGTAGCAAATTCACTTGGATAAAAATTAAAGAACACTTTAATCAGTAAACATTTAATCAGAGATTGCATTCTCTTAAGCCACACCCCTGTCAAATGAGGATCATTTATTATGACATAATTTACAGTTGTTTCTAGTTAAACAAAATGGATGGAAATTTTCATACAATATCTCAACAAATTTTTCGATATGATAATAATTGAAGAACAAAAATTTTGTTCAACAGATTTTTCGATATGATAATAATTGAAGAACAAAAATTTTGTTCAACAGGGGAGATAACTATATTGTAGTCTATAGATGTTTTGAGATTTATAAATTGACAATTTTTTTTTTGACATTTTTAGTAACATGTATATAATCTGAAGAAAGTGGACTTGAATTTGTTTTATAAAATAACACCTAGTAAATACTGATAATATTAGATGTAATTATATTTGAATTTTCCAAATAAATCATCATCAATTGCTTTACATTTTTAATGAGTATTTCTTTGTCTACATTTCTAAGATTTAGAGTTGTTATTATTTACACATTCTAAACGATGGTTTTCATATTGTTTGTTATACTGACAATGTTTCAACTTCTGTATCTGTAAGCCTTCTTCAGACGCCTTTTGTAAATGTTGAATCAAACCTTTCATTCAATCCACAGGGAAGGCTGTTCCAGCTTCACCCTTAATATTTTTTAACACACTTCATATATGGAAAAAAAATTGCTTTACAACATCCTGGTTGTTTCAGAGAGGTATATATGATATCACAGAAAAAAATGTTATATATATATATATATATATTGCATGTAGTGTGTGATGAGTGTAATTACAATGAAAAAGTGAGTAGATTCATCTGAACTTGTGTATGATTTTCTAGCAAAAATTGGTTTGCCTGAAGTCCCATTATGGTTCTTGGTAACTTCAGCTTTTCATAAAGTTAAAATCACAATTGAAACAAAACACAGGAAGCAAAATTTATGGAAATGTGATCAGGCAGCTAATGGTATTTCTAAAAGAAGACTTTGCAGAACGTTTTAAGTAGAAAAGATAAATACATGAGCTCCTAATGAGGATGAAGAAGGCACCATTACCCTATATAAGCTACTTTTTGGTTAATATCAGTTGGATATTATATACAAATATTTCATACAGAGATATGTTTTGAAAAAGTGACAATCATAAAAAAAGATTAAAAGTGCTCAATAAGCTGCATTGTTCAAAAGTATTGTTCAATCTAGTTGTTGCATCAGGAATTTTTTTTCATGTTTTTCAAGTACTTATTTTGGTAATTTGGAGTGCATATAACATGACTTCAGCAGTTCAAGCCATGGTATGTACCTGCTGTGGTAGGTAGCATCATGGTAGTTGGTGCAATAACATGTGCATTGCTTCATTCCTTATGTGATTTGAAAGCCACACTCATGAATATGAAATATAATCTAATTTGGTAACTTATACTTTGAGTTCAAACTGGCCCGTAACACCATAGAAGCAATGAAAAACATTTCTTGTGTAAAAGGTGAAGATGCAGTTGATCACAGTACAATATCCAAACAGTTAAAAAATTTTGTTCAGGTTGCAAGAAACTCAACAGTCAGGTCAAGTCAACTATGGATTCTGTGGCCATACTCCAAACCATAGAGGCAAATCTAGTGAGTTGCATTTGGAGAGTATCAGGCGAGTTTGTCAGTCCAGTGTGGGTTGTTACCTTTACAACCTTGGCAAAACTCCGCAGAGATGCTGAATTGAGCTTCATGCTACCAAAGTAAAGCAAAACTTTTGACTCACCCAAGTTTAATTTGATCATGACTCCATTAGTGTATCAAAGAAAAAATGCTACATTTTCATGAAAAGAGAAACTGAAAATTTATATTGCATATTACTGAGGTATCTTTATACAACTGATGTTTTTATCACAAAGAAAATATGTTCTCTAAGTTCTCACAGATAAGTCATTAATATGAATATAGTTTATTCAACATTTAGATTATAAATAGGCATCTAGACACTTATATACATATTTAAGTAAAAAGAATTTGTTAAAGAAATATGACTTATACCAAGTGAATAATAAAAAATTAACAGAGAAATTATAGAATATCCTAGAAAATTCACAATTATGTCTGAATTCATATAATCATCAGGACATGAGAATATATAAAAAGATAAGATAGCTGTATAATAAAAATATCACCATGTATTTATGATTTTAAGGATGAACTTTTTTCATAAGTAGCAATGAGAGTAATAATAATAAGAAAATAACATTATACAATATTTATAAAATATGATATAGAAGATCCTGTCTATTCAAGAAGAGTTCAAGAGTTAAACAAGTATAGTGAGAAATGAATAGGTGACTAGTTCATAAAAGTGGCTCTTCTGACTAAACCAAAATAACACTTTGAAGATCAATTATTGAACATGAGACCATTTCTTTGTATGATAAAAATTATTTGGCAAATAACCATGTACAGCCTTAAAATCATTTTCTTTATAATTTTTCACTTTAGAGACACATAATTTAACAAATAGCAATTTCTGTATGTATATAATTTTGTTATAATATAATATTGTTTAATAGCAAGCTGAGTAACTTCATATTGCCATAACCCAGTTGGCTGGGGTTGTAGAATACACTGACTGCATCTCTGCAGAGGGGTAAGACCCTCCCTTCAATGAGTTTCCAGGATATGACACTGAACCATCTGATGGTAAGGCTCCAGTCCTGGTGCATTCCTTCAACACCATTACTACCAGGTCCATTCTTACTCAGGGTGGTTATACTTGTTAGGGTCCCATCTTTGAATCAAATAGAACTGTTTAATCATTTAACTGTGTGCAAACAAATGACTGAATTAAATTGAATTTTGAGTGCTACTTAAAATAACTGTGTACAAAATGGTTGGGTAATGTTAAATAGAATTATTAGTACTAAATATTAATTCTTGAAACCATTTAACAGTTTGCAAACAAATGAGTTCTGGCTTGTATAAAATGCTACCTATAAACTATTCATTTACAAATTATATATATATATATATATATATATATATATAATATTTTCCACATAATCATAATTTTTATGCTTTCTATTTTTCTTTTTGTCTTTCTTTTTCTTCCTTTTGACTTGAAATCTTTCCTGATAAACAAACGTAACATAAATCCTATACAATATGCCTAACAAGTCGAATGACGTAATTCAAAACAACAAACGTTGATTCACTAATTAAACGGCCAACTTTTTCTTGTTATGCAAATTTTCCCCTAGGTTTTTGTATTTTTCATTTTTAAACATCCATCATTGATTTAACATCGCTAATATCACTCCTCATGGTCTTGATGATGGTTCAGTAGAACCGAAACGCTATAGTGTTGACTTAGCTTCTCATTAAATCTCTCCTTCACTTGGATTGCCTTGTTATCAATTTTTCTCTACATATACATACATATATATATATGTGTGTGTGTGTGTGTGTGTGTGTGTGTGTGTGTGTGTGTGTGTGTGTGTGTGTGTATAAATAGGATATGGCATTATATTATATACAAGAGTTGATATGCCATTGTAGCAATAGACATTCACACTCACCTGACTCAAAATCGCCATTTGTAAGAGTTCCAGGACACATGCTTAATAATTGGTTTGTATGCGGTTTGAAGTATCAATATGTTGGGAGTTCAGATTCAAGCACTCAGAAGGAAGATGACCACCCACCTTAAAGCACAGTATGTCTAGAGGGTTGGGAAAGTTTTCTTCTCTAATTTGGTGAACATGAATTTTGGAATAATAACTGTGACTGAGACTGACTGAAACCAACAGAATGGAAGTATGACTTCAATTGAGACCTACTGGAACTGAATGGTGGCATTACAACTTTGCTTGAAAGTGACATCACAAGCACAATGCAACAAGCTATTTTGGCAGAAATGGATGGCCAGATTGATTTGAGAATTATTCCCAAATTTGACAGGACTGGAGATGGAGTGAAATGGCTTGAGAAGTTGGAGTTGGTATGTGACCTATTGGGTGTGAAGTGGCTTGATTGTGTCATCCCTCTTCACCTAACTAGGGGAGCATTTGGGGTTTACCAGCAACTGAACAAGAATAAGAAATCAGATGCAGCTCAAATCAAGGGAGCATTAATGACAGCCTTTGCCACAGACAAATTTATAGAATATGAGCAGTTTGAAACACATATGTTGCATCCGGGTGAGACCACAGATGTGTATTTGGCTGAGTTGCAGGAGCTGTTGGTCTTTTCAGAGGAATACCAGACAGTGCAATGGTGTGCGTGTTCATGTGGGGGCTTCCTGGTTCTCAGCCAGGATGGATGATATGTCTTTCAAGGAGCTATTGACATGAACACAGGCAATCATAAAAGATGAAACTGTTGTGAGTGAACCAGTCATTGCTGCAGTACAGCCTATCCAGATTACTCGATCATCCCTGTGATGCTCCTGTAGAACATATGATATCAGATACCCTCAGCACTGCAGTTAGATCCTGCCCAGGGAGAATGGTGCATGGATATGAAGGAGCTAGATGTGTGTGTGTAGACATGAATCCACTGGCTGTAGGAGTGGGGCTTGATGCTAAGGGAGCCATCATTGAGGATGCATGCTGGTTGTGGCCAATAAAAAACATCCAGCATATTACTGTGGCAGAACTGGATGCCATGCTAAGAGGAATTAACCTCATGCTAAAGTGGTGGGCCATGGTATTACACATGAAACAAGATTCCCTTTGCATGTACCATTGGGTGACCAATGCCCTTATGGGAAAATCTTGGTTGAACACCAAAGCTGTGATCTCTCTTGTGAAAGAGTAAAACCTTTTGCTTGATATAGCACTAATTAGATCCGACCAGAACCAAGCTGACAAGAGTTCCTCAGAGGTGGTTTAACAATATGAAAGAAACTGAACCTATTCAGCCAGTATGTACTTTTGCTGTAGGAAACCTGCGCCCTGCATAGCTAACCAAGATTCATTGACACAGCAGATACCCTGGAGTTAAGTGGACACTATATTTCAATCCATCCATGTCAAAAGCAGTAGTGGGATTGCCTGTTCAGAATTGTGAGGAGTGCCAGTCAATAGACCTAGCTCCTGTGCAATGGCAGAAAGGAGGGCTCAGTGTGCATGAAAATTGGAGCTGGCTAGGCATAGACATCACTAACTACAATGGTCACCAATTTTTTACCCTGATTGAATGGAGCCCTACATCGTTTTTGATCCGGTGGCCACTAGTCTGGCAAGATGCTACACACATAATCTGGCAATTGGAGTCTGTATTTTTCAAATGTGGTACTCCAGTGGAGATCCTAGCCAATAATGACACTGCTTTCTGCACTCAGCAATTTAAATTGGAAATGGTATTATAGAGAGGTTTCATCAGACAGTAAAATAAATTGTTATGTGGAGGAGCTGCCCTATTATAGAGGCTGTGTGTATTAGTATAACATTACACCCAAGGACAACATGTTTACCTCTTCTGTGTCCCCCAATATGCTGCATTCATACAAGATTCAAGTGAAAGGAATTAATGTTGTGTCTAGCCTGGTGACAGTGGCCCAATACAAAAAGAGGGATGCAGCCTGGGTAAAATATCCACATGGACAGTGCACATCTAAGTTTATGACAAGTCATGTCACTGGGATAACCAGTCTACAGTTGCTAGTCTTGGGAGACATGCCTCCACAGCTCAGTTCATTGCCACCAGTGGACAATGGCAGTGACACAATATCAGGGAGTAATGGATGGTAAGAACTAAGCAAGCAGCAGAGACACCCCATCTAAGAGTGAGGAAGATGTAGGACTGATCCTTATTTATCCCCTGAATCTTGTGGACTATGGTTTGGACCATAGCACATCTGACAATTCATCTAGGAAGGAAGACATGACTGTCCCACTGTGAAGGAGTGCAAGGGTAGAACGAGCAGCCCCTCACTGTCACTTAAGTGATCATATGATTAGAGGGGAGTGTAATGATAGACATTCACACTCACCAAACTCAAAGCATCCATGGTGCATGGCATGCAAAGCTGCCATTTGTAAGAGATCCAGGACTCATGCTCAGTCCTAATAATGGGTTTGTATGTGGAGTGAAGTGCCAGGATGTTGGGAGTGCAGATTCAAGCATCAGGATAAAAGATGACTGCCCACCTTTAAACACTATATGTGTTGAGGGTGGGAGGGTTTTCTTCTCAACTTTGGGGTGTGTGAACAGTGGAATTATGACTGCAATTGAGATAACTGAAACTGAGAGAGTGGATGGTGGAATTAGAAACTGCAATTGAGAGCTACTGAAGCCAACAATGCGAATAGTGGCATAATGACTTCACTTGAAAGAGACATCACAATCACAACTTAATGCAATGGTCATAAAAGCCAACCAACCAACCATTTAACTGTGTGCAAATTAATGAATAATGTTAAAAAGAATTATTATTGTTCAATAGCAATACTTGAAACCATCTGTGTGGAAACAAATGAACTCCGGCTTGTTTAAAAATTGCTGCCTACAAACTATTCCTTTACAAATTATATATATTCAATATATATGTATAAACAGGATTCAGCATTGAATAATCTAAAAGAGTTGATGTGCTATAAAAACACAACCAAACAACTTCATTTGGCCCAGATTAACAAAGTTTAATGGTACATTGACATTTACCCACACATACGCATAAATATTTAGAAGTTTACCTCAGAGTAGAACAAGGTTTTGGATATAGGCTATTCAGTGAGGTTTGATTTCTTGGTTTAATTTTATATCACCCTTTGTGGACTATTCAATACCAAAGCCATCCTAGTAGAAGAACAACAGAGGTACTATTTAACCTATAGCTGGGGGGGATAAGGGGGTACATACCTTTTCCAAGGGCATTAGTCTGAAACATTAAGTGAAGTTCAAATTCATTTTAGTATTATTCGGCTGTAAGACCAGCTTGTTAAACACTTCTCCTGGAGAAGTGACTGAGGTACTTAGTAAGGTTATCTTAGTCTGGTACAAGGTTGGTCATATACAACACTTAGAGAGTATTAAACTTATTACAGTGGTTATGGTCCATAAGGTTAGAGTGCTGGTTGTTACTTCATGGCAAAGTGATCCTAGTATATAAATATATGTATGTGTGTGTATGTATATTTATTTGCTATATTTATAAATAAAAAGTACTTCATATCAGTGATGTACGAGGTGCATATGATAAGTTTCCAGACTTTTTTCGTATGGGCACTTTTTTTGATAGTACACATGAAACTCTAGTCCCCTTCAAAGTAATCTCCTCCGGCTGCACTGCACCGTTCCAACAACTTCTTGAACGCCCCATGGAAGTCCTCTTGTGTGAGCGTGTCAATGACCTTCATCACAGCCTCTTTCATTTTCTTAATTGTCTCATAACAACAGCCTCTGAGCTTAGGGAATAACCAAAAGTCACAGGGAGCAAGTTCTAGACTATAGGGAGGGTGAGGAACTGTCTTGATGCCCATCTTGGTCAAATAGTCCGTGATAAGGATGGAGTTGTAGATTGGTGCATTGTCCTGGTGGAAAAGCCACTGACCTGATTTGAAGAGTGCTGGCCTCTTCTGACAGAATCTCTTCCTGAACGCTCTTAAAACCTCAACATAGTAACCCTAACCCTAACCCTAACCCTTTGGCCAATCAACTCTGGTGTATTGACTTCCTTACTCCTCCCACACCTCTCATCATCCCTCACAGACTCCGTGCCTTCCTTGAATCTCTTATGCCACTCAAAAACTGATGTTCAATTCATGCAAGATGGTACAAAAGCAGTCTGAAGCATTCTATACGTTTCTGTGGCATTCTTTCCAAGTTTAAAACAGAATTTTATTGCATATCGTTCTTCTAAAGTATCAGATTGCATTTTTGAAATTTACCAGCTGTGACAATCAGGCTTTAGTAGGGTGTATTCCAATTGCTGCTGTAGCTGTTTATTTGAACTTGAAATCATAAAAATTGGTCGGTCATCTCATAAGATGTATAGCAATAACATAGTGAATTTTCAAGAGTCTCCAACAATTTTAAATGCCCATACGAAAACATTCTGGAAACTTATTGTATGCACCTCGTAGATCTAAATTTGGATAGCATAGACAGAATCAACCACTCTCAGTTTCTCACTTATGCAATCAATCACACACACACACACACACACACACACACACACACACACACACACACACACACACACACATACACACATATATATATATATATATGGAAGTGGATCAATAAGTTTGCAGCTTGATACAATTATTTGCTGGATTTTGATCTGATATTTTCATTGTATAAGATTTGATCTCTATTATTAGTGGCAAAGCATAGGACTTAGCCAATTGACAAATCATTCATTTGATGAGTAAATCAAATTCTATAGATTCACTAAAGTACTTAAACACATACATCCAGAAAAGATCATTAAGAGTGAAATGAAAAACAATCAAGGTGAAGCCAGTTCAAGCATGTCTGCTCTTTTAGAATTCAATATAAAATTCCACACCTCCTCTTTTATGGATAAGAGTTTGTTCATCTTTTGTCAAAGATATACAGGTAATATTTTATGGTTGTATCTCCTGTTTTTAAAGTAACTTTTAACCTTAATTTTGAGATTAAAATGCATAACAAAAAAGAAAACGAACTTTTTTCTTTAAAAATTAACTACCTTAAAATACATGAAAAATTTAATGATTATTGACACAACTTTCTGAGATTTGTTTTTCTCAATTGTACACTAATCTAATAGTATTTATAGCATGAAGGAATATAATTGCATTCCATTTTTTATTACTGAACATTTTAGTTTTAATTTATTCATTTAATTTTGACAATCAAATTTATTATTGAGGAAAGCAATTTTACAAATGATAATCTGTAAGGTTATATGTGACCTAGACAGTGAAGTTTCATGCAAATTAAATTTTTGGGAAAATGTTTTTATATTAATATTATTTCATGATTGAAATATCTAAAACTGTTTTCCTGACAGCCATCATCAAATGGCAATATTTAAGTTGCTATTGAATACATAAAATGAAAAACTTTAACATTTTTCAATACCATCTTTGACTAATCTAAAAATACATTGTTATTTTTCTGAACTGTTGTCAAAGCTAGTTCACTTAGCTCTAACATGCATTTTGCTTTTACAATAATGATAAGGTCTCAAATAAAGAAGAATGAATATGACAAGACTGTATAGACAGCTAAATCATTGAATTTGTTTAGGGGAAATTATATACACACATATACATATATGCTTTGTATACTCCATACACACACATACAGACATGCTTTGTGTACTCCACAAACACACATGCTGTGTGTATCATAGACTAAGTTTTGGTCACTTTACACCTTTGAAGACTCCAGGGATACATATATCCTGAGTGATATATATTCTGTAGATCTCTTTTAGAAGTCTAATGGGACATATGTATCATTGAAAAATAAAGTAAATGAGTTTTTTCTAGTTTTTACAATTCCAGGCAATGATATCATCATAGTATGAAACCTATGCAGAAACTAGTTTAGTTTACATGACTGAATAGGAAAGCCATGTAGGGATTCTGTGTTTCTCATCTTAAGGATGAATAAAATTACCACTAAATATTCTATATCATTAAGGTTGATATGCCATTAAACAAAGAAATCAAACCAAACGTAATTATTTTATATACTATAGATTTACTGAGATAGTAACTATCAAACATATAATCTATCACTTCTGCTTAGGATCAGAGTATCAGATAAGTGCACCTTGCCTAGGATGAAAATGTTACTCCTTGGCCATTTAGTGTAAGACCAGATTTTAGGTATTCAAGCCTCAGGCTAAGTTCCTGGAAAAAGTATATATTTCTTTTCAAGCAGGACATAGCAAAAATTTAGATAAGCCTGGCCCTGGGGATTCCAACACTGGAGCAATATCTCTCCATTGAAGGGGGTTTAGAGTAGTCTAATGACTTCCTAACACAGATTGCAAGGACTGGCCATTTATGTCTAGACTCAAATATATATATTAAGCATACATTAAACTGATCTTGTGTCAAATAAATACTAATGAATTTTTGTTGGATCTGTGCACTCTAAAAAGTTTATATATATATATATATATATATATATATATATATATGCTTACGAATCAGCGTAGGTAGCTGACTTAATAGGGATTTATATCTTAGAGATGTTGGGTTGTATTGTCAACTTAGAGCAGGTAGGGTTTTACCAGATTGATGGAATTATCTTCATCCTGGACAGTAATGGCCCCAAGACCTCTAAAATACAGAAGATTATTAGGGCATTTAAATTACTAGGTCTATGAATTTAAATAGCTTCAAACTTAATGATAGATGGCTTTCTTGATGTCATACTTAATTTAACTAACAGCATCTTCAAACCTTTTAGTAAGAACAATTCCGTCCCCACCTACGTAAATATTGACTCAAACCACCCAAGATCATTATTGAAGCAGATTCCTAATGCTGTGAACCAGAGGATTAAGAGACTATCCTTATGAGGCGAGCAAAAGTATATATGATGAAACCTTCAAAAAAAGGGATTCCAAGGTAGACTAGAGTATGTGAACCCAGTGAATCCCGGCTCTAATGGTAGAAGTAATAGTAGTGGGACCCGCACACTCGTCAAGGTAGGTGACACCAATAATAATAACTCAAATAGACACGGAAAAAATAGAAATAGAAGAGTAATCTGGCTTAACCTTCCATTTTGTAAACTTACCAACATTAACATAGAGAAATACTCCCTAAAGCTCCTAGATAAGCACTTTAATAGGGACAATCCATGAAGAAAAACTTTTAATAGGAACACAGTAAAAATTAGTTACTCTTATACAAAGAATATACATAGTATCTTAAATAACCATTGTGGGAGGTTACTAGATGAATTAAATAGAAATAGTGGGGACCAAATGTGGCATCTTGTAACTGTAGAAATAAAGGGGTATGCCCCTTGGACCGACGATGCAACTCAAAGAATATCATATACCAAGCATGCATTTCCCCCATGAAACATAATAATGATAGGGAGAGGGTCTATATAGGTATCTCCGCAGGGAATTGGAAACAAAGGCTATATCACCACAGACATTCTTTCTCCAATCCGAGATTTTGAAACCAAACCGCTCTATCTAAATATTTTTGGAAGAATCAGGGGCTGACTCCCCAAATAAAGTGGAAAATAGTCAGGTAGTCTTCAACTGCGAATAGCTTCAATGGTAGATGTAACTTATATATCGATGAAAAAAATTAATATAATTAATTTTAAAGATTGCAGACTATTGTTAAATGAATGTAATGAGCGTGTGTTTAAATGTAGACATAAAGTGAATTTAAATTATCCTGACCGAGGGCCACCAAGGCTCCTACTCTAGACAATAGCAGGGATATTGATGCTGGATGATTTTTATTGGAAATAATAACATTTATTTCAGCAGTTAATAGTATTATATGATGGGAAGATTTATGCAGAGGAGGAGATTCTTGGAAATTTAGGTATTAATTCAAAATTAGGGTTTTTAATTTCTGGAGTAGTTAATTCCCCTTGACCATTTTTGGAGTTAATTAAAGGCACCTGGTGGTTGCTGAGTTTTTTTTTATTCTTATTAAGGAGGAAGTCTAAGACCACATTAGCTGAGGGAATTAACATACGTATGAGAAGTAAATGAAAACTATATGAAGATAATCGTTTAGTTTACAAGCTTACATTATTCAAAAAATTCCACCTGCTATGAAAAATCTAGGATAAGTTCAAATTAGGATGGGTTAATTGACAGAAACACCCTTTTTCTGGTTTCTTAAATTTTCTAACACTTTATTGTTTAAACCCCCTTTACTCTCACCTGAGAATTTAAAATTTATATAGGTTTTTTTTTCTTTTTTTTTTTTCATACACATATTTGCTGTTTTTCAGCCTCAATTTAAACATGTACAGTATAACGATATTCTTTGCCGAAATAAATTTATAATGACAATTTAACCAGGTTTGAGTTTTCTTCTAATTGCACTATATATATATATTGTCATCCACAGACAAACTATTTTGTTGTATCACAACTCTTCAGTGTAGCTAGACACATAGGACACTTAAAGCTAAAATTGAAACCCACCTAACTTTATGCTAGACATGGTGTCTAACCGTTCAGCCATTTCAATGACATATGCCAGTTCAGGATTTATAATGCATGTATATTAGCTTTCATTTGTTTACATTTTGCACTAATGGATACCAGAATACTCAGTTCATTAAAAGAGTTTTGCATTATGCGGGTGGCAGCCGTTAATACCTTAGCCAGAGTGCTCAAACCCTGGAAGGGGAGCATATATATTGTCATCCACAGACAGACTTTCATTGTATCACAACTCTTCAGTGTGGCTAGACATGCAGTACACATATATAATCAGTGGCAACTAGCTCATCCTTCTTACTTGGGTTGAGTACATTCTTTTAAATAAAATTTTGTCAACCATATTCAGTAGAAAAATTTAAGCCTGTAATTACAAGCTACTCTAACTTCAAGTGAAGAAATCTGTCTGTGCATAAAGGTACTGAGATTATTTGACAACAGACCATACATAAATTTTTATCAGTTAAATATGAATTTCAAGTGCCTTGATTTTATGGCAAATTCTTTAAGCATCTTGTAATTTCTTTTTTCATTCTAAAGAAGACAACCATTTATGAGCCATTGAGCATCAGAAAATGATCAAATTATGTCCCAAAGTTGAGAAGCTTCTTTTGTTTGCAAACCACCCATAAGACTCATTGCTTTTTGCCTAGAATCCCATTTTTTAAAAATTAACATAGACAATATGTCTTTAAGAAACTGAAAAATTAAAATTGAAAATTAAATACATCAAATTTATTCAAATTTTACTTTTTTTGCAAATGAAACAATGCAGCCATTTTCTCAGAAAATTCTAGTTATTTTGATCCTATGTTCTTACTCCTGCAACAAGATCATAGTTTATTGTAATTCAAATGTAAAATAACCTTTTCTATCTTTGAGAGGAAACCAAAATTTAATTAGTGAACATAAATCATAGTTTTCTGTGTGATGTTATTGTTATGTATATAGAAATTTTGGTTTCAAAAATATCATTCTGAAATTCATTAAGGATCTTAAATAGAACAATTTTGGGTGACCAATTAATTCAAACTTTAATAATCAGACATATAAGGTTAAAAACAGCAATTGTAACCCCCAGAATAAAAGTTACAAAATAGCATTATTCTGCAGTACCTAAAAATGTCACTATTTGGTTTCTGTATATGATCAAATTTCTGGCTTGGATTCTCAGTCACAGGGGGGAAAAAATTATTTAATCAGTAAATACTTTTCATAAAATAAGCAATGTTTTGAATTATTTAATTTGTATAAATTAGATTATTTTAAAAAAATTTAATGAATAAAAGGTTTTTGTTTTTGTGATATTTTAGTAATTACCAACATATTTTGTCTGTGTCATCTAGACTATGAAAAATAATTAGAAGTACTTACTAGTGTAAGTTATTTAGCTCTGTTGAAAACAATTCAAGAAAATTATTTATAATTATTTATAAATAAGATATAAGTGATATTTTAATTCATTTAATTTTTAGCAAAATGATTTCAAAAAGAAAATAAATAATATTTTAATGGAGTAAATGTTATTAGAATCATAATTTATTACATTCTTATTTTAACTGTAGTTTGTTTTTGTTTTAATTTTGACATTATAAGGAATAATGTTTAAAGTATTCATCATCATCATCATATCGCACTGGTAGCACGGATATCCCTGACCCTCTCTCGCCACTCCTCCCTATCGTTCATCGCCCTAGGTAGGTCTTCAGGACAACAGCCTGTATCCTCACATAGCTGCTGAATGTACGTTCGAGCTGGTCGTCCTGCTTTTGCGCGGCCATGTGTGGGGATCCATAAGAGTACATCTCTTATGAGTTCATCTCTGCTTCTCCAGCAGTGGCTTGCATGTCTGGTTCGTCTAACTTGAATAGTTTTCGTGATAGGGGGCAGGTGGCCGTACAGTTGGTGTCTTGTGGGGTGCTGCTGCCAGGACTTGTTCAGGATTGCACGCAGCATTCTTGTGTAATTGCCATCCAGTTTCTTCTCCAGCCGTTTTGTTAGCGTCCATGTAGTGAATCCATATAGCAGTATCGATGTGACCGCTGCCTGGAAGAAGCTGCGTTTCATTTTATCGGTTAGGTCTGATTTCCATATAGTCGATAGCCTATTGATAGCTGTCCATGCTTTCGTTAGCCTCGTTTCGATGTCCTTTTCGGTTGATTCGACGCTGCTTCCTAGGTACGTGAATTTGTCTACTAGTTTAAGTGGGGTTCCTTCTAGAGTGGAGATGTCCCCCGTTTGGTTATAGCACATATATTCCGTTTTGTGTGCATTAACATAGAGGCCTATGCTTGCTGCTGCTCGTTCCAAACTATGCAGAAGAGTTTCGGCTTGGTCAGGTGTATTTGCCAGTATCGCTATGTCATCGGCGTAGTCGGCGTCGGTAATTGTAGTTGCAGGGTATCTTCTGCTTCTTTTCTTCGTCAGTTCGAAGCCATTCTCTTTGATTTTGTCAATCGATGTTCTAAGTACGTAGTCTAGACAAATGATAAAGAGGTACAGGGCCAGCGTGTCCCCTTGTAGTACTCCTGCTACAATGTCAAAGTATTCTGTGTCTCCATCCGGTGATCGTACTTTTACTTTAGTGTTTCTATAGAGAATCGTTATTGCCGCTACGGTTTCTTTAGGTATGCCGAACGCTAGTAGGATTTGTTCCATCTTTCCTCTGTGAATGGAGTCAAAAGCCTTGGTAAAGTCAACAAATATTAATGTCACTTGTAGGTTCTTTGCCCGTACACCTTCAAGGATTCTGCGGATGGTTAATATTTGTGAGGTCGTGGATCTATTTCTTCGGAAGCCATTTTGGTTTTTTCTAAGTATGATGTCGATTTTGGGTTCTATTCGGTTTCGTAGTAGGGCATTGTAGATTTTGGCAGCTATGGATGTAAGTGTTATGCCTCGGTAGTTTTTGGCTAATCCGAGGTCCCCCTTTTTAGGGAAGGGGAGTATGCATCCCTTCATCCATCTATCTATCGGATTTTGATTGTATACTGCGTTGCAGTGGCGGAGCAGTATGTCGTCGAATTGTCTGGTCTTCCATACTTCTGGTGGAATTTCGTCCAGCCCTGCAGCTTTCCTATTTTTAATTTTTCTGAGAACCGAGTCGAGTTCTTCTTGTGTGAACGGTCCTAGTTTAATGTCTAATTGTTTGCTAATTATTCTGGTGATTGGTTCATGCGTTATTTTTGGTGGGTTTCCAAGTAAGTTTTCGAAGTGCTGTTTCCACAGTTTTATTCTTTCTTGTTGGTTTGCTGCTTTAAGTTTTGCTTTGGCTGTGTTCTTTCTTCTGCTCACTTCGTTTATTGTTTGCCATGCTATCCTAGATTGCCTATCTTCCACCGAGTCTCTGATCTTATCTATCTGATTTTGAATGTATTCTGTCTGTTCCTTTATATATATGCCTGCTAATTGATATTGTACCGTTTTTAGTTTTAAGGCATTTGTGTTTGTTGGGTTTTTTTGATAGTTTTTGGAGGCTGTTTTCACATAATCCTTCAATGATTCAGCAAATAGTTAGAATCTGAGAAGATGTTTATAAGATTCTCTGAAAACCATTCTGGCTTTTCCTAAGAATTTCATCAACTTCAGGAAGGATACAATTGAGAAACAATTTATGCCTTTGTAATTCATAGTGATTCCAAAGTTGCCATTCTTGAGAAAGAGGAGGTTACAACCTTTTGTCCATTTTTTTCTTGTGCTTCTATGCACAGCAATGACCCAGGAGACCGAGGTTCAATCCAATCATACCAGAGACTCAAAAAATGGTACTTGATGCCGCCTTGCTTAACAGCATTATAAGGTATGGATCATGGGTAAAGTGGAGAAATCCAGGGAAAGGAGTAGTGCATTCCCCTACACCTCAGTGTAGTAGCTAATGAAAAGTGAGCCATCAGGTTGCCTTCGACTATGGTTACCAACTGTACGTATTGTATAATCAAATAATTATGTCATCAAATTTCCTTGTCTTTCATAAGTAAGGAATTAAGGCCTGCAGCTTTTCTATTTTTAATTATTTTCAAAACTATGTCAAGTTCATTGTTATGTTACACTATGAACTAGATTCCCTATTGTTTATCTCCCCTACCAGCTCTTGCATTTTAGGGTACACTTTTTAGACAAGTCACAAGGAGATGACTTCTGGCTTCATTCCCTTATTGAAGAAAGAGACCAGACCTTCTCTATTTTAATCCTTCCTGATATAGTCCTTTCTTTTAACAAATATTTTCTATTTTTGAAATACACAACTTTTGTAATTGGACATTTTATAGAATTTCCTTTTAGTATACTCTTTTTATCACATATTAGCCCTAATTTTGTTTCAGTTTGTTAACTTGGCTCTAACTAGAATATAATTCTAATCTTCTCTTCTTAGAAGTGTTCTCACTTGAATAATCTCCTTTTATTAAAGAACTTTCAGGTACTATATTATAGCGGTTAAGGGAAATAGTTAATTTCCCTAACACTATGTATTTTAGGCAACACAAATGAATAACAAAACTTCTTTTAACAACACAACAAAGTAAGGTGTATTAGTAGCAGGCGTGAAGGGGTGAGAGTGAGAAAGTGTCTCTTTGCGTCGCTGGTCTGTATGCTGGTCCTTGGTTCGTAGGAAGCGTGTTTAAAGCTAGCAGTGAGCGAAGTGTTCCAAGTGGAATCAGTGCAGTCATGTGACAGATATGTTCCTTCTGCTAGCTCCAGACTCTCTCTGACGTTGTCCGTTCTACAGAAAAGGGACCAGAAAAATAGTTCCTGAGAGGGAGAAGGAATCAATGCGCTCTGCCAGTTGATTGGTCAGTGAGTGACCGATTCTCTTAACAGGGGCATTGATTCGTGAAAGGAAATAGATCTGTGGATGCTACATCACCCCCTGCTTAGGCGGAAAGCCGACAGAGAAAAAGATAGCAGCCATAAAACAAGGAAGGGTACATTTTATACATAAACAGTTTTACAGAGCTTTTTGGGCCAATGTAGTCGTCGACCACTACGTGTGGTGGTGACGTAATTATCTTTTGGCATTGTATTTTTTTCTACAGGTGTAGGGATATGTTCATGTGTGTAAGTAGGGGGAATATGTGGCTCTTGTGTGTTTGTGTTAAGAAAGGCTCTTTTCACCCTGTCAATAGATACAGTTTCTTTTTTGCCATTAATGTCAAGGGTGAAAAGTTTGTCAGTGCGTGAAAGCACGCGGTAAGGGCCAGTGTAAGGTGGAGTGAGAGGGGCTTTGACAGCGTCCTTTCTTAGAAAAACGTGAGTCCATGAGGAAATATCTTTGGGGACTGATGGTTTGATGGTCTGTTCCCTGGGTTGCATTGGTGGGAGATTACCAAAATAACATTGCAGTCTGTTTACATACAAAGCTGGATCTGTTCCCGTTAGATCTATAGGGTTCAGCATCTGACCTGGTAATGATAGCGGTACTCCATAGACAAGTTCTGCTGGAGAGTATCCTAGGTCCTCTTTGATAGTTGCACGACAGCCAAGAAGGACAACAGGTACATATTCGCTCCATCGCTGTTGGTCAGGATAGGAGCGCAATGCGGCCTTCAATTGGCGATGGAAGCGTTCTATCATCCCGTTAGAAGCAGGGTGGTAGCTCGTAGTTCGTATGCGATTGATCCCTAAAATCCTGGAAAGTTCCTGGAATAGGTGGGATTCAAACTGTCTGCCTCGGTCAGTGGTAATTGTTGTTGGAACTCCGTAACGCGTTATCCAGCCTGATATAAGGGCTTGTGCTACGGATTCAGCTGAAACGTCCTTTAAGGGAATAGCTTCAGGCCATCATGTAAAACGGTCTATACAGGTCAGGAGGTAAGTAAATCCTTGACTGACCGGCCATGGTCCAAGCAGATCTATATGGATATGGCTGAACCGAGCGTCTGGGGTGCTGAATGTCCCGAGGGGTGCACGGATATGTGTGTGAACCTTTGATTTTTGGCAGGATACGCAAGAACGTGTCCAGGCAGTGATATCACGCCTCATGTTTGGCCAGAAAAATCTAGCTGAAATCAGCTTCACTGTGGCTTTGGGTCCGGGGTGTGCCAATTGGTGTAGGGTGTCAAAAACAACCCTACGATGAGTCATCGGAACAAGAGGTCGAGGTGCGTCTGTTGAGGTGTCACAGATAATCAGCATGTCCGCAGTGGGCACTGGCAGGTATGCGAACTTGCAAGTTGCAAATTCAGGTGACGATAGATCCAAGGTGTCCAGACGTGGCTGGTCTAAGGCCATCTGCCGTAAGTCGATATCCGAAGGTGAGAATAGAGAATTAATTGGAAGGCGAGACAAAGCGTCTGCCGCAGCATTCTGTTCACCAGAGATATGTCGGATATCGTTTGTAAACTGCGAAACAAAATCCAAGTGGCGAGTTTCGCGAGGAGAATACTTGTCCGGCTTTGAGCGCAGCACGAAAGTAAGCGGACGGTGATCGGTGTAGATCACAAATTGCCGGCCCTCTAGTGAATGCTGAAAGTGTTTCACTGCGAGGTACATTGCCAGGAGTTCATGGCCAAACGTGCTGTAACGTTGTTCTGCCGGTTTCAGCTGTCTTGAAAAATAAGCGAGAGGTTGTAGCTGTTGTTGGTATTGCTGTTGCAAAACTGCACCTACAGCTGTGCCCGATGCATCAACGACCAATGAGAACTGGGCGTCGGGTACAGGATGTGCAAGTAGCGATGTTGTTGCTAATTTCTGCTTCACTTTGTTAAAGGCTTTTAACTGTATGTCATTCAATGAAATCTGCTCATTTTTCTTTTTCCTGTTACGTAACAGGTCAGACAGAGGAGAGAGGAGATCCGCACAGTGTGGGATGAAACGTCTGTAATAGTTAAGCAGACCGAGGAAGTGCCTTAGTTGGCGGAGTGAAGTGGGTAGTTGGAGGTCTTGTAGAGCCTTTACTTTTTCAGATAAGGGAGATATCCCTTCAGAGCTGATAATGTGTCCCAAGAAAGTTAGCGACGAAGCACCAAAAATACATTTACCAGGGTTAATCCTCACCTGGTACTTTTGAAACCGTTCGAACAGTAGGCGGTGGTGAGTAACATGTTCCTCGGGTGAGGCACTTGCTATGAGTATATCGTCTATATAATTATAGACGAAGTCCAAATCACGCACTACTTCGTCCATGAAGCGTTGGAAGGTACTAGCCGCGTTTCGCAAACCGAAAGGCATAGTTAAAAATTCAAACGCTCCAAATGGAGTTGTTACAGCAGTTTTTGGTATGTCGGCTGAGTTCACTGGTATCTGATGGTAAGCCTTAATGAGATCTAGTTTGGAGAAGATCTTACAACCATGCAGAGATGAAGCGAAGTCTTGTATATGTGGGATTGGGTAACGATCAGGTACCGTAATGGCATTTAATCGTCGATAGTCCCCAGTCGGACGCCAATCTCCAGAACGCTTTGGAACCATATGCAAAGGGGAAGTCCAAGGACTGGACGGGGGGCGTATAATTCCCAGCTGCAGCATATGGTTAAATTCTGCCTTCGCCGCCTTTAGTTTATCAGCAGGGAGGCGGCGAGGGCGTGAGAACACCGGAGCACCTGTGGTCTCAATGTGGTGCGTCGTTTCATGAGTGGATTTGCTCACAACAAAATTTAAGTTAGTTAACTCTGGGTAAGAGCGTAATAACATTTGGTATGGGTCGTCTGTGGCGGCAATGAAAAATACCGGGCTGATGGGTGAGGTATTTGCCTTATAACCTGTGACGGAAAGTTCCGTATTACCGTCAATAAGTCGTCGTTTGCGCATGTCCACCAACAGGTTGAAGTGGTGCAGAAAGTCCGAGCCTAGAATGGGGTATGGTAAATCAGCCACAGTAAAAATCCATGTAAAGTCTCTCCGTAATTCCAAGTCCAGAGAACGAGAAATTTGACCGTAGGTGGGAATAGGGGAGTGATTTACCGCTTGCAGTGTGATGGGCGACACTGGCGGCTTCTCAGTGAGGAGTTTCAGAGGCCAGATACTGCAAGCTGCTCCTGTGTCAACCAAACAACGTGCTTGGGACCTGAAGTCAGTGATAAAATAGGCACGGTTGTTATATAAATCTTGTGGAGAGTGTGCCGTGCTCAGCTCTCCAGATTTAAGTTTCCCTGGTTTGAAAACGAGCAGGGCATTTTGCACCTCCGAGCCTCAGCACCAAAGCGACTGTGATAAAAACATAGTCCTGACTTGCTTGAGTGGCGGCGGTGGTGTTGGGATGGCGAACGACTTTTTTGTTGACGTCTGGGCGAATGTGACCTAACTACGGCTAATTTTCGTATTTCTTGGGTAAGTCGCTCCACAGCATTGAGTATGGCCACTTGCGTGGCAACTTGGCTAGTGTTCCCAGCAGCAGAGAGTATAGAGACTTCAGCCTTTGGCTGGGGAATGGACGCAGTAATAGGCCCCTTAGTGAATTCCATCACTTTATCTGCAGAGGACGCTATCACGTCTACAGGGCTTTTCTCTACCATGGGTGCCAGAATTGCCTTTACTTGAGGGGGCAGCCTTAAGAAAAGTTGCTTTATAATGGCACTATCAGTAGGGACATCTTCTGCCAGCTCTCTCATTCTGCGGAGCAATTCGCTTGGCATACGGTCCCCCAAAAGCTCGTCATTAACTAAAGTTTGGAACCGCTTTTCCGCTGATAGCGATGTCCGGAGCAGAACTTCCCGCTTAATACTGTCATAAGTAGCATTAAGGGGGGTGTCAGTTATCAAATCTTTGACAACTGGCGTCAATGATGCAGGAAATGCACTAAATAAAATAATTGTCGCTGCTCCATGACGTTGTTTGCCACAAAATACGATTCGAGTTGGGCAAACCAAACTCGAACGTCGCCAGCGAAAGCAGGTAAAGTAGTAGCCATTTTCTTTTATATTTATAGTGACCACAGACCACAAAAAAAAATCAAAGAAACACGTTTCAATGAGAAAGGAACGAAAGGGATAAAAAGCCACAAGAAAATAGTGATATTCGTGTTAAAATAAAAATAAAAATTTGTTTTGTTTTAGAGAAGGTGCTGCTTTAAGGTTCCTTAGTAAGGAAAACAAAAGTTGAAATTCAAGATGGCGTCGCCCAATGACTATTTAGGCGGGAAAATGAAATGTTAAATAGGAAGAAGGCGCTCTTTTAGCTTTGACTTTCTAAAAAAAAATATGTAAAAATGTATTACTCACTTGTTTTTTTCTTTTTTTTTTTGTTTGTTATTGTAATAAAAAAAAAGTTTTTGTGTACCACGTGGTCAGTTGAAAAGAGCAGATTAGTAAGTTTCTTCTTTTTTTACGCCAAGTCGGCCAAGCTGAAGGTAATAATTTTTTTCTTTTCTTTTTTCTTTTTTTTTTAACTTTGTTTCGTATGAACAAAATGTAATGTTCGTTATGCTTGCTTGAGTTGGTGTTTTTCTTGTGGACGGGCTGAAAAAGAAGATAATTCCTGGTTGGAAAGTTTTAGGGGTTTGTTTCTTTTTTTGTTGTTGAGGCACGTGTTTAAAAAATGTTATTTGGGTAAAGGGAGAATCTTGTATCTTTCTATTTGACCATTTGTAATATGGGCGCCACTATGTCTGGCAATACGAAAGATGATATCTCTTTTTAGAAAGATTGTTTTACTTGCCACAAATTTTTTCCTTCATTTATGGCTTCGTATACGAAGTATTTTAAAGTCTTTCTCTGGCACGAAAAAGTTTTTTTTTATGGAATATTTTTCTGAAAGAAAAATTTGCGCCCGTATGTTCTCAGCCGACGAATGAATTGAACGAACACGTGTGTCACTGGGAAGAAAATTCTTGGGTGGTAGTATTCTTTCGGTTCTTTGAGTCAGGAAGCTTTTTCTCTCTCTTTTTCTCTTCTTTTTGCTAGTTCTGCTGTCCCAAAATGGAGACCGTGTTTCGTGTTATTTTTTTTATTTGTTTCGTAATTCAGAAGGTGCCATTCGGGGTCACCAATTTATAGCGGTGAGGTGATATGGTTAATTGTTTAGTGATTAATACTAAAATACAGCAACAACTGAATTATTATAAGCACTCCCAGCTGCCCGACTGGGATTTCCAAAAAGGGCAAGAAAAAATAGTTCCTAAGTGGAAAGTAAAGGCAATCAGAAACAAAACGTGATATAACATTCAAGATTCCACCTTGGAAATGGGAAGCTGCTGATGAAGTTTTTGTTATTGGCATAACTTCCGTAGTTATGGGAGGAAACTGATCTTTAACCAATATAATCTGACTGTTTGGTTTTTTTGAGACAGAAGCAGGCTCAGATATATCAGAAACAATTTCAAAGTATTCATCATGATACAAACTGATAGTTTTACTTAAAGCAAACTTTAGTTTAGATGAATGCAATTGAAGGGTAGTCGGTAAGGATTCCAAGGCTCTTCCTTCCTTTTTGATAAGGAAAGAAACTTTTGGGCTTGTCTGGTTCCTCAGCATATATAACATCAAGTTAATGTGAAGTTGCAATGCATCTTTAGCTGCAGCACTTTTACATAGGACAGTATGACCACGACCAATCTTTTGTTCTGGTATAGGAATGACATCATGACTGATCTCTCGTTCTGGTAAAGGAATGACGCATTTGTTGGTAGTGTTGTTTACATGATAGCCATTTCCAATACACAGGTTCACTATTAACATGGTTAAAAAAACAAGAATCATCGTAATGAAGATTGTTTTTTTGTTTTCCTTCCTCATCTTTGGTCAAGTTTTTTGTAGTTTCAAGTGAAAAATGGAATGAATAATTTTCTTTCTCAGTACGATCCTTTGTAAGATGTTCCTGTTTATTTCCGTTAACTTCTTGGTACTAGTCCACGAGAAAAGATTCTGAAAAATCCTTGAGAATATTCTCAAAATGTCACAGTTGCTTTTGCAGGAGAACAAAATATAGAAATAAAGGAAAAAAAAAATATTGGCCTTGCAAACAGTTGGTTTGTAGGAAACTTGTTTAAAGCTAGCAGTGAGCGAAGTGTTCCAAGTGGAATCAGTGCAGTCATGTGACAGATATGTTCCTTCTGCTAGCTCCAGACTCTCTGACGTTGTCTGTTCTACAGAAAAGGGACCAGAAAAATAGTTCCTGAGAGGGAGAAGGAATCAATGCGCTCTGCCAGTTGATTGGTCAGTGAGTGACCGATTCTCTTAACAGGGGCATTGATTCGCGAAAGGAAATAGATCTGTGGCTGCTACATCATGTTTATTTAGCCTATAGCTTCTTAAGTTGATATTAGTTTCAATTATTGAAAGGTGTTTAGTTAAGTATCAAAGACATGCACATATTTCTCTGAAATAGTCACGTTATAAAAATTTGATGTCTCATTAGTCATTGATAATTTCTTCAGTAGGTTTATATGTGATTTCAGAAGTTTCCAACAAATTCTTGAAGTGTTCTTTCCACTTCTGAGGTTTTTCTTTCATAGCTTTTAGTTTTGCTCTTAAAGTGCTTTTCCTACTGCTAACTCATTTACTATCTGCCATGTTAATTGTGTTGTTTATTTTTTACAGAATTTCTGACTTTATTCATTTGAAATTGGATGTATGCTAATTGTTCTTTTAGGTATGATTTAGTTCTCTCTCGACATAGAGTTTCTTTCATTAAGTAAAACTTTTTTTTCATGTTATCTTGTTTTTCACTAACTACTTTTGACTCTCAGAGAACTGTGCATTTGACCCACACTCAGCAACTGTATTTACCCAACCACTCTGTCACAGACAGGATGCAACACATAGTCAATTTTTAAGCAGAGTACAGCTGTTTTGAATTCAGAGCTTTCCTTCTCCTATACTGGTTGCCTTACCAAGGCTAAAGAACTGGGTCTACCCATATTTATTCCTTTCTTAAGGGCATTAGCATAAAGTAAAATTTAATCAGCCTTGTCCAGGATTTGAACTCAGGTTACCAATTCCTTTTCATTTGGTAATAATTGTTACACTAAGCACATTTTCCTATAAAATAAGAAAAATAACATTTAATTAATATAGGATAAAGAAGTCATACTGAATATTATTATATCCTCCTTGTAATCTTTTGTTATATAGCCTTAGTCTGGAAATGGTTAAGAAATGATTAGATGCAGTAAGTTTTACTATTATTTAGTAAAACATCAGCAAACACTTTTTAAAGGGAGGATGGAAGTTTTTTGTGATAAAATTAATCTGAGGAATATCTGATTGATAACCTTTTAGATAGCAAATGGCCAGAGAATAATGAAATAAGGAATATCTTTGTGAAAGTGAAATTCTCAAAATATCTATGTGAATACAGTTATAGATTTTCTGTTATGATATTATTTAATTTCAAAAGTACATACTGTTGTCTTATTTATTTTTTGCTTTGGTTTTAATAAAAACAGTGTGAGCAGTTCTATTAATAATGATATAAAATTGAAAACACAAAGCAAAATTTAACAGGGTCCATTTTATGAATACTGATATTGAGTTGTAAAATCATAATATGACCCTATGACTTATTTGATAATCCTTCAAAATGTTTAACCTATACTGGATCTGTTAGGATCAGATAAAATTAAAGTGTATTTTAGGACAATTATTAACTATAACTAGTTCTGGACATTGATATTTAGCCTTCTATCCATAAGACCAATGCCTTGGGTGTAGTGTAATATTTAGGTATGTTTCTTTTAGAAAAACTAATCTTAGAGGTCATCAAAAACAGTAAGTTAAAAAAATATTGATCCAAAATATGAAATCTGGTAAAGAAAGTATCTCTTAGCAGTAAGAAAAGAATCCACTTGAATTAAATTAATGACATCTTTGTATTATTTTTAGATTATTTAGAACTTAATTCCATTTACAATGACCAAAATTTAAAAGCTGTAAGTGTTTTTCTTTATTTGTTACAAAGCACTGCTTCATGTTTCTTAGGTGGTCATTTTCTACAGTCTTGCATATTCATTTCTACTCCTTAACACAGGAGAATATATATACTCTATGTGCCTTATCTATGCTAATTAAGCTCTCTACATATCAATATATCTCCCCAAAAGGAAGAGGTATTAAGCCCCTTGTTTTGCATGTGAATCATCTAAATATTAATTTGTTTTCAGTGTTTCTTTGCTCTCTTTTCGTCTTTTGTAAAATCTTAAAGTATTTCTTTCTCTGGGGTATCTCAACCTATCTCCTCTTGTTTGCCTGCAACAAAGTCTGACAAAACTCATTCTTCTCTTTCCTTCCAACAAAGTATAGCAGAGCTCATTCTCCACTTTTCTTCCAACAAGATCAAGCAAAACTAATACTCCATTTTGCCTCCAACAAAAGACAAAACTCATTCTCCTATTTCCCTCCAACAAAATCAGGAAGAACTCATTTTCCTCTTTGATTCCGACAAAGTCAAGCCAAACTGAATTTGTTTTTTTCTTTGCCTCCAACAATCAGCTCAAATTCATTCTTCTCTCTAACAAACTCAGGCCAAATTCATTTTCCTCTTTCCCTCCAACAAAGTCAGGAAGAACTCATTCTCCTTTTTGCCTTCAGCAAAGTGTGGCCAAATTCATTCTCTTCATTCCCTCCCACAAAGATAGACAAAACTCATTCTCCTTTTTGTCTCTCTTATGATGTATATAGCTCCGTAAAACACGGGTACGAAACAGCCCCATGAAAGTGAGGCCGGCTCTGTAGGTTTAGCTCCCTTGAAGGAAAATAAACATACTTCCTTATTAGATAGCTTGCGTGTTCACGTGTTATTCATTATCGCTCGCCATCGGCACCAGAACATGGTATCAGAGTGGGATTTTTTTTCTACATTCGGCGAAGTCATCTCTCCACACCTCGGATAAACACACATTACTTCAGAAAATAACTAAAATAGTGTATACGCACCGGCAAACTAATCCAACTACTCTTCGGACACCACGTGAACACATAAAACACGGAAGTCGGACCGGATCATTACACGGCACAAATCGGATACAATACCTCGGAGATAAGACTAATACTTCGGAATAATGGCTTACCCCATCCCACCACCGGAAAAAATGGACAGGGACGGCGATTTGAGAGAGAACTGGTCCCTATTTAAACTCTCATGGTCGAACTACGCCGACGCTACGCGCATTGATACCAAACCGGCTAAAGTCCAGGTAGGAACATTTCTCTCTATCGTTGGCAAGGAATGCCTAAAAATTATAAAAAATCTGCCCATGACAGAGGGGGAACGTGTGGACATCAACTCCACCATAAAAAAATTATCGGACTATTTCGAACCTAAATTAAATACGACATACAAACGCTACGTATTTAATTCATGCGACCAGGAAATAGGTGAACGTTTTGATGCATATTTGAACAAGCTGAGAAAACTAATAAAAACGTGCAGATACAGCACGCTGGAAGATGAATTACTCCGCGACCGGATAGTGATAGGAACAAATAACAAAGAAATTCGGACCAGACTCCTCAGTGAACCAGACCTAACACTAGACCGGACAATAGATATATGTCGGAGCACTGAACAAAGGGACAGACAAGTTGACGTGATAGGCAGCAGAATCACAACAGAAACAGTGCATTATACCCAAAAAGCAGAAAAAAGAAAACAGCGACGGGAGCATATCAAGGACTGTAAATTCTGCGGACTAAGCCATGACAAAGGCAAATATCAGGCCTATGGATTAACCTGCGCAATCTGCCTAAAGCGTAACCATGTTGCAAGGATGTGCCAATCCCAAGCGCATCCACCATGGTCAAATAAACTGCCAGCACATGCAAGGGTCCGTTATGTCAATGACAAACCTGCCAGCAGTGATGAAAGCATATATGCCTTGGACCCTTTGTCAGACCGCAAACACTACTACGCAAACATCCACGTATCCCCCTTAGGAGGCCAGAAAGCTCTAACCCTCAAGTTCCAAATTGACACTGGGGCAAGCTGCAGCACTCTTGCTCTTGTGGACTACAAACGCCTCACCACAGCACCCTTACAGCCCTCCCATATAAAGCTGAAGCTGTACGACAATTCCATTCTCCAACCCCTGGGAGCTGTAACACTGTGGTGCGAAGCAAACAACATCAAGAAAAAAGTCCATTTTCAAGTAGTGGACAATAATTCGCCATCCTTATTATTTGGACGGGCCAGCTCTGCACTCCAGCTTATAGCCTTCAACGTTGAATGCGTCAGACACCTGGACGAAGTTAAATCACTCACCAAGGAGGGTGTTCTCGACAACTGTAAAGATGTATTTTCTGGGCTGGGAAGACTACCAGGAGAATGCAAAATACAGATTGATAAAAACATCAAACCAGTTCAGAACAACCCCCGCAGAGTTCCTCTACCACTCAAAATGGAGCTGAAACAAAAGCTGGAGGAATTGGTTGAACAAGGAGTGATAGCATGGGTCACAGAACCGACACCCTGGATCAGCAACATAGTTGTCATTCGGAAACCCCACAAATTAAGGATCTGTATTGACCCATACCATTTGAATAAGGCAATCCAGCGTAACCACTACCCAACTCCAACAGTCGAGGAAATAGCAACAAAGATGAGCAAGGCCAGGCTCTTCTCGGTCAGGTTGCACTGGATGAGTCGTCTTCATACTTGACAACATGTTGGACTCTATTTGGCAGGATACGGTGGCTTAGAATGCCACTTGGAATTAGCTCAGCCCCAGAGGAATGGCAACGACGACTCAACCACTGTTTCGAGGGACTGGACAACACTCAAGTTATCGCAGATGACACCATAATATATGGTTCTGGTGAGAATGATGCGGAGGCCGACAAAAGTCACGACACAGCATTCAGAGCACTTATCGAAAGATGCCGAGAAAAGGGTTTAAAACGCAACCCCAAAAAGTTAAACTTCAAACAAACTTCTGTCAGTTACATGGGACACATCTTCAGTGCACAGGGCTTAGCAGCAGACCGGGAGAAAGTTAAGGAAGTTTCGCAGATGCAATACCCCACAGACGTCCAAGGTGTTCAGAGAATCCTAGGAGTCGCAAACTACCTTGCTAAGTTTACACCCAAACTAAGCACTGTATGTGAACTGCTGCGACGCCTACTGGACAAGGACTCTGTATTTGACTGGTTGCCACCACACGAAACGGCTTTCAGTAGGATGAAAGAACTCATCACCCAAGCTCCAGTCCTCCAATATTATGATGTTAACAAGGAAGTCTCACTGGAATGCGATAGTTCGGAGGTTGGTCTTGGAGCTGTAATAAAACAGGGTGGACACCCCATCGTGTATGCGTCCAGAGCACTTACTAAAACGGAGCGAAACTATGTTCAAATTGAGAAGGAAGACCTCGCCATAGGATAACCTATCAGGGTGAAGTGTCATCCACAAAACCCTAACAGCGACTGGACGCCTGGTATAGTCACTAGCAAAGCAGCACCACGCAGCTACATGGTCCAGGTAGATGGACAACAGTACAGGCGAAACAGGATCCACCTACGCCAACAGGCCACATTTCCTGACCGGGCACCCACTGAGCCCCTGAATATTCGCCCCCGGCAACTAGATACATTACCCGACCAAACACCAGCTGACACCCAATACACTCCCATACAAACATGCACATCACAGACACATGAAATCCAAACCCGTAGATCTAGTCGTCCTGTCCAAGTGCCAGCACGATTAAAGGACCACGACCTATCGAAAGGTAGACGCACAAAGCAAAAATTGAGGAGAAAGGGGAAGAAAGGAAAGAAAAAGAAAAGAAAAAAGCACATAGGGACCTTACTTTGATTACTCAGAATTTTACTAGCTTCATTCAAAAATGAACTCACACACAATTACAAAGTATGGACTTTTACAGCATCACACATCACCTTGAACTCAGTGTAAACATCACTTGATAAGAGGGATGTTATGATGTATATAGCTCCGTAAAACACGGGTACGAAACGGCCCCATGAAAGTGAGGCCGGCTCTGTAGGTTTAGCTCCCTTGAAGGAAAATAAACATACTTCCTTATTAGATAGCTTGCGTGTTCACGTGTTATTCATTATCGCTCGCCATCGGCACCAGAACAGTCTCAAACAAAATCAGGCCGAACTCATTTTTCTCTTTGTCTCTAACAAAGTCAAGCCAAGCCAAACTCTTTCTCCTCTTTGCTTACCATAAAGTTAGGCAAAACTTGCTTTCCTCTTTCCTTCTAACAAAATCAGGCAAAACTCATTTTCCTCTTTGTCTCCAACAAAGACAGACAGAATTGTCTACCTCAAAGTCAGAGAGAACTTAGTTTCCTCTTCATATTCGTTTTGTCTTCTTATGCATGTATCTTTTAGAAACTATATTTTACTACTATTGGGTATACATTGTCTTTTTAAGTCTGAATTTTTCTTTTATTATAATAGGAATATTAGATAGCTTCTCTATATATATTCATTCATAGCTTCTCTATATATATTCATTCATATATATTTGGAAAAAACACTAGTATTTATTTCATCTTGTTTTAGTTCAATTTTTTCCACATTTTTTAAAAATCAGCCTAATTCTTGAAAATAGTTATTTTTTGACAATTCTTTCCAAATTCAGGCCATTTTTCCTTCTTTATTTCATGTTAATATCCACAGAACAGGGATTTTATAACTGTTTACTTCAGCATGTATGTGTCATTGACCTCTAAATAATCTGGTCAATTCTCTAACTTAAATTGTTCTGTTAATTTTTGTGGTTGAATGAAATCAATGCAGCCATTCAAGGACCTATTTCCTAGCTGTAATTGGGCCAGCATTTTCTAGCAGTCCATTACATTGTGCATTCCATCATTTAACATCATGTATTAATTTTTATTCCGTTGTTTGACTCCTTTTTTGAATTTTTCAAACTCACAATATCCAGATGAATTTTTTAGATGAGCAAAATTTTTCTAACAGGTTCATTAGCTTCCTGTATCTTTGTCATTAATTTTGCCCTCATTGTAATGATTAACTTCTCTTCAGGTCACGTATTTTTCTGTATTATCTGACTTGTTTCATCAAAAGTCAAATTTTTTAATAGCATTTGGTGAGCTATCGTTGAAATTTTTGTTATGCCTTCATATCTAACTGTGGCCTCAAAATGATATATAACTTTGTTTTCCCCTCCTCTATCTTTGTCGCCTCTTAATTTCTTGCTCTTTGCTTTGGTCAGAAATGCTTTCAGCCATGCATCTACAATGTCAGGTTTTTCAAGGGACAATAATAATAATATATTTTCTATTGACAATGTCATTTGCTTCAAAGTACTGCTTCATGTTTCTTGGGTTGTCATTCTTGCTTGTCTTGCATATTAATTTCTACCTTTACAACTGAAGTGCCAATATAGTCTCTGTGCCTTACCTATGCTAATTAAGCACTCTACCTATCACTACAATATTTTAATTATAATATAAATGGTAACAACCTATTTGCCTTTAAAAACTGCATTGAAAATCGTAGCTTTTACCTTGACCTGTCATACACTGGAGGAAATAATTATTTTAGTCACAAGCCAGGCCACATAATTGATTCATTTTCTTTATAGATGATTTTGATATTTTACTAAACTTTGTACTGTACAAAACAGGCCACATAATCAATAATCATTTATGTAGAAAATGAATCAATTATTTTATCATGTTTACTCAGTACTATGGAAAATAAGCAACAATTGATTCATTTTCAATATAAATGTAGCAAGGAAGTCCAAGGCTTCTTACACTGATCAAATACCCCACTGAAGTTGAGCTCACTGAGAGAAATGGCAATGCACCAGGGCACATTTCCCAAGAGAAAGCACACTTCAGGTTATGTGAACCCCTGCAAACTCTCTGACTGCATTGATCCCAAGAAGGAGATTGAATCCCTACAATCATTCAACTCACAGTCAAGGTCTCTATATTAAGATTAACCATTGCCAATGCCCAGTTCAACTCTGCTGTATCCATAACACTTTAAATTCTTTCCATTGGCTGTCAGCCACTTCACTTCCCTCTGTCTTCAAAGGCAGCATATAGATTTGCTTATTAGAGTTTGTGAGCAGTTAGAGTCCATCCAAACTATGCACTTCTGTACATCTATGAACCTTTCAATAGCAAGCAGGACCCTATCCTTTATTTGCTTGGAGACTGGAATTAAAGGTTTTTACCTTGAGCCATTTCCCTGGGACTCTGATGTAATGTGTCTAACCTTGTTGCACTGAAAAGAACATACACCATAGCAGATCTGCATGTTTGGTTATCCTTTACCTCTAGCCATCTCTGCATGCAGTCCCTGGCCATGTGGTTAGGACCAGAGCACTTGAAACAAATTCTACCAACCCTGTGAACATTAGTAAGAAGTATCTCAGCATCTGCACATGGTTGTTGAATGGATGCAGTGACTGTCTCCTCAAATTCCTTGTCAGAGACAAGTCAGAAGCTGCTCCAAATTTTTACTTTCTATTCTGAATGATGCCTAAAGAAACTGCCTGATACGTTTTGGTAACCTGGACATGCACTCCATCTATTGCTTGGGCACCAGTCATTTGACTAGCAGAGCCAGGCAATGCAGCTCCACCAGAAAATCATACACCATTTCCCAACATGATTGTGCCACAATTTGATCAAATGCGTTGAAAGAATCCGTCACGTATGCTATCATGAGAGCCAGCTTAATCTGCTCTGCATTTGCTCTCTGCTTTTTATTGAATTGCTGATACACACCAAGAGCACCATCTGTTAATTGCTGTAACAGGACATGCTTGATATTTTCCATAGAACAGAGTTCACAGACTAGCTCTATATTTTTTATCCATTCCACAATTGGCAAATTAGTCACGTTGCCACTAAACTTTGGAATTAGACATCAAACATCTTATTTACCACCATGAGGGAAAAAACAAAAAAATGGTCAAAATAGCTAGTAACATAAAAGAAAGGGTAAAAAGAGTCAATGCTGCCAGCACATCTTCTCAGTCTTCAAAACACATCCTCAATCACCAAACATCAGTTCTTGTCTCTGCATGAACCATGTCCTCAATTCACTAACAACCATGCTCAGAAGATTTTGGAGCCAACCTTCCTAACCATGGATTGTCCTGAATTTATGTAGGTAAGTCAAAAGCTAGACCCAAAATGACTGTTCTCCACTTTTGCTCGTGATAAGTCACCCACCTCACTTCCAAGTTGAGGTATATCCTTGGCTTTTGTGGCAAAAAATGTATACCAACCTGACTCTCTTCAAACTATAAGGTAACTCTTCACAATAATAAATGATTATAGAATTTATTCAACTTAATACTGTACAAAACAGACCAAATATTATAATCATTTATATAGAAAATGAATTAACTATTTTATAATGTTTACTACATATTGTATAAAATAGGCCATGTAATCAATTCCTTTTCTATATAAATAATTATAATATTTACTGAACTTAGCTTCATGTGGCACAAAACAGAGCAGAAAATTGATTCGTTTATATACACACATTTGATTTCAAACATATGTTTTACTGGACAAGTAATACATTCATTGCTGTTCTAATGACCTTTAATACTTTTGATTCTGCTCAGTTGCACACTAATATTTCCAGCTTGAGTTTTTACCAACAATACTCTTGTATATCAAAGATTTTTTATATTTTCTTTCAATATGTTTGATTCTTTTTTGTTGTAATCTTATATTTCCCACTCCATTAATTTTTTCTGTTTCCTATTCTATTCTATTTGTAAATTTTACATTCTAATCAAATACTTTCTATTTTGCTTGAATGCTCCTCATTCTATATTTCTAATATTTTATTAAGTTCAAGTATTTTCTATTCCAGTATTTTATTCTTAATGACTCAAAGTGATCTTAAAAATATAGTTACATGTAATCAATATTTGTTAATATTTCAGTGTTTATTTAAATCTTAAGAACAATAAGACAAATGTGACTCAACCTGTTTCTTTTAGTAAAATGTCAAGAGTAATAGAATACAAAGTCAAATATAAAATGAAATAAATGTCAAAGAATAAGAATTCTGTTTAACTAAGAAACAAATGGAAGCAAAAGAAATAGCAGCAATTCATGAATTTCAAATCACTTCCATGGAAATGGAAGAATTATTAACAAAGATTCAATATAAAAATGAAAATAGAAATAAAGAATCTATGCAACATAGTTTAAAGCAAAATGAAATTTTCTTAGACAGTTTAGATAAAAACAAATAAACATTTTTTAACATTGTATATTATTATAATAGTATTAACATATTCTATTTTTCTATATTATTCCTCCAAGTATTAATAAACTCTTCATAAAATTTACTATATTATCCTTGCTAATTTGTGTTAATGAGATAAAATTCTCTAAAAATATTCTTTTCATTGACATCAATGTATTTGTCACTTAAAAAAAGGTTATTCTAGTAAGTCACAAATGTTTAATTATACTGATATTCACAATTTCTTTTATTCTGTGTAAACTTAAATCTACTTGATCAAATACATCTAGTCCTAAAATCTTAAATACTTCGATGTGTTTAAAGTGAGAAATCAACAAGATAATCATTAGTGAATAAAACATTCCTCAGCTGAGCTGTTGTTTCTGATAAAGAATCAGCTTGTAATTTGCATGATGTTTGAGATTATTGTATATTTCCTACCAGTATTCAAGTCAAGGATAAAAACAAAAATTTCAAATGATTTTAAAGGTTGATGATTGGTGCAACACAATCTTCCTATATTTAACCTTAATAAGTACGTGGTGCATTCAATATATTTCCAGACTTTTTTTCTACAGGCATTTAAAATTGCCGTAGACTCTTGAAAATTCAGTATCTTATTGCTATACATCTTATGAGATGACTGACCAATTTTTAAGATTTCAGATTCAAATGAACAGCTACAGCAGGAATTGGAATACACCCTACTAAAGCCTGATTGTCACAGCTGCTGAACTTCAAAAATGCAATCTGGACATGATGACACTTTAGAAGAATGATATGCAATAAAATTCTGTTTTAAACTTGGAAAAAATGCTACAGAAACATATGGAATGCTTCAGACTGATTTTGGACCATCTTGCATGAATTGAGCATCAGCTTTTGTATGGCATAAGAGATTCAAGGAAGGCACGGAGTCTGTGAGAGATGATGAGAGGTGTGGGAGGAGTAAGCAAGTCAATACACCAGAGTTGATTGGCCAAAGGGTTAGGGTAAGGATTGCTATGTTGAGGTTTTAAAGGAGTTCAGGAAGAGATTCTGTCGGAAGAGGCCAGCACTCTTGAAATTGGGTCAGTAGCATTTCCAGCAGGACAATGCACCAGTCCACAACTCCATCCTTGTCACGGATTATTTGACCAAGATGGACATCAAGACAGTTCCTCAGCCTCCCTATAGTCCAGACCTTGCTCCCTGTGACTTTTGGTTATTCCGTAAGCTCAGAAGCTGTCGTTATGAGACAATTGAGAAGATGAAAGAAACTGTGATGAAGGTCATTGACACGCTCACACAAGAGGACTTCCATGGGGCGTTCAAGAAGTTTTTGGAACGGTACAACAAGTGCATTGCAGCTGGAGGAGATTACTTTGAAGAGGACTAGAGTTTCATGTGTGTACTATCAATAAAAGTGCCCAAACGAAAAAAGTCTGGAAACTTATTTAATTATCCTCGTATCAATGATAAAGGAAGCCAACTATAAAGCAAATGTTGGCAAACTAGTCTTTCAGGCCATTTACTAGAGAAATGAGTTCAATCCTTGGTAGTCACTCCATTACTGTGACCTTGTACAAAAATAAGTTAAGCTTTATAAATAAGGCTTTCTACAGGGAAAGATTGGGGTAAAAAATCTTGATTAAACATTTCTCCCAGTGCTGTATTAAGATAAAGTTTATAAATATCAAGTAGGAACTGTTGGGTAACTGAGATAATTGTGTAATTTCTGTGAGTACCAGAAGTTGGTATACAAGCCCAGGTAAAAGCTAGCATACTGAATGCTCTTAGAAAATAAATTTTATCTCGGTTTTATAGTGGAAATGATTGTATGAAGACTTCATATTTTTTCTTTGAAATTAGAAAATGTTTTCTTATTTACATCTATTTTATAAACCAATTCAGACACAGTGATGTATTCAATGTAATGTTAGGAGAAAGTTATTTTTAAGAAGGAGGCTGTTTCTGGAATAGGGAAAGTGAGTAAAGATGGTGAGGTCTGTCATGGACAAAACTGGAGATGAACCTTCTGGCAGGGAAATGGCAGGTAGCACAAATAAGCAAAATTAGATTTACTCTTTTTATCATTCAGAATGAGTGAAAAAGAGAAAATGAACTGGTGTTTGGCACCAATGATTGTAAAGTGTCACAAAGTTCCCTGATATATTGTCTGTGGTCCAAGTCACTATGGCAAAATTAAATAAAACAAAACAACTTTGCAGAATCAGAAACATCAATAATAACAGAATAATGTGTGTGGACGAATGTAAAAATGAACAAAGCACAAAATGGATGCCAACATAAAACTTAGTAGAATTTTATATAATCAACATAACAAAAAAAATTACTGCAAAACTACATGTTTATAATCTAATCAGGAAGCAAGAAAAATAAATATTCTTTGGAATCACTTGAAAGAGTGAGAAGAAATTTCTTTATTTATCTTGTCACTAGGATATCCACTAAATAGTACCTTTTTAGGATTCTTAGACTGATATGGTTTAGTAAATATTGTGGCTGCTTTCTCCCACCTAACTGCTAATTCTTTGTCTTCATCTCATAAAACTTATAGGAATCATTCTTACACATTGCCTCAGCTTAGTAGTTCATCACTACATTTCTGCTTAGAGAAACCTATCTTAGGACTAATGACTTTCTCCTAGTCCAATCACTCACATGTTCTAATTCCTAACATTCCACAATGCAGCAGTTCAACTGTTTAGTACAATTTCAACAAAATATTTACATCATTCAAATCAGAACTATTAGGGATCCCTTCATTAAAGGGTGCTGGAGGGTGAGATTTGTTCTCTTAAACAAGAAAGAGAGACACATAGAAAAGCCAACTATATCTGAATATGTAAGGAAATGCACTCTTCATCCAGTAAATAGCTCTAGGATCAATCAAATAATAGACTTACTAGTAAAAGTTTTCATAAGAGAAACACATATTATCAATCAATTGTTAAAGTTCATTGTGAGCATGTGAATATCACTGACTGTTACATCATGTTCTAATATAAGCATGAATTTTCTAATTACCTAAATCTTTAATAGCTATCTGACAGGGTCAAACAACTTTTTCATTTTGCAGGTACTTGATCTTCAACTCTGTGTAATTGGCAAAAAATCTTGAATGCACTGTTTGATATAAGTTGAGGGCTACTAACTTAATGATTTTTTTCAATTATTCTCATCATCAGCCTCCACCTCCTAATAATAATAATAATAATAAGATGAAGAAGAATTGAAAGTTATGGAATTATGTTACACTTGAATATTAAAAAAAAATCATTAGAGTAGTATTGTTAAGATTGCTACTTCAACAGAAGTACAATGCAAGATATTTCTCAAGATAAGTTTTCTCAACATTGCTGTATTATTTTTAGCAGTACAGAAACAAGATAATCCCAGCTATATTTAAAGTTGGTATTTTGGTTCCTGTGGACACTTATTAAAGTAAACAGTTATCTTATCTTCTACAATGAAGTACATCTCTTTTCTCTTCTCTTCACAGAGTCAACAATTGTCTACTATGTTTCTTGGGCAACAATCTACAAAAGGCATAAAACTGATGCTGTACATGATAATTTTAAATGCAATTAAATGATCATATAACTGTCAACTATGTACTCTACACTGACTTGTTTAAAGTAAGTTCAGGTCCATTAACTTTGTCAACTATATTTCAGTTAATAATCATGGATTTTCATTTAAATAAAAGTTGGCACCAAGTAAAAGTTTTAGCTGGTAGGTTTAATTGAGATATGCAAATGGGGGGGCGTCTTTGTGGTGTAATGGTTAAAGTGATGGACTGCGGAATCATAGTAAGCGAGTTCGTACTCCAGTCGTGCCATTATGTTCACTTTTGGGCAAATACCCTTGGGAAAGGTATGAACCCCCTTATCCTTCCAGCTATGGGTTAAATAGTACCACTACTGTTCTTCTAGGAGAATAGCTTTGGCATTAAATAACCTACAAAGGTTGATATGCCATTAAACAAAGAAACCAAATCAAACTAAGATATGCAAATGTACTCATTAACATGTAATTTTACAAATAGATACAGTTGCCTAAAATTAGCTTTTCTTTCCAACTCACATTATTCTGCCTCACTATATACTATATTGCAGTAGTGTTTCAGCTTGGTTGGGTGTATTTGCCAGTATTGCTATGTCATCAGCGTAGTCAGCATCAGTAATTGTTTTTGCACTACTGCATAGTTTGGAACGAGTCATCGCAGGCATTGGACTCCATGTCAATGCACACAAAACGGAATATATGTGCTATAATCAAACAGGTGACATCTTCACACTAGACAGAACCCCTCTGAAACTAGTAGACAAATTCACCTATCTAGGAAGCAGCGTCTCATCAACCAAAAAGGACATCGACATGCAGCTAACAAAGGCATGGACAGCTATCGATAGGCTATCGATCATATGGAAATCAGACCTGACGGATAAAATGAAATGCAGTTTCTTCCAGGCAGCGGTCATATCGATACTGCTGTATGGATGCACTATTTGGACGCTAACTAAACGGCTGGAGAAGAAGCTAGACGGCAATTACACAAGAATGCTGTGAGCAATATTGAACAACTCCTGGCAGCAACACCCCACAGGCCACCAACTATACGGCCACCTGCCTCCCATCATGAAAACTATCCAAGTTAGACAGACCAGACATGCAGGACACTGCTGGAGAAGCAGGGACAAGCTCATAAGTGATGTAATCCTATGGACCCCCACATATGGCCGGGCAAAAGCAGGACGACCAGCTCGAACATGCATTCAGCAGCTATGTGAGAATGTGGCCCTGAAGACCTACCAGAGGCGATGAACGATAGGGAGAAGTGGCGAGAGAGGGTCAGGGATATCCGTGCTAGCAGCACGACATGATGATGATAATATACTATATTCATTTACTAATTATGATCAACCAATCATAAGGATTCAACCATTTCACTTTGATAAAAAATTAAGATTATTGACAGAAACACAAGATTCACTAACACAGCAAAGAAAAGCAATTGCAAGAGTCTTCATTTCTATCATGCACACACAAAACTCTCTCTAAATGTTTTACCCAGAAGATAGAAAAGGATTAGAATTTTAAGCTTGAGAAATGACCATTTTACTAGAAAGGAAATTAAACCTAAATAAATAATAATTTAGGTTATTTTCATACAAAAAACATGGTGGTGGAATAAATAATAATAATAATAATAATAATAATGATGATGACGATGGAATTTGGAACAGAAAAATGTGTTATGCATGTAATGAAAAGTGGCAAATGACACCTGATGGACAGAATGGAACTGCCAAATGAAGATAAGATTAGAACGCTCGCTCGGAGAAACGGAAACCTACAAATACTTGGGCATCTTGGAAGTTGACACCATCAAACAAGTGGAGATGAAAGGAAAAATTATCGCAGGAGAACCAGAAAGCTACCCGAGACAAAACTATGAAGCAGAAACCTTATCAAAAGAATAAATACCACAGCTGTAACCCTTGTTAGATATTTGGAACCATTCTTGAAGTGGACCAGAGAAGAACTTAAGCAAATGGACCAAAGAACAAGAAAACTAATGACCATTCATAGCGCATTACATCCCAGAGATGACATTGACAGACTATATGTATCAAGAAAGGTGGTAGGAAGAGGACTTGCCAGCATTAAAGACAGCATTGACGCATTGATACAACAACTCAAAGACTACATAGAAAAACATGGAGAAGGATGAATTACAGCCACGAGAAATGATACTGACGACACGAAGACCAGCAGAATGACAATAACTAGAAAACAAAAATGGAAAGAAAAACATCTCCATGGGCATTTTAAATGGATAATTAGCAACATCTCACATGAGAAAACATGGACGTGGCTAAGAAAGAGAAACCTTAAGAGAGAAACTAAATCTCTCCTAATAGCAAACACAAAACAACGCTATAAGAACCAATCATATCAAAGTGAGAATAGATAAGATGCAACAAAATAGCAAATGTAGGTTATGTGGTGATAGAGGTGAAACCATCAATCACCTAATTAGTGAATGCAGCAAACTAACACAGAAAAAGTATAAGACTAGACATGACTGGGCAGGGAAGGTGATCCACTGGGTGTTGTGCAAGAAATTGAAATTTGACCATATGAATAAATGGTATATGAAAAACCTAGCATCTGTCCTGGATAATAACACAGATAAACTCCTTTGGGATTTTGACATACAAACAGATTACCTAATCTTGGCCAGGAGACAGGACCTTATAATAAACAAAAAAAAGGACTTGCAAAATTGTGGACTCTACTGTCCTGACTGACCACAGAATAAAATTGAAAGTGAAAAGGAGGATAAGTACCTGAACCTTGCTAGGGAATTGAAAAAACTGTGAAACATGAAAGTAACAATTATACCATTCATGCTTTTGGTAGTCACTAAAGGATTATAAAAGGGACTGGAGGACTTGAAAATAAGATGATGAGTGGAGATCATCCAAACTACTACATTACTGAGAAGAGTCCTGGAGACTTGAGGAGACTTGCTGCCACTAAAACTCCAGTGAAAGACTATCAGATAATGCTGATGTGAAAAACTCTCAAGAAATAAATAATAATAATAATAAGATTGGGTGGGGACGGTGAATGTAGCAAATTAGCAAAAAAGAGTATAAGAGTAGGCATGACTGGGAGGGGAAGATGATCCACTGGGAATTGTACAAAAATGTTTAATTTGACCATACGAACAAGTGATATATGCCCAACCCGAAATCTGTCCTAGAGAATGAGATGCACAAAATTATTTGGGATTTTGAGATATAAACAGATCACTTAATCTCGGCCAGACAACCAGACAGTCAACAAAAAAAAAAGAAAACCTGTCAAATAGTGGACTTTGCTGTTTTAGCAGACCACAGAGTGAAAATAAAAGAAAGTGAAGAGATAGATAAATACTTAGATCTTGCTAGAGAACTGAAAAACTATGGAGCATGAAGGTGATGGTGATACCAACTGTAATTGGTGCACTCAGAACATCATCAAAGGCTTGGTAAAAGGACTGCAAGACTTAGAAATCAGAGGACAAGTGGAGACCATCCAGACTACACCATTATTAAGATCAACCTGAATACTGAGAAGAGTCCTGGAGACTTGAGGAGACTTGCTGTCACTCAGACTCCAGTGAAAGATCATCAGTTAACACTGGTGTGAAAAACTCATAAAACTACTCAAAACCAAACTAAATAGTAGGAATCTTATAAAAGGGATAAGTACCTGGGCTGTCCCCTCATAAGATACTCAGGGCCATTCTTGAAGTGGACCAGAGAAGTTGAACAATTGGACCAGAGAACAAGAAAACTAATGATGATGTATAAGGCCTTATATCCCAGAGACGATGTCAACAGACTATATGTGTCAAGAAAAGAAGTAGGAAGAGGACTGACCAGCATTGAAGATAGTGTTGATGCATTGATACAATGACTCAAAGACAACATAGAAAAGCGCAGAGGAAGACTGATTACAGCCACTAGAAACAATACTGACAACATGAGGATCGACAAAACAAAAATAGGAAGAAAAACAAAATTAAAGACATTTTAAGTAACAAACAAGTGACATCACTCATGAGAAAACTTAGATGTGGCTAAGAAAGGGAAACTTTAAGAGAGAACCTGAATCTCTTCTAATAGCAGCACAAAACAATGCCATAAAAACCAACTATATCAAAGCAAGAATAGATAAGATGCAACAAAATAGCAAATGTAGATTATGTGGTGATAGATGAAATGATCAATCACAAAATAAGCAAATGCAGCAAACTAGCATGGGTGATCCACTGGGAATTGTGCAAGAAATTTAAATTTGACCATACAAGCAAATGGTATATATACAACCCCAAATCTGTCCAAGAAAAAAAGACGCAGAAACTCCTCTGGGATTTCGAAATACAAATGGATCACCTAATCTCAGCCAGATGACCAAAACTAATAATAGTCAACAAAAAAAAGAGAACTTGCCGAATAGAGGACTTTGCTGTCCAGACTGATCACAGAGTAAAATTGAAAGAAAGTGAAAAGAAGGATAAGTACCTGGACCCTGTGAGAGTGCTGAAAAAACTGTGGAACATGAAAGTGATGGTAATACCTATAGTAATTGGTGCTCTTGGTACAGTCACCAAAGGATTGATAGAGGTACTGGAGGACTTGGAAATAAGAGGACGAGTGGAGATCATCCAAACTACAGTTTTATTAAGATCAGTCAGAATACTGAGAAGAGTTCTGGAGACTTGCTGTTATTCAGATTCCAGGGGAAAACCATCAGCTAATGCTGGTGTGAAAATCTCTCAAATGAGTAAAATAATAATAATAATAATAATAATAATAATAATGAATCTTGCTATTTCTGAATATTCTCTATTATTTTTAAAAAATAATTTGGTATCTAAAAAATTCCATAAGAAACAATAATAATTACTATTACTCTTTAAACAATATGGAATGTTTTCAGCAGCAGTTTTATTGCTATAGGGATTTAAATGAAAATATATGGCAAACATAAAACTCTGTTTTTTAATTTCAACCTTTATACTGGTCTTCAGGAACAGATGTTTGTCAAAGCAACTCCTGCTGGTTTTTAAATGTGTCCATTTTATGGGATTATTTCCAACAAATGTCAATCTCCTATAGTTCAAGGCCAACCTTCAGTCTCCTCATATTTCTGAAAACCTATTCTTATTCTATATATAACTAAATCCTACAAGTCAGAACAGATTTTAAGCAGAACATGTCTTCCTGGATTTCTGCCTGTAAAAAGAAAATACTTTTTAAGCATATTTATTATAAAGCTGTTACAAACTTTTTCATGATGAAGACATAAGACAATTTTCATTGTTCTTAATATGTATTTCTTCATCTTTCTGAGTATTTCAACTCAATATAATCCATGTTCAAAGCATTTTACCTCCAATTTTGTCATTGCTTTACCAACAAAAAATGAAAGGATTTCTTATAATTTACATATAAAATAATTCTATATCCATCAGTGTTTATATAGCATATTTAAATGTAAAAGCAAGAATCAAATTCAACTGTTATCAACTATATATTCTTGTTGAAAATTACACCTTATATATATATATATATATATATATATATATATATATATATATATATATATATATGTGTGTGTGTGTGTGTGTGTGTGTGTGTGTGTGTGTGTGTGTGTGTGTGTGTATATTATTCGGTCCAGTTAAACTGGAGTCGGAAATAATTCCCTCAAGACAAAAAATCATTCAACTATGAACATTTAAATTTTCCTGGTAAAGAGCTCAATGTAACTGACATCAGAGAGCAATAATTTCTTTAAGAAAAACAAAAACTGGTCACATTAGGATTATAAATTTATTTCCATCCTGTTATGGAATCAATAACACCAAAAATAATATGAATCAATAACACCAAAAATAATAACAATAATATGAATCAATAACACCAAAAATCAATAACACCAAAAATAATAACACCTACATGCACCTACACATGTCTATTGTGTCCTGGTTTTGACATTAAACTGCATCCAATAGTGAGGCTACATTTCTGGAGCTTTAAGGAGCATTGAGTACCCATTCATTGCTATAACTCCCTGGTCCGATATTTGTCACTACCTCCCACCAGACAGGACTTGACTCAAAGTCAATGACCTGAAGGTCGATTATAGTGGTGGTTTAGAGGAGAGGAAGATGAAACTCACCTACCCGAAGGAGGCTCAGCTAAAGCCAGAGGCCTTACGGCCTCAAGTCTGCCTTTGTTAGACTGTGCCCGCACCACTCCCTGGTCCACTCTGACCCAAGTGGTAATACTAGTTAGGGTCTCATCTATGGGTCAAATAGATGCATCTGAAAATTACTGGTATTAAATAGGAATACTTTAAATAATTTCATTATGTGCAAACAAAGGATTATTAAATAGGAAAAGTTACTTGGAACCATACAATTGTATTAGTTAGAAGCATCTGATACTATATAACTGTGTGCAAACAAATGGCTATTATTACAGGCAAATAAAAAATTGCAATTTAAAAAAATGATAGCAGTGGAAGATTGAAATATAGTCATAATTATAACCAAACATAATTAAATTTCAGCATTGAATAACCTATATGAGGTTGATATGCCATTAAACAAATAAACCAAACCAGATATTTACGTTATAATATCCATTACAAGCACACACACACATACACACACAAGAGATTGCAGATGAAATACTAACTGAGGGATTGTACTGTACCAATCTTCTAAGTAGAGAAAGTTTGCTTGCATCAGAATTTAAAATCTTGGCTTTTTGCCTAGACTTAAATACCAGCATCTGGCACCAGTGAACAATAATGAAGCATGAAGCAGATCCACACATCCTACCGTTTTTGAACACATCAGACCTACATTTTTCCCCAAATATTAAAAATGTACAAAAAGAAACTTATTTTGAATTGGTTCAAATAGGAAACATGGATGACCTTCTGCTAAAATGACCAGAAAGTGGCTTCTAATATTCCATCAAATACAGTTGTCTATTGATAAGATCAATTAATCACATAAATTCTAGAAACATGATACCATATGACACCATGTAAATTACATAAATGTTATGTTGAATTTCTTGAATTGAATAGGAAAATATTATTAATCAAGCTATTTATATAACTTGTGATATAAAATGTAGGACTTATAAAAATAAATCAAAACTTTCATTTCTTCTCCTGATTATATAAATAGTGACACTAATGATGAAAGATGAGAAAATTATGTTTACAATATTTGATGTCATATTAAGACCCAACTTTTCTCCCCAAATATTAGAATGTCATAAATTTGCAAAAAGTGCATGAAAAGAAACTTACTTTAGACAGTGTCAAACAGGTAACCTAGATGTAATTTCCATAACATTCAATGTACTATTCAACATTTTTTCCTTCACTCTTAGAATCTGAGTATTTATGCTGCTAAGTAGCAGAAGAACTAGATGGCCTGAATGGCTAGAATCCCATTTCTACATTGCTTCTGTCTATAAAATGTTGCAATTTGTTATTGAATAACCAGACAGATTAGAACATTTTACATTTTTCAGCCAGAAGCACAAGCTGGAGTTAGGAGAGGACATAAGAATATTTGAGTGAGTGCTTTACTTGATGTCATATGAGAGACCCACCATTTCCCCCAAATATTAGAGATTATTAGAGATTCATAAATTAGTAGAAAATGCAAGAAAGGAAATCTATTTTGAACAAGGCCAAATATGAAACATGGATGTATATACATTTATATAGTAGTAAAACATTGCTATAAAATAATTATCCTGCATATAATAAGCTCTATTCTGTCAGTAATGATTGCAGTAATTCCTTCATGATCTTTGATACATTATATACATAATTGGTGTTAATAGTCTTTTTTCTTATCCAACATCAAAAATACTTAGTTTGTGAGTAGAGAAATTAACTAAAGTTAAATAGTTAAGTAGCGGTAAAGTTGATGACCGATGATAAGAAAAGCCAAAACTTTACTTACATAAATCATCTTGGAGCTAAAATTCACCAATGATTATTGTTTCTTTTTATTTCTCCCTTACCATCAGAATTTAGTGTATCATTAAATATGTAACTATTAGAGTGAAAGCAAATTTTCAGAAAATAAATACTACTATGGGTTACATAAATGACTAATACTTATAATAAAAACATTGACTGAATTTTTGTTTTTGCAATTTATTTGTCTGATGAACTTAACAGAAAGAAAGTTAGTTCTCACTGACTGTGACCTCAAGTGAAATAACTTTTCTTTCTAATACAGAGAAGAATGAAACTGATGAAATTCTGTTAGGTAATAATACTAAAGCTGTTGATCTAAAAAAAAAAAGTTCTTATAATCAAAAACATTTCTTGAGTTAATATTGATATCTTGCTATTTATGCAACCAGTGATAACTCTAGCATTATTTATTAAATGAATATGTTTAAATATTTATTTGCTTTAATGATTACATATAGACCAACATAGCAAATAATCAAAGCATACATAGAAATTTATTGGAAATTTTGATTAAATAAGAAATACATCCAAACTTTCATTCACTCTATATTTATCATATAACTGTTACAAACTTTCATGATGAAAATATGGAACAATTTTTATTGTTCTTAATATGTATTTCTTAATTTTTCTAAGTATTTCAACTCTATATTATCCAGTTCAAACCATTTTAACCTTAATTTTTAATTGGTTTACCTACCAAAAAATGAATTTTTTATAATTTACATATGATAAAAAAATCATATTTACATACAGTGTAACAATAATTTTAGTTATGGTGGGGGGAAATAAAACCATAATAAAAAGCTAGATGGGAACTACACAAGAATGCTGCATGCTATTTTGAACAAATTCTGGAAGCAATGGCCTACAAAGCAGCAGCAATATGCCACTTCCCTCTGATCTTACAAATCATTCAAGTAAGATGAACAAGACATACTGGGCACTGCTGGAGAAGTAAGAACAGGCTCATAAGAAGTAAGAACAGGCTCTCTTATGGACTTCTACACATGGACACACCAGTGTTGGTTGACAAGCAAAAAATTACATTCATTAGTTCTGTGCAGACAGTGGATATCATCTTGCCAAGAGTGATAACCAATAGAGATGCATGGTAAGAGAGAGTCATGGGAATCCATGCTGTTGGCACATCTTAATGATGATGATGAGGATGATGATGATGATGATCCATTTGTGGCATTTGAGCTTTTCTTATAGCTGCCTACTTACTTTGATTCAACATCACCATTTCCTTGTTTATCTTGAGTCATTCTCTGCACAAATAAATGTTTTTGGTGATAGAAAAAATAAATTTAATGAATAAACACTGCATTTTGCCATTTTTAACTTAAAATTTCTTTGTACAATTTAAAGAAAATGTGCTGTGAATGATCAAGTTCATCTAAAATGGTTTGCAGTTTCCTGCTTAAGATTTATTGCTGATCAATATAATTTGATTAAAGGTCCATTTTTGAGTAGACTAGTTGAAGTTGATTGTAATCAAATCAAGATATTAATTGAGAATCAGCAAGATAATCAATCTACTCAAAATATCCAAATCAAATATTGAAAATCATATTAGTTGATGCAGCTTCAAATGTTAAGTGAAAAAAGATCTACTGGAATATATTTCCATAGATGATTGACTAATTGAATGTAACTAAAATGTTTGTACTTAAAATAAATTCTAATAGAAGATGAAGGTGGATACTTTACAACAATGTGAGATCATTGGGTAAAGCAAAATAAACAATTACTAACCATACCAAAGGCTAGTCTTCATTCCCCAAAAAGTGATGTTATGTATAAGGTGAGAATGGATGAGACTCTTGGACTTTAACTCCTTCCAGAGAACCAAGCAATTGATTTGAACTCTTTTTTTTTCACTTGCAGTTAGACTAACTGAAAGCAGCAAAAGATGAAAAGCATCCAGAATTAGCTCAGAGAAAGTAAAGAATATTTCATCAAACTGCATATTTCTTGGGTGACCAGGTAAAATTTTTTATTATTTGAATGGGAAGTTTTCATTCATTAATTGCTCCTTCAGATTATCATTCATTCTGGCCTTTCTAGAATTCACTTAATAAAAAATATCTAAATTCCTTAGAAGACAGCAAAACACAAATAGAGCTGAGAAAGATATAAAGTACTGGGAGAACAGAACTGTAGAATTGTCTAAAAGATAACAGAAGACCATGGGCTAAAATTGTAAATATATTGTTCAATTAAGTCCATGTCAAAAACCACCATTTTTTTAAAAAAAATTTATTTTTAATTGATAAACTGGACAAGCATTTATTCCTATCCAATATAATTTTGTAGCCATTACTGACCAAGCTATTACATACATACCAAATGATCAAACCATAGATGTGTAATTGAAATTATTACAAATGGATTATCAAAGGTTAGAAATTACAGCAATCATTACTAACAGACAGACTAGCATTATTATATTTTTACTTTAAGTATAAAATAAGATAATAATGATAAAGGATAAAAACTCACAACCAAGAGTTTCACACTGTCAATCCTTAAGTGAGCTTGTATTCAACTCATCTTGAATACTAGCACAACTGGGGATTGACAATATGAAACTCAAAATATAGTTATATTGCTTTGCTTTTTTGTACATTGAGCACTGTGAAGATTTTATAGATTAACAATTAATCATAATTGTGTGTATGTATATAACACTACTAAATTAATACCTGTCAAGTTATGTTATATAGTTCTAAAACATTTTTCTGGTCTTCAGATAGTTATACTAAGTAATTCTTCTTTTTGGCTTCTCTCAGGACAATGGTAGGGTTACTTGGTAGCACTCATCTCCTCTTCAAACAGCATATAACACATTGTATAATATTACATGGTGCCAGTAGCAAGGAATGGTCCCTAACATGACCAGTCAAATAGCATATGAAAGAAAGCAAGTTTCTATCATAATCCAATAATTAGCAAGTTGTTTAAGTTATTGATTCAAATTTCTTAATGTTGATGGCCTATGAATACTTTAACTTTCAACAGCAATTTATTTTTCCTTATAGTTTATAGCAATCTGATATGCCTTTGTCTAGGATGGCCAACAAACAAACAAACAAATGAAAGAATGATAGATTAGTTTTGTTGACAAGATAAATCAGCCTGTGATTTGCACTGGAATCACATAACAGCTGTCAGCCAATCAAGTAGAGAAATCCTTTTGGGTTCTGAGCTTGTATGGTTGTTATATACAGAGTTATAAAGCTTATTATCCATAAATTATACAGAAGAGAAAAAGATTATTCATTCCACTGAGGAAAATATTTGCATATTAAGTAAATAAATAGGTTAATGATTGAAACTGTAGTCACATGACAGTAGTTGTCCAATTAGAAAGAAGAAATGTTATCAGCATTTGATTTAATAAGTGCAAGGTTATAAAAGCCAGATTAATGTAACTGAAAAAATTATGTTATCGGTTTACTACCAATGCATATGAATAAATTATTTAGCTAAATGGCAGCGACAAAAAATAAAAATAAATTTAAATCTTTTGAAATACATGGTTACAATAGATTTACCACAACAAGAATTAAATCCCAAACAAGTTGATTTTACTTAATTTTCACTTATAAATTGTTAGATTTGAAATAAGATTCAAGCAGGAAAGAAAAAAAAACATTATTTACAATTATATTATTAATATTAAAATAATCTAAAAACAAAGTGATTAAGGACAATGATGTTTTATAAACAAGTAAAACTGTATATAATGCCATTTGATTTTACCACTGTTATTAAAATTAGCAAATTTATGGTGTGAGACTCTGAAGGCAGCTTGGTTACTTTGCTTCACACCCTTGGCCACTTTATGAAAGGCTTCCTGTGTTTGTAACTTCACTAAACAATATTTGAAATATTATATAATCTCATCATTATCTCCTCACAAAAAGTAGAAAGGCATACCAATATAATCTTTAGCTTTAAAAAATTACATTTTTTTTCTACATTTTACATGGTATTTAATACTTTTTACACATTGCCCTTTACCTTTTACTTTTTTTAAATTTATCCATTCACTGTAGATGATTGGGACATTAAGAGAAAAAAGTTACAAAATTTCTCCTGACAGAATAAGCTGCTTTATATAAAGATTATTAAAATACTAGCAGCTTATATCTCCCATATCATGAGATAGGAAAATTATATACAGCAGATATGTTCAAAGTATAGACAACCTGCCTAGGAAATCAGTATTTGGAATTCTAGTTCCCTGGCTTCAACATCAAATTATAGCACTAGTAGGAAATATGTAGCTATTTCTGCCACAGTACAGATGGATAAGTACTTACTAAGCTTAGCTTAGTATGGTACAAAGCTACAAATATGTGTCACACATTTAGGAGCAAACAGTCTGCTAGGAAAACTCTTTAATCTTTGCTCCACAGTGAGGAGATACTTATTGATATTTATTGAATGTCAGTGGGACTTAGTATATGCTGATTGTATCATCTGCAGAGGGGTAAACCCCACTTCTCAAAAGGGCTGTTCTTGGTATGATACTAAAATTCATCTGATAGTGAGGATCCAGTTTTGAAGATTTGGGGAGTATAGAATACCCCTTCATTACCATTACTCTCAGGTCACTCTGACCTAAAGTGGTAGTACTTGTTAGGATCCTATCAATGGATCAAAAAGATCTGTTTATAAATTATTCATATCTGATAAGCTCATGTGACAAAAAAACCTTGAGAAACTACAATAAAAATGTAAATATGAACATACAATGACTGCCATTTCCTAACCTCTAGGCATAAAATATCTCTAGATGGTTTGATGTGCTGTTAAAATCAATCAATCATTTATTGAATGTAAAGAAATAGAGACAGGAAGATTGTATAGTGCCAGTCTTCCAAATAAGAAAGACCTACCTACTTGCTTAGAAAATCAGAATTTGAAGACTGGGTTCTGGGACTGGTGGGTAATATGCAAGACCTGCCAGTCATAAAGCAGGTTATACTAAAATATTAAAGATGAAGATGCAATGTATTTGCACAGACTGTTTCCTTTTGAGAGATGCCATTTGTTATTATATAATCTATATGTTAATAATAGATTAAAAAAGAAAAAAAATACTTAGTAACCTTGAAACAGTATCTATTGTTAATAATCTTCGTTCTCAAAATTAGAGAAAAAATGGTTTCAGTTAAACACATCCAACATTAACTCTGAATCTATCTGTCCAACTATGAATAATGAGAGCTAATTCAGTTTATTTCCTTTAGAAAAGAGAAAACAATAAAATTAATGTAGGTTTCAATGCATTTAGATAAGAAAACTGCTATGCCACTCAGATTGTAGTTATATCCATCTTGTTGTATTCTCTCTGATCTGCTCCCAACCATTACCATTTGACATTCAGATATAATGACAAATGGTATTAACCTCATTACCATTAAATGGATCCCATACCTTTATCACAGCCTTTCTCTCGATTCAATTTTTCTCTCTCTTGATTTACCTTCACTCTTTATGCTTATAGTAATCAATGGACTCTTCTTATTCTTCTCTCTCAAATCATATCAGCTTTTGTTTTCATTATTAAGATTTACTAAGCTTAGTGTTCTGCAGAGCCCCTAGTCAGAACAAACTCACTACACAAGTAATGGTTTATGAGACTAGCATACCAGCTAATGCTACACTTGAGGTACCATCAAGTAGTTATTAAACTTAGTCAGTCTGGCATAAGGTCATAGTACTAAAGCATCAAGTGTGGATCAAAATTTATACTAAATGGTTTATAAGCCAGCTTTCAGATAATGAAGCTGTAGCAGGTGATATTTCTTCCTGATAAATGAGATGAGTTTCATCTGAAGGACACTTCATTTGAAGATATTAAGTTTAGTGACAGAATAATAACACAAAATTTTAGTGATCTAATTTTATAACTTTGGTTATAAGTTTTTAAAACCCATTACTACAGGTATCTACTAAGTTTAGTTTAGTCTGTCTGCCACTAATGCAGTCAATGAAGTTAGGTACCCTAGGCTTAGCTAAATCTCAGACAAGGCCACAAGTATAGGATACTAATGAGGATAGAAATCACTAAAATAATAATAGTACAAGAAATACTCTGCTGTCTACTGCCCTATGAAGAAATGCCTTGAGGTTTCTTTTTTTTAATAAAAATTTATTTTAAAAGCTAAGCCTTGAATGTTTCTTTATGTATTTAACCAAAAATCACACCCCAGATCTGCCCCTTCTCTTTTTGAATTATTCAAGTTAATATTCTTGTAATTGATAAAGGTTTATTATTCAAAATGTAAGATAGTGGATTGAGTCAGTAGGCAGTTGAAATATCAAAATCAGTGAACAAAGTTCTGGTTCCAGTAGCTAAAGACTTTGGATAAGCATGATCTTAACCTGCCCTGATAGTTCTCTTACTAGTTATCTCCACACCCCAGAGATAGAGGTAATGATCTGGGTTGAATAGAACATCATTAACTATCTTAATACTGACTTATCAAGGCAAGAACTGTAGCAAATGACTGCTGTCAGTCAAAACAAAGGTTAATGTAGTGTTATACATATGCTAGTTGGAAAAATTGTAACAATATTATTAACAATATTAATATGTACTATGCTTATATTAGTGTAGCATATAAACACAAGTATGGGGCACCAAGTATCAAACTCTCTAATGGTCTGTGAAACTTGCAAACCATTGTTCTACAATAAACTGCTTTCTATTGATATTATTATCACAAGTAATCAATGACTAAGCTTAACGTAGTACAAACTCAAATAAGAAGAAAATATGCTAAGAAAAATTACCATCTACATATTTCATGATTGATAACAGTATCATTGAAAACAATAATTATGTGATTGCTTCTTGTGCAAGCAGTTGTGCATGGGCACCTATCATAGTAAAATGGCTTATTATACCTGACAGACTAATTTGTTAATATAGTGAGCTTGCTTTTCATTTAGGGCCTCTACAATTGAAGTTTTGAGCCAAATCTTACTAAATAACTATAAGCAGTTATTTTTAAATCTAAGTAAACACTAATTTTGACATTTTATGAAAAGCAGGGGAAAACATAGCAGATTGCTGATTTCATTTTCCATCCCAGTAAAAGCAGCAAGACTAAATACAGTCGAAAAGTAATTCAATCCAATCAGAAGATTCATAGCACACTCATTTAAAAGATACATACTTACAAAAGAAGATTCTCATACCATAAAATGATATTGAGATTAAAACTTATAAAAACAGAAACTATTCCACAGTTCTATGATGTCAATGTCCACATGATACTAGATCATTATATCTTATTTCTACTATCCATATCATTGTTTCTCTTTATATCTTTATTATTGTCATTATTTGAGTTTTCATGTTTATGTTACCTGGTGGCTTTTTCTGGCAATCAAATCATCTTAGTATTCTTGCCAGTCGCTGCAATGCTGTTATAAGTGTTTCAGTTCTTTTCGGACTTCCAATTTTTTCACAAGTCTTCAGGACTGTTTAAAGTACTCCAATAATCATTATTGTTTATGCACTTACAAGTTCCTACAAAAAGTGTCTGGTGGTTATCACTAGGGATCAAGTGACAGCAGTCATTCTATTATTTGTATAATCTTGATATTGCTGATTATTATTGTTTACATATTATTCACAATATTATACAGTTGTTGCTACTAATTTTATGTTCATTCTAAGTCACTATTTTCATCCTTATTATAATACTACAATTTGAGTTATTAAATACAACAATATTATTCATAATTATCATTATTTCTGAGGTCAGTGAATCTTATCCTCATCACTTTGACAATTATTATTATCACTTAAATCTCCATATAATCAATCAGTTCTGTCATCATTAATCTTCATGATCAATATAATCAATGTCAGAACTTTTTCTTCTCGGTCCATATCATCACAATCATCATCATCACTGAAAACCTTGAGTATGATCATTATTCTCAATGTCACAGTCATGTTTTCCTTTATATTTGAATCATCATCATCATAATGGCTTGTATCATGGCTTCAGCAAGAAGATAATCCTCACCAATGCTGCTGTTGCTATGACTACCAATAAATAGGTATTTCCATTATCTCTATTCACCCCTCAGTCACCACACATTGAAATGTCATTTTTACCTTTGTCTCAATATTTTCTTTATTTCCACCAAATTGAATAAATGCTTCTTTTTATTCAATCCATCTAAGGACAAATGCCTACCCAGCTCCTTCCCTAACAATTACATTCACAATCTTCTCATGTTTTCATTCAGATTCAGATTCCAAATACTTTTTCATGAATCTTCCTTTGATTATAAGAATTTTTTCTCTTATCTTTTCTGGTCAATTTCCTCAGTTTCCATCTGTATAGACTGAGTGTCTTTCTGTCTTTGAGAGTCGATAAAAACAAAATCTGTTATAGAGAGATACATTTTTCTGTGTCACTCAAATATTTGTTTGATGAGATGTTGATTGTTATGGAATCATGCTTATTAGAACAAGATAAAATAATAAGAAAAAGAGTAGTTTTAAAAGTAAGGAAGAATAAAGATGAAAAAAAGTAAACTAAATAGAAAATGTTGACAAATAAGAAAAAGAAAGGATGAAAAAAGTGTCCTAAAAAGAAAAAGAAAAGAAAGAGGCCAATTTAAGAATAGCTAGAAAAAAAACGAGCGGAAAAGTAGAAAAAAATTCTTTATTCTTACTGAAGGTTTTTACTTAGCAATATTAAAATGTTAAATAATATAAGAAGCAATTCTTTTAGATTTTTGAATAGCAGCTTTACTTTAAAAGGTGGGTAAAAAAGAATAAACATCTTATAAAAAGAGATGAATAAATAATTAAAGTAAATAGCAATAAAACTGGAAAAGCAAGTGCCTATTTAATTTCATTATTAAATCAGAAAGGGAGATATAAAAAAAGAAACGGAGAAAAATATACTAAAAGAAAAATGGAGAGAAATCAATAATGAGAAGAAAGAATATTTAAATAAAAAAAATAGGAAAGGAAGTGAAGGAATAAGGTATGAAAATGAGGAATATCAAAAGTGAAAGATGAAAAAGGTTATATCACTGAGTGTCTCTGAAAAACTCAAGTTTGCCTCAGGATTTGTTAATTAGAAATTTCACCTCCTTCATTATAAAGTCTTCATGTGCATGTTTACGTGAAAATGTGATTTGTTTTAATTAAGTATAAGTTATTTTATACACTGAAGAATTTTCAACTTTCTAACAGTGAAACCAATTCAATAGTTCACCACAAGAGGAGAAAGAAGATTGAATGAAATTTTTTTTAAAAATCAGAAGAGAAATTTTTGCCTTTATCAACTTTCTACATAGATATATATGTACATGTGTTTGTGTATCTGAAGACACCTTACTGGAAAAATAATATGCATTCTTGTGGTTTGTTTAAAAGAAAGATAGAATATATTAGATGCAAGAATTTAGGAATTCTTCAAATTGCTGATGCCAAGAGACACAAGAGAGAATTGCTTTGTAGTTGGTCATTGGGAGTATAGAAAGAGCTTGTGGTTCCTCTCTTTGTCAGAACAGCAATCAAAAAGCCCAAAGATGCTAAAGCTAAAGGCTTTCTTGTCTGGCATAAGACATAATGAGAATATAAACAGTTAGGCTGTGATAGCTTTGGTAACAGTAAGGCCACATCTCTTTTGATGGCTTCTTCCAACCAAGCCTCAATAACTAGATATCAGTCTTCTCTCCTTTTCCCTGGAACCTAACCCTACCCACATCATTCATTTCTCACATTGGTTTAAATGTCCAACTATTCTCAATGCTCCCTGAACAGTTAAGGGAAGAGGAGGCAGCTTGTAAGAAATTGTGTTGGAGTGATTCTGGTTTGCCAGGTGGAAGGGTGCTTTGGGATGGTATAATTGGTTTGCTGATATCAGTGGTACTGTTACTCCCAACTAGCAGAAAGGGTGATGAATGGATATAAGTAAAGATATATTTCATTTGATATAGATAAATGTTAGGTTCGGGTAGAGAGGGGTGAAGAGGGAAACTCTGACCCCCTCCCATTTCTTACTGTTATTATTTAGAAGATGTATATGCATTGCATATACACATACATATATTTCAGTATAAAATTTAGTCAATGATTATATATTATAATTACATTCTGTATGTACTGAACAACAGTCAACAATATATTTTTAAATACTACTTTTCCATAAAAAAAAGAAGATAAATTAAGGTATTATGGTTATTAAAAGCAGTCTAAAGGTGTGAACTGCTAAGAGGCACTTGTGTAATGGTTATTGTCATTGGAAATAGACAAGCCAAACCAAGTTCAAATCCTGGACAGAGGTGTTTGCATTTCACATAGCAAAAATATCCTTAAGAAATGATCTGGCTATTCTCTGTCCAACTATGGGTAAATAGTAGGGCATACTGGGCTCTTTAACCCTGCTATGACAATCAGTCTAAGAGAAGGAAAATACTGAATTCAAACCTATTAAACTCTGCTTAAAAATTGACTTTGTGTCACATCTTGGTCATGCAGAGGGGTTCAGTAGATATATATAGGTACAAACAATTGAGACCCACACACATATAGATCTTTACAAAGCTTAGTTTAGTATGACATAAGATGAAATAAAAGGAAACTAGGACTGGAAGATTGTGTTACACCTGCTTGCTTTGAAAATCAATAAAAATCTTGGCTTTTTATCTCAGTTCAGACACATGCTATTGAAAAACATGCAACTATTTCAACTATGATGAATAATTTTATGCTTATAAACTGGAAATATTATTCTAAATTTAGTGTGACACAAGGTTATAACAGTAAGATACCCAATGATACATTACTAGCAATTGTTAACAAGATCGACTTTCTTCAGAATTGCACACTGTGAATGTGTGTTATACAACTCCTGGCAAAAAATATGTACTCACTACTCTTGAAAAATGTTTCTTCAGTTATTTTTAATCCATGAAAAATAAACTAAGCACAAATCTAAGACAAAGCCAAACTTTCAGGCTTTCTAGAGCATACTTTAAATCAATTAACAGAATTGATTTTAATTAATAATCAAGATTTTTTTCAACATAAGTTACAGAAACAAATTATGGAATAATCAAATTTGAAGAAAAAATTATAAATGAATATACATCAAACTACAATTTACTTTTGCATATTTGAGAAGTATATTTTAAAAGAGTTGAATTTGTCTGGACAAAACCTCTACATAATGTCAACCATTTCATAATTTTAACTGGCTCTCCAAGTAATAGCACAACTCACAGAATTTAAATGTAGGAGTTATAGTTATTATCAGTACTTGTAGATAATTTTAAAAATTGTGAGTGTATTTGTTAACATGCATAAAGTATCTAAGAATGTATCTACTGTATTTTAAAGAGATATGAGAAAATTGTGTTTTTGGAAGTTGATAGATTACCCATAAGTAGCATGAATATTTTAGTTTGGGAAGTAAGATTTTGGTTGGCCTTGTAATATTCAAATTCATACCTACTTTTAATTGAGGAATGGTAAATGGTCTGTTTTGGTTGGTATATCACTTCTGTCCTCAGCCAGTTACAAATTTTAGATTTAAAATCAGTAATTAGTATAATGACAAGCTGAAATAAACAACTCAAAATACAATGAAAAACAATGGAAATATGGTTTTGGTAAATGGATGCAGGTTTTGTTTTAGAAGTTTTAGGAGACATTCAATCAATTCAAGTAATATTTATCTTAGAGTCTTTCATAGAAAGTATAAGATTGATCTTCATGATCTGAATGTGTATTTCTTTGAGGCAGTAATTAAAGATTTTGATGCTCTCAGGCAAGGTGTTCAATTCTGAAATAAAGTTCATGCAATATAATTTTTTGTTAAGGTCAATTGGGTAACAGCAAAAAGATTTATTCCAAATTAACTTTAAATATCTTTGGTTTTGTTTTTATCAGGACATGGGTACTTTCCATATGAGTCACTAAGGAGAGAGAGAAATTGATTTTTCTGTCACTTTTATGAAAACAAAACTAGGAGATTTCTAATAGACAAGGACAAAGAATTGTATATTTATTGTTTTTGGAATATTTTATTTTCTTGTATTACATTTATTTTTATTTGTTGTTGTTTGTTTGTGTGTGTATTATTATAGCATAAAGAATGGAGATTACCTTGAAGATCATACTAGGTCAGAAATATGTATTCAGTCTCAGGTTAATGATCTACAAACATGTTTTTTAGTTTTATCTTCCTCTTTTGTATAGAGTATTTTGTGTAGAGTAATGTATGTTATTTTCTTAAAGCAGATGTTGATAACTACCATTCTAGAATCATTTCTACTCTATCAGAAAAAGGAAAATAAGTTTTTATTCCCGTTTGAGAATTTGCTCCAAGTTTCAGGCAATTAGTATTCAACAAATTTATTGTCCCAGGTTTATTCTTTCATTTCATACAAAAAACACTGTTTGCTTTTTAAAGTTTGTTTTTGTTTTTTTACTCTTCAGATTAAATAAGCAGTGGCTAATTTTTTAAAGTGTATGTATATTCAAATTCTTATCTAATTTTTTTTTTTAAAGGAAGGAATAAAAGTGTTTATAAAAACAAGCAGAAACATAACAAGAGGAGAAAGAAAATTTTTAAACCTTTTCATAAAATGATAAAAATTCATCATTGTATGAGATTAAAAATATTAAACCTAAACAAATTTTATAGGGGTAAATGTTTTTTTTTCTATTTAATAGAATGTTGAAAACTTAAAGCTGCCATTATGATAATGTGTCAAGAAGTAGAAGGCAAGTTTATAGTTGCACACTGCTAACTTTGCTCTCAGATGTAAAATTCATATTTCTGATGACTGGTACAGGAAATGATACAAAGCTGACCCAACTTGACAACCCTATTTACTTCCCTTTATTTTACAGCTGCCCCAAGTGCCTGATCTCAGATACCAAAAGTGCCCTCAAGTGTATATCATAAATTTATGGCAAAGTCTTTGTCTTGTACCAAAGTAACAATAACAATAGCCTTTTTTTATGTCAAAGACAATCACAAAAGACAAGTGATTGGAGAATAAAAGAGAGATAAAAAAAACCTTTTACACCTGTAACAGATGTAAACAGTAGTTTTTATGAGTTTGTGCTGTATTAGCTTATCTGAACTTATCAATGTTTATTTATAGACTTTCACTGATGGCAGAAAAGAGTGGTCCCAGCTGCCTATGAAACATTATTCACGGTAGCTTTCACTTTATAAATTGAATATACTTGTCCTTTTTTAAACAAGAACAATAAGAAATGATTCATAAATAAAGGCAACTGTATGAGACATGTTCTTGCAAGAAGATGCAAATTAAGTCACAGCTTGCCTTGTTTAGATCCCTAATATCAAACAAGAACTTCAGTTTACTAGTGTTTCATTTAATCTTTATTATTATTCAAATAAAAAAAAGCCATGAAAGCAACATCATTTGCCAATATTTTTAACTCATGCTTGTTAAGATACAGAAAACATTTGCATCTTGGGACAAATAAGGAAATGTCAACTCTGTTGTAATTATTCTAGTCAGGTGATTTTGGAGTGGACGCTTACAAATATATGTATTTTTTTGAAGATACAAAGTGTACAGTTTTCTCCTATCTTATACACTTTTCAAATATCATTCAAGATAGACTGAAGCTTTAAATGCCAAACCCTGTCTCAGCATTATTAAGATGCTTGTTTTCACAGGGAGAAATTCTTTGAAAACGAACAAGCAAATATGCAAAAAGATATAGCAGACAATAACTGTTCTTAAATGTAAAAATATCAGTATCAACTGCTATTTATTCAATATGCATCCACTAGCAGCTGCTTATAAAGATTGAAAGAATTTATCAAAAGACATTGAATGATAGAATACAGAGTCAATTTTGAAAATAATATGTTCATAATTACAATTTTACATCAAGATGTGGATGATCAGGATAGATAAGTGCTATCTGAAAAGGTGTTGAAAAAAGATTTATTTTTTAAATTGCAATAATCAAAACAGCTAAAAAGAAACAAAATGAGAATATAGGAACTCTTTGATCACAGTGTTCCATCTATTAAATAGGCTACAGTAAATTGGTCTTTAAAAAATCTGATGCAGCTTTTTGCTTGGGCAGGTAAGTTAGATATGAGAGAATATTTTGCCCAAGTGTTTATTTATTCATGCTCCTTACCTTCCCCTCTTTATACATAAGCTCAAAAGTGATGGCAGAGTGGTTTGCACAAGTTCCTACTCACCCATTTTTCCCCCCATCAACAATTGTGGCATACTAGAAACAAGACACCTTGTAAAGATATCAGAATGCAGGAATATTTTCATAGGTATTTATTAGTTTAACGGCTTCATCTGGAAATTGAACTTGACTTGCTAGTTGCATTGTCTGTGTGTGCTGATAAACATTATTCTACCTTTCACTTCTATACTTCAGCGTAATTTGTTATTAACTGTTGAATGTGACTTGATACTGATGAGCTAAGAAACTTAACTTCGCTGATAAGCATTTTATATCTAAAAGGTGAAAAAATAATAGACGTTTGTTTGTTACCTTCTGAATGAAAGAAATAAGGTTGGATAAGCCATTAATCAAAAGAAAGGCAGCACTTAAAGCAGTGCACATAGATAATGATCTTGACAAATTTATTGACAGAAAAGCTCTCTTAACTTTTATGAAGAAAGCTTGTAACTATTATTTCAAGAGATGAAGCTGTAAATACTTAAATGAAACAAAGATTAAAGATACTAAAGCAAACAATAGCAAGTAACAAGAAGTTCAAAAAGGCTATGGGGTATTACAGAATGCATCTTGAGGTTAAAGAAGGCTGTAGTGTAATATTTAACCATCTGTAAGGAACCTAATCTCTCTTGGGTGCTTTTACTATAATGGCATTGTGAAAAAATAAGCTAGATTATAAAATAATATCAAATGTATTCTGAATAAAATTAAAAGAGAAATTATATTTTCAATGAAAATTTCATTTATTGCTCAGTAAAAAAATTCATAAGAAAATACCCAGAAATTATTTCATAAATATAATTTCAGCATTAATAGATTTATATTCAAACAGTTTTTAAAAACACTACGCAAAATATTTGTTGTACTATTTACTTTATTTACTCTTTTACTTAATTGTGTGTATGTGTGTGTGTGTGTGAGAGAGAGAGAGATAGATAGAGAGAGAGAGAGAGAGAGAGAGAGAGAGAGAGAGAGAGAGAGAGAGAGAGAGAGATCATATAGGCAAGAAACTGTCACCAAATGGCATTGACTATGTCTCTGCTATTAAAACTTACATATATATATGCTGTATCACCAATTTTGAGTACTTTCTTTATAAGTATAGAACAATGCATAACTTTATTTCATATATATATATATATATATATATATATATATATATATATATACACACACACACACACACACACACACACACACACACACAATGATATATGTTTTACAAAGCATATATAATATCATAATCATAATATATACTTATATATAACCTGTGATATCGGAGGTATGATTTATTAAACATATATACACTTTTTTTATTCACTCTAATAATTGAAGAATACAACACATTCTAGCTGTAGAGAGCAAAAACAAAAAATGAAACAGTTATATTTCAATGACTACTATACTTGAATACAACTTTAGCTTTATCACTACAATTGACTTTGCTACAAGACAAGCACTATCACTTAGTTTTAACCAGTTTTGCCACAAACAAATGAAATATTCTTGGTAGTATAGAAACATTGATGATTTTATAATTCTATTATCTTTTTAAAATCTAAAAGATTTTTATGCATTGAAAATCAAAAACAAGATTGTCTTTAGTAAGGAATTAAGGCATGTGTTATATTTGTGTATGTTAACATGGGGAGGAGAAAAAGCAACAAGTGAAGGAAAGGCAGTCCTGATGACGACAACATTGCACTACTTGCCATATAAATGGAGTAATATAAAGTATTTATGAGGAATATATAAAGTAATTTTGTTGTCTAAATGTCTATACAGACATTGTTGGAGAGCATAGATTTACTTGTATTCTTGTTTTCTATGGTAGTGAAAAAGGTGGTTAGAACATGGCTTGTAGTATTTCTTATTGGTGTCATGATTCGTTGGATGTCCAAGTGTTTTTCATTGGGCTGGCCAAAGATTGTGCCATAATGGGAGTCAATATGCTGCTTGCATGTGGCATGAATATGGGTTCCTTAAAGAGTTATGTGTTTACATAGGAAAAGGACTATAAGTGAGAGCACGATACATGTTGCACTTGTCAGCATAGGGGAGCCATAATGGGATATGAACATTAAGAGGAGTCTCTATGCAGCATGTGCATCTAAGTGGGTACAGCACATGCATTGAAGTGGATAGATCTCTTGTCAGTTGAATGGAGCTTCTATCTGCATATAAGCTGCAAATTTGAGAATGAACATGTCTGTTAGCTGGTGATACTGAGTGAAAAATTTTGTAAGAGACTATATTAAGGGCATCGTGTGTTGTGGTCTATCAGGTTAGGAAGTAAAGGATATTATGCATGGCTTTGTTAAGTATCCATCATCTGTGCTATGCAAGAGGCCAAGTCCCATGTTGCCAGAAAAAAGTGAGAAAGCAAATGTTGACATATTTGTGTGCTTTGAGAGGTGCTGTTTGTGATATTTTCAAATTGTCAAAAAGTGTCATGTCACTACATCTGCGCAGTAAGCAGTCAGCTGGTGTCTTGTGTGGTTTTGTATCATCCTAATTGTTGACTGTGACGAAAGAGTCATAACTCATAATGAGATTTGACTTGGAATATAACACAAATTTTACTGGAGGAGTCCCTGTGGCATAATGACTAAAGTGCTGGACTGCAGCCTCAAAATAAGTGAGTTCAAACTCAAATCGAGCTATTCACTATCAGACTAAAATTCTTCAGAAAGGTATTAACCCCCTTATCCACCCTGAACTATGGGTTAGATAGTATCACTGCTGTTTTTCTACAAGGGTGGCTTTGGCAAACTAAACAAGTGTTACTGATAGAATAGGAAAATGTTATATATATTGGATTATACTTCTGTTATAAGTTTCATCAAACTTTTCAGAAAGACTCAATAGCTAGATCAGTTTGTGTTGCTATTGCTTGAAAAGATGACATAATAATGTGTAAGATATTTATTCATCCATCTTTTTAAAATAAACCATCACAATATCCAAGTGACAAAACTATATAGAATAATTGGTAATAGATTAGACAACAGGGAGAGGTGGAATCAAGTCTTTATCAAGAGCTTGAGTTCAAAGATAAAAACAGGTATGGTGAACCAGAATTGAAACACATTTTACCAAATTCATTTTACATGTTGATATTTATGACACCAACTCTTATACGCACATGAAGGTGGGTGCCAAAATAAATTTAAAAAAAAAATGTGTTTTATAGAGAAATGAAACAAGCAAGTGTTGATATTTCCTAGATGCTTGTACAAAGAATGAAGCAATCTAATTACAAATTAACACAACTTTTCAAATTGTTTCTCATCCTCTCTCATATATTTCACACCAAACTAAAATATTTCAAAGTGTCAATAGTACAAGGAATAATTCTTTATTGAGGAAAGAATAAACTAATTTATTCCTCAATAAAACACATTTTTTTCAGCTACAAGCCTATTTTTCGATCACCCTATATAAGGTGTGTACAAAAGTTTCCATTGAAAAAACAGTTTACAACAATGTATTCAGTCTCTAGTTTTCAAAAAAGAATGCTGGGAACTTTTGCACATACAATCACATCATAACTTAACAAATCTTTTTGTTACTTTATATGGTATTCACCATGAGTGGCATCTGCACAGGCTGTCTGTGCTTTTTGCAGGTCTTCCACCTGACTGAATATAGGAATTTGATTTATAGAGGTTTTGCTTCTGTTACCTCACATGACTGCACATTTGTCATACAATGGAGTCAAGCTCACTGGCAGTGCACAGTAGGCCATCTCAATCCAGAGCTGAGATTCAAGTTGATTAGTTTATTCACTAGAGAGAGAGAGACAACAAGAAATAAAAATAACAATGTATACTGTGTGCTCACAAAAGTATTTTAATAAACAAACTTTACTAACCAAATGTTAAACAAAATATCTAGAGTACAGATCTAAATTTATGAAACAATCAAGAATAACTACTAAAGAATAAAAAATATCTTGTTATAGTTGTTAAAAAAATCCTACCCATGATATCACAGAGTTCAGCATGTTCTTTTTTTTTTTAGATAAGTCAACTCATAGTAGTAAAATTAGTCTGGTGTAAGCAATTTGCCATCATGCCAGATTTGTACTACTTTTTATAATATATTATCTGGATTCAAAATGTTATGAGAAAATTTTTGTTTTAATATAAGGCTACAGAAAATATTCAAATGAGGTTTAGCGAATGAAAAGCTTATGGTTGCTAAAGGCAGTGTGGGTGAATGTTAAATATTTGTTTCTAGTCATAAAAACATTAAAATTTACTTTTTCTACACTTCATTTCTTCTCATATATATATGTTCAACTGATCATTCTTAATTTATTTAAAAATATTTTTTTCATTTATCTACCCTTTGTGAAATGCATTTGCTGAACTTAATTGTATAGGTTTAAGAAAGTTTTCATAGATAAGGTAGATAAGTACATCAAATTAAAAACAAAAGAAATAAAACAATTTAAATAATTTTATTTCAACTTTTTTAGACACCTCTTTTTCTTTCACTTTGAAATACATTGCCATCTCTTGATCAACCTGAGTGCTAAGCAAAATGGTGGGATAAAATAAATCTGTGTATTCTTGAAAATGAATATGTGGTATTAAAAATGTCCTACTATGCAAATAAGAAGATTTCAAAAATGGGATGAAATTTAACCTACTGTAAAGGGTTAAAAATGCCTATTAAATAATTATTGCAAACTATTATGTAATTTGTGTGTGTGAAAACTTGAAAATTATTTTAAATATAGAATAACCTATATAATTATTCTGGAGTGAAATTAAAGCATTGTCACATTTTTTATGCAGCATCAAGGCTTTTCAGATACAAAAGTTCTACTTATACTTGTATGTTCAGTATTTAACATTTAGCAAGAAAGGTGACTAATTCTTTTTTAATTTACTTATTTGAAGAAGGAATATAAACTTGTTTATTTTGAACTTTCATTTTTTTCTATTATGAACTACGCACCAATTTTGCTTTTGTCAAAGGTTGAAAATGATCTTTATCCTAAATAGGAGACAGGAAATGAAAATTAACCAAAAATAATAGGAAAAAAGTCTTATTTTTCATCTTGTCCATTACTACCATCTTGCTTTTCTTTCTCTGTTGATGATAGTCAACAACTTCAGAAAACAAGCAGACATAAAATAATGAACAAGATAAATCAATTTTGCCTTTTCATATCAGCCAATCTTTTCTATTCTAGGCTATTAGAAGATAAAAGTAATCATTTCGTGTTGGGAATAAAAAAAAAAAAAAAAAGTCTATTTGGATTCAAAAGAAGAATTATGTACTAAAATAAGTGAAGCTCATATATGCTACCAATGAATACAGTATTGTTGGACATTCAGAGCAAAAAAAAAAGTTCTAATCCTAATGAAATAAGCTGATTAATGTTGGAAGCAGAAATGAGGCAATGTATGTAAGCAGTACATCATTGCCATCATCATAGAAGCACAGTACTATCTACATCATAAACAATATTTTAGACTGTTGATGACATGGGATTATAGAAAGTAATCTTGATGATAACAGGATATTTATAAACAGATTTATTTGATAAAAAAGATACAAACTTATGGATTACATAAATCATGCAGTTTATAGATATTTTCTAAACTTGGATTTGTGTGGCACAGGGCTACTAGAGTAGAGTACTCCATTAGAATAAAACTTGTTATAATATTGAATGGTCTACTGAGATTAGTTGGTTTATAAAACAATAATAATACAATAAGTAAATCTTAAAATACAATGAATTATTATTATATATGACTTATGAAGCATGAACCTATATAGTTTTGTTTTTTTTAGATAAGCATGCATTTTCCATCAGATCCAGAAGTCGATATTTCTACTCAGTTAAAAATGCTGATTTTCAATGCAGTGTTTCCTACTCTTGTTAAAATAAAAAAAAATAATTTTTAGTAAAAATTTAAAATTCTGATTCTCCAAACTATTTCTTTCATTATTCTGTTAGCATAAATTAAGTTTATGACTATCAGGACTTTTTGAATTTGCTACCAGTATCAGAAGTCAGTATTTGAGGCTAGGTTTTTAAAAAAAAAGAGGAAAGAAAAAAAGTAAGGAATCCAAAAGCTGATGTTCAAAGAGGACAAGCCCTTCTCCTCTGGAAGATATTTTCACCAATATTTTTATAACTTTTTACCATTTATAGTATAATCCGCACAAACTAAGCTTAGTAAATATCTATCAAGACTCTTTTAGTTGCTGGGATAGTTGTATATTTCCTATTGGTGTCAGGAATTAATATTTGAGCCAAGTAAATGACTAAGGATTTTCAAAACATACTGGACCTTTTGATTTAGAAAATTAATGCAATACTAGCTTTCTACTTTCTAATTTTCCATCCCTTGTTCTTATACCTGACCAAGCTGAATTTAGTAAATAAAACTAAGTTGTGAAACATGATCCTATATTCTTAACAGTGATAATAAAGGGAAATTAACAAAAATTGTGCTAATAATGATAAGTATTGTTACTTATAAATCATCATAATAGCAAAGAAGTTACTCTTCAGGTAATTCCATTCTGATTTCTGTAAAAGGTTCATTGCCATCTGTTGATCTGAATAATATCTTTAAAAAATTGCTTTATTTGGCCTTTAAGGCTTTGAGATACAAACTTAACCTTTTATCAAACTATAACCAAAATGGAAAAGTTTTATCTCAGACCAATTTCAGAGCTCTCTCTCTCTCTCTCATATACACACACATATCTATGTATGTATGTATATATATATATATATATATATAACCAAGAGTATAAATGAAAACTAACATATTCTAAAGAGACAGTGATATTTATTTTGCCAAAGTAAATATATCTTCCAACAAAATGAAAATGGAAAGTTCACTGAATAACTAAAATAATGGAAGTCCTGGCATTTAATTCAACCTTGAGATTTGCAGTTCAAACTTTATATTTGCATAAGATTATTTTATTTACTTCTTGTATATAAAATCAACCGTTGCTTACATTTTTTCAGCAAAAACTTATACACAGACATGTTAAATATATGAAGTGTTTTTCTGTTTTGACATAAAATGGAGAAAATGAGTGCATAATAAAATGCCAATAATTAACCTAGAAATTATTCTAACTTGGACAATTAATACATATATATATATATATATATATATTTTAGGTATCTACTGATGGTCTTCAAATATATATATATATCTATTTGAAGACCATCAGTAGATGCCTGAAATGAAACTCTGGTTCGTACTGAACTTTACATATTATATATACTATATTTTTTCTGACAAAAAGTTTACTTTATAAATTAAGAACTAATAACTAATAATAAAATCAAGTGGAAGTCTCCATGGCATAGTAGGTAACATGAATGTGATATCATAGTAAGTGAGTTTGAAAACTAGTCAAACTATTACATTCCCTTTTAGACTAATATCCTTGAGAAAGGCATGAAACCCCTTATCTCTCAACTATGGATTGAACAGTATCACTTCTGTTCTTCTGTAAGAATGGATTTGCCATTGAATGATCTATGAAGGTTGTGATTAAACAAAATCTAATAAAATCTAACAAGTTACAAGAATACAAGTTTTCACTGTAGATTTTAACAACTTTAGCAATTTTTTTCTTTTATTAAGCTGAGAGCTTTAAAATTTTCATTTAAAGGAAGTACTTTATAGTTTCTCTTTAGCATATCTGAAATGCCTCTATCACTATATTACTTGTTTGGCACCATTATTAAGTAAACTTATAAATTGTTTATTTCTGAGGTTGCCTGTAAGTAACTGAAACTATGGATAAGGATTAGAATGGAAAACTATATATATATATATATATATATATATATAATTGTCTAGGCTAAAACCTTTGTTGTCAGCTATTTATTATTTTGTATCACTTCCTCTTATTTTAGCATGACTTGCAAATAACAATAGAAGTAACTTTAAGATGATTTAAATATATGAAGTGTGTCTAAAAAGAAACTATCTTTTAAAACATCATTTCACTGAGACATTTTTCTATGCTTTTGAGTGAAATGTTTAGTAGTGCTGACCTTGAATTCTAGCATAAAAACAAAACCGACTGCATCACAGCATATTAGTATAGAGCTACATGTTCTATTGTAGGATAAACTGGGTTCTTTAGTTTTATTTAGGTAATCAGTCTAGAAGAAGGAAAACACAAACCATCTGTAGTCTGCTTAGAAATAGGAACTTAAAAAATTTACTACAACTCTATGAGGGTGGGTGGGGGGGTGATTGGACTGTACACAATGCCTTGGTATCATTATTTTAAATCAGGAAGAACACCCAAATAAGAAAATATCAAATCTGGATAATTTTCCACATCAATGGATGACAATCACATTCAGAATGTGTGTGTGTATGCGATGCAGTCCATAGAAATTGTCACTTTAGAGTCAATGAAGTTTTCAAAAAGGCTGGAATTTAAAAGTTCATGCCACATGATTTTTAAAGAAAATCTAATGATACATTGCTTTTGCTACAAAACCTATACTGTGTCTGCTGACAAATGAACAAAAACAGAACAGTGTCACAGTCAGAATTTGATTAATAGCCCTCTCTGGATTTGGCTCCAGCAGACTTTTGTTCTCAAAGCTGAAATTCCCTCTAAAAATTTGCTGATTTCTGACCATTGAAAAGATAGGAAATATGTTGCAAGATTTGTACACTATCCCTCAAAACAACTTCCAGAACACATTCCAAACAGGAAAATATACACAGAACTGTGTTTTAACAATGATGGGGAGTATTTTGAAAGACACTTGGTATTCTTGTAAATATGAAATAAATTTGTTTTTGGATATTGTTGAAAATTTACAATAACTTCAAGACCAAACATCTTGTTGGCTTTATCAGATTTTATAGATTTGACTTTTCAATAAACTGTCCAATATCTGGCAAAACAGAGGTGTCACAGAAAAAATACTGAATTTCCTTACTCCCCTCAAAAAGACACATCTTTTATCAACAAAACCCTAGGACAGTGAGAAATAAAATCTTATTGATGATCTTTTCTGAAAAAAAAAAAAAACAAACCAAAAACCCCACAGAACTAAAGCTGAGAAGTGGTAGCACCACAAAATTAGTCTCCTTCAGTAGCCAAAAATTCTCCCTGAGCCATTGTGGTAGAACTTGCCTATTTTATATAGGGCTGGTCAGTAAACAAATGTACAATGCCTGCTTAACTCGTTGGTCATAATATCAAGCAATGATAATAAAGATGATGATATTAGCTGATTATATATATATATATATATATATATATATATATATATATATATATATAGAGAGAGAGAGAGAGAGAGGGAGGGAGAGAGAGAGCGAGAGACAGACAGACAGACACACACACACACACACACACACACACACACACACATATTTGTATAAAAATATTTATGTTTTATTCCTAAACTTCAAGAATTTAAGGAGGAATTATGATTGATTATAAGAGATTATGATTGGGACTCACTGATAACAATGTGGGTCAAGTATTATAATCTTTTATTAGCAGGTAATATTATATAATTGTAATCATGTTATCTCAAAATGATACTTTTTGGTCCATTTACAGTTTTATACAGAGCCTTTTGTCTGGCTTACTAATTTATTTAGAAAGGCTTCAATAGAATTAGGGGAGGAAAAACCTACTGCTACCAGTCTTTCCAAGCAAGTGATAACATTTCAAGGACAGCCAGAATGTTTGAATTGGAAGTGTTGAATAGTATGGAATATCAAAACTTCTTGGATTTTCATTTGGTCAAATAAAAGCAAGTTATCTATACTCAAAAGTGGAATAATATCATGGTCTTAACAGAGACAGTTTTGTATTTGGTCAGGCATTTGTGAGAATTCTCAATGGAATCATCAAAGAAACCCAAGAAAGAGAATGCAGTATTGTCAACATTCAGTCTTCAGGCAAAGAATTTTCTTTCTTTGCTTCTTTGATTCCAAGTTGTAAGCTAGCTTCTCTTTTTAGTTTGTTTTACACTTATCATTTTGATATGAGTTGCATGAATGGATTATGATTGTAGATGAATTCATTGATCACCTTTAAGAGGTGTCCTCGTGGTGTAATGGTTAAAGCGATGAACTGCGGAATCGTAGTACGCGGGTTCGTACTCCAGTCGCGCTATTACGTTCACTTTCGGGCAAATACCCTTGGGAAAGGTATGAACCCCCTTATTCTCCCTCCAGCTATGGGTAAATAGTAGGACGGACTAGGTTCTTCAGCCTTGGTGAGGCAACTAGTCTAGGAGAAGGAAAACTCTGAATTCAAACCTGTTAAACTCCGCTTAAAAATTGACCTTGTGTCATATCCTGCCCGAGCGGAGGGGTTGGTAAATAGTACCTTTAAGAGGTTTATCCCATGGAATATTTTGGCATTTGTAATCAATTGCACTGTCTTCTCAATAATTTATTCTCTATTTTAAATGTCATTTGTATGCAAGATAGTTGCTTATGATAGTTAAGTGATAAGTAGATATTCAGCTTAAAGCAGTTTTTGGAATATTTCACATAAAATACCTCAGTTAAAAAAAAAAAACTATTATATTAAAAGGCTGCATTTAGATTCCGATCACCAATAAACTTTGCGATTATTTAATGGCAAGTAAAAGTATAAGCCACTCTAGCAAAATGATAAATTTCAAAAGAAATGTTGTTTCATATGGTATAACCCTGGTTAATTTTTGTCTAGAATTCACATGCTAAGTGTATAATAGAATGGCCTTTGATCTAGTTTCATTGTTGTTATTGATTTTTAACAAGAATTTTTCTTCATTCTAATTTTAGTTGCTTTTGCATGGCACCTTTTTTGGTCATTACATGACAGCACATATCAGAAACAATAAAAGATAAACTCTTGGTGAGATACAAACTCACATTCATTTTTTACCTTGGGGAATTGTTGTTTCTGATATATGCAGTTCCTTTGCTGTCATAGAGATTGCTACCTGAGTAAGTAGGATTGTAAAAAGAAAAAAAGAAAAAGCAGCTAAAATTAAGATGAGAAAAAAAAAATTAGGTAAAAATTCGTAATAAAGATGAACAGAAAACAAAAAAAAGTTCTTTTGTTATTTTAATATTTTGGCCACTAATAGTTATGAGTTCTGAAATTTTCAAGAAAAGATGTCAAATTCTCTACCTACTTCTTTTAGCCTGTTTGTATCTACCTGGCTACCTATCTCAGTTGGTTCAACTTTGTCTCAGCTAGTTTGTATGTATCACTCTCTCTCTTTCTCTCTCTCTCTCTCTCTCAATATATATATATATATATATATATAAATATATATATTATTTTCAAATGCATTCATGTAAAATTTCTTTCAAATGAAATTTAAATTACTGATTACATATATAATTTTTTATGGGTAGTACAATGGTTATTTGCATAGAAAATGGAATTAGTAAATAGAGTTCAAATTCCTGTCAAGGCTGTATTCATTTCTTACAAAGAAATTACTTTAGAAAGGCAGAGATCCATTTCTTCTTCTCCCATGATACATCTAAATCAAAATCCCCTATTAACACATCATGGCTCATTGCTATCAATGTTTTACAGACCTTAAAGAAAGCTGAAGTCCTGCAATGAGATGAGATGGAATATAAAAATCATGAGATAAATGTTTTTACATAAATAAAATATGCAAGAAGTCAGGTATGTACACTCTTTGATAAACATTTAGAGTAAAAAGGAAAATTTAGTAAGGTCACTAGAAATTTGTTTTATTACACATTGCTAATTTTGTAAATCCTACTAAATATACTAAAATATAAATGAAGTTGAAAACATTAGTCACTATGAGATCATAAATACCAATAAGATTTCTTCCCTTTCTAGATATGAACCCAAACTTGATGTTTGTTATATTGCACAAGAATCTAATGACCAGAGAGAAATTTTTATCAGTTTTGTGCTCTCTGCCTTTGTAATAATGTCAAGAGATCAGACTGGATTGTGTTAGCTTTGGTATTATTAAAATCGCTTAGAAACTGAGATCTTGGAGGTCAGTATTGGTTTTATTTTGCCTGTCTATCTCATGATAGCTTTGCAAAGAATCAACAATAACTGGAATAATAAAAATAAATCCATTTTACCAGAAGCTAAGCAGATACAAAAGTAACATAAAAATAAGTAAATAAATGAAACCAGAAATATTTTGTCAAAGTAAAAATGGATGTGTGTGAAGCACTGTCAATCATTATTATTCATAGTTTTGATTTTACCTTCATCTTCCTTATTCAAGTTACATTTTATCATAATTCACTCAGGTCACCACTTCTATTACAGTGAGGAACAGCACCCCTCAGAAACAAGAATAAGCTCCCAGTGTGACTCAAACTGACATCCCTTTCTGCTAAAGACATGCCTGGTTCTATGTACCAGCTGCTTTATCATCTAAGCTATAAAGATATGGATGGTGTCACAGATGTCACCTATAAGATTATTTAGTACCCTTGTCTCTAGTCAATGCCATATTTTCGGTTACTGTTTTACACACAACTCATGTTAATGTAGGTAACAAGGGTTAAAAGGAGAATGTGACTGAGTTTCACTAGGAGCTTATTCTTGCTTCTGATGCACATTACTCTTTGTTGTAAAAGTGACAACCTGTGTGTTGTGATACAATAGGCAACTAGAATTAAGATGAAGGATAATACTTGTCAAAATTATTATTAATAAAGATTAAATATGAATGTTACATTTACTTTCTTGTGAAAAGAAGTCATATAAATCTTCTATATTTGACCATCACACAGTGGAGTAATGAGTAGCAAATGAGACTCTCAAATCATTATTACGAAGCAGTAAGTTTGATCCATACTTAGTGTTCTATGCTTATGGGACTGTCAAAACTAACCTAAGCTTAGTAAATAACTATAAATCTCTAAAACTGACACTGTAAAGTCAATATTTATTTATTTGTTTTCCTAAAAAAGCAGTAGTTGACACTTTTGAGAAATATATAACTACTACTGACTCAAGGTAATAAACTATACAGTAGGGATTAATTGTCTTTTAATTGGAATCATTTTGAGATGAGGCTTCTTAATCTGAGAATTAATATCACCTGAAGAAGACCAGAGGTGAAATTTGGCCGAAATGTAGTGAAAGAAGAAACAACACAAAAACTAACAAGATGAGGACAAAAAGTCCGCAATAGATAAAAATTAATTCTTAGTAGGGATTAAACTTACTATACAAACAAATCAGTTTGCTAACCTTCATTCTACAGTAGTCGTATCTTAACTCATTCTCTTAGAAGGCCATAGTAATGGGGCAACCAGTAAGGAGTATATTTTTGACACTATTGAATTGGTCTGCCAGTGCAACAAAGAAGAAAATATCTTACTTCAAAAAAATTTGCATTTTCTGTACCATCTGCTGAAAAAAACAAAGCTTCACCAAGAAAATGTCTTACTTTAAATGAAGATTTGCATTTTCTGTACTGTTTGGTGAAAAAGAAAAGCTTCACCAAGAATTAAGCAAGTTTAATATAAACATTCAGATATATTAATTCTCATTTTTCCCTATAAGTTACAACTAATTTCAATCTGCCTTCAATTATAAAAAGTCATAGCCTTTTGACAAAGTAAGTTTGGAACTTGGCACGTCTATATCGAAGAAGTGCTCTGCTCTTACATATTGGATTTTTTTAACTTATGCTACCAGTTTTGATGTTTGATTTTACAACCCTCAGATTTTTGATTATTTATTCAGGATTTGATACCTCCTTTCATTGATATTTTATTACAGCCAGATAATTCTTATCACACACGACTGTACATATTCATTGACTCTGTTGTATTGTCATTTTGATAAACACACAATTTATGAAGTTTGTCTAGAACATATCCAATATATTCAACCATTTTCTTGATTATCTTGAGAACTGATTTAAAATGTTGCAACTTGGCAACCAATAAGAGAGACCCTTACTTCATATGCATGAACAGATACTCTTTTGTATGGTTATTCAGTCAAAAGTAAAGCCACCACTGAATAAGCATACATGTTGTGTAAACTGTATTTTGTGCTGGATTTTTTGGTAAAGCATTGCATTAACCTGGTACATCATGTTGTTATGGATAGCTATAAAAAATAATTCCTCGGGAAAGTTGACTCAGATGTCATTGTACTGTATATTTACTTCTTCACAATATACACACATATTCCATATATATATATATATATATATATATAGACATACTAAGTATAATAGTTATCATCATAGGAAACAGAATTGGTGACCTGAGTTCGAAACCTGGATGAGGCTGTTTGCACTTCACTTCACACTAATACTTTTAGGAAAGGCATGAATCCACCTGTTCTCTCCCACCCAGCTATGGGTTGATAATAAGACAGATTTGGTTCTTTAGTCTTGTATAGATAACCAATCTAGAAGTAAATCTGAATTTTTCCCTCTACTTAAAAATCGAACTTGTGTCACATCCTGTCTGAGGCAGAGAGGTGGAATCAATACACATACAGATATACCGGTTTATGAAGTTTCATTACAGTTGAGACCTGACAAACATAAAGCACCTTCATTCTTTCATACCTTTATAGATTGTGACCTGATATCTAGAATGCTGAAAATTAGGAAGAAGTCAAAGTGGAATGCTTGGATGAATGTTCCAAAGTAACTGAAAATCCACATGATGGATTCTCTTCACCTGCACCAAAATAAACAAATGATAGCGCTCATATTCAGCAAGAACTGTTCCCTATAGTACCGTGAATGAAGTACAACAGATTATGTTCACCTATATTCCTAAGCCTCTGGAGATCACCCCCACCCACTAAATTACTCTTGTACCAAGTGTCATTTGGCAAACCTCCCATCACCACATGTACACACAAAAAAAGAACTAAAAACTGTCAGCCAGATCCAGATCAGCATGTTTGGGAATGAAATAGATGACTGAAAACATTGAGTTCTATACTTTTGGCCAATGCAAATACTGCCTGGGCACTTATGCTCCACTGCCCATGTGATAGCACTTGCAAAGGAAACTGCATATGTTTTAAAGCTGCAATTAGGTGCACACCATTATGCAGATGTCAAGTTGATTGCTGCAACAATATTGAGTGATATGACTGAGCAGGAAAACAATTATCATGTCACTGCGATTCAGGATAACAGTTCCTTTGATTCTTTTATGTTCCATTTAATGTATTTCTTCATTTGCTGCTTATTTTTTAGTTCATACATGATCGCTTGATATCTGTTTCTTACATCTTCTATTCTGATGAAAAATCATGAGTACATTTTGAAATAAATACATTTTTTAGATTCAAATACTGCTCTACATTCTGTTTTCATTTGTATTAAATTGCTTAAGTTGATTTTAGAAAGATGATTGAATGTAAATATCAATATAAATGACAAATTAATTCACATTATTTGACTGCAGTGATCTCCATATTGATAGATAAACATGAGATAGTGTAAAATAGGATCAAATGGCTGCACTTTTTGATTTCTGCAGCCCTACAAAAAATTCTGTTACCTAGGTAATTTTTCTTTTTACAATGATTGCATTTTAACATTGTATGAGTTTGTAGGGAAAATCATGACTTACCGGACTAGCGTGTGGCTGCGTTTCGTACGTTTCAGTCGCTTAACAAGAAAAAAAAGTTAAAATGGCGACACACAGTCGCTTTTGTATTTGCTTATCTCGCATGAAGTAACACAGACTCTCGGCTCTCCCATGCAAATGAGATAGTCAGGTATAATAAAAAGAGCCCTCGAGGGAATGGGCATAAGTTGAAAGAAGGCGTGTTGCGTGGACAGACGTGTGCAAGAGGATTGTCTGTGTCAGGGATGTTATTGAAGTCGACTTTCAAACTACAAGCTATTTCAGTGAGATACTATCTTTTGGCAATGGAGGGCAAGATGTTTGACGTCCGGCTGAATCTGGAGTTTAGTGGTGTTGTGACTGATATGCCCATTGTCGAGTGGGTCAAAAATGTGGAACTTGTGTGCAAGCTTTGCGCTATGAAGAATGTCGAGCACGTCCTGTCATTGAGATTGCGAGGGAGAGCTTTAGCCATATACAGGCAACTTAGCGCAGAGCAGAAAGTGGATGCAGAACAGATCAAGCATGCCCTCATAACTATGTATGCTACTGATGTATTTAATGCATATGACCAGTTTGTCACTCAACAACTTCGCCCGGGTGAGACGCTGGACAAGTTTTTTGCTGAGCTGCGATGACTGGCCTGGTTGGTTGGGGGACCGCTGCCCGAACGTTGGTTAACATGCGCATTCGTTTCTGGACTACCACGACACGTTAAACATCTACTACATGCCTCATCCAGGATGGAAACGATGAATGTGGAACAGCTATTGACCCGAGCGAGAGCTGTCATGACTGATGACGAAGGCCCTGCAGAATTGGCCGCTGCCTCCACCAGACGAATACCTTCAGAATCAAAGATGCGCAGTGACGACAGAAAATTTGCCTGCTACAGGTGTGGTGGTCCCAACCACATGGCAAAGGACTGCTTGCAGGATTGCCAAGAGAGACTGGACCATCAGATGCGCAAGGCCTCAGATGCAGTGGCCTTGGACATGTAGCATTGCAGTGCCAGGGAAACGCCAAAGGGGAGGAGACATCAGCATCAGTCTTCTCCCCGATCAACTGAACACTAGGAAACTTCCCTCCATGAAAGTATGTGTAGATGGGCAAGAGTGTACGGCGTTGATTGATTCTGGGTGCTCACAAACATTGGTGAGTAAAGCCGTGTGTTGCTTTTGGAAGCGGATATCAGCAGGAATCCTAACAGCTGACGGAAGGACATTGAATTGCCGAGGATACGGCAAAATAAAAGTGGAGGTTGGCCAAGTTTCGGCTGTTGACATTGAAGCATTAGTTGTATTTAAACAGCTGTTGGGCTTTGATCTGCTATTGAGAATTGATGCGATCAAGGAAGTCGGTGGTGTTTACCTGACGGAATCAGGCGAAGTACGTTTTGGAGGCCTAAACAGATGTGCTGCCATCTCTATCAATGAGCCGGACTTTTGCTAAACATATGATCGCAGGAACAAAGAATGGACTGTGTCATGGAAATGGGCAAATGGTCACTCTCTCAGCGAACTGAGTGATACTATTTACCAACCCCTCCGCTCGAGCAGGATATGACACAAGGTCAATTTTTAAGCGGAGTTTAACAGGTTTGAATTCAGAGTTTTCCTTCTCCTAGGCTAGTTGCCTAACCAAGGCTGAAGAACCTAGTCTGTCCTACTATTTTACCCATAGCTGGAGGGAGAATAATTGGATTCATACCTTTCCCAAGGGTATTAGTGCTATGTGAAATGCAATCAGTCTCGTCCAGGATTTGAACTCGTCTTGCCATGTCCATTTCCTACGACGATAACGACTACACCACGGGCACCTTCATATAACGACTACACCAGGGGCACCTCCATAAAACTGAGTGATAGTGTGCAGGAATACGCAGTGCACTGTCATGCCAGGGATGCCTATGAGAATGAGATCCTACAGTGGCAGTGGAATGGATGGCTGTTGCCATATTCAGAAGAAGAACTTGGCCCACCCAAGGATCTAATTCCCTTCATGGCCGTTGTGCAGGAGCAGAAGTAGAAGGTGTGTCTGGTGCTTGACTACCAGGAATTGAACGGTTTTGTGGATGCTGCCAAGGCAGAAGTGTGCACGCAGAAACTAAGAGAGTGGCGGTGACAAGGAGCCAATGTGTCGCTTCTAGATCTGCAAAATGCATATCTTCAAATCCACGTTGACAAGGCGCTATGGCTGTTTTAAACAGTTATTTTTAGGGGTAAGTGCTTCTGTATTACACGGTTGGGATTTGGACTGAATGTGGCGCTGCTTATTATGAAGTCTGTTATAGATGCTATTGTATCTCAAGACCATATGATCAAAAGTGCCACATCAACGTATGTTGATGACATTTTGATTAATGAAAACCGAGTTCCTGCGTCGTGCATACAACAACATTTCCTGGACTATAGTTTGGTTTCCAAGAATCCGGTGCAACTGAGAGACGGTGCCAGAGTCCTTGGCTTGCAAGTCTGGGAAAAAGATGGCACTGTTATGGAGCCGATAAGCGTGTCGACCCTGCAAATGAATTTAAGTTTAATGCGTGTGAGTAGTGACAACCAAAGACGATGAAGGGGACAAAGAGACAAGATAACAGATACAACAAAAGTGATGATTTATTGCCAGATTTACAGACGTGTATGTAAAGTCTGTGGCAGTTGTATGTGGTCTTCAGCTAGACGGGTGATGTTGATAGCTGGTATGGTCGAGTTGTAGATGTGCGCAGCTGGACGTTCGACGAGGGTAGCTGGCATAGGTCGAGTCGTGAAGATACAGCTAGATGTTTGATGTGGGTAAGCTGAGGTCGGTCGAGTCGTTGAATACAGCTGGACGATCGTTGCGGGAAGATGAAGTCGGTCGAGTCATTTTGGTTGCTAGTCGGTACAGCGAGTCGTACGTGGGCCAGATGTTGCAATGCTAGGGCAGTCTGTAACAGCGAGTTGTTACGGGGACTGGATGCTGCATTGCTGGAGCGTCGTGGTTGGTAGATCGATATCCCGGTTTTGAAAGTATGTTGGGTTAACCGGGGGGTGTCGATTTGGTTGCGATTTGTAGAGAAAAAAGGTGTTTAATCTACTACTTGAAGTGGCAGTGAGGTGAATGCAACCATGATAACGTAGGATTCCAGCCTCGTGGAACCATGTGGCCCCTGAGAGTGTCCATGTAGACCTCTGAATTTTTTGCCACCGAAGCCTTTTTCATATGAAAGGAAGGGAACACCACCTCTGCCGCACCACATAAATAGAAAGTTCTTCTAAAAAAATGAACGTAGAAAATAAGCATTTCTTTAGCCTGGTATAGGCTAGCGAAAAGTATTACTTCCATTTTTATAGAATTATTTCTGGCAGAAATGTTTTGCAAATGTCGATAAATGTTAATTTATCCCTTTCTTAGGTGTAACGGCCGGTTAGAGTCGAAAAAGGGCTTTGTCATTTCTGGCCGTACCCGGATGTAATTTTTCTAGGGCGAACGAGTAATCCGATCTGTTTAAGTTTGTAGGCCAGGCCACAGCAGCACACTTCGATGGAAATGGGAAAGTCAAATTCCAGAAATCCCTGATAGATTAACCCATCGGCGCGTATTTTCTCTCTGCAGGAAACTTGTTGGTCACTTCCCCATATGTGGGTGGCTCAGAGTGGCAGTTGCATTTATAAAGCGTCTGGCAACTGCAGTAACAAAAGGCTGGGATGATAGAATCAAAAATGCTTCTCGCTGTCAGATATTAGCAGAGACTTTGACCAGAGTACGAGAAACAGATCCGTTGGAGGAAACTTGTGTATGGACGATAAAGAAATTACAGTCTGAATGGATGTGAGTTCCGTAGCTATAGGAGTGGTATTAGAAACGAACGGAATGGTCATTGAGGATGCATGTTGGCTACGTCCAATTAACAACGCATAGCACATCAATCTAGCGGAACTGGATGCGGCCCTCAAAGGAACCAATTTGGCCTTTCAGTGGGAGGCGACACTGTTACACTTGGTCACTGATTCGGCATGTGTGCACTGTTAGATTTCCGACACTTTAACTGGAAAAACACGTGTGAATACAAGGGCAGCTGGCGAGATGCTAGTCAGGTGACGGCTAGGAACCTTGCGATCACTGGCAAAAGAATATGAACTGACTATCGACGTGAAACTCGTGAAGTCTTGTCAGAACCGCGCAGATAGTCTCACCAGAGTGCCGCGCAGGTGGATGGTTTTGCTCAAGGAAGGAAAAGAGCCGGTGCTTGAGAGTTGTGCAATGGTGGGAAGACAACAGGACAAGGACCAGGTGGCTGACATCCATCATCAAAGTGGACATCTGGGTGCGAAGCAGACTTTATACTTTGCCCAGTTGGTCAACCCGCAAATGTCCAAAAAAAATGCTAACTCTGTTGTGAAAAACTGTGAAACCTGTCGATTGATAGATCCAGCTCCTGTTCACTGGAAAAAAGAAAAACTGTGGCGGATAACTGGAACAGATTGTCAATGGACATAACCCACCACAATGGTGAGAATTTTCTAACTATCATCGACTGCGGCCCCTCTAGATTTGCAATATGGCGGCCACTGCGCCGACAAGATGTGCCCACTGTTATCCGACAGTTGGAGAATGTTTTCCTCGAGCGAGGCCCACCAATGGAAATACTGACCGACAACGACACTGCATTCCCTAGTAAAGACTTTCGAGGAATTGGGACGTGCATCTGCGGTTTTGATGTGCCTACTCACCGAGTGGAAACGGAATTGTGGAAAGAAGTCATAGGACCGTTAAAACTATCGCAGCCAGAAAGAATGGTTCAATATTGGAGGCAGTCTATTGGCACAACGTCCCCCCAAAGGATGACGTTTCACCTTGAACCGTGCCGGCTGACGCACTGCATAGATACCATATCCAGATAAAAGGTGATGAAGATAACCCGCTCCCCGAACCAGAGGTGACTAAAGGGATGTATGAAAAGGGAGACGTGGTTTGAGTTAAGAATCCACGCGGCAAGTGCACGACAAAATATAGCACTGGTCACGTTACTGAAGTGATCAGCCCGCAGTCTGTGAAAATTGATGGGGTGCCTTGTCACATCAAAGACCTCCGACCCGTAATACAGACGCAATTATCATCGAGTGATGAAAGTGATTCCGAGGATAGTGAGCGTTTAATCTATTTGAATTCAGATTTGCTTGACAATGATTCCGATGCCAGTAGCCTCCCAACTGATGAAGTGTCTATTGAAACTCGAACAGCAGACAAGAGTACGCATGAGGATGAAGTCTGCGTGATTCCCCTTCAAAGAAGTACCCGACAAAGACGAAAACTACCCCCCTGCCCTGTTTGTGATCATGAGATCAGGGGGGGAGTGTAGGGAAAAATCATGACTTACCGGACTAGCGTGTGGCTGCGTTTCATACGTTTCAGTCGTTTAACAAGAAAAAAAAAAGTTAAAATGACGACACACAGTCGCTTTTGTATTTGCTTATCTCACATGAAGTAACGCAGACACTCGGCTCTCCCATGCAAATGAGATAGTCAGGTGTTATAAAAAGAGCCCTCAAGGGAACGGGCATAAGTTGAAAGAAGGCGTGTTGCGTGGACAGACGCATGCAAGAGGATTGTCTGTGTCAGTGACATTATTGAAGTCGACTTTCAGAGTTGAGCACAATAATCAATAACATTTTAAGTTATCATTAAAACTAATGCTGTAAAAAAAGTGAATATGCCTATTTTCCCCACAGATAGGGTCAAATGAGTGTATCTTATTTTCTTTTTTCAATATAATATCCAATTATCAGTTTCCTGAAAAAAATGGCTGATAGAATTTTTGTTTTACTTCATTAAAAGTTACTTGGGTAATATTCTTGAACTTATATTGTTCATTATGTAAGTATAGTGAACTAAATTAAAAAAAGAACAAAATTTATAATTTTTTCATGAATTTTTTTTAGAATTTATTCTATTTTTTCTTTTAAAAATTTAATCTACATTAAACTTAACACAAAATGTTTTTTCTTGTTTCTGCTACACACTATCTACTGTCCAAGACCTCTAAGCAGTTCTTTGATAATGCACAGGTCTTCACCGGGGTAAACAAAACTATTTTCTTTGCTTGGTCATTTCCACTTGTTTCCAGCTTTGACCAAAGAATTTATCTGTTCAGCTTTCTTTATAATAGGTACAACACTTCCTGGAAATTACTCCCATTCATACTTGACAATAACAAGTTCTCAATAAGATCTCTCAGTTTCTGCTTATTTTCTTTTTTTTGTCTTTTAGTCTACATAAGTTCTAATCCAAGGTCACTATCACTATTTTTCTCTTTGTTAGTAACAGAAATGTCACTCTTTTCACTCTAAATTTCATGTCTACTGCTCTATTTTTTGAGAGGAGGGTGTGCTATCTTTGCTGCTTTATGTTTCTTATTTCTCTACTCTTTATCCACTTTTAGTTTTACAATACAGCTCCATTTTTTAGAATAGTTCTCCACCTTTTGCATATGCTTCCTTTTTCTTTTAGTAATGTGTTGAGCTTCTTATGTTAGTATCATGGGTTCTAGAGAAATTACTCTAAAAATAACATTTTGGAGTTGTTTTCTTGATGTTAAAGACTGTGAAACCTCCCCTTTTGAAGCAGCACTTAATGACATTTTTTTATGTTAAAAAATTCTGGGCATTTCAGCATTTTTTTTTATGGTAAAGTGTCCTGTTCCTCTAAATCCAGTTGTAACAAGTTAAGGATCTGGAATCTGCCAGTATTCTTAAGAGAGATGAGAAAACATTTTGGAGCCAAGATTCTTGGAAACATTTTGACAAGAGACCGTGACTGACCAACAACAGGTGGTTGTAATATATGAAAGATATATAAAATAAGATATAGAAGGATTACATCTTAGTCCTGGGCAAATTTAGTTGCATCAGTGGTAATGAAGAAAAGTAGAAGAAACAAAATACTCCAAAATTTGATGAATTTATTAGAAAGTTGACATTGAACATTTCAGCTATAATAACCTTCTTTAGGACTTTAAGTTTATGAAAAGTGTTGTTAAAATAGCAATGGATGTTTGATGAAATAGCAGGAAAAAAGAAAGTGTGTATATAAAAAAGGTTCATAACAGTATATTCAGTGTTCTTATTTTTTTTAGATATTATTACATTGTTGCCACGTGGACTGATGTTTGAAATTTGATGGGTTTCTTAGGGATATAATGGAAGATAATAAAAACAATGATAGAATATTTTTGAAAAAATAAAGAAAAAATGGAGGAATGGAAAAGAAAATGAATATGAACATACTGTTCATGAGGATGAATTTAAATTTAATAAATGGGTCTCAAAGAGGTATGAATATGTAAGAAGAGAAAATTAATCAAAATTTTATATGTTGTAGCAATTTAGAACTAATTTACCTAAGAAAGGGGATAGATTGAGAAATGCAGGATGTGTATTAACAGAGGATAAAAGCAAAATAGCACTGGCTTCAAAAATTTTTCACAATCTTTTATTATGGATATGAGCTAACATTGTAGCTGCATTGAAATTAAAGTTATAGTTAGTTTTGGATATATGTAGGAAGAGTGCATTATTAGAACTGCCAATCTAATATCATGTTTGTGCTCAGATAGATATGTTAAAGGTCTCTGGTAGTCTCACCAATATATATAATTTTACAGTTATTGCAAGGAATAGAATAGACACTAGCATTAGATTTAATATGTAGACCAGATTTTGAGTCAAGTAAGTTATAGATAGTTTTGGAGGATAAAATAGCAGTTTTAATACCAAGGTTATTTAAATCATTTTCTATAAAGTTAGGGGAAGAATTACTAGGTAAAATAATGTGCTTATGGGGAAATCTTATCATATGAGGTGGTGTACTGATGATGGTTTGAGATCATTTTTGGCGGATTCTGAGGGCTTTAGATTTCACAAATTGTATAAAAGGTTAAGGGTAAAGACGGTATTAGTAAGATATCTAAGAAAGGTAAAGAGTTGTTGGTTTGAAGTTCATGGGTAAACTTAATGGTAGCTTCAATCTTGTTCAGTCTGTCAGTAATCATTACTAAATCAAGTTCTTGTGAGTAAATAAGTAGGATGTTTTTTATGTATAGAAATAATTAGAATTACTAGGAATCGTGTATTTAAAAGGACCAGAGTCAAGGAATCCAAGATAAATGCATGTGAGAATACCACTAAGAAGAGAACCCACAGGCAAAACAAATTTCTGTTTATAAAAAGGCTTGTTGAGTTGGAAATAACAATGTGATATGCATAAAGTACAGATTGTAATTAATTTAGAGACAGGTAGGGGTAGAGTAACATTTGTTTTCCAAATGTGATTCTCTAAATGTTTAATACATTTAGCAACTGTTATGTTAGTATATAGGGATTTGATGTCAAGACTAGTTAAGGATTTGTTTTTCATATTAATGTTAATTATTTTGTTGAGTAGTGAGCCACAATTACTGATACATGCATCACTAATCATATCTAATATCAGAGATAGTCACTTAGCTAAGAATTTTGCAGTGTTATGGAGGCAGAATCAATGCCAGAGATAATTCGTCTCAAAGGAATCTCATGTTTATGGGTTTTAGGAAAACCATAAATTTTAGGGATGGTGGGGTAATAATTAATTAACAAAGTTCAAAATTAGTCCTCTTTTGAGACTAATTTCTTGTAAGGCTTATTGAATTATTCCCATTTTTTAAAATTGTTTGTGAAGAGATCTGTTCATAAGTATGATCATCAAGTAGATCCAATAGTTTTTGGTTGCAGACTGTAGGATCTATGACAACATCACCACCTCCTTTATCAGACAGAGATGCAACGATGTTGTTTGAAGACATTGTCTTTAAGGCTGCTAAGTATTTCCCTGATAAAATGTGTTCATCATTTTGACAATTGGTAAAGCAATGATGATACCTTGTACAAAACCTTTGTAAAAATCTGAATTATGATGTCTATAATTAATATCTATAAGTTTTTCAATACTATGGTTTTTAACACTAGGTGTGAATTTTGAAATGTTTATGACATGATCATTTCTACCAATTTTTTTCCATTATTGATTACACAAAAATTTAAATTTAAATTTTTGTTTGAAAAAAATAGTTGGAGTTGATTCTGGATATCTCAGGTCTAATTTCTTCAGCAGTAATTTAGGACATGCAATTTTTTTTTCTTAGTTCAAGTCCAAGTAACCTAGCTTTTTCAAAGGTTTGTTTCTTGGAAAATTTTAAGTTCTGTTTTAAAGTTTTGAGGTAAATTCTTATGTAGTCCAGAAATACATGATAGGAAGGTTTAAAAACATTGAATATGCTAGAGGGTATGACTTTCTCATAAATACAGTTAGCCAGAAAAGTTCTCCTTTTTTTAAAAGAATAGGTAGAGTTCAGTAAGTTTTTATATTTATGAATCATCCAGGAGTTACCCATGCTTAAATGTTCTTTAAGAGTGTATTTGGTGTTGGTTGGTTATATGGGTTTTATGGTATATTTAAATTCATGAAAAGTGTTGTTAAAATAGCAATGGATGTTTGATGAAATAGCAGGAGAAAAGAAAGTGCGTATAAAAAGAAAAATTATAACAGTATATTCAGCATTCTGATCTTTTAAAATATTATTACATTAATGGTAATGCATCTATAATAGTCATCAAAGATCAAGAGGCCTAGTTTATCCATTCTTGTATGTGTGGAATAAAAATTGAATAGAAACAATCTTCAAAAACTTCTGTCATTTATTCAGAGTTGGTTGCAACATAAGAGTCTTTTGGTCTACCCACAAGTCATCCATAATTGATAACAATGCTTACCTTTACAGATTATGAAAAGAAGCAGATAATTTTCTTCAGTTGAAACAGAAGAAGACTGAGTAACTAGTTTTGCCATAGGTTACTAAATGCATGTAAATATTATTGAAACTTTTCTCAACAAACACTTTGAGTATAAATTTGTGTTCAGAGCAGATTCATTTAACTGAAAGTTATAGTGGGGGTTTGTCAGTAAGTTCATATGTTTTAAGAAGACCCTATATGGACCTTCTTAAAACAAATGAACTTAGATTGTAAAGATTGTGTGCTTTTATTAAGAGTTCAAGTTTCCTCTGTCTCAATAAATATGCATATGATAGATTTTTATACTTTTTTCTGCCTTACCAGTGTGACTCAAAATAAAAAAAAATTGTTTATCCAGCCCTGGCTTTTCACAAAGTACCCCTATTTCACTATACAGCATATATTTTGGTTTTTGTTGGAAAACTATTTAGAATAGATTTGTCAAACTACTAAAACCTGCATATCATATTTATCTACCTCTTTTATTTCTTCAGCTAGAATGAAGTTTGGAAATGCATCATTTTTTTAGAAAATTGGTTCGACACTGTAAGATCTGTAAGATGTATGATTGAAAATGAGGAAAAAAGGATTAATATTCCTCTGGAATTAATGACTATTATATGGCTATTATATGCATTAAATAAATATTCTTGTAAAGTTTACAAGATCGATACCCATAACCAAAAATACATTTAAATGATGCATAAAAGTTAATTTAAGTTTTATAAACTTTATAGCATTAGAAAGAATAAGAATTGAATATTCTGATATGAAATATTATTTTGTTCAATATATAGAAATGGAGGCATTTGTACCAGAAAATATTTTCAGTTGTTAAAAAAATCACTAGAAATAGAATTTGATAGGCCATACTTTAAAAATCTATTAAAATTCAACAATTGAAATCTGATAAAACTTTCTTTACATAGTTCAGTAACAGCTGAATTTATTTATTAAAAGATTTCTATTAAAAAAAAGAGAAAAAGTCAAAATATATATTTTTAAAATATAAAAACTTCTTACTGCTAACAAAATATCAGTAAAATGTTGATTAATCATGATTAAGTTTTTATAAGGAGAATAAAAATCCATTTGATTTTTAGTGGAAATAAAAGTATGTTGACGATAAAATTATTAAGAAATAAATGAATTCATCAATAGTGATCATCCGCTGTTATTTTAAAAGATTTTGTTTTATCATGAGGTATGAATTTAGAATGTATGAAGGTCCAATACAAAAAATATTTAAATCATTTCTACAACTCTTAAAAATTCTTCCCTGATTGAAGTTCATTCTATCAAGTTGATACAAAACTCATTTCCCAGCTTCTCTTCACAGGTTCAAACTGCTTAGGTTATTTAACTGATAGTAAACTATATTTGTCATTTTATGTTTGTTTTGATAGCCATATTATAGAATAGGAAAATGTTATCTTCAGTTGTCATTACCAACCACCTTTGAAAAATCAATGACAATACTTAATATTGATTTGGCCACAACTTGATTTATTAAATAAAAATGTGATAAATATTTTGTCTGTTATCAACTTTCATTTTCTGCCTTATTTCTGATGACTTCATAATTCAATCCTCTCAGAACATTCTTTTATTTTTTTTTTCCAGATTTTTATTAAGAGAATTATTGAATGAACAGAATAAATGGTAATCTTAATGTTCAATATCTGGTCAATATGGCAGATGAGTGAAAACTTTCCAATTAAATTGTAATGATTATGGCTGGTAACTAAAGAAATAGGCAGTTTAGCATTATCCAGATAGAATATTATGCCTTTTTTCTTAACTACTTCCATGCATTTTGCATCAAGTCATAGTATTTTACATTTCCTTTTTCATTGTCCCTCACAGCTTGTTGCAAAAACAGAATATTTTTCTTAAGTGAAAGTCATATATCAAAACAACTAACATAACTGGCACAAATTATTTTCAGAACTTGGTTTGGATATTCTTAATATGTTGTCTTATTATCATTCTCAATGTTGTGATTTCATCACCATAAAACCTAACTAGTTTACTTGAATATGGAGCTTCATTTAGCAAGAAATCTTTAGCATGAAGCTTTACAGTACCTTCTCAGAAACTGTACAAATCATTTTTGGTGTTGGAAAAGCATAATTTACCTTTCTTAGAATAAAAGTGCGATATACCAAAGATTTAACCCATTTTCTTCCATCTTCAATGTTAGAATCAATTAACAAAGAAATAAATTTTGAATTATCTTTTTTTTTAATGCACACATATATGACAGCCATGACAATAGATACTTTTTTAAATAAAAAAAACTGAATACTTTTCATGCAATTAAAAGACAAGCAGAAGAAACTTTAAGGTCAAATAAACATAATGGTTATTTTCTGTTGGGTTCTTCTAAAGAAATTGAGAGAAAATTAAGAAAAAAAAAATGGTTAGAAAGTAAGGTATGCATTACTAACAGACAAAATAGGGTATTTTGAGTGTGTGTGTGTGTGTGTGTGTGTATGTGTTTATCGAATGAATTGAGCACTCTGGTATCCGGTAAGGTATAAAATGTAAACAAATGAATGCTGCTACTTAATACCTTATAATTCCCTTACTGACGTGGTACGCTTGTTGGCCGAGTGGTCTGATACTAAGTCTAATGTAAAGTTGGGTGGGTTTTGATTCCAGCTTCAAGCGTCCTACATGTCTAACCACACTGAAGAGTTGTGATACAATGAAACAATCTGTCTGTGGATGACAATATATATATATATATATATATATATATATATATATATATATATATATATATATATATAAAATCTTGATTTTCTTACTCACTTTGCCTCTATATTTCTTAGATTATTTTCTTTTGTCATACAACCTACATATTTTGTACATACATCAGCAGTTCACAAGGCATCAATTTTAACATGTTGCATACTCCCATTCAGGAATATGCTGTTTCTATTTCTGCTTCTTACTTCAATGTTGATTGTCCAGTGCCTCATGTCACTCTGTCAGCCATGTTGTTGCTGCTGTGTCTTTTCTTGTTTGTTTGCTGCTTTTAGTTCTGTATTGCAATGAAGAACAACTCAGATACATTTTTATGTGCATATATTATTTTTGGATAACCATCTTACAGCATCTGTTTTGACAGGTGAACCAGAGCAGAGATAGAACTTCACTGTTCTAGTTGAGCAATTCTTTCTAACTAGAATTTCTATCTAACATTTAAACTTTCAAAAATCATGTGACTTTTTAATCCAATAAAAGCAAGGTCTCAAATGACCCAATGATTTTTTCCACACCATCTTAAAATAACCAACACTTCATGCCAAATATGAGATTATGCTAATTTATTATTTCAGAGAGAAATTCATAGGAAATGAGAAAAAAAGTGATTGTCAATGATCAGAAATTAGTGCAATTGTGTATTACAGAATAAAACTATTATAATTTTTCACCTTCTTAAGATAAAAAGTGACGAAAAAAAAAACACAAACCAACAGGGATAGATAAGAGTAGATTTTGAATTCTTTTAATTTCTTTATTACAATATCTGGCGCAAAAATAATCAGGGACAGTTTTAGTTTTTAATTCTCAAAATCATATTTCCTGTTTGGTTGATCTTCTGTAGCCTCTAATAAATCTGCCAACCAGAGAACATAATTCTAATCTCTATCTTCATAGGATGTGTAAGAAAATTGGGATATTTTTATCCAGAATATTCTATAGAAAGAAAGACACTGATAAAAACAAATATAAGAATAACAAATTGGTAAATAAATAAGAATGATTGTCAGAAAGCTTCATTATATTTTGAAGATTTTTCATTGAAAACAAGCAGAAATTTTATTTCATGACCAGAAATTTAAAACTTTGAATTTTATTTCTTTTTCAAAAATCTGGTCAGATGACATTAATCACAACTGCAAGTATTGATTCTGCCTAATAGCATTGCATCGTTAATAATCTTTATTCCATTAGCTGGAAATTATTAATAGATTTGCTGTGAGATGATAATCTAATTATTTCCTGTTTTTAATGCTTTCCTTTACTTATTTATGATTCATTCACTGCTACTATTAATATTTTCCTTGTTTATTATTACAGTTGGGCCAATGATATTTAGTATTATCATTATTGGCATCCCAATAATCTACTGTAATGAAAGGAATTTCAATTAATTACAAAATACTAAAAAAGAATATATCTAAAAATAATTCAAATTATTGAAGGAGATTGTGAAAGGCAGAAGGAGAACAAGTGGGGAGTAAATATGAAGTTTGTAATTATGACATGATGCAATAAGTATTATATATATATATATATATATATATATATATATATATATATATAATGGAATAAATCATATCCACAAAATTAGGAAGAAAGAAGTTTGAATTTTTCATGTTTAGCAAATGTTATTCAATAGAAAAAATTACTGATCAAAATATTACTTTAAGTATTTAATCAAATTACAAACCTTTATGAGGTATATATATATATATATATATATATATATAAAGCCAGCTAGATAACAAATATATTGTATTTATATTTGCTTATACCTATCTATAAAGCTCATTAGAAGTTATAGTAGATTTAAAAAATTGTGTTTATGATATATAAATACATATCTTATCAGCATTCATTACACTTGTGTTTTAATTTTACTGATTTCCATGAAAATGTTTTTTTGCATATAACCTTTTAAAAACCTCTATTAAAGCCTAAAATATCCCCAAATTCTGCCCAGCGTAATTCAGCTTTAGATGCCACACACAAATCTTTTTGCTACAAAAATTACAGGCATTTTTTCTTTGGTCATTATCTGCAATATCATTTCTTTGATATTTGTTAGATGAAATCAGTTGCGGCATATGAATGTATCACAGAGTATTCAATGATGAATGAATTTACTATAGCTCATTAGGGAGGGCTCAAATTCAATAGACTGACATGAATGTTAAGCTCAGTTTTTTTTTTATATCCTATAACATTTCAACACACGCACAACACATATGTATGTGTGTACACACTATCATATAAATATATTTATGTTATGATATCTGTAACAAAAGTCATTTTTTTATCAGGCCACATATACACATACTATGTAGGGTATTATTTTGTGGATATATAATTTTCTTTATTGAATGATTCAAGTGTATTCTCTTTTGGGCACTTTTTTATTTTACTCATTTGATTTTGATATTTAAACTGAGTATATACAAATATATAAGTATATACATTTTTTATATTCTCATATATAAAAAGTATAAACAAAAAGTAATTTTGAATAACTTATATATGAGAGCCATTCAATAAATGAGGGGAATTTTTTGAAAAAAGCAAATTTTTTTTTTTTTCAAGAATTTTTTTCAATAAAAAAACTCTACATTGTTTGAAATTGGTTCATAGCAAAAAAAACAAAAAAAACAACTTATTTTAATCACACCAAAATATTAATTTTGAAGCAATTCAAAATGGAAGCAAATCAAACAAAGCTCTAAGCTTGAACAAAGGCCTGTCAACAAATTTTTGGTGGCTGAAAAGTTCAAACCATGTGAAATTTGTTGAACAAAAAAAATGTTTTCAAATGGGCCAAAGTGGCTTTACCACAAGTCCAAATCAAAAAGATAGTCCATAGCATGAAACACACTGACTCTCAAGTAAAAAAATTTCCTTGCACTGTGGTCAGTAAAGAAAGCCATGATGATACCTTTCTAGAACATAAAAGGAGCCATCACTATTGATTTCCTTAAAAAGGTGAAACTGTAAATTGTGCTTCCTATTGCCAACTCTGGGAGCAAAATTCACCTTATTTATTAAATGACCTTGTATACAGATGTATTTGTGGGGATGTATACAGATAAAGATAATCTGCAAATAGATATCAAGTAAATGTAAAAATTCCTAAGGCTCTCTTATGCATGATATTAGGAAAATCTTAGAAATGTCTTTGAAATTTACTTGGCTCTTTATTATATTGCAATCTGTCAACAATAGCAGATCATTTGGAAAATTGGTTCCACAAGCAAAACTATGAGCCCTCTGGGTGCAAGTATTTATGTTTTAATGTAATAAAATATATTAGATTAGGAAGACTAATAGAACTAAATAGGAATTCAAATAAAAAGACTACACTTAACTTAATTTTATTTTAATTGATTTCTATATAAAATTATACAGAGACTTGTTTTTATTCATTTGAGAATAAAACAATAATATTAAAAATCAATAACACCAAGTAATTATCTATTAAATCTGGTTTTGTTAAAACCAGTATGAAAATTATCCACACCATATACTATGTAAACCTTTATTTCTTAGTGATATATAACACACAGAATTTTAAACACATTAATAAAATGGATTGCTTTGAAGCAGATCTAAATCTGCTAGACATTAATAGAGATATTGTTAATAAATAAGATACTAATTAAGGTTAAATAAGGATTATTTGATAATCATTGAGAATATAACAGGAATAACTAAGGGAATTGTGACATTGGTGCTGATGTAGCTTCAGTTACAAACAGACACATTATTCTCTACACATTGTGGACTGCTATATTCATCATGATTTTAATACCAACTTCATTTTGGCCACTGTATTCTCAGACATTCTTTAGGTGCCTTTTGTCATACTTGGTAACTTTCTGAGAATTTTGAACTTAACCTTTTACTTGAACGTTATTGAATATGACAAAAGGCACCTGGAGAAGGCCAAAGAGTACAGTGGCTGAAACATGATGAGTATAGCGACCAAGATGAGTACAGCATAATAATAATAATAATACCTCATCTCAGAAATATAGACAAACATAATCTCCATTATAAAAAGTGAGGAATAAACATCAGTCGAGGAAAAATTCCTGAACTGTCTGCACTTGCCCCTTCAATTACGGTACCATACTAGTAACAAGACCTTTTTTCAATATATCTGAGAATAAAGCAGAATGCAGAAAGGTGATTTCATGCCTTTCTCAATAAATATGCATAGCCTTAGCTGAAATTTCAACTCAATTTTTTCTTCCACTTTCCATACTGATTACTAGAATGCCATCTTTTACCTCCTTTTATTCAAGATGGACTCTACATGATATCCAAGCAAAGTTGTTAAATCAGGGAAATGATCAACCAACGTGATAAACAACTTTACCCAACTATCATTTAAAAACTTCAGAACACTTTTAATTCCAAAGATTCTAGAAAAAGATCTTTTACTGACAAATTATTAATGTAGCCAAAAAACTTTTAGTACTTTTTCAAGTGCTTGTAATTTTTGGCAGACTCTGTTCTAAACCCACATCGCCCTTTTGATATATATTTCCAACTAATTTTTCATTCAAGGCATTACCTTAAGAAAATTTAAGTAACACAATCTTTATTTCTATTCAATTTTGACAATGTCAAGTACTCAAGCTTTGTAAATATTAATATTGTGACCTACCTCTTGTCTGAGATCATTTTGTATTTCTCACTATCAACAGTGGTCAGTTTCTAAGGCCAGATAAAAAGGCAAAATGCAGATTTTTCAATACTACCAGAGTTTCCCAATTTCAAAGGCTGATCTTGTTCACAACATTCTGCCTTGTGTCAAACTAAGCTAAACTTTTAATTATCACAAGGAATCTTCATTATTAAAAACAGGAACAGTAGACAAGTTTGCTTGACCAGACATCCACAAACAGCAGGGTATTAGAATAATAAAGAAGATTTTTCATGGTACTTTAGTGATACATTTACAAATTTCTGTGGGGAAAAAATTATTATAGTCATACCACAGAGCTTGTTGATAAAAAAAGACTTCAAATATTTTCTTACCTAGAAAAGATTTGATAATGTTTAATCTATTTTCAGCAGTGTTCTTCCAGATATCTGAAGTAGACTGCTGGAAATAATTTGACATAACTCTTTCATAAATGGATAAAAATAATCATATGTTATGTTCTCTGACGGCTATATTCCAAATCAAATGGAAATATAATTCTCACGTGACTACTAATTTTTTTGCTGTATAATTTTTCACCATTTCTTTTCTTTTGCATCCTATTTTTTTTTTTCATAGGTTTTCACAATTTTTTACATAAATTTTACTTTCATTGTTCAGTTTTTTTACTCATTGCTTATTTCTAAAGTTAATATGCCATTCTACAGACATTGTCATTTCACTATCATTTACTGAGTTAATATGCTGCTCTACAGACTTTGTTGTTATTCCACTCTCCTTTCTGAAAGTAAAATACTGCTTTACAGACGGTTATTATTTCACTATCATTTTCATAATTTCTATGCACAGGGAAGAATGACATTTCAGTTATAGATATAAAATTAAAGTAAATTCACATGAAACTTAATCAAGAATTAACCAGTTTTATTGACTATTTCAATTAATATTTTAGATTGAATAACTACAGAAATATTACTTGTATGTAAATATTTACCCTTTTTAATTTAATACATTAAACATGCTTAATGAAAATTTGAATTGCAAGTAAAATTTCCACTTTTAAATTAAACATTAATGTTAACCAGGTATATTTCTCTGTACAGGATTATTTTTATAGACAAATTTGTTTAGTACATGAAAGGAAATATACTTTAATGCGATCATATAACAAGAAAAAAGATATGTTTGAATGATATATCAAGGTGAAAGACATTGATATATTTGGCAACTTGCTTTCACTTAAGTAAGAAAAGATTATGTAGGACCATCGGAGTAGGCATAATGTTTTTCCTAATGGAACACATGTGTTTGTTCAGAGATAAATCAATTTTTATATCAGTAGGAGGATTTACAGACATTAAAGATGTTCCAGTAACAATCAATAACTTTCTATTGATACCAAATTGTCATAATCAAAATAAGTAACTATGATGACAATATCTGTATACTCGTAAGTCATTCATAAATGGTATTAGCTTTCTTCTATTGAGAAATTATTTGGAGTCTTATTCTTTTAAATTCTTTTGTTTACTTTGTCCCAGGCAACATTGGAGCACCCTGCCTTTCACTGTTCCAAATCATGTTTTCAACTCCATCTCATTGTTTTTATTCACCTATCTTTGTCCATATTAAGATGATTTAGGAAGGAAAATAAAAATGACCATAAAGTTAATGATTAATTTTAACAACATGTCAACCCATCTACCGTTATTTCAGGCTAAGAGGTCAGGTAATCACATTCATTTTACATTTATATTTACATTTTTTGTGTAATTCTTTCAAAAGAGTTTTTTGCATATCAAGTATTCCTCTCTAATACAAATAATTTGCACACAGATATATAGTTTCAAGTATATGTTTTCAAGTAATTATTTTTATTTGTTTGCACATAGTTAAATGGTTTCAAGTAACTAATAAGTTTAACCTTTAATAAACAATTTGAGCTTCAAGTAACTTTTCTTAATACTAATGGCATCAAGTATTCTTATTAAATATGAATAATTTTCAAACAGATCTATTTTACCTACCAGTGGGAACCTAACAGGTACTATCACTGACAATAATGACAATCAAGGAGTAATCCACACTCCCCAGATCTATATAACTGGAGCCTTACTACCAGATGCCTTTTTTGAGTGAAAGGGAGAGGTGTCTTACCCCTTTGCATAGAATACAGTCAGCATATTCTAAGCCCCACTGACAGAGCTGAACAAAATTAAGTAAAATACCAGTAAAAATGACAAGATTATTTTTATTAGGATTGGCACTTTTACTCCGGATATATCTGTGTTCTCAGCTAAGGATCAAATTGCTGGTTCTTGTCCCTCGATCTAAGATCAATATACAAAATTAATTGGGAAATCACCTTTATCATTTTTTGTGAAAGTGTTTTAGCAATAAAAAAGCAATATTTAAGACATTCTCTTCTTTTTATGAAGATATTCTGAATCAGTTATGTAAAGCAACCATTATAAAAATCATTAGAAAATCCTAATCAATTTTAACAAATTACTGAAGCCCTAAAAATTTTCAATTAAAATAAACCCAATTGCACATGTTTGAAATTCCCATTTGTAACATTTACTTATTTTAGGATTTAAACAAGCAATAGCAAATATATAACTTACCTTTGTCATTTATTGATCTCGACATAGTTCTATCAGAATAAAAGTTTGATTTCAGTAGATAACAAATTCAGTCTGTTTTATGTAAAAAAAAAAAAATCTATAAAAATGCCCACATAATGTAAACATCAACTGACAATGTCTGAACTGAATTTATTCAGACAGAACATTAAATTCATTATAGATATTTCTTTCTGATACACTTCATTGTAATTGTCAAAAATAAATATCCAGAAAATCTCTCAAATCAATAATAATCAAACATCTAATTATCTTATATTGATTCATTTTGGACTTTGTTTTGCACTTGGGTTGATATTATGGTTTCCCAAGCAATGTTACTAGTTCTTTAACAACTTGCATTAGTGAATATTAACATTGGTTTCACTTTAGACCCATGAACAAACATCAATCTTCCATGCACTCATTTTCAATATCTATTTTAAAATAAATATTTATAAATAAAACAGGCTATAAGAATTAATGAGGTGTTAACTGGTAGATAACACACCATTTCTTATAATGCATTAAGCTATTCAAAAGAGAGTAACCTAACACAGAATATTTGGTAGGAAGAAGAACAGACAAATGAATTAATACTATGTAACATTAATTCTACATATACAAGGAGGAAAGTAAGTTCCTGTCCAGAGCTATAAAAGAGTCACAATGCATTTGAGGAACATGAAGAAAAGTCCATACAACAGAGAGGGAAAACTTACTGATTCTTGGGTTTGGTAAAATGAGGAGGTTCTATATGCATTGCTGCTGAGGAGCAAATGACCACTTCTGTCACTTCTGAAGTCTGGTTCATAAAAGGGGTGGATTCCTGGGTTTGCCTTGTCATATGACCAAAAAAGACTCATGATGTGAGAGTTTCTCAAACACTGTGATAAGGGAGACCACTCAATTTAGTCTTCCAACAGGGCTAAAATATATATTTTGTCACTTAAACTTGGTTTTAAGGTATTTACAAGTTAAAATAATCATGTTATGGTTTTTAAAAATTTCAAAATAATCTTTTTAATGAGTGAGAACAAATTATACAGTAACTATAATCTCCTTTACTTAAAAATGATATATTATGAATAAATATAACTCTTATTTCTTAGCCAATGAAAATTTATATATCAAATTTTCTTGCTTTTAAAAAAAAAAATACATATAACTATTGTTTATGCAACCTGTGATATAAGTAGGGGGTTTATAAGTGTTTATTAAACAAATATATCAAAACTTGCATTCACAATAATGGTTTGGTTTTATGGTATATCAACCATTGTAGGTTATTTAATGCCAAATCCTCTTTATACATATATATTAAATATATATGATTTGCAAACACATTTTGCTCATAGCATTTTTGAACAAGCCTAGGCTCATTCTTTGCACACAATTAAATGGTTCCAAGTCTTGCTTTTATCACTGACATTCATTAAACATTCATTTGTTTCCATACAGTTAAATGAGCAAACAGTTCAATTTAGCATAAGTCATTTTTTGCACATAGTTTAAATGTTAAACAGTTCTATTTGACCCATAGATAGGACCCTATCAGGTGCTACCTGTGTGGACTTGGGAGCAATGTCTATGATGGGGTTCTTTGCATTTCCCAAAGCTTCAGCATTACTGAAACCTCACTATCAGATTTTTTAATGTCATATATAGGACACTCACTGAGGAAGAGGGGTCTTACCCTTCTTCAGAGATGCAGTTGGTGTATTCTACAGCCTCAGTTGACTGAGCCTAATAATGGTAGGAAGGAAATAACAATTGCAACTGTATAAGATCAACTGCATTTGAAATCAGTAAATATATGATTTCTTATCACTTTCCACTAACAAAATTACCATTTACCCACTTTAGATATTTTTTAAAGTAACAAACTAAATAATTCTGGTTTGGTTTGGTTTCTTTCTTTGACGGCATATCAACCTTCATGAGTTTATTTAAAACCAAAGCTATCCTTGCCAAAAAATAACAATGATACTATTTAAACCATAGCTGGGAGAAATAATTCCGATGGTTAAAAAATTAAGATGATAAAATTCATGATTAAGAACTAAATTTTTTTTACTTAAAATTTACTTGAGAGCAATTTTAGAACTCAATCTGTATCTTAGTATAGGATTCTGAAAGAGTTATTGATATTCAGTAAACTTAACTTAGAATTACACATGGCCAAACAAAAAAAGAATTAAAGTAGAAAAATTGTTCCAAGTGTCTGCTTTGATGGTTTTATCATTCTAGCTTTTTAACTAGATTTAAACACTGATCAATGAGAAATAAACTACCTTAACTATTAAAGCAAGCCTCTAAAAATCTGATAATATTGTTTTCAATAATAAATGATCAGTGTTTCAGCCACTTTATTCTCAAACTTTTTTCTGGTCAATGATTTGTAAGGAAAGGGAGGTCTTTTTTTTACAACACAATGGATCATTTCATTCTACCTGAGATCTACAGACAATATTTACTATTATCCATGTAGCTCAGATAATTCTAATTTATACATAGAGGTGTTCCCATACTATGCTAAAATCTATACTAGCCTAACTTAAGCAACTATCTGATGTATGCTGACTTTTTCGGTTTCCTCAATCTTCAATAGTATGCCCTGTTAACTATGCAGAACTCATGTCAGAAAGAGTAATGTTCATCGTACCAAACCTTTCTATTTGCCCTTATTATAGAGTTCAGTGGCTCAAACAAAACTGAAAATGTTGATCACTCTTCTCAATATTATAAACCACATACCTCTTCTACAGATGCACCAAAATCAACTGAAAAGTTACTATAAACAATTCTATTCATGTACTTTTACAATCAAAAATACTGAAGTAATATAAATAAATCTCTTGAAGAGTAATTATTCCTGTCTAGAGACAAGTTACCAGAAATAATTTATTAATATTAAGGAAAATCCATATCAGTTGTTTGCTATTATTCTGTTGATCTTCCTACATATTAATGAACAAAATTTTACTTAGAAAAAAGTGCTTTTTATTACTATTATTATTATTATTGTCTTTTAAGAATTAAGTAGAAAATCATTCCTCTTGTCATGTTAATTAAAAAATATACAGGATACAATTTAGAAGTTTTATATATATTCAATAGATAATTTCATTTTTTTCTTTATTCATAATCATGTTTATGTGTGTGTGAATGTTTTATTGTGAACAAAAATCTTTAGGTCATTAGTAGTTTAGATAACTTGTAACATCATTAATATAATTTGTTAAACAAATACATTAAAACCTTCATTCATTCTAATCATTACATATATAGTGAGACAGCAAATTCTAGCAGCAAATAAAACAATCATAATATATGTATTTTAGTGCAGACTACATTTGTTGATCAAATTTTGACTTATTGCTTCTTTTTTTACAATAAGAAACTAAATATTTCTACTGATAAAAATATTCAGTGATTAAATAATAAAAATAGATTGAGTACTGAAAGTTGCTCAAACAAATAAGCTAAATATGAAAATATGGGTTATTTTGGGGAAGGATATACAGGTTCTGATGGTTATTATTTCAATTAAAAGATTTTATTTGAAGTTGAGATATACTGCTTTTATTTATCTTATATGCACAAAAGTGTGTGTGTGTGTTGGGGGGGGTCTGATATTTGGTAAGGTATTTTCCATGGAAAAAGAGCTAGTAATAATAGATAATGTACAATTTTTGTGATTAAATCTAAAATAAGTAATAAAATATTACATGCAATAAGATAGAAACAAGGAGTTGCAATATATTAATACTAAAAGCATTATTAAAAAGAAGGTAATATCAAAGCTTTATAAGACATCAATTAATATATTGTGGATGAAAAATCAGCAAATAGGAATTATCACTGGTCAGAAATTAATGCAAATATCATTAACAAGATCAACAAAAATAGTTTTATTTTGGAGGTTTATAGTAACTTGAAAAATATCAGAAACTGTATATTGATGATTACTTAAAAAGATGATTTTATTTCAGACTATTAAGATAAATATCTACTCAGATCTATTCTATATTCATACTTTTCAAAATATAAATAACCTTTTCTGTTTGTCTAAATATATTAAGTTGTCAACAGACAATACCAAGTGGGATGAAAAAATTGTTTTCCCCTAATTCTATAGATGGTTAATCTACTGGCCTGGAAAATCTGCACTCAAATTAGTTTTTTTTTTTTTTTTTTTTTTAAATTTCTTTTCTAGGCTTGTTTTAATCATTGATGACAGGCATCAACAATAAAAAATTTAACTACCTCAGGTATGACAGCAGACTCCCACCCAAATTTGAATTTGCATATTAATCTTGCACAAGGAGGGCAAATCTATCTTCTCGAGATTGCTCTAACTTTAGGTTTCCAAAGCAACTACATTTGTATTGGCCTATTTCTGGATCCAACACTAAAAACAACATCAACAACCAATTTTTCATACAAATTTAAAGAGTTTATTTTACAGAGGCAATCTATTTTTCTTTTTTCCATTTTTAGTTTGATTTGATTACATCTTTTTAATGACTTATTTCCGTTTTTTTTTATAATTCAAATTTTATCTAAGAGTATTTTTATCAAATATAGCTTAATTAGATTAATAATTATTTAAAACTTTCTGTCCTTAGCAACACTGAAACAAATTGTAAGTAGAGATCTCTTAACTTGATAAACATAGGCACATATGTATATTTATAAGTAGTCATCTTGATTGAGAGATTACAGAGATCAATATGCAGATATAAACAAATCAATACTCTCGTTTCTATTGGAATACAGAAGTTAAATAACCAGTTGAGATTTAGAGAGACCAAAAGAATATTGAATAAATAAAGAGAAAAACATGGAAAGTTTATGATATATTAGTTACATATAAAATGAGTCAACAGACAAACATTGAATCATTAGCTGATCAGGAAGTACATATGTAGAGAGACAAGTTATTGTGCTTGTGTGTGTCTATATTGTAAATTTAAAAGCATGCAAATGCACTAACTGCTTAAATGATAGGAAGGTTCACCTCCCAAAAGGAAATTGCCTTCTTGTTTTGAAAATCTACATACAAAATCTTGACCTTTACCTAGACTAAAATACTAATTACTCTTACCAGAGGCAAATCCCAATCATTTTGGCAACTCCATAATCACATTGATTACACATATATTTGATATTATCCATAAATTTGATCGAACAAAGGTTAAAAGAAAACCTTTGAAGAAGTAATGAAAGGCGAGAGAATATCTGCATCATGATTTGAAAATGCATACACTAGAATACATTAGATATTATGGCTTTTCTAAGTGTTATTGAATTTTCTTTTTAATAGAATCATAAGAAATGGTGTCAGCTCTTTTGTGATTCATCTGGGAATTTATCTCTACACTGAGAGTTTGGGAAAGTATTTTGAAATATATAGATGCAAGGGCAAAGTAATAATGCAATGCATAAGCCGTTATGGAAAATTGCCTGGTAGGTGAGAATAATCTATCTTGTATTTTTTTTTATGACTAGAATTTTAATATCTCACTCTTTTTATTAACACGCATGAAGGTAGATCAATACATCCAAAGCCTTACACAGTTTATTAACTGAATTTAGATCTTTGAAGAGATTATGTTGAAAAATAAATATTTGTTGTATTACATAGATACTTTTTTCATTATTATGTTGTAAATTCATCTCTGTGTGTACTTGGATATATATATATATATATATATATATACACAAATCACTATAAACATGTTTATGCATTTTTTTTTCATACAATATTTGAAAAAATTCAAACAACAATATGAAAATTTCAATTTTTTGATGTTTCATTTTAAAAGGATTTGTTTCTTGTGAATAAAAAGTCAAATAATATTTATTTCACAATGCATCTAAATGCCTTTCTACCTTAGATATTCCTATAAAAATCAGTAAGGTTATTTTTTATCTTTAAAGCTTTCCCCAAGATGCCTACATTTTTAGGTATACTTCTGAGATTATTTCTCTCTCCCAAAAGTTAGCGAAATTACTAAAAAGAAATAATGCATTTAACTGTTCTATCACACCTTGGCTAATTTTTATATTCTCCATGGAATTTGGTATACCAAGGTTAAACTAATATATAACAACATGTTTACAAGGAAGATTAGATACAAAAGAATTTTAAAAATATGCTATTGCAAATGCTTTATAAAAGATTGGGGGGGAAAGTGGGGGTTTAAAACTTGCCCAAGCCATTCCTATTGTATATAATTGATTGGTGATATATTTTTTATTGTTTAATTTTTAACTCATTCATTTCAAAATCTTTTTTTGTTTTTTATGCTTCTCTTATCCATCTTTGATCTCTTTCCTTTTCTTTCTTCTTTCATTTTTATAACATTCTACCTATCTTTTTTCATTTTCTTTTTCTTCCATTTTTTCCTTTTTAGATTGTTTTTACAGATGCTTTCATTCAACTTTATAATACTTCCAACATTAGATTACTATTTCATTACTCTTTCACTTAAAAAAATGAAAAGAAAAAATTCCTTTACTTCAAGAATAATTAACCATGATTTTCACATACCTGACTGCTTTTAAAACATTTTATGTTCGTCTATAGTTTTTATCTTGTGTGCAATATTCCCCCTGAAATATAAAAAAAGAAAATCAAGCAAATCAATAATGATTAAAACTTTACATAAAGTAATAATGAGGTTCATAAAGGCTCAAAGGATTTTGAAGTGAGTGTCAAATGCAGTGAATAGAACATAACTTTTGTGGATTATCTGATAAAAACTAAAGTCATTTTGGTTTGTTAATCTTTATAACTTGTTTTTATTCTTGATGTTGCTTTATTGAGCAATAATAACAGACAATAGCTACTGTAGAGATAATAATGGAAGAAACTGCTTCCAAGCAGACAAGATAAAATAGAAGATTTTTAAAAAATGAGGAAGAGAATATTGAAAAAACAAAACAAAATAAAATCTGATGTAGATATATGGAAAGAAAAAGAAAATGAAGAAGATGTGGGCTATAAAAAAGTTGAAGAGGAAGAGAAAAACTGAAATAAACAAATAATGTATGAAACATGATTTTGAAGAATTGTTATAAGAAAAATAAAAAATATATTAAATGAAGGGATCAAATAATTCTGTATATCCTCCATCCATAATAGGAGTTAAAGTTAGAGGTTAGATGAAATGAAGCCAGGATTTTGAATGTTGATTTTCATGGTAGATAAGACCTCTCTATGTGGAAGATTGACATAACATGATATTGTTATTCCATTTCATTTCCATTTGGCCTTGTGCCAGGATAAGTTAACATTAGTTGTATGAAAGAAAACAAAGAAGGAACATTGTGGAGAGGCGAATGATGAAACAGAAGATAAAAATGGGGGATAGAAAGAAAACAGAAGATAAAGGAGAAAAATTGGAGAATACTCTCTATTCACACTAATTCACAGACTGTATTTGTTAACCTGCCCACTAAAACAAAAACAAACAAAAAACAAAAAAACATATCATGAATACTTATTTTCAAGGCAGTTAAGCCATCTCCATTTGAAGGATTGGTGTAACACAATCTTTCAATACCCATTCTCTACAATGTCTCTTGTACCAGACTAAGCCAAGCTAAGTAAATATCAAGAAGGATAGGAATGAAAAATAGGAAAGAACTAAAAAATAATATGACAATGAATAATGATAATGATGATAAAAAGAAAGATGAAAATGAAGAAAAGAAAACATCGGTTTCTTTGTGGTATAAATTGAAACAGTTTCTGATAAAGCAGTTCTTTGGTCCTGGCAGACAAAAGACAAACCATCAAGCAGTGGCCAAGGTGCCCTGATGAAAAGTACAAATAGCCCAAAGTATTGTGTAATTACTTTAGGAATGTCTGATAAGGGAGATGATTCCATTTAATTTCTCACTTTGCTTTTGAAGATACTTGCAAGTGTAATGTTCCATATCATATGATAATGAAGTACACCAAACAGATTGTTTAAAAATGGAATGCTTTTTAAAAAAAATAATGGAGCTCTTAATACAATTTTCATAGCTTTAAACAAAACATCTCTCACAACAAAAGATTTAATTTCATATTTTTCACATACACACTTAATATACTGGCAATTGCCTAGGGTCACGGAGTACTTGGCAGTAGGTTTATTAAACTAAGTTTTTTTTTTTCAGAGCACTTTACCAAGCTTTAATGGCTAGCAAAGTAGTCTTGCATATCAGTTACTAATGAGTAGTGAGTTCAATCCTCACTAGGTACCCTATACTTTTGGCTGTGTGCTAAATCTAAGCTATGTTCATTTTGATGGGGTCATCAAGTAGTGTAATGGTTAGTGAGCTAGTTTAGCAAACCATTGCTTGTAAGTTGATTCTCACTGGATGCTTCCTATTTTTGGCCTCATGCCAAATGAAGCAAAATTTATTAAATAACTGTTTTTCTAGCCAAATGTGGATATGAAAATGTGTTACATTAATCTTTCATATTAGGTAGGTTTTAAATCTTGGGGTTTACCAGTGATCAATATTTGAACTCAGGTAATGTTGAGAAATACGCAATTATCTCAACCAAAATCATACTGGGCAAAAGCTTGCTATCAGTCTGGAGTTGAACTGTTCAACAATTAATGCCATTTACTCAACAAAGAATAAGTGTTTGCTATGAAGTATGAGATCATGCCTAACTTGTTGATTGTCATAAAAGCAGTTTTTCAATCAATTTATATCTATGATACCCTCTATCTTAGTATAACAGCTAGTTAAATAGGAAGGAAATTTGTATAGCAATCTTCTTACCACCCCTGTCTTCAAATTAGGGATGATTTTGTAGAAAATAAGCATTCAAAATGCAAACTTTTTCCTAGATTCAAATACTAATGACTGGTACAAGAAGCAAATAGCTGTCAGGCATATGGCTACAATAAATGAGTATTCAAGAATATGCTTACTATACAAACAAACTAGTTTACGAGAAAACATTGGAAACTACTGTACCACAATTTATAGAGCACTGTTGGTGGGGCTTAAAATATGCTGGCTGTATTCCACATAGAGGGGTAAGACTCCAGTTTTGGAGCTCTAGGGAGTGTGGGGTACCCCTTCATTGCCCTTACTCTTAAGTAGATCAAACAGACCTGAAGCAGTAGTATCTGTTAAAGCCTTATCTGTTTAAAAATTATTTGTATTCAATAGGACTATGTAAAAACAAAACTCTTAAACTAATGTACAAAAATGTAAATATTAATGTACAATGAGTGCAATTCCCTAACCTCTAGGCATAAGATAACCCCAGATGAGTTGGACATGCTGTTAAAAGCAATTAATCAATTTATATCTATTTTCAGAAATGAAAATCAGAAAGCATTGTTTTTTCCTTTAGTTCCTAAGAAAGTTAACATATCTGTCTTATTTTCTTGTATTCTATAATACATGGAGCAATTGTTTGCAAGCAAGCCTTAGATTATGTTTTGTATTGTAATTGAGTACCCTACACTTGTGCCTTCATACCAGACTAAATTAAGATTTGTTAATATTTTGGCTGGTTTGGTGAGTGAGATAGATTCATATCTCTAACTGATGCCAATGGTTAATGTTTGAACTTAGATAAATGCCAGAATTTTAATACTGACTTAAGAAATAGGCACTTTAAGATTAATACTATCTTCCTAATCTTTGTTGGGCTGTATTTATTCAAGCTTACAATATACACACACACACACACACACACACACACACACACACACACACACACACACACACACACATACATATATATATATATATACACACACACATATTTTTAAATAGAGGAATTATATATTATAAATTGGATTACCATGACCAGAAAATCTGGCAAGCACCCCTTGCAACATATGGAACACTGGACAGTTGTTTCAATCTTATTAGGTCTTATCAGCAGCATATACCATGATCTCCACCACTAGAGATCGAATCAGTGACCACAGAATATAGAGCTGAAACTCTACCACTGAGCCACTGGTCCACATCGCACATAAGCAATACCAAATTAACTAGTCATGGTAAATGTGCGATCACTTAACCAGATGTGTCTTATAGGTACATTTATCTCTAACTACTTTCCAATTTTATCTCAATCAGTTTGGCCTTAATATGCACTCATTTGCTCTTTATGGAGTTTAAGATCTGGCAAGTGACCAGGACAAAATATTGCAGCTATCCAATCTAAATCAGTTACACTGATAAGTTTTTATTCATTTCAAACACATTATGTTTCAAAGTTGAATAATTTTTAATTTTCATATCACTGGCACTATTCAAAAAAATAATTCTCATTTTATTTGGGGTACCAATTAAAATTAATACTTGTCACTTAAAGTATTTTATATTGTCTATTTGAGATGTAGTATATGGTTTTCCAATATGAGGAAGAATCAAATGCACACACCTAAATTCAAAATATTTGAGACAAACACAAGTGTTAGCTTAACTGAAGTATAATGGAAGGGTCTTTTATAGACTGTATCCTCTGTAGATTAGAGTTCTGGGGAGTTTTCCTATCATTGCCATTACTTCCAGGTTTACTCTCATCCAGAGTATTAGTACCTGTTAGGGTTCCATGTATAGGTCAAATAAAACTATTTGAGAATTATTAGTATTCGAGAGGAATATGTGAAATCATAACTATGAGTAAACATCATCATCATCATAATTACTACTACTACTACTGCATAAAATTATTTTTGTGCCCAATTGCTCACACAAAGAGAAAGTAGGAGATATGTAATAATAGCAAATAAGAGTTAAGTCAAATACTTGAGAATAGTATATTTATTCAATAAGGAATTTATATACATACTAATTCCTCCCACTCTGTCTGTCCACATACATTAATACATCATCACTAATAGAAAAAAAGTATTATTCTCTGTGGTACTTTTTTTTAATCTATTTCCTGCAGATTTTACCTGCTTTTTCATTTTTACAATAAAATTGTCTTTTTTAGCTTCAATCCTGATTTTTTCTAAAGTAACAGGTAGTTCACAGACTGTATTAAATAAGACATTTGTCGATCTCAATCTGAAGATATGCATCTGACAAATCTATTTTCAAAAAGAATTTTCTGCCATACAAATTCACGAATATATTTTCTGAGCACAGTAGAGGATAATTAAGAATTTTTAAACTATCATTTAACCCCATGGAGTAATCTGCACAAACTCTAATCTTACTATTTTTCTTTTTCACATCGACCATCAGTGCTCTCCAATCCCTGTAATCCACTGGTGAGATCACTCTTAAATTTTCAAGTCTGTCCAGTTCCTTGTTAATACTTTCCAGGGCAGCAAAAAGAACACTACATTTTGGTTTAAAGACAGGGATAGCATTATCTCTTTGAGTTCAAATGTATCTTTTATTTTTTATCATTTTCCCAAATCCTCTGAAAACATGCCAGGGAATTTCTTTTTTAGGCACATTTAAAATTTTTTGTCCACTATATTTGTACTGGAGAGGGGGGTAATTTTTTTATTATAACAAAATGAGCTTATCTGCAAGTCCCACAAATCGAACAATTCTATCAAGTCAGTTCCAAATAAATTGAGAGTATCATTTTTTAATACATATGTTTTCGCTTTAGCCAACTTGCCATTTACAGAGACATTTACTGTTATTTGTCTTCTAAAAATTAGTTTGCCACAAACACTCCATGCTACTTTCCTAGTTAAATTCAAATAAGGTTTCCCAATAGCTTTTCATGTTTTTTCATCAATTATGGAAATGTCGCTTCCTGTGTTTAAGTGTATCCTAATACTTTAGTTATTCAATTTAACATTAATAATTTTTCTGTTCAGTGTTTCATCTTTATCTTTTTTTTATCAGCATTATCTTTACTGGTTTCTGCAAATTTTCCTTTTTAGTTTTACAATGTGTCTGCCTATGGCCGACTTTTTAACACCTGAAACACTCTTTGTCCCTGAATGGACAACTGATCTTGAGATGTAGACCACCACAACCAAAGCATTGATATGACTTTTTTGTAGGTCCTCCTTTAATTTTTGATGAATACCCTGGACCTGAAAAACATCCCTCTCTTGAATTTTCACTGTATCATGTTATAAATTCATGATCCTTTCACATTCTTCAGCAACCACCTGTAATGTTAGTTTCAAATTCACTTCAAGCTTCAATAATATACAAGATTTAATTTCCAAGTAACTTTCAGCTGTTAACCCTTGGACAAATATTAGGCATTTAAAATTATCGGCTATTAAATCTTTTTTCATAAGGTTTAGACACTGGTATTGTGTATGGAATTAAGAGCTTTTTTCACTAAAAATTCTTGATAAAATCAAACTGTTTCATCAAAATTTATGTTCCCTGGTTTTTTAGGCAAAATATAGTTGCAAAGCTTTTCATGTTCTGCCAGTGATAATTTACGTAAAAGGAGACACCTTTTTTTTCTTGTCTGTTTTACATTTACTTCTGAAAATCTCTTTATATCTTCTTGAAATATGATGCAAAAGTTATACCTTCTTTGGGATAATAAGTAAACTCACCAATCGAATTAGTGACTTCATCTGTAATGAAAGAAACTGTCAAATTATTTAATTCTGCAGACTTTTGCATAACTGTTTCCAAAAGCTTGGACTGTTGCATCAAAATTTCATGTATCCATTGTAAATTCAAATTTCCATTGGCACTTTTGTGTCGTGGTAAAGGCAGCTAATTACCCACACAAAGGGAAAGTAGGAGATATGTAATCATAGTGAATAAGAGGAAAATCAAACTGGTAATAGTATATTTATTCGATAAGGAATTCATATACATACTAACTTGGTATTTGTCATACGTCCCACTGACTGGACAAGTGTGGTACAAAGTCTTTTTTAGGCGGGTTCGGACGCAGGGCCATAGCCCAGACATGCTCAGTATTTCTAAAAATGCATCAGACCCCATCGGCATTCCCCTAAAAGGGGCACCTCAAGTGCCAGGCTATAAAGTGGGCCTCCACTGAGCCAGTTTTGGTGCATATAACATGAATACCGGCTTCCCAGAACCCATGTCAGGTGGCTATATACATACTAACTCAGTATTTGTCAGTCATCCCACCGACCACATGAGTGTGGCACAAGATCTTTTTTTAGGTTGGTCAGGGCACAGGGCCATAGACCAGACACACTCAGCAGCTCCAAAAATGCCTCAGGCCCTGTCGGCATTCCCTATAAGGGGCACCTCAGGCACCAGGTGATTAACCTAGCCCCTCTAAGGAAGTTTAGAGTCTGCGGGGTAGCCTTCTGAGGCTCAGGGAGAGCCAGTCTTAGCATATGTGACATGAATACTGGCTTCCCAGAAGCCATGTCTGAATGCCACTGAAGTCAGGACACACCCAACCTGATCTGTGTACCAAGTCCCATGGCCAGCTGAAATATGTCCTGGTCCAGTGGCTAAGAGTATATATATTAACTCTTCCTTTTCCCAGCCGGCTGGAGCTGTAGAATACATTGACTGCTTCTCTGCAGAGGGGTAAAAACCCCTCTCCTCAACAAGTGTCCTGGATATAATACTAAATAATCTGATGGTGAGGTTCCAGTAATGCTGGAGCTTTGGGGAAATCAGATTACCCCTTTATTGTCATCGCTCCCAGGTCCACTCTGGCTCGGTGTGGTAGCACCTGATAGGGTCTTATCCATGGGTTAAATAGAACTGAATTGTGTACTTATGCTAAACTGAATTGTTTAAAATAGAACTGCTTTGACATTTAAACTGAGTACTTATGCTAAATTGAATCGCTTGAAATAGAACTGTTTTGACATTTAACTGCATACTTATGCTAAACTGAATTGTTTAAAATGGAACTGTTTTTGTATGCTAAACTGAATTGTTTGAAATTGAACTGATTTTGACGTTGAAACTGTACCTATGCTACACTGAATTGTTTAAATAGAACATTTTCAACAATTAACTGTGTGTAAACAAAAAAAAAACTTTACTTATACTAAAATGAATTTTTTAAAATAAAACTGTTTAACTAAACTGAATAGCTTAAAATAGAAATGTTTTTGACAATTAAACTGTACTTATGCTAAACTGAATTGCTTGAAATAGAATTGTTTATTTGTATAAATGTAATAAAATTGGGGTGGATGGTATGCCTAATCAGCAACAGAAAGAAAAGAGTCTCTCATAACTGAATATGTGGAATCAATTTCTCCTTAATAGAAGGTGAACAGCCGAATTTCTACGCTGAAAAATATCCCTTTTTCCGGCAACAGTCTTCTAGCAGTTGTTCGCCCCAGTTCATCTCCGGTCCTGCCCTTCTCTCAGGAGGTGATGCTGTCAGAATTTACCTCCAATGTGATGACACAGTGGCGTGGGCACAGATCCTTTACGTAGTGGGGTATCCCGTCCACCAAAATCGAACTGTGGGCTAATTATTTTGGTCACCTCACCTCTGCTGAACTTCATGGTACATCGATTCTGCGTTGATTTGACCCACACTGTCCCTGATCTCATTTTACATGCCAGACATATTCGAGCATGCTTTGAGCTGCTGCCACACTCCCCACTGATCTCAAGATCTTGGCTGAAGAGAACAATTTTTAAAGGAGTTCTGTTCTTTTAGGTTGATGGGTTTTCAACAACTACTTTTTTTAAGTTGATTAATGTTCCATCATTATGGCAATCCAGTTATTTTTAAAATAAACATAATGTAAATTCGACTTAATAGGAAGCAATATTGAACTTAGTAGCCACCAAAGACAGCCTTTAAATGAGATTAAAGCTTGTACCTGGACCAGAGATGGATAAAAAACATAATAACAAATGGGGATAAGGCTTTTGATCAAAGATCTAGTAAAAATGTAACATCAAACAAATATTTTCTTTATTAAGAAAAATTATGTTAGACATTAAAAAAATTTTGCTCAAGAAAACTATTTATTCTTGTTTCTTGTAAGAACATGATTTTATGATAAAACATGTAGCCTACTTTATATTTAATGCAAAATTTTTCTATTCTCTCTATTAGAGGTGCCACAATTGTTTAATGGAATTTTATAGTAAGCTTTTTATAAAAATTACTTTTCTTTATTTTACATTAGGCTCCAAACCTTAACATGAATGTTAAGATTGTCAAAAACTTAAATTAAGACAATGTTATATGATAAAAAAAAAATGACCAATTTACATCTCAGAATTTTCAGAGTTCTGATATTAGGTAATTTCTTTTTTACTTTGTTTTTTTAGCAAAATAATGGTGAAAAAAGAAAAACATTTTATATTTTAAGAAAAAGAGTCACAGCCAAAGTGACATTGTCAATGTAGATGAATAAATGATAAATCCTATTTTTAGCAAAAAGTGAAAGAATTTTATTTTGCCCAAGATGTTCACTGTAAAATTTTATGACAACAAAAATAGATCCTTATTATTGCTTGTTTATTCATTTTTGCATCTTTCATTTTTGATAAAGGTTTTTCTTTCTTACCTTCAGACTTTATGATATATTTTTTTAAAATTATTTCTACATAATATTCTTCATCTTTCTTTTCATTCTTTTTTCTTTTACTTTTTGTTTATTTGTATCAATAATTCTTATTCCTTTCTCACCTTTTTCTCATTATTAATTCATCTTATTTTTTTCCTTAAATTCTTTTTCTCTTTAAGTTTCCATTATTTTTTTCTTCTTTACCAACTCCTACTCAGCTTTTTTATCATTTTCAGTTTTACTAATTATTTCCTTGTTTCTTTGTTTTTTTGTACTTTGATTTTTCTCTCTCTCTTTTCCTAATTGTTCATCTCTTTATTTCCTTCATTCTGTTCTCTCTCTCTCTCTCTCTCTCTCTCTCTCTCTAACTTTTCCACTTCACTCTTTTCTCTCATTTTTCTTTTTCATCTAATGAAATGTTGAGGCTATTCAAACATGTTTGGAGGCAGAACAGCAATCTTATAAACATGACAACAATCGAGGGGAGGGAGGAAGAGAATATACAACTACCCCAGAAACCTTCAACATAGAAATTATTATTGACATGAACAAAAATGCATTTCTCTTTCCCCTCTTTTCTTTCTATTTTCAATCACAGCAAGTCCAATTTGAGATTCTACAGTTATTGACAGATGAAATAACCTTCAAAAAAGTCAACTTTTATGCCACACTTACTTGGCTGATTTGAATAAAGCAAAGAAAATATGAAAGGCTGCTTTCCCAAAATTGACAAAAACGAGATGCAACACAATAATGCAAGTCCACACTTTTGTCAGAAAATAAACCTTCAAGTTATTTCCCCCAGAAGGTTGGCTGCAAGGGAAAATAGTTTGACAGCTTATTTTTTCCTTCTCATTTCTAAGGAAAAGAAATAAATATATAAGTTATATTTTTCATTTTTTTTTTTTTATAAAGTCAATCAGAAGAAAAAAAAACTATTGCTCATAACTTGATATCAGCCTTAAGATAAAGTAGGATACAGGGAATTAGATTGTAGTGATTTATTTTTATGTAGAGAAAATGAGTTAATATTTTTTTAAAAGAAGTCCAAAGGATGAAGGTTGTCCAAAATTTTCACAGGCTCAAATGATAATAAGATAAACCTTAGATTTTTCTGTGTTAAGAAAAGTCAACATTTTGAATTAACATAGATTCTATTGTTAATAACTTGAACAAGACATTAGATTTGCTGAAAACCTAAATGGTTAAGTTCATTTTCTATTTTAAAAATTTTTATCTACTTCTTTCAAGATTAAGGTGAAAGTTTTTGATAATTTCATGGAAAGATGTTTTCAATTAATGATATGACACTAAAAAAGTGGCCATAATTCAATTAGTTAGAATTACATGAAACTAAAAAAAATTGATTATTATTCCACAAACATTAAAATATAAAGCAAATCTCACGAGATATGCTCTTTTATTTATAATTTTGAGTAAATCAAACTGAAACAATACTGAGTTTAAATTAAATCTTGAGCTTACAACAAATTTAAAGGTTAATGATAAATCTGAATCAAAATTCAAGTCATTTTGTGAATAGACAGCATTTAAATTGTGTTCCACTTTAATATAGATAATTTTTAATCAAATGGCAAACAAATTAAATTTGAAAAATCTAAGCCTGGCTCTAATTAGTGGGTGAGAATGTTGTATATTACTTATCAGCATTAGTGTTAATGTTCAGACCCAAGTAACAACTAAGATTTTGAATGTTAATTGGCACAATAGATACTAACTATTTTCATTTTCTTCTATTTAACTTGAACAGTATTAAATTGAATTTAGTAAATATCTTGAACAAATCAATTAGGTCAAAATTTCAATTGTACTGAAACTGAACTACATTATTGCTGCAGTGTGTCTAGTTGTAGTTAAAAATAGTCTATTTTGAATATTTTTCTCTGAATCTGTCTTCCTTTCATTCAACTAAAAAATCATGAATACAACAAGTCTATATGCTATTCCTGAATTTTGAGCCTTCTTCACAAGTCTCTGAATGTAAATTCTAATTTGTTCAAATATTATCTAAGATTTTTTTCTATTTCAGCAATCAATTATTTGTTGTTTTCTTAATCAGCAAGTATAGCACCAAACACATAATTTGAATGTGTAAATTTTGTTATAAAAAAAGCAAAGAAAATGTAGTCTCCACTGATAAATTTCACCTTATCATTAAATTGTGATCTAAGAAGCAAATTTTAAAATAATTTTGAACTTGATGCACCAATTCTATAGACTAAAATTCTTTCTGTGTATTTTGAATTGGGTGTTAACATTAGAAAGTTGAATAGATCATAGGAAATGATTCATTAGATCTCAGTTTAAGTTGAAGACAATGACTGTAATCTGCATAAAAGTTATTTCTGTAGTAATTGTATAGTAGAATTTGGTTGTAATTACAAGGGTTTATATAGACTTAATTTTAGTAGCCACTATTTATAGTACAAAATATTTTTGCCAAGCTATCTGATATTAACATTAAATTTACAAGACTCTTCTAGTTTTAATAATAATCCACTTTATAAAAGGAAATGTATCTATTTTTTGTAGATTTTCTCATCAGTTCAAAGTTTTTTCTTATGAAGGACCATTTTTGTTGATAGTTGACCTATTTTCTGGCTAATATCTACTTTACTATATAATCACACAAATATAAATTGCTATGTGTATCTATTAAATATATACATGCAATTCTTTAAAGAGAGCACATAGATATTACACTGATCATTGACAAAAGTGTCTATCCATATGTAATTAATCACATCACATAAATATACAAATGCATCAACATAGTAATGTATTATCTATATCAATGGCATACAATGAATTATGTTAGTCATACAGCACTCTAACAGTTTAAAATTATTTTTGTTTCTATCCAGACAAATGATTTTCTTAATTAAATGTATCTATCATAGTTTATAAAAAAAAAGAAGATGTATGCATATAATTTTTTATTAAAAAAATGAATAACTAGACTAAATTGCTCAGGCAGAATATAACTTGCATGCCCAAATGAATTTCTCTCACAATATATACCTATATATATATATATATATATATATATATATATATATATATATATATATATATATATATATATAATGATTCATTTTCATATTGGTCATGCTGCACCATAATTAAGTTTAAAGATAATTTTCTTTTCATTCATACCAGTAATTTTTGTAACTGTAACTGGCATTAATTAAGCAGGAGAACTGCCTTATATTTCTTTTTATTACAAATTAAGTAAATAGATGGCCTTAAGTAATTAAGCAGAGTATGACTTGAACACATATCTTTAATGAATATTAAGTTAGAAAAAACATTATCACAATAGAAAATAGTTTTCTTTAATTTTTTTGTTCTAATCATTTTAGAAAAGAAGGTACAATTAGAATTATTGACTAAGGTAGTTTCCATTGGATATTCAGCTCAATTCATAAAAACAACCCTAATATGAATAAAAAGGTAAAATCACTGTTAATATGTAAGCCATCACTGATGATATGGATTATTATTGGAATAATGCAAAATAGTAATTGAATTAGCAGGAAATATTAATTATAATGATACAAGAGAAGGATGCAGTGGTGAGCGAGTTTATCATATGGACCAGTTTTTTACTGTAAAAAGTTTAATCATCACAGGATGATGGGGTTGTTCTAGAAAAAAAACAAAAAAACTTATGCATTGTAAATAATTTGGAACATTTCAATGTAGCAACCAAGTTTTCCAGATCATTGTTATTATGATGAGTTCAGTCCTTACTGAGTGCCATATACTTGTGGTTTTGTGCTGGTCTAAACTAACCTTAGTAAATATCTATCAAAGCCCAAGGGTAAGCAAACTCAAATAAATTTGTTAATGTTAGGAATTTGATTCTCACAAGATGCCTGACAGGGGCCTTGTGCCAAGCTAAGTAAAAACCAATTCTAGTGAAATGGTTAGCAGTTTCTTCCTACAGATGACGTTGATGAATTCAGTTCTCACTAAGTGCTCAGATTCAGACTGAGTTAAACTCAAGAAAATAACTATAATAAAAAAATAGAAAGATGTGTTTTTAAAATTTGCAATCCCAAAGCAAAAATATTATTCATCAACTTGCTAAGGAGACAGGCAAGATAAATGAGATAACTCAAAAGAAAGTCAGTTATTATTAGAAAAAGATGATTCTTCTATTCTAAATACAATGTGATTTTGTAAAAAATTAATATGTAAAATTCCAAACCTTTAAAAATATGACAATTTGTCACTTTTTGAGAAAATTACTCTACTAGAACAAATAAAAAGGCAACAACATATTTAACACAAATGCCATTAGGGGGAAATAACTGGAATATCAAAATCTACAATTCTTCAAAGATTACAATAAATAATTCAGTTATCAGACTATAATATGAAAAAGAAAAACACTTTTAAAGATTTTTGTCTAAATATTTTAAGTTGTACATTTTTAATGGAAAAATTAGCTATTTTATATTTACTCTATAGTAAAATTGAAAATGTATTTATATAAATAGTTCCTATGTTCTTATAACTGGAGCAGTCACCTAATTGAACTAAATTGTTCTGTTCATGTTGTGTGACAATCAACCAAAATCTAATGTAGATGTTTATCCATTCATAAATATATCAGGAACAAATACTAAAAGTAAATATAGCTCAACTTCCTTGAGCAACTAATACTAAATGATATAGACCACCACTTTTTTTCTTTGCTCATTTATTCATTTGAGCCAACTTTTAAGTAATAGTCCTCCAAGTTGATTTAAAAATCCCAATGCTTGCTTCTAGTGGCATGTTTATTACTTATATAAACTAAAGAAAATGTGTTGATACAAACAACAGCTGCATCCCAAGGACAAGGAATATAAGTTCAAATTTCATTGGAAGGCTGTTCTTTATTTCTCATATAAACTACTTATTTAGTTTTGCTGTTATTCTACAATTACTAAGATGAATAAAAGATTAGTCAAAAGTGAATGATAATAGTGCCTCATCTAAAAAATCTAACATCACTAGTGTAAATAAGCATAGCGTTGTAGATATATATTTTAAAAAAAGAGAATAGAGCAATATGGCTAGAAATAAATGTCTCCTGTTGCTTAGTTTTATGGTGAAATCAGTAAGGTATTGTCATGGCATGCCCCCAGGTATAAGGGATGCAAGTTCAAATCTTACCAGAAACTTATTCTTTGTCTTTAATCTGGAAGCTGTGATCAAAAGTAGCAGAAGTAAGATAAAAGAAGGATTCCTCAAAAATTAATAACAATATTTATATAATCTTCTCTAGAAAGTTTCTTAAGTAAATTTCTAATATAACAGTTTTTTCTTCATCTTTATGTACTTTGTTATGAAAGAGGTTCATAGGTGCTTGTAGTATTTGTGTGACTGAGGTAAAATTGGAAAGTTACCAGGTATGTTAATAAAATAAATAATTAAGCTAAATTACTCTGTTCACATAGTGTCTCAGTTAACAAGAATCTACAGCATTGTTTTGTTTTTTTTTAACTTAATTTTATTAGGAATATGTCTACTTAGATTGTTCAGTATTATTATCTCAGTGCAAAACAGACTTATTTTTTTATGTCTGTCACAAGATTTTTTTTACAACATGGTCCTGTTTAAACATTAACCATTCCTTAAATAATCTAATAACCCAGTGGATAATTACAGTAGTTTTTCACCTTTCTGTTCATGTTTATTTCAATGATAAAATTAGTTCCTCAGTTGACAAGAACTAAATCATGGTTATCTCTTCTGCAGATTTTTTAAATACTTTAAGAAACTCTCTTATTAGTGGATTTTCATTGTCTGTTGTGTACTAAATGAAAGGTTAGGTAAGGTTAGGTTAGGTTATTTGACTTAATGGCATATCAACCCTTCATGGTTATTCAATGCTAAATCCTATGATATATAATTATATATAAATGATTTGTAAGTGAATAGTTTGTTGGACTAAATTAAAAAATGGTCAATACTCAAAGATGATGGCACTAATGCAGCAGAATTGATCAAGTTATTTCCTTATAAAGAATAACTGTTAGCTTCTCTATTATGTGTCTTAACTATACTAGTAAAAATAAGAACCTTCAGGGCACAAGTATTTAATGTAATAAAATATCATATTAAATTAGAAAGACTAACAAAACTAAATAAAAACACATAAAAAAAGATTACACATATTTTTATTTTATTTTAAGTGATTTCTATATAAACTTATATATAAGACTGTATTTAATATGTTTGAGAATAAAATGATAATATTAGAAATTAATAACACCAAGTAAATATTTATTAAAACCAGTATGCAAATTATTCACACCGTATACCATTTAAACTTTAATTTCTTAGAGATATATAACACACAATGCAAGATTTTAAACAAATTAAAAACATAAGCTATTTGGGCACCTTGGGTAGTATAATAGCAAGCTAGACTAGCAAACCTTCACAAGTGAGTTTGAGTTTCACTAGGTACCCCATTCATATGGCTTTGTGCCAAATCTTAGCAAAAAGCATAGTAAATTACAATAACATAGGTTGTTTTGAGGTAAATCTAACTTAAACTTTAAGAGAGATATGGTTAATAAATAAAATCCTAATTAAGGTTAAATAATGGTTATTTGATAATCATTGAGATTATAAGAGAGTTGTAACATTGATGGTGATGTAGTTTTGGGACAGACTGACACATAATCTGTAAAATAACAACAATATTAATAATAATAATAACACTTAATAGTGTCCAGTTGGCAGACAAAAATAAAAAAGGGTGTAACTCAATACAGACCATGATATTTGTCAAGTGCCCCATGTATGTGCAAATATGGCACAAGCCCTTTTTTATTGTGGGTACCAGGTGCAGGGCTATAGACCACACATGCCTGGCAGTCCCAAAAATATCTTAAGCTCCGTTGGCATTCTCCTAAAATGGGGCACCCCAAGCACCAAGCAATAAAACTAGCCCCTCCAGAGAGAGTAAGAACTTGGAGGACAGTCCCTTTTGGTTCAAGAAATGCAAGTCAAAGCCATGAGACTTGAATGCTGGACCTCCCCAGCACTTGTATCAGGCAGTTTTGACCAACTTATACCAGAGACAAGACACACCTGACCTAATCCATGTATCAGGGAACACAACCAGCACAGTGGATCAAAAAGTGCCAGTCTTAGCATGCGTGATGTGAATGCCGGCCTTCCAGAATCAGACAGCTTTGACCAACTGCCACTAGAACCAAGACACACCCGACCTAATCCGTGTACTGGGGAACATTGTCAAATTTAGATACACACCAATCAAAGGTGAGGCAGCAGTGATTGTATGGGTATTGGAAAAATACCACATGTTTGTCATGGGTTGCAAAACCTCATAGTGGTCATCGATCACAAACCACTAAAAGGATTATTCAGCAATAGAGACCTTTATGAACCCATGACTATCCAGACTAAAAGATAAACCCTAAAATACAGATTTACCATCCAGCACTACCCTGGGAAGTGGCACAAAGCAGTCTCCTGCAACCAAGTAGCCATCTTGCAAACACTACTAAATGTATTTCCTGCTAAACCCTCTCAGTCAGACATCATAGAGTCTGATGACATGAATAACTAGGTTGAATTAACAACCCTATCAGCAACATTCAGGGTGGGTGACAACATAGCAATCACCTCACCAGACCTCATTTGTGTGGCTGGATGCAATGACCCACAATTCATCAAGCTAATAGAGACGATACAAAAAGGATTCCCAAAGACATGCAGCCTCACTGCACCCGAGATCCACAAATATTGGGAAATGAGGCATCACCTCAGCACTGACAACAGCTTAGAACTCTGAGACCAAGACAAAGTCAGCATGAAGGCCTATGCCAACGAATCTGTGTATTGACCCAGAATGAATGCTTCAATTCATACTGTTAAAGCTAATTGCATGGCGTGCTCAAAAATCACCCCAAGTCAACCAAGAGAGCCAATCACCTTGACACATTCCCTAATTGGCCATTCCAGCAGATCGTCATGGACCTCTTCCATGTGGGAAACCATGGATACCTGGCATGTGTTGATAGATCAACTGACTGACTAATTCTATACCACTTGAGCCACAAGCAGGCTAATGCCTCAAAGCTTTGCCAAGACATATTCCAAACCTATGGTGCCCCTGAGGAACTAAGCAGTGATGGTGGATTACCTTTCACATCCATTCAAACAGTTTCTGGAGGAATGGGCAGTAAAGCACAGACCATCATCTGTCACTTATGCTCAATCCAACAGTTGGTCAAAGCTTGCCATCAAGGCAGCTAAAAGAATAGTAAATGGCAACATAAGACTCCAAGGGTCTTTGGACAATGGCTATACAGTAAGAGCTATCCTCCAATATAGGAGCATGTCCATCTATAACATCGGGCTATCTCCTACTCAACTACTACTCCACTGCCAGCTGCGTGATTTCATACCATCCCAACCTGCACTATACACACTGCAGCTCAAAACCCTGAGAAAAGCCTGAAATGGATAGATGCAACATCCACCTGATAGAATGATACAACTGCACTGCGCACAGTCTATGCCTACTTCAAAAAGGACAAATAGTCTCAATACAACACCAGAGTACTTGCTGATGGGCCACAACAGGCTGAGTCATTGAAACTCTACCAAACTGACAATACCAGATCAGGATTGATGGGTTAAGTAGGATCACCTTGCAGAATCGCAGATTCCTCAGAAAGCTTGAAACCCTCGTAATTCCAATTCTCATTCCTAGTACTTTGCCCCAAACCCCCACACCAACACCAGAGGGATACCATGAACCCAATACACTGGTGCCACAAACCATGGACAGTGGAACAATATTGTCAATGCGCCTTCCATTAAACAACATTGCTTAGCTACCTATACTGATGCAGGTAAAAAACCGCCTGGGCATTGTCCAGATTACTCCCACACAACCAGGTAGGTTTGAAGGAATTCATCTCTCCACAGAGGCCACTACTCTCACACATTGGGGGAGGAGAAGATATAGGATAACAATAATAATAATAATAACAATAACACTTACTGACCCAGCGGTTCCAACTAGTGTCCAGTTGGCTGACAAAAATAAAATAGGCTGTAACTCAATACAGATGGCAATATTTGTTAAGCGCCCCATGTACATGCAAGTAAAGCCTTTTTTTATTGTAGGAACAAGGTGCAAGACCATGGCCTACACATACCCAGTGCTTCCAAAAATGGCTTGAGGGGTGCCTCAAGTACCAGGCAATAAGCCTAGCCCCTACAGAGAGGGTTAGAGCCCGGGGGACAGCCCCCTGAGGTTCAAGGAATGCCTGCTTCCCGGAATCCATGTCAGACGGTCTCAACCGACTGCTAACAAAGCCAAGACATATCCAACCTGATCTGTGTGCTGAGGAACACATCTAAAGTGTGTCTCAGCCCAATGGCCAGAATATAACTTAATACAGATCCCATGCTACTACTAAATTGAAGCTGGTATTTATCCATTAATATGTCCACTCTTAGGCCAGCAACCTATCACAATCCAGGGAATGGACTTGCCCATGTACACACAATAGAACATTTTTAAGTGCCATAAATAACTCTCCTTCTTCAGGGTTTATTCAGATCTGACTTAGTTTGTTATACAACTGAGTGCTGATTTTGATAAGCTACCAAACTCAATATAATCTTCCTTATAATAAGATTTATAAGATTTGTCTTTTTTGAATTGTGAATTGAAAGAAAAAGTAGAATGAGGATAGCAGCACATCAATGGCAGTTGAATGAAATAACTGAATAACCAAAATTTACAATTCTTCAAACAATAGTTCAGTTTATTATTAAATCTATAATGTGAAAAAGAAAATTATATGTTTGGAAGAATTTTTGTCTCAAAATTTTGGGTTGAATTGATTTTTTGATAGGTAAATCATTTATTTTATATCTCCTACTATACATATTTTATCATAAAACTGAAAATGCACATATCATCAATGTTTCTACTTATAATGAGAACAGTCATCTAATAAAACAAAATTGTTTCCTTCCTGTTTTATGACAATTAACAAAATCTAATGTAGATATTTATCCTTTGAGAAATATATCAAGAACAAACACTAATGGTGAATGTAGCTTAACTTCCTAAATCAACTAATATTAAATGATATGGGCCACCATCTATTTTTTCATTCATTCATTTGAACCACTGTTTAGGTAACAGTTCTTCATGTTAATTTAAAATCACCATGATTGTTTTTGGTGGTTTAAGTGCATGTGCACTGTTTATATAAGTTAAGATTGTTACAAATAATATTTATTTAATCTTAAATTTCCTAAATACTATTATATTTTATAATATTTTTTCTGATCTTTACATACTTTGCAATGACAGGGGTTCTGGAATAGTGTAGTATTTGGGTGAAAGATAATTTTTGGCAATAAAAGATTTAGTAGATATATAAAAAAAACTAGAGCAATAAAGAATTTAAGTTGATTTAAATTTACAAATGGATCAGTCATGTTACAGAAATTCTCCATTTGCTCTTCAACTATTGTAACTTTTGTAGATAAACTTTCCCTACTTGTTTTTGTTTCAACTCTTACAATAATTACTTTTCATCATATGCACCAATTTAAAGGAAGAAAATGCTTCATAATCATCCCTCAAATCACACGCCTTAAAACTGATTTAGTGTAAAAAGAACTGAACCAAAAGAAGTCAGTCAAACCCAAACAGAAAAAGAAAAATAGATAAGTTTCATTCATTTTTTTTTTGCTTATGATTTTGAAATTAATACAAGGGTTGGTTGAAAAAGTTTATGGGCTGACCAAGATACTCTCATGGAATGTAACCAAATGAGCTTTATTTTTCAACATAATCCTCCTTGAGGTACACACACATCTTCCATTAGTATTGCAGTGCTTGGATTTCATTGGTTAAAAAGTCATCAATAGCAGATATAATGTCAGCTTATGAACTTTTCAGCCCACCCTCATCCATCAAACAACATTCAATTTTATAGAAGAGTCATAAACTTACTTGTAATTGTATAACATTACCTCATATCTATGTAGTGAATTGTTCCTTAAGACAATATTCTGATGGTAATATTGTCTTTTAACTTTGCTAAATCCTTGAGACAGTATCCAGTGTCCAGACAGAGATGATGAATGTAAATTTTTACTACTTAGCCAACACTGGTGTGTCTATAAGAGAACATCACTGATAAATTCATCTTTACTTCTTTGGCAGCACACAGCATGTCTTGCTTGTCTGACTTGAATAGTGTGTGAGATGAGAGATAAGTGGCCATACAGCTGCTGTTTTGTAGAATGCTGATTCCAGGATTTGTTGAAAACAGCATGTAGCATTCTTGTATAGTTCTAATCTAGCTTTTTGTCAAGGCTTTCTTTCAAGTCCAAGTACTGCAACTATACAGTCATACTGACACAGCTATAACTTGGAAGAAATCCTGTTTTATTTTAGCAGAGAGACCAGATTCCCATCTGGTCTTTAACCTATTAATAACAGTCCATGCCTTACCTATACATACATTGATATTGCTTTCAATAGATGAGATATTGCTGCTGAGGTATGTGAACTAGTCCACTAATTTCATTAATAATTCCTTGGGGGTATTTTTCAATATTACACATGGCAATAACATAATATCTGGTTATTATAGATTATGTGAATTTTGAAAATACAAGGTTATTTAGCTGATATTCTTAGAAAGGTCTCTTGACCTTGATCTGAAATAAACATCATTAATCCAGCATTTCGGATAGAGTAGCAGACTGGTGGCTGAGAGTCTAAGCACAAAACTCCACCCAGGGAAATTATTCCTTATCAAACAAAATAAATAGGGAGCTTAATATCCTTTCCAGGGCTTGATAACTTAAACAGCTGGGAAGGTTAGAGAAAAGATTAAAAAGCAATCACTGATTGATGGAGGTATTCAAATCAAATGACCTTGGCTACTTGCAAAAAATCTAGAAGTAGAAATTTGGTTATTTTCATCAACATCAACAAACCAAAAGGTTTCAGAAATAAGAAGTTTTTTTTTTTTTTTTTATTGTGAAAGAGGCAGTTAAAAATGATATGCTTATTTCTTGCTTTAAATAATTATCATAGATTTTACAAGTACAACATTAAGCACTTAGGAAAATAACTGTTCAAAATTTAGTTAGCAGTTTATTTTTTTTATTATTTTGATTTAAGAGACACTTTTGTTATAACTATAGCTCACATTTTCTCTTGATAGTATGAATTGGTTACCAATACATTGATCTTCATTCTTATAAAATCCATCAATTAACATATTTAAACAAAATTTAAAGTGACTTTTTAACCTTTAATTTATAAAATAGTTAAGTTACGTTTCAAAAATAAAATTCAAATACTAAAGATCTTTTCAAGATATGTTCAGACAACTGCTCTTTTTTAAAATTCTTTTGTTACAGTATTAGTAGACACTACACACAATAAAAAGAGAAACCTATTATTTTCTTTTAGGATTCTACACCTGTATAAGCCATAGAATAGATCAGCTGTGAAAAAGAAGGTTTTTTTTTTGTCAGAAATAATCATATAATGATAATGACTCATCTGAAAATTAGAGAATGTCAAAAAAATTGAATAGAAAACTTGAACAACGATTTAATTTTTTTGAAAACAAACACAAAACCATAACCAGAATTTTTCTTTCCAAACTGAGTTTGATTTTAGAAATCAATTGAAAAGAAAGTAAAGGCTTTTTATTGACCAAAATAGATCTATTCTCCTCCCAAAATATATAAATGAATTATGGCAAATATTGATCAAATATGCAAAGTAATATTCTTCTTTATCATTCAACAATTCCAGTCATTCATGCCTTTCAGTAAATTGCTTTTCAAAATGCTTATAAATGATTGGAAGTTGCAAATGCAAAAAAATGAGACAAAATGTAATAATCAGATAAGATAGATTTGGGATTATTTATAATAAATATGAAAAAGGCAGCTCATTTGGATGAGAATTGTTTTGAAGAAGCAAACTTTTCCAATTTTTTCTGGGATATTATTTTTAATGAAATAATTTAATCTCTTAGAATATATGCTAAACCCTTTGGAAATAAAAGTTTTTCAAATAAAGAAATCAACAAAAATAATGTAATAATAATTTAACCAAACCTTTCAGATTCTAATATTGAGAAGAGTTATCTTAGAGATATTTTAATTTTCTTTTTATAAAACATCATGGTAAAGAAACAAATAGAAATTAAGAAAATACATTATTCTTTCATAGTATTTCATAGTTGCTAATTAAATCTAATAAAGGCAATAAAATTTTTTAGATACTTTTAATCAGCACAGTATAAAAAAAAAGTTTCTAATTTTAATTCATTCTTCCAAAAAATGAATAGTTTTCAATATATTTGTCTGAGACAGATGGCTTTAAAATTTTCCATTATGTAGAGTTCATAACAAGATGAGTCAGCCTCAGTACATTATTTGGTTGAAACAATTATTTTGCAATAAGGGATTAAATTTTTTTTAAAAAAGCAAAACATTTTGACTGATATGAAATCAAATGAATTAAAACCAACATTCTCCCTCTTCAACCAGGAAAAAATAGTTCTTATAGCATTAAATAAATGTAAAGAAACCTTTTTCACAACCATCAGATTCATTCATGAACTCAATTTGTTAAAAGGAAAGTCTTAATTAACCTGATTATTATTATTCTATAATCACTAATTAACCATCAACATTTTTCTTCAAATCTTTTAAATGATCTAAATCAACCACTATTCTAAATAGACAATAATTATTCATGGATGATATGCAAAAGATGCAGTAAAAATACCTAACTTTTAAAAAATTCCTCAACACAACAAAGGAAGATTAGAACATTCCTATACATTTTTGCCCTCTTCCATCATTCTTCGACTTAAGCTAATCAGGGTCACAGTTATTTTTTTATGTATAAAGTGAATCCATATTCTGATAATGGCCAAATCAAATGAATATTTTGCAGGAATAAGTCGGAAAAGGCTTCTGCACAGTTGTTTTTCATCTTTAAAATGAAAGGAAAAAAAAAGGAAATACTTTTATGTTCTTCTGAAGAAAGATATAAAAGCAGATAGCTGGCCTCTTCCCAGGCACATGGGCAATGTAGACAGTAGGTCTGTGAATCACAGTCATTAGCATATGGAGATTGATTTGAGCACAAAGAACTGATCCAGCAGATAACAGTCAGTGAAGCAACATTGGTACACAGACATTGCTTAAATGCATCTTGTATTTGATAGCTTGTTAAAAGCATACATTAACCAAGAGTCTGCTATATCAAATAGGCTTTAAGATATTCTGTTTAAATGCTTTACTCTTATAATATTGAAATGAATAGTAATTTTTACTGCTTGGCTCATTAACAGGCTCTATTTGATCCAAATATTGACTGTATTAAAACTTCATTTAAACACAATTTGATATTCAGTTAAACTGTTTTATAAACTGTACAATTATACAATAAAAAGTTATAGACATTTTAATTTTCTGAACAATTGCTTCGGTTGTTTGATACTCTGTTATGATTCCTGGGTAATTTCATACTCCCTTAAAATGAACAGGCTAATATATTTGTTTTTGAGCTTTTATAACTATTTAATGATTGAACTCTTATCAAAGTTGACTTTCATAGCAGCTCCAACCAGGAGGTAAGGTATCAAGTATTTTGCTCAAGTACTTACTCACCTACATCCTTCTGTTAAATAATGTAGAATGCCAATGATGAGACATTGTATCATTACCAGATATTTTGATAGATCCTTGGGAAAAATAGATTCACACTCTTTTCTAAGGATGATAGTGTGAATGAAGGTCATTAAATATCAATACCTAGTATAGAACCTAACAAAAATGATGAGATTATTTATGTACTAGAAGCATTCAATATGTGTACTCTGATTGAATGGACAGAATGTACTGAATTGCAAGACCTGATATGTTTGTAATTTGGATTATTTACCAAATTGCAAAGATATGCTGGTAGTTCTCTTCAGTTAGGTAGTAGTATCTTACCTTTGTATCAATAATTACTGAATTAATAAGCTAATGGATGCTCAGATGACAAATAACTCACATTGCTAAACTGGCAAACAATATTCATAGGCTCACATGAGTGAGACAAGAAATTTTCTTCAGAAAAGATGTTGTTAACAATCGTTTTAATTTATTGCATTTCTTTGTATTTTTTTTAATATGATTTTACTCACTTTCCATACCAATGAGGCCCCTCGTTCCTGACACTTTTGTTTCTTCAGCATTTTTTGAGATGATTGTTTTCTTTTTACCTGGAGCTTGACTTCAGTTTCTTCTTGTGATTCATTCAGTAACATTTGAGTAATTATTAATCTTATTTCTTGTAGCAGTTGTATCTAAATCACATTTGGTACTGACTTGTTTTTATATTATCTTGTCATCTTTCTGCATCATCTTCTTTTTATTATCTATTCAAAAGCTTTGAATTATATCTAGCTGTTTGTTGTTTTGTAGTGGGCTCTTTGCTTGTCCTTTCATTCTATGCTTAGTAATTTGGAAGACTAACACATCAGAATTGTCTAATACAATTAATTGGTATTCCTACTAAATTTTAAAAATAGAAAAATCATGCTGACTTCTCTTACAAAAAAACAAACCCTAAAACTTTGAACCACCAACAAATGAAAATGAAAATCAAGCCAAAATTAATAAGAATTTTTTTTTATTACAAAAACGGTATTTTTTAATAAATAACATAAGAATAAGTAACTAATACAATGAATTGATGTTTCTACATATAAATTTAAACTAAAATTTAAAAGATGACCTGCTTTAGTTGCCAAAAAATGAAGCAAATCCTAAAATTTTCAGCCAATAGTAGTAGCAGTAGTACTTGAGAATGTTACCAGCAAACACACACACACACACACACACACACACACACACACACACACACACACACACACAGAATTTTGCTTTACACTCAGCTGCAAATTTTGTATCTGTGTGTCTGAGAATTTCTGCTTCTCAGTTTGCATCAGCATAATACTTATGGATAAACAGACAAACAAATTTAGTGGCAACTTTTATATAGATGTATAAATAATTTATAGTTGTCACAGTTAAATTCTTAGTGAACTTTTGATTTCTTAAAATCTTTATTCTAACCATGCAGTAAATCAATAAAGAAAGAAATCTGTACAATAAGAGATAGATAAATTTGAATATTTTCATTTTTAAAAATTTTATTTTATTCATTTATTGATAGTGACCAACAAAATTTTTTCTTGGTTCAAGAACTGTAATATTTTTTGTCATTGGTCTTTATAGCTAATAGCTACTTATCCAAAAATTGGTAAAAAATACAATTGTAACTGGTTTCAGGAAAAAAATTTAAAATTTGGTAACATCTTTTTAAATGAAATTGACAGTTTCATTTATATTATTTAATTATATCAATGCAAAATACCTAAACAGCTTGAGGCTCAGTAGATTTATTAGTAATGTATATTGAGACATGAATATGTTTTAGAAAAGTGTAGCAAATATAAATATAGGTACAAAGAAGTCTAGTTGTATTGATATATTCACAATTTTGTATGACAGAGATGAATTTGTTAAGAAAAATCATTTGTTGTCAAAAGAATTTTAACTATGAATTCATTTTCTGTAGTTGTATTTAATTGAACTTAATTAAATTCATTAAAAATGAATTTTACGTCAACTTGAAATTCTGATGATAATACTGTGATTAGAAAAAGGATAATTTGATAAAAATTTCTCTTCCCACATAAAAACAAGAAGATACATAAATACAAGATCATAAAAATATAAACCTTAAAAGAATATAGTCTTAAAAGTTAAATGTAGGCTCAAACAGAAAAAAAAGTCTTCCAAGGTAGGTCCAAATTCTTAAATTTCAGATTACACAGATGATCTAGCACTTCTTGCAAATACACCTACCCAAGCTAAATCCATACTGCATAAGTCTTAAGCAAGTAGCAGGAGGCATTGGTTTCTAAATGAACACAAATAAAAAAGATATCATGTGTTTTAAACAAGGAGCTCTCTCCACTTTAAGTGACAATCCTATGAAATTAGTTGACCTGTTCACATACCTTAGCAGCAATATCTCATCTACTGAAATTGATGTTAATATATGCATAAGTAAGGCATGAACTGCTATTCCATCATTAATGACCAGATGAAAACCTGATCTCTCTGCTAAAATAAAATAAGATTTCTTTCAAGTTGTAGCTGTGTCAGTACTACTGTATGGTTGAATACATGGACTTGAAAGAAAGCCTTGACAAAAAACTAGATTGGAACTCCACAAGAATGCTACATGCTGTTTTAAACAAATCCTGGAAGCAATACAACATAAAACAACAACTGTACAGCCACTTACCTCTCATCTCACAAATCATCCAAGTAGGAAGAGCAAGACATGTGGTGCACTGCAGGTAAAGTTAGGATGAACTCATAAATGACATCCTCTAGTGGACTCCTAAACATGGACATGGCAGCATTAGCCAAGTGGTAAAAACTTACATACATCAGCTCTGTGCAGATACTGGATGCAATCTAGAAGACCTACCAGGAGTGATAAATGATAAAGACAGATGATGAGAGAAAGTCAGTGCTCTCAGTGTGACTTAATGATGATGATTTCTGTTTAGTAAAATTCTAGTCATTTACTCAGTTTAGCTTAGCCTGCCACAAACATTCAGTGAGAATCAAACTCACTGCATTACAAACTGGTATAAGCAGATCATAACAGAAAACAAAAATATTAGGAGTGGACTAGACCACCAAAAAGCCAGACACATACCTTAAGACTTGTACTGAGCAGAAAAATACTATATATCAAACTTGGAATATGAGCATTAAATCAATACAGCCCTAAAAAGACCACTCCTCTTTTTCTTTTGTATAAAATGTCTGTTTTATTTTAATATGCCTTAACTATTTTTTTCCAATATAATAGTTATGGAAGGCACTTGTGACATAAGGATTATTGTACTAGGAAATGGACTCTGTGTTTGCATTCCACATAGCATTAATACCATTGAGAAAGGTATGAATCCAATTAGCTATGGGTATAATCTTGGTAGGGCAACCAGTCTAGAAGGAAAACTCTGAATTCAAATCAACTGTACTCTGCTTAAAAATTATCCTTATACTGCATCCTGCTTGTGGCAGATGGGTTGGGTAAATACACACAATAGTTATGTTAATGTAGTCATAATGTTACCATTTTTATCTATATTTTCCATTCTTTATTAAACATATGGTCTAATATGTGTTTTATATAACTTTCATAGAGAACAAATGATGTAAAAACTTTGAAGAATGTATATTTATAATGAGACACATTAAAAATATTCATATGATAAGCAAATTATGTTTTTGGCAGTCTCAGCTGCTGTTTCAAATAAAAAAATATTTGGTTGTTTATGGGGGTTAGTTTTTTTCTAACTTTGAAATTACTTATACATCAAAATGTTGAAATTTGAACAAAGCGTTTGATAATGTGTGACCTTGTTTTTTTCATTTAGAGTTTTACAGTCATATAATAATAAAAATAAAGTGTGTCTATGAATGTTATTTCTGTCTGATTTTTAGTGAAAATCTAACATTTGGTAGAATATGTAGATAATAAACTTATAAAGATTTATGGAAAAGTAAATTGTCAATGCTTCTTTTTACACAAAAGCATATGTGGCTTATTTAGATTGAAATATATACAAATATTTTCTTTGATGATATTTCATGATATATAATAATCAAAGTTATTTTATTGTACTTAAAAGAATTGGATAAGTTGAGAAAACATTTACTAGGCTAGTTATTTGAAGTCTATTTATTCATCCTTTTAAATAAAAGTGTATACAAAATTGATTTCTCACAATAAAGATCACTGGATATATATTCACTAAGTTTAACCTCATACAACACACATAAATGTGGGATATATTTATTCAAAATTGAAATTTACTACAATAGTAATGGGCTGTGAAATTAACTTGTGAACTATTGCTCCGTGGCAAGGAACCATTTAGATTTCACCATTAGGCAAAATAAGAAAAATGTTAGATTGGAAGATTATATAATACCAAGTTTCAATAGCATTCCTAACATGAAAATCAAAACTGCTACAAAAGATACAACTATCTCAATCCTAAAGTGGACCTAAGAGTTATTTACTAACACTTGTTTCGTATGACATATGGTAGCAGTAGTTGTGTCCTCAGTAGGATTTGTATACATTACATTAGTGAGTTGGTTTCCAAGATTACTTGATTGAATATGTGAAATTGGACATGTATTTTAAGTCATAACAATCAAAACAGACCCAAAGATAAAACGGGGAAAATGAAGAGCTTAAAACTACTATACTTAGATAACTTTTGCCAAATTGCTATAAATTTTCTCACACAGGTTATTATAGTTATAAACAGATCCCTTGTAAATGCAAGTGCATCTTGGCATTAATGTATTTTAATACTATAGAAAAAAATTGTTTACACTAAAAGGTGCTCTAACAATCATCTGGATTTGGATGTATTAAGAATTTTAATATATCCATTTACATAGCTGAAACTTTTTGTCTGTTAAACACAGAGTATGTGTTCTGTAGAAAAGTATCAAATTCCCTCTTGCAATGTATATTTTAATTGGATGCCATCAAGTTTTAAATTCTTTCATGGAAGCTATACTCTAGCAACTGACACCATTCTTGGAATGCATAGCTCAGAAAAAATCTTTTTCTTTATGACTTGTTAAAGAAGACATGAAATTACATTTAAATACTTGAATTTACAATCAAAACTCATTGATTTTATTGTTAATGTGTTTTATCTAAAAAAAATATTTATGAATTTTTTCTTCATTTTTATAAGAAAAATGTTCAAAGCTTTTCTCTTAATTGTTGCACCATTCCAAATATTTTACAGGGCATATATTGTTAATTTTGTTCACTCTATGATATGGTTACAAGTGTGGAACACTGATTGAGGAATTAACTCACAACAATAGTAATTGTCTGTGAGACAATTTTTCTAACCATTTCTCCATGACAAAGTATCAAAACAATACTATTACAAGAAAATTTCTGTAAAACAATTTGATAAGGTAACTGTGGCCCAAGGTCATGCTGAGTAATACCTTCCAGGAAGATTCTCATTATTATAACTGTATGAAATTTGGAATAAACCTAAACTAGTTTACTCTTATGTTTTCTAATCATTGACTTGTTTTAACACCCACTATAATCCATTAAATCATCTTTAACAAAACTGACATATGTTGTTGGTTTGATAAATTAAAAAAAATTTCTGTTTTCTCTTTTTATTTTATCATTTTATTATACATTATATAAATATATATTCTTTATTAGAAATTCTGTTTTAACTCTGCCTGCCACAAGATCAACTTTCTCTTTTCTTTCTTGTTTCCCTATTTTCATAAAAATTAATATACTTTCAACTCTGTTGAATTTTTTTTTTTTAACTAAATCCTACTTTTGTCTATTCTAAACATTTGAAATGTTAATTTAAAGTCAGCCTGAAGAATGGTTAAACATATGTTCTGCTATTTTACTCTAAACTTGAAATGTTAATGTAATCTCTGATATTATGAGGGATTTTTTTTATTAAAAACATATAAAAACTTTCATTCATTCTAATGATTTATAATGATATAGAAAATAAAAATTCATTGAAGGCGATTTTACGATAGAAATCCATAACAAGTTATTTTAATACTAACTCTTGATATAACTTGTAATATTATGAGTAGGATTTGTTAAATACACCAAAATTTTCATTCCTTCTATAAATAAAAGGAAATTAATTGATAACACTAAACTGAAATAACCTGTGATAATATGGACTCTGTTCTACATGAAATCTACAAAAAAAACTAGTTGTTTCTGTAACATAAAAAGGTATAATTTATTAAACAAACATATCAAACTTTCTAATGATTATATAGTAATACAACAAATTCATGTGGTGGGGGATGAAATTAAATACATTTGATCCTAAAATATGTAAACAAGAGTTTTACTTTTTAATATCACCACTCACTAACTTTATCACTAAAATTTGTTTGGGCAAAATTTGGTATGGTTATTTGGTTTAATGGCATATCAACCTTTGATAGTTATTTAATGCCAAATCTTGTTCACATATATATGATTTCTAAATGAATGGTTTGTAGGTAACTTCAATTTTTAAATGAGTTAGAGCTCATTTGTTTACATACAGTTAAATGGTTTTAAATATTGCTTTGTAATGTTAATAATTCATTTTAACATTCATTTGTTTGCACACAGTTAAATGGTTTTAAGTATTGCTATTTAATACTAATAGTTCTATTTGCAAACAGTTAAATAGTTTCAAGAATTACATTAATCTTTAATTGTAAATGTTTTCTTCAACCGCTATAAAAGAAAAAACAATTATATTTATATTTCTCTGGCAATTCCAACTGCTTTCAGATATACTTTATACATCTGCTAGCTAGAGGTTTGCAATTATATTGTCAGTTTCAATATCCATACTTTCTACACTAAGGATCTACTTAGGGATTTGGTTGATTGCTGAGTGTTGCATTGTTTATTCTGTTAGGTGATTTTATCCTTGATGTTGAGGGCTCCCTATCAAGTTTGACTGAGGGTAATTGGAATGTGCTTCCTGGTCTTTCAGTGTTCACTTAGGCATTGATATTGGCTTTTCTAGTTTGATCATTAATAGCTTCTGGTTTTGTTTGATTGGTTCTGGATTTTTGGGAGACAAGTTTTTTAGTTTGTTTTAGGTGAGTTTTGGTGGACTGATTGAAGGTTTATGTGACCTTTGTTTTGTTGAAGATTTTGTATCTTGGGGAAAAGTGGTCTGTGTTTGAGTAATAGAATTTGCATGTTTTTTGTTCTTTGATTATTTCATCGGATTTTTTTTTTCTTTGTTATAAGATCCTTTAATTTAGTTTATGCTTCTGCAGTACTCATAGTATCATTTTTACAGAGTTTAAACAAGGTTTCTATTTCACCCAGTTCTAGCCGACTTAATTTTTTGACAATTCATTCATATTTGTCTTCTTGGAATGTAGAGATTTTCCTTGCTGGACTACTTGGAAATAGGTTGTGGTCTTACACCCTGATACCATCTTCCATGCTTCATGGTAAGGAATGTTATCTTTGTTTTATTGCTATGATCTCTTTCTTTAGTTTCCAACTCTCACAAGATTATGCATCAACTAGATGGTCAATGCCACAGTTGATGCATTTGTGAGGAAGTTCATATTCATTAGTGTTGGGGTCAGGTTCTTAATGACTACATTTCCTTACACATTTCTCATCCTTTGCTGTTGTCTTGGTAGAGGCCATATTTTTGAGTGGATTTGAAATGTATTATTCCACCCAGTCCATATAGTAACCTACTTTTATTTTTTTCTGGTATTTTTGTTGTTGAATGTGATTATGTAAGTATTGGTCTATTTTTCTCTTTTTTATTGATACTCTTTTTACTTGTGTCATCCCTTGTTTTTTTAGTTCTCTTTTTATTTCATTGATCATGCACAATGAATGTTGTTTACTTCTCACAACGTCCTTATGTTTAAGGATTTGTGAGGTATATTTTGACAGGAATGATGTGATCATTTTTAGCAGAAAGTCGGCCTGTTTCTTCTTTTCCATCTCTATGAGTAGAGTTTGGATTTTTAGTTTTTTTACCAGATTTTGGGCTTAAATTGCTTGATACCACCTTTTCAATTATACAGGGTGATAGGCTTGTGATGGGTGAGCTGTTAGTAGATTCAATGATTATGAATCTTAGGAAAGATGGATCTGCTTCATTGTCTGAAGAATCTAATTCAGAGAGGTTACATTCAAGTTTTTTTTTAATTAGTCATATGTATTATTTGTTTTTTCACAGGTCCTTTGCTTCACCACCTACCATGGAGTCCAACTTTTGATGAGAATTTATCAAGGGGGAAGCCTATTCACCTTGGTTGAGACAGGGATATACTACCAGTATACTCAAGTCAGGACTAAGATTTTAAGCTACTGTCAATTTCTGATTTTTCATTAACTAAATGCTGTACAATCTAACAGTGGTCAAAGTCCTATCCTCTCAATACAACTGACCTTTAACCACTGTCTTTTAGCACCTAAAAGGATGAAAAGGGTAGGGAGATTGCCTCAAGTGTAGATTAAAGAATACAATCAGAACTAAACATATAGGTGCTGGGGTTTGACATGACCAGCCAAATGATCAAATTGGACCTCTCTGATTGCCTGTCTAACCCAGTAAGAGCTAAAGTGGTGTGTTGTAAGTCACTTTACCACTTGGTTGCTGGGTCAAGGACTGCTCATGCACTAGGATTCTGTCCTCAAGCATTACAGGTTACCATTTATAACCAACTGGTAACCTTGTTAGGAGGTCTTATACCTCTACAGAGGTGCAGTTGGTGTATTCTACAGGCCTAGCTAACAGGGCAGGCAAGAATTGGCATTCAATCTATATGTTGTACATTGAAAAAAGGGATTGTTAGTAGTCATGAATTAAGACAAGTATTACTGATAGAATAGTGGTTATTATTGGTATAGTTATTTTCAGCCATGCTTTATTATAGAAATGCATCGCAAATGAGGGAAAATCGAATTATCAATGATCAAAAATTAATATAAACATTACATGTATAATTGTTTTGAATCTGTATTTTATCATAAAAATGTATTAGAAAAAAGATTGTCAATGGTCAAGGATGAAGACAATTTTTCTTCATAGAATAAATATAGCTATTATTTGTGTGATACTTTCCTATATAACCACATTTGTCTGTTATCTGTCCATAGGATGAAAGTATTTGCTCTGATTTGACCTGACAAAGAGAAGGCTGTTTAAGCAGTGTGTGTGTGTGTGTGTGTGTGTGTGTGTGTGTGTGTGTGTGTGTGTGTGTGTGTGTGTGTGTGTATACATATTTGTTCATTTTTTCAGAAAATGGCTTAATGTCAACAGTGGAAACATTAAGGAAATAAATAGAATTTTGCTAAAAACTGATATATAAAGCTTTCATATAAAAGGTGTTTATAGAAGTCCCTCCTGAATGTATTGAGTTTGATCCTGACTGATTACCCCAGTATTATACCAGACTAAGATAAACATAGTAAATACAATAAAATGTTCAAATTGGGTTCACAAGATATTAAAAAAATTCCATAAATTATCAATAATTTCACTATATTAAAAAGCACAAATTTTGTACTAAGTTCTATCAATTCTATAAAAATTCTATACTTTCCACTTTTAATTTCAGTGTAACTTCAGATAATAAGGATGCGTTAATTTTCATGAGTTCCTTTGATTTTGCTAATAACATTTTTAAAAAGTGGTTATTTTCTTGGATGAGCATGTTGTAATAAACCTCACTAACATAGCACCTAATCTAACATATTTGACATTCTATCTATAAGCTTTATCTCTCTGTCAATGACTGATGTCTAATGTAAAGGGAAATAGTATTTTTGTCATGCTATCTCAATCTCTCAATTCCATTAGCAAGCAATCTAAATCCAAAAGAATTAGATTTTATATTGAATTCTCCTTTTACTAATAATAATGATTATTTCAAGCCATGCTAAAAGTGTCTAATCATTGCCAATGGATACACAATTAATTTTCTCTTACAAAGATCTACTGCCAATGTTACATTAACTGCTGTTATGAATCTTCAAGCAATTGATTTGATTGGGAAAGCAGCTGTTGCTGATATCTTGGCAGAAACATCCATAAATCAGGAGGCTCTGTTACAGAAATAAGATTGTATGCATCTAAAATGCTTTTGACTGCTAAAGGTTCACTCTAATGGAAGCTATTAGACCTGAAGGAATCTGAATAAAGATTGTTGCCCAGAAAATGAATTTATTCAGGCTTAAACCAACAGCAAACTTAATATAAACTCTAAACAGAGATGTTATGGGGGAAAAAAAGAATATTTTGTATGGATATGTGTCAAATCAACCAAGTTGATACTAGAAAAGGGAAGAAAGGAAATTGAAGGATGTCCTTTCACAATAGAGACAAACTTTTCATTCAGTTTGATCTGAAGTATCTCCTTGTTGTTGTTTTTTTTCCCCAGAAAAGACTTCAATAATCCTCAAGCTCCAATCATTTATAGAACTAGAGTTTGAAAAATGATTCAAACTTTTTTAAGTATGTATATATCCAACCCATCAACCACAGACAGGATGCGGCACAAGGTCAGTTTTCAAGAGGAGTAATGTTTGTTTGAATTCAGAGTTTTCCTTCTCCTAGACTGGTTGTCAAATGAAGGCTAAAAAACCCATTCTGCCCAATTATTTTCCTATCTGATAGATGATAGATTTTTGTCTTTTCCAAGTGAAATACAAACAGGATTTGATTCAATTTCCTATGACAAAAAACCTTACACTAATTATGCCTCAAACCTCTTAGAAAAAGCATATTTTAGTTTGTATGTTTGATATAATAAACACTATATCCAACAGCAGAAGGTTAATAAAAGAACCAAGTATATAAGTAGAGCTACATTTCAATCAAATCTATTTCTAACTTAACATTACTGATTTACACATAAAAAAGACAATATTTAGAGATCTAGATTATATAAAAAAAAAAACAATTCTATACACCTTTTCATAATAGGAATAAAATTCAAGAAAACTATCATGTTAAAGCGCAGTGACTTAATTTCAAGTTATTTTATGCACTATTATTCCATTAAGGAGTGGGACAGCAATGCTTTATTGCATTCACTAATACAATTTGATAATATTGGAACCTACGTGCCATATTCCAAAAAAAATCGATTTGTTTTTTCTTAATTGTCAGCATACTGCAAAATCTAAGAGTTAAAGAAATGATATCAAACAGAAATATAGCAAATAGGACAAAAGCAATTATTTTTCATAGATATATGAAATCCAAATTTTGGGAAAAAAATGGCACTACTTGAAATGTTAAATGATATAATTTCATTTTTGTCATTCAAAAATATATGAATTAAGTTTTTTTAAAATTATTTTTAGGAAATTGCCAAGAGAAATTTCCTGGATATGACTCTAAACTGCATTTAGTAGTGAGACTACTGTTTTGAAGCTTTGGAGAGAATGGAATCTCTACTTCATGCTATTACTCCTAGGTCCACTCTTATCCAGAGTTGTTGTACTAGTTAGGGTCTCATCTATGGTTTAAATAGATCTGTTTGAAAATTATTTGGATTAGATAGGAATACTTGAAACCATAAGTGCTTGCAAAAAAATGACTGACTTCAGCAATGAATATTCCAACAAGAGTTGACATGCCATAAAACCAAGCAAATCCCCACCCAAATTTTAAGTATCTCACCAAGTAAAATCAAAGAACTATTTGTCTACAAAAAATATGATAGTTTTCAAACAGCAAAATACTTTCATTTCAAATTATATACTTCCTCAAATTTAAGCACCACCAACTTTTAATTCTAGATTAAAAATTAACTTGATTCACAAAATTCTATCACAGATTTTTACCAAAACCAAATGCAAAATCTGTATGTTATACAATTGTAAGTACAGGTAAATGAAAAATAAAATATGTCATCAGATGAAAAATGTGTATTTTAATGGGAACTTTATAGGAAGGTAATTTATTGCATTATGTTGTCAGAAACAAGAATACTTCTGCACACTTATCACATAAAAAACCTCCCCACACCAAAAAATATTTTTGGGTTTGTTGTACATGAAGATATTTTGTATAGCTACTATTCACAAGTATTTGAATATAGATGACCCTAGTTCTAATTTTGTGACCCAAAATATCTCACAAATGTTCTATAGGATTAAGATCTGAGCTTCTTGCAGGCCACAAAAGAGAGTCAATAGCATTATGCTACAGATATTCCTTAAGTGTACATGATATATGGGATTGAGATGTAATGCCTGTGGGTAAGCATCAAGATGAGGTACAATGACACTTTCAAAGATTTGGTCCTGGTATCTTTAGCCATTATGATTGCCTTGCAATATCACAAGATCAAGTTTGTAGTCATACAAACTGAGCCACAATCAAATGGAATCTCTTCCTGAATATCAAGTTAGTGATATGCAGTTTCCCTAGCATGCCACATTTGAACTTTGCCATCAATCACATGCAATAGAAACTGACTCTCGTGAGACCAGTATACTTTCTTACAAGAGCAGATGTTCTAACTAATTCTGCCACTGTGAACATTCCCATATATGTCTTAAAGCAAAGAGTGGTTGTTGGATAGGATGTCATGAAGCAAGATCACCAGCCTTTAGCCTTCTTTTAACAGTGTTATGTGCTTTTGTACCAAATGATTGATTACTATGTGGGTTATGTTGAGTTGTCTTCCAATTCGTCTACAGGATAACTCAGTACTATACATCCCAATAATCTGCCAACATTGATTGTCAGTAATTCTTTGCCTTAGCAGGTTTGAGTTTAGATTAGTTTAGATTAGAAAAACAGTGCTTTTTCAAGGCAGAGTCCCACTACAAAATACTTTCTTTAGACAGAGTTAAACTGCAAATTTACTATACATAGGCATACTGTGTACTGGTAAATGTTACACTGCAACAGTAAACTATAGTAAAGCACTTCTTTTTGCCTTCAACTTCAGACATAACAACCATGCAAGTAGCACTATATTCCATTATAATATTATTTGATTGAATATTGGTGGTGCCTAACTTTTCAATGAATGTATATTTTTTCTTTTTTAATTTAAACTCAGCAAAGAGATAAATTTTATCTGCTCAATGTGAAGAAATGTTGAATCAAAGTAAATATAATTATCATCAAAAGTATCAAAATATTGCTTTTACTTCTAGTATAAAGCTCATATAATAATATCCATATTTAAAAAAGAGATACAAGTCTGCATCAATTGATACTGAGAGCTGATAACATTTCCAAATATGAAGAGGTATTTTTTGTATGGTAAGAAAGAGTAATTACACTGGCCTGCAAAGTTTTCAAGGTCAAATATATAATAGCTGATTTTAAGGTAGCTTTTTATGCTGAATCTTAAAATCATTCTCATTTTTTATATTCAGATAACATTTTTAAGATACAAGCTTTTACTTGAAATGTATAGAACATTATTATAAATCTATTTATTTTCTTGTTGAATTAAACAAATAATGCTAAATTTAGGGCTGATATATTTACAGAAAACTCACATAGTCTTTTCAGGGATTTCCTCCTGTGCTTTGCAGCCACCACATCCCATTTCAAGCACCAGCAGTAGTCAGCAAGAAAGTTTACATCCCACTGGCACTGGTGGTGCTCTTCTATAATGCAAATATCTTGGTGAAAGCACTCACTCTGCTGTTCTCTCAAATCTCAACAGTTATTTAGAAAAATAGTTCAAGTATGATCACAGAAGGTGCAGTTTGACCGACATTTGTGCACCAAGTTGGCAGAAACTCTTCAGTAGCTCTTTGATTTCCTTTACATATTCCGTATTCTGGTGGTTTCCTGGGAAGTTTGTTACTACGGATTTCAGTGACTGCCAAGCAGACAGTTCACCTTCGCTCAGATCTTTGTCGAATATTGGGTCCTTCATGAGTTCTCTTACTTGATGGCCATCAAATATACCAGCCTTGAATTTCTCCATGCATATTTGTGGAAACTTCTGAAGGAAAGCAAACCTACTGCCTTCCCTGTCCATTGCCTTCTCTTTGTAAGGGTGGAAGTAGTATTTTGTTCAGTTCAATGAAAGGGTGAAACTGAATGTTATCTGAGCCAGATTTTGACCCTTGTCTTGATAGTCATTTTTGTCTGACATAATGTTGGTCATCAGCCTGGCTTTCCCAGAGATACAGAAAACAAGGATATTTTGTGTTCTCACTATGGAGCCTCAGGACCAGTCTAACAACCTTAAGATCTCCACAGATCAACCATTTTCTGCTCCTGCAAGTTAATAGCAGACAAGCAAAGGATCCATTGCTGTTGTGAGTTTCTTTCATTTGTACTGAATGCCCAATAGGGAGAGATGAAAAACTATTCCAATTATGTAGAAGATCTGCTTTAATTCTTCTGCTGGATGAAACAATAAAAAGTCACCATTCCATAGCATCATACTCTAAGCCCATTGATTTGAACAATCCAGCAATCTTGTTGCAATAAACCAATGACGATTTATCCTGGAACATGAAAAACTGTTTTAATTCTCTCTCGCAGTCTTGATACCAGTAGAACGTTGTTCCTGGTGCCAACAGATATTTCTCTTTGAGACATGAATCCAGCAGCTGAGCAGACTCCTTTGAAAGGTTCAGCTCTCATATCAGGTTGTTGAGTTCACCTTGTGTCAAAGGTACTGGTTGGTTGTCTTCTTCTGGTTTGTATGCATCATCTCCAGTTACAAGAATCATATCACTATGTTTGGAATCAGAGCTGTATTCCATTTTACCATCTGGCTCAGGAACAGGAGGGTCTAGGCCATAAGGGATTGGTCTTATGGCAGAAGGAACATCAGGGTATTAGACATGGTGCTTGTTATTGCGATTTATTCTTTTTAGATTTATCATCCAGAAATAACAGTCCATAATATGATCTTTTCCTTCCCTCCAGACAATTGAAATGGCAAATGGCATACTCTTTCTTTTACCATTCCTACAATCTCTCAAGTTCTCCACACATGTTTTACAGCAAATTTAGGGAGCGAATGGTTTATCCTGATCCTCTAGTTTGACTCCAAAGTAATCACAATATGCCTTCTTTACAAAGTCAGTGATTTTTACTTGACGGTTAGGATGGACCAAATTACTACAGATACAACAGAACCTGTCAGGATTATAATTATAATGCTTGTGATATATTCTTACAAATATACAAATGTCAAGCTGAAAAGAAAAAAAAACAGTACTCAGCTCATCATTGACACTTGACCCAGTATATTAAAATCATTTTAAGCTGAGGAATAAGCCCAGATCCCTCTTGATACATGGGTGTTAGTGAGTAGGGTGGTACATTGTAGTTATGTACACATACAACTTTATATGCTTTACTAAACATCAGGCACCCACAATCAGCAGTAGAGTTCTCAGACTTTTAAATAAGTGTTATTATTGTGTACAACTTGTTATGAAATATTCAAGCACATCTTAAAAACCAGACCTGACCAAACACAATGAGTGTTATGTTTGAATTCAACATAAAATGACAATCATATATAACTTGATAAACCTTTGAACTTTGAAAATTTTAATGCAGGCCAGTGTTATATAATCCCCTTCATTTACTTGTTACCTATGGACTCATACGTTAATGAATCAATTTTGATGAAACTTGGCATATCATCTCCTCTAACTCCTCTAAGGAGTTTCGTAATGGTATTTATCTGTGGGAGATGGGAAACAGTAAGGCTAAACTTATCCAAAAAGCCAATAAAATTGGGGTACCAGAATTTCTGGAAGAAAAATTACTCAGAAGAGATTAATTTTACCTACATATTCTTTGGCTAATAGGCAAATCTTGATGAAAATTGGCATGTGAACTCCCTTGACTTCAAGAAGTGTGTTAATGACATTTGAAGAAGAGAGGAACAAATTGAGCAGTGGAATGACCATACAAACATATTTCCCAGAGATGCCCAAAATATTTTAGCTTAAAATCATGAAAGTTCAAGTGAATGAAATTGCAACATGCAGGAACCATTTACCACCTCTAAGGGGAACCAGGACATTTTTGAAGAAAATTAAGCACTCATATGTACAAAAGAGAAATAGAATGAATTTTTTAACAATGTGCTTTAGTATATTTTTATCCCAGACAATGTCAGGTTCATCTGCTTGTTAATAATAAACTTAAATTTCTTAGATTCAAAGTTTAAGTACAAAGTTAACAAATCTGATTTTGGCACTATCAAGATATATTTCTTATTTAATGTAATAGATATATGATATGGGAGGGAATGAAATGATACAATCTAACTCTATCTTGTTTAATCTTAAACAAAATTTCTGTTGCTTTGTAGGCTAGGGTTGTAGAATATAGAGACTGCTTCACTGCAGAGAGGTAAGACCCTCTCGCAAATGAGTCTCCTAGATATGAGACTAAACAAGCTGGTGGTGAAGTTCCAGTAATGTTGGAGCTTTGGGGAATGCAGAGTACCCCTTCATTGCCATTGCTCGCAGGTCCACTGTGGCTCAGAGTGGTAGCACCCAATAGGGTCCTATCTATGGGATAAATAGAACTAAACTGTGTTGGTTGAGATGGGACTGTTTTGACATTTAACCTGCGTACTTATGCTAAACTGAATTGTTTGAAATAGAACTGTTTTTGTATATCAAACTGAATTGTTTGCAATAGAATTGTTTTTTGACATTGAAACTGTACTTATGCTAAACTGAATCATTTGAAATAGAACTGTTTATATGTATAAAAATGGATTCAGCATTAATAACTTACAATGTGTCATCAAACCAAACTAAATTTCTGTATGTTAACAAAAAAAGACCAGAAAAAACATTAAAGGAATTCAATTTATGGAACTTTTTTTTTAATCTTATTTAGTTTTTAGCCAAATCTGTTATTATTTTATTTGACTATGTATATCACTGATTGATCCTTTTGATCATATTACTATACAACCTTCTATGATCAAGTAACATTGGTTATTCTATTGAGAATTGTCATTGATGATCTCTGAAAATCATTCAAACCAAGTCTTATCTGGGTATGAAATATAAATGAAATTGCATCGAGCAGCCATTTGCCAGTTAAGTCAATATAAGGAGTGGGTAGATGGGGATTAAAAATTAATGCACCAACTATCAGTGAGTCATCAACAGAAATTATTAAAATTATTGACATTTTCAAAGAGATTTATGTCCTTTAGTTTGGTCCACTCAATTAAACCAGTTTGCAGAATTGAATTTCTTCTGGGTGTTAAGTAACCTATAAACTCACAAATCAAACCTACTCAAGCAAAAATGATTATTGCAGAAAATCAGTTGCCAAAATGTTATTAGTAAGAGGAGGTAGGAAGTTTATATATGAAAATTGAGAACTGAAGCAAATATGAATTGGATTTTATAACTGAAGAATGAAATAATTAAAAGCATTACATTTCTAAGTTTTATTCTTGCTTTCATTTCATTGTTAGAAGCATTTGTTTGAATTAATAACATTTAATTTATCTCTTCTTTAATTTCTTATATAAGAAAAGTTGGCACTTTCTATAACATAAGAGTTAGCAAGCAATTTTTGTAGAACAATTTGGTAGTGTTATGAATTCAATCCTTATAAATTCAATCCTTACAAATACTGTGGCTTTTTGCCAAAGCTAATCTTAGTAAATAATCTTTATATCAGAAAGATGATAAAAGGTATATATGAACAGAAGAGCAAAAATTTAGTGGCAGCTAATTATAATGTGTAGCTTCTCCTTTTATTTTGAATGATCGTGGTTATATCACATTTTATGGTGTCAATGAGGTGCTAATGTCATTTGCAGATGTATATATATCCAGGACTGTCTATAACGGAATCAAATTTGTTGGGTGTGGCTGCAGTGAATTTAGTGAAGTCTGCAAAATGTTTCAGATATGTTCAATGAAGATTAAATCTAATGGCCACAGAACCCAATGGAGTATCTGGAAGTCAATCAAGTGTTCTTAGAAACAGTTTCATTTCACCTGTGCATGTTGGGGAGTATATTATCTTACTGGAGTAAACCACCATCAGAAAGATATGGCAAACATAAAGAGAAGTACAAATAGTTTACACGTGCATCAGGGTACACTCTAGTTTCATTAATGATACTTGCGAACTGCAATAGAACATACCCTACATCATTACAGAACCACAAGCACCTTGTAAAACACCCTGCTGACAGGTTGGCTTTATAACTTCATGCAGTCTTCTCTACACAGACTTCATAAAGGTGTTGGAAATGAGACTTTTTGGACTATACACCAATCTTCTACAGTCCTAGAGTGATGTTCTTTGGCCCAAGTGAGGGGTAAAAACCATTGCCATACTGTTACTGATGTAACAACTTTCAACAACTTTGAAATCCCATAATATACAGGGTTTGCAGTACAGTGGGTTGATTGATATTTTGAATAGCACAAGCACTGAATTGGGATATATCTTGCCTTTCATAGTGTGGTTATCATCATTGCCAGTAGCTGATAATCCTATTTTTGAATTACCTGTGGCACCAGCAGTTTTCAAATGCCACTAATATCTGTCTGGAATTCATATATACCTCTTGCAACTGTTATCTGGCAAAAACTCCTTGTGCAGCTGCTGCCTCAAAGATAAAATACCCAATTTTTCAATCACTGACTATCATTCTGCAGTCAATTAGTATTGAATCCTATGCTATGATAATATTCTCACAACCAAATCTACACTATCTTTTTAATGGTTATTTCATAACCCAGTTAGTGGGGCTTGGAATACACCAACTACACCCTGTGCAAAGTTGGTCAGACAGCCCACCAAAAGAAGTGGGCTCTGATTCTATAGCTCAAAGGAGTGTGGAATATCCCTTCATTGCTATTACCTCTTGGTCCACTCTAACCAGAAAAGGTAGTACCTGTTAGGGTCACATTTATGAGTCATATATATATATATATATATATATATATATATATATATATATATATATATATATACACCTCTATATCTATATCTATATCTATATATACATATATATATATACATGGAAATTCAAATATATGTACAAATATATATATAAACATGGGAGTTATGCTGTAATCTGAAAATTATTCTGAAGAATTGTAAAGGAAATCAATGCATAATAGTCCTTTACATTTCCTTAAATATTGTAATAAAAGGTAATTTACTTTCTTATTTCTATACTGTTGGTCAAATAAATCAAGCTATCCAATAAAAGATCATTTACAATGTCAAAAACTAACAAAAATTCCTGTCATCAACATTTATGCAGAGGGTTAGACCAAGTCCTGTAGTTCATACAACAATTCACCATATGTTATACCCATAAATTCAGTATTTCCATACATGTTGTTGTTATTATCATCATCATTTGCAAGAATGTAACCACAATAAGCTGAAATCTTATTTGTTTCTTATCCACTCTTTCCTTACAGGGTAAAACAGCAGTTTCAATGCTTGCAATAAAAAGCAATTGAAATTCAGATGTATAAAATACAATTAAAAAATTAATTTGCAATAGTTAATTTATTAATAAAGTTCTGGATGATATTACTTTTTATTCCTCTTATTTACTAAAAGTCACCCGAAGTTAGGCCCATTATCCACTCTATGCAAAGGTTACAAAATGACAAATGAAGAGTAGGAATGTAACAGAATAGTATCACTAACAAACAACAAAACCATTACCTTAGCATTTCAATGTTATAGCTATGAGGAAAATTTAATTCATAGTGCTGATAATCTAACAGTACTAGCATATAAAAACAAACCTTAAAGATGGCAAGGAAGGGTATTTGGTGAAAAAATAAAAAATAAAAGTGTTTGATATGATTTGAGCTAATTTAACCATGGTTTTAATAGATCAAAGTACAGAGCAACTGTTGCACTACGTCAACTTCCTGTGGAAGAAGATATGCTAAGCTATCTTCCCAAAAGTTTATTCTTTTTTCCAGTTTCTTCTGTTTTTAATAGCCATAGAATTACTCTCTGAGTAGTTGCAATAAAAAGGAATGTACACTTCTAGATGCAAAAGAGGATCTAATAAATTGTAAAAAAAATCCCCAAAAAACAAACAAACAAATATAACAGGTTATCTATCTATAAAAGTATAATCTTAATAAAATATTCCCAGTAAAAAATGATTCTTCTGATCTTACCATTCTTTACTGATTACTAACAAATTACATTTTAAATATTCTATCTCATGAAAGAGGATAATAAAGTTATATAGTGAAGAGTTACCTTAGGCCAAAGAGAGTCAGGGTGTCATATATTTTTTTTTGCCACAAAAGACAAGATAGATATGCTTTAGATGAGAAGTGAGATGGGCAGCATATGATATGGAAAAAAAGAACCAGTCAATCAGCACACAGAATCTGCCTACAGAAACTAGGGACAATCTAAAGGTTGGGCAGTTTGGTTTTAAGATCTTCAGAGCCTGATTGTTGATGAATTGAGGACATGGTTTATGAGTAGACAAGAATTGGTGTTGCATGATTAAAGACATATTTTGAGGACCAAGAAGACCTGTTGGCAGTATTGACTGTTTTCCTTTCTTTTTTGCAACAAGCTATTTTGGTTTCTCTTCATGCTTATGCTCATGGGAAAGGCATGAATCTCTTCTCTTAGCCATGGATAAATAGTAGACTGGTATGGCAACCAGTATAAAAGAAAAACGGAATTCAACCCAGTTGTACTCTACATAAAAATTGACCTTGTGTCATATCCTGCCCATGGTGGAGGGGTTAGGTAAATGTATACAAGCTACTTGATGATTTTGTTTGCTTTTCCCACAAGATAGCAAACAAGATATCATTATCCGGCTTATCACAGAGTTTAGTGATACTTTAACTGATTTGCCGAGCATGAAATGAATAAAAAATATAAAGTTAGTCTGTGTTTCAGAAAATATCAAGTTTTTCCTGCCACAGTGATTGAGATTCAATGCTCTGGCTATATACTGACAACTCAGTAAGGAGTAGAGGGCAGATATAGAGCAGATTAGGGAGGCTCTCATAAAAGCATATGCGACAGATTTGTTCAATGTGTTTGATCAATTTGTGGCATGACAGCATTGCTCAGGTGAAATGGTGGGTGAACTTCTGGCAGAACTGCATGGCTAGTAATCTGGGCTTGAGCCATTATGACTAATGACAAGGAACCTGGAGAGTCAGTCACTGCATCTGTTCAACAAGCATTTGCAGACACTGAGGAACTTTCTACTAATGTGTGCAAGAGTGACTCTGTTTGTTTCAAGAGCTCCAGTAACAACTACATGGTCTAGGACTGCATGCAATGGCACACAAGATGGATGGATAAGACACACAATCACAAAGTTGGACATGTCACATCAGAATGCCAAGAAAACAGCTCAGGGAAAAGATGTCAGTACCACTTTTCTACCAAAACAAATGAAGGACAGCTTGTGATTGAAGTGTTTATGGATAGATATAAAAGTGCATGGCTCTGGTCCCTGAAGTGCCATGGATACAGTAGAATCAAGCTTGGTATTGTAAACATGGAGGCCCTGAAGTGAATGGATGATTGCTGAGATTAGATCTCTTTCTTGAAATTGATGCAATCAGGGAGTTTGGAGTTGTTTGTATAACCCAATCTGGTAAGCGCACTTTTCTGAGGGAAACGTGCCCTGGTGCACTGCCATTTCTATCAATGAGCCAGACTTCAGACTCAATATAACAAGGTTTGGACTACCTCATGGAAATGAACAATCATTCAAACACCTGAAGAGTTAAGAAATAGAGTGCCAGAATATTCAATGCCCAACTATGCCTAGAATGAATATGAGAAGGAACTGCAATTGTGGCAGAATAATGGATGACTGTTACCATATTTTGAGAGTAAACCTGGCCAGTCTGCCCAAAGTTCTGATTCCTTTGATGGAAGTTCATCAGGAGAACAAGAAGGTCTGACTAGTGCTCAACTACAGAGTTGAATGACTTTGTAGATCCATTCACTGCTAATGCAGAAATGTGCACACAAAAGTTATGAGAATGGAAATGATAAGGAGCCAACAAGTCTTTGTTGGATTGAGGAAAGGCATATATGCAGATATATGTTAACAAGGTATAGTGGCTCTTTTAAATTGTGCTATTCAAAGGTCAGAGATACTTACCTCATACAACTGGGTTTCTGCCTTAATATGGCCCCTTTTCTCCTGAGGTCTATTGACTCATTGTTGTCTCAAGACTAAACAATACTGAGTGCCATGTTGACTTGAAATGAAAGCTTGGTTTCTGTGGTGCCAGTGAGAGAGTACCTATCCAATTATCGACTTGTTTGAAAGAATCTGAAGTGACTAGAAGAGAGAACTCAGGGGCTGGGCTTGTGGATAGAACAGCACTCTCCAATGGAAACAGGGAAGGGAAGTCCTAAAATTCCTCAAATAATTGCTCATTAAAGTATGTTATCCCTGTGTGGAAGACTTATGCGTGACTTTCCTGTTTGTGGCTAGCTGTGAGTGGCAACCATAGTAAATGTAACCAAAGAATGGGTTGACAAAGTTGAGGATGGCAGAAACAGTCACCAGAGCACATGAAGCAGCTCCCATAGGAGAGGACTAGTAATGAGATGAAGGTATAAGTGAATGCATCTTCCATGGTCACAGGAGTGCCACAAGAGATGACTGGAAGCTTCATGGAGGATGCTTGTTGGTTGTGTCTGACTGGAGATACCAAGCACATTAATCTGGCCTAGCTCAATGCAATGATAAAAGGTGTCAATCTGGCCCTTAAGTATCAAGTGTCAGTATTACATTGGATCGCCAATTATGCATGTGTTCATGGTGGGTTCCAGACATCCTAACCAAAAAGACATGCATAAATACAAAAGTTTTCTTTCAGTTTTTAATGCCATATCAACTTTTGTGTGTTATCTAATACCAGAGTCATCCTTGTAGAAAAACAGTAGTGGTACTATTTAACCCATAACTTGGGTAGGTAAGGAAATCTATACATTTCTCAAGATGAATATAATAATACAGCTGGAGTTCAAACTAACTTATGACAATGTGGTAGTCCAGTATGTTAACCCCAACACCACAGGGGCTTCCTGCAAAACACAAAGATAGCTTGTGCAATGCTGGTAAGGAGATGTTTGGAAACACTTTGGTCCCTGGTGTATGAATACACTCTGACAATGGACATGAAGAGTGCCACAGAAATGGTTAGATTTACTCAGGAAATGAGTTAAGCTGGTGTAAGTGAGGTGCACAGATGTGGGGAGTGTTATATACAAGCATGTGGTGGCAAGAAAAATAAGGCTTCAACAGTTCTGTTGACCCATCAGTATTAACAAAGATTATGAAGTTGGTCATCAAAGCCTGTGAATCTACTGACCCATCTCTTTGGCTGAAAGGAAAGCTGAGAGTAAGAAACAACTGAAGCAGGTTGAAAATAGACATCACCCACAATGGTAGTGAACATTTTCTAACACTCATTGATTGCAGTTCCTCTGGTTTACAAAATGGTAACCACTACATAAACGAAACTCTGCCAATATCATTCACCAGTTGGAATTGATTTTTTAAGTGGGGTCCACTGATAGAAATCTTAAGGGATAACAACGTGGCTTTTACCTATAAGTACTTCAAGAATTTCTGGATTGGCTGAGGTGTGCAGCTATAGTTTTGGTATACTGGCTGAGAATGGTATCATGGAACCATTAAAACAGTGATTTGTGTTAGGACACTCTACTGGCATAATATTGTGGCCAAGAATAATCACTTATAGTCTATAGCATCAGCCAATGCACTACATAAGTACCATGTCTGAGTGAACTATAAAATACTTAGGAGCATATGAAGCAGAGGACATCATCAGGGTTAAGACTCTACATAGGAAATAAACGTCCAAGTTTGAGATAATCTGTGTAACCAAGATCATCAGTCTTCAGTCAGTATGAATTGATGGAATTCCACATCTTGTGAAGGAACTGCATTCTTTCATGAGGTCATGCCCATTGTCCAGAGGTGACAGTGAGTTAGAAGAGAGTGAGCAGTTGGTTTACTTGGGGTTGATCTCGCAAGATGATTCCTTTCATAACGTCATTAGCTCAAAACTACTGATGAACTTCCTGGTATAGTTTGTCATACAACAAAACATGTTTTCATTCAAAGGAATACCCAGCAAAAGAAGCCTATCTTTAGTAACATTTGCTGTGATCAAGAGGAAGTATAGTCAAGAGTTACTTCATAGGTTGAAGAGATTCAGGGTGGCATGCATATTTTGCAACAAAATACAAGATGGACATGCCTCAAACAGGCAGTATGTCATGTTGAAATGAGGAAAACAGTCATATACAAAAGGCCACAGTTGATAAGTCAAAGAACCAGTCAATCAGCACTTGGGATCTGCCAACACAAACTCAAGACAGGCCACAATCGGGAGGTTTCGCTCCAAGATCTTCAGAGTTTGTTGGTGAATCCAGGACATGGTTTGTGCATAGAGAAAAATTGATCTTGGGTGATTTAGGATATGTTATTGAGGACTGAGAAGATCTGCTAACAATAGTGACTTTTTTCTTTTCTTTTAAGCTACAAGTTGCTTGTGACTGAATCTTGGTTGTGTTAAGTTATATTGAAAGTTTTTTATGATTCATTCATTATCACTGAAAAGGATAAAACTTTTCCATTACTATACAACCAAGAGTTAATCACTGGTATAGTAAAACTGTTTAAGACTAAAAAGACATTATATTTCAGGGAAGTATAAAAATACTAAAAGTGTAACACATACTATAATTATGTAGGTAAAAAGAATTTGAAAATTTACTGTCAGCTTTAAATTATTCATCTAAATATTGAACATTTTCATTTGTGTAAATCCATGAAGTTTACCAGAAAAAAATGACAAATGATATGAACTTTAAAGAAGCCAATGTCTTCATCTCTTTGCAATAATTAATGTATTCTCCATTCAATTTGATAGAAACAGATGTCAAACAAATTAAAAAGAATATAAATTTAAATTCAAGCATATTTGACTGTTTATTGAATGTTTATTGAATGGCAAAAATTAAGTTTTCTTCTCATGGCACAAAAAGCTCAAAGAAAATTTAATTTAACAGTATGAGAAGTTTTAGTATACATTTAAAATTTATTTTGTTCTCATTCTTATGGACTAAGAAAATTGGTCGAATAGTAATATTTTATAAAATTATGTACGAAAGCACAAAATAGAATTATTTCCACCTCCTCCTAATTATTTTAATGCTACATCTCTATCGATGGTATACTATACTTATATACTAGCTGTCCATCGTATCCAATGATGACATCCTGCTGATTTTTTCTTTCAGGTTTTAAAAATTTTGGACATGTATTGTAATTTGTATAAGGTTTCCCCAAAACACAATTAGAACCCAAGAATGACTAGGGGTACAAGTCAATGCCCATTAAAAACCCAGAATCCTTTAGTCTCCAGGGACACCTATACAACAAACACTTAGCTCAATAGACATTATTGTCTTACAAGTCAACATTAGAATGTAAAAAAAATAAAGGATATTCTTATGGACTAAGAGTATCCATCAGAAAACTTGACTTCCTCCACTTTTATTCAGACAGGTGGGAACTATCAGTTGGATTCCACCTGCAAAATCTCACGTCTCAGAATTTAGCAGCAGCAAAATGTGCTTTTGATAGAATTCTCAGTTAGTTCTCTGGCAACTGACCCTCCACATGTTCATGAAGTCACAAATCTCTCTTTAAAATCTGAGAACTACACTGACAAACAAAGAGGACTTCTAAATGCAGTTCAAATAAGCCCCCTGTTGTTTTGGGTAATGCTATGCTTAAATCTTGCAATAAATACTTCTTGAAAGTGTAAGACAAGAAGAGAACTCAAGTTGTCTTGACTGCTTTGATTCAACTTCCAAACAAGAGATGGTAGGAAAAGAAGCAGTCAGGTTGGCAACAGAAAAAAATTAAAGTTTCTTTCATTTAGATTTGATTATCTTAAATCAGTTCAAACATAATAATCATGATCACTGATATTCTTTCTTAAAAATTCCATTTCCAAAACTGAGAACTCTAGCAATAAAATTGTAGATATATTCTGAATACTAGGGTTCTAACTTCTAGTTTACAATTTAACCTCTTGCTAGTTATTCTTGTACAAGTAATGAATACAACTCCAGTAGTTTTTTTTATTTTTTTAAATTTTTCAAGTTGCTCACTTTTTGTTTCTATTCAACAACTGTACAAGATTATATAATTAGTTAATTTTGCTTATCTATAATTTAATATGCTTGTTCTCATTCCACAATTTAAAAAAATGTTTATTCTTACCCTTCCTGTTTATATCAGTTACTCATCAAAACAACTCTTGAAATAATGATGAGTCATCCTAGAATTTAAAGCAATATGCTTGTTCAAATATACTTACACTAATGTTTCATAAACTCCTCCCAGAATATATTGACTTCACTTCAAAGCTGAAGTATTTACTTTTTTCATTGTAAATTGTGAAAATTAAATGAAAATAGCAGGGCAGAAATAAAAAGAGTAATTAAATGAAATTTTTCGTTAAAGATATTTTATTTTGCATGTAAAAATGTCCTTTTTTCCTATCATCAAAAACTAACATCTTTAATAGGCTCATTGCTGAGATAGTTGTATATTTCCTAAAAATTAGAGCTAGTTCTATTGTTGAATTTCAAAAGAATTTCACTTGAAAGAATGGTTCAATCAAATCTTCCTGCTCCTATTTAGCCTGGTGATATACTAAGAAAACTGCCAATTTCCTTTAATTCTGTTAAAACAACCAAATATTTCTTCTTCTTTATAAAGCAATAATCAACAATAGGCATATAAAAACAGTATGAATCTTGCACTGTTGATGATACTGGGATCATCAAAAGAGCAAGTAGCACCTTGTTTGGCTGGTTTTTGTTCATGGATGACTAAGCCTGTTTGTTTTCAGGAGTTATGGCTTTGACGATTCTAGGACTCCATTTTTGTTTATAGTTATTGTCAAGCTTTCCTGATTGTTTGATAGTGATAGGCTAGATTTACTTATTTGATGTATCAGCCTTCCTTGTTGGTAAATGAGCTATAGTTACATTAGGTGAGATTTCAAAGTTCCCAGCTCTATCCTAACATAAACACTAGTTTGGATCACTGAATATTTTGTTGGGTAGTTAGTTCAGATTTTCCAAGAGACTGAGAGACCCTTGTATGGTTAGTACTAGCAACATTGAAGAAGCAAATGACAAAGATTTAAGACAAAACAATTTGCTTTTATCAAAGTTTATCCAAATAAAAAATTAAAAAACCTCAAAAACTTACAATGCTCAACTGAACAAGTGACCATAACTAGCAATATTTCTACCTCTTTCTATGACTTCAGAGAAAAACAGAAAATGAAACTCTCACTGTTAACAGACAACTGCTAAGATGACCACCCATTATCATTGCTTTATAATCAGCTTCCTTTTAAAAGCTGTTGTCTTTTACATTCCTGTACACTGTACAATATAACAGCTATCATCAAAAACATTACAATACACTAAATAATTTTCATGATAAAGACTTGATATTATCAGAATTACAAGTTATACAGCTGACTGAATAATTTTCAACTGATTAGAAGATAAAAGCCTTAAAATAATGAAGAAATTATACAGGATAAACTAAAACAGTACTGGAAAATTGATGTAGCAAAAAACTGCAAATAAGGAAAAGCACTACAGCTGAAATAGGTTCAATAATATGAACAGATATCAAGCTATAAAAAAAATCTATAATTGTCAATAGTATTAATTAAAGAAAAAGACTATTTTCTTATCAAAGCTTAAAAGTGACATTTATTTAATAATTTTCAACCACCATTAATTCACACACACACACACACACACACACACACACACACACACACACACACACACACACACACACACACACACTATTAAGTTCTGCTGTGGCAAAAAATGAAAATGAAACCAGAAACAGTTGTTTCGATTAGTAAAGTATACACCTTGCTGCAGAATAATAGTTTGCAAGTTAATCTTATAGACTACTGAAGAGAATTCATTTGGTTATGACTAACAAATTTGCAGTCAAGTTTTGTTTACTGGCATGCACCTACAGAAACAGATAATATCAATGAGAAATGGCAACAAAAAACTGATTAGACAAACTGTTGTTATCACAATTATTATGTAGTGTAACAACTTTTGAGGGGCTTATCCGGTTACAAATTTATAATCTTGATGAAAAAACTACATTCATTTTTATTCTCAAGAAATATATGAAAAATAAAACTCTTCTTCCTTATTGTGTTATTTTTCTTAAAACTTGGACATCTAAAATAATAGAATTGCCATTCTTATGAAGGAAAATCTAATTTGTGAAAAGTTCATTCAAACTCTATTGAAAGTTTCACTTTGGGTTTTATTAAGTGTCAGAAAATAAAGATTTTATATTCAAGTGCATTCAGTTAATGAATCAGCTGCTCAGTCAACTTTTTACCAGTTATGTTAGAAACATGTTATTTGTTGGTTAACAAGTACAAACAAAATATCTATCTTTGTATATATAAAGATACTTTGTCAACCTATTTAGGTTCTACATAAATTGTGTTAACAATACAACCATTAATTCTTACCATACACAAATTTCTAAGTAAGAAAGGTAATGGTTTCATTATTCATTTTCAACCTTATATTTTTTGATAATCTATTTTCTTTAATTTTTTTAATGATTGATTGATTGTTTTATAGATAGCTTTTATAATTATTCTTGGCTTTGATAATGTTATCAACTTTGACATTCTCACAAACCAACAATGTAAACTTAATTTTTTTTTAAAATAAGCAACTTATTCCACAAAATCAAATCTTTAATTTTTTTCTATTCATTTTTTAAAACTATTATCAGGTTATATCTAATTTTTTTTATTAAGAATATATGTTATCATTGATTCACAAAAATTTAAAATAGAAATCAACAATTTATCTTAGAATGTTATTTATAGTTTAAACTCATACAATTATTATGCATGAATTCTATTGAATTTCCATGACTACAGCTAATTTATGTATAGAGACTCAAAGGAGGAATTCATTTAACATATTTCTAGAAATAGCCATTGTACAATTTTTTTTTTCAACTAGAATTATATAAAAACATTTTTAAAAGAAAATTCTATTCAGAATTTTTAAAGCTAAAGAAATGAGAGGTAGATAATTTCACCCAAAAAGAAATAGTGCAGGTTCTTTTTAACTGATTTGCTTATAGAACTAAATCATATCTTTTAAAAATTCTTGCCATTAGTAGCAAATTAAATAAATGATTTTAGGATAGTTAAAGAATTTAAATACTATAATGTCTTAAGAAAGATTTATGTATAATTGGTTTTTCAGTATGAACAACTTACAATATATAAAAAAAGAACATTATCTTTCTAAAAAGCATTTATAGACTAAAAAACTAATATTCTGTTCAAAAGATGTTTCAAGTTATGAAAAATTTTATTTCTGTCTATACAACTGAACATAGTTGTCTCTATATTATAACAACCTTATTTTCATTTGTGTAAAAATGTTAAAATGCTCTCAGAGAATAAAACAACTTTCAATCCAATTTTTAATGTTAATGTGAAATATGTGGATGTGATCATCCCAATCATTATGATTTCTCTAGGGAAATCACTATTAAATACTAATTATAGGATTTTTAAAGCTGAATGTTACTTTTAAGTGAAAAACTAACAAAATGAACACTTTTCCCATCAAAAAAGATGTTCATAATCACTTGTAATGTTTAATGATATTAAAACAAAGATTTGATTTTGGTAGCATAGATATCAATGGGAGAAAATAAGTGAGGTTTAGGGGATTAACTTTGCATTGTCAAAAATGTAAAATAAAAATCATTAACTTTCAAAGTGATAACTATAAATTCGCAAAATTGAGATAAAATTTTAATGGGTAGAAAAGGAAAATTCTTCCTGGAAGAAGAATCCCAAAAACAACTCAGGATATTTCTTACAAGAAAGCAGGAATATGAATATGTGACTTTGAGTTCAAAACTTACCCATATATGTTCATATTTTACTTTGAAATCAATTTCTCTATATGGATATTAATTTCACACACAAAACATTTTAATCAATGTTATATCCACCAATCATGTCAATTTACTGTCAGATGATTTGTTACAGACAAGAGAAAAAGACTATTATTGTAGTTGAAATAGTTACATATTTACCATTAGTGCCTTTATTAGCACTAATAAAAACTGATTTTCCAGGTAGACAGGCCTCTTTTATGTCAGATTGGTACATAATTGTCTATCTCAAATTGGCCTTGTACAGTGTTAAACTAAGCTTATATATTAACAAAGTTTTGTAATCAACATTTTTCCTTTACTCTTGTTCAAGTATAGTTGTAAATGAAAACAACCAACCATTTAGAGATACAATAGAATAAAGTAGAACAAATAGTAAAGAAAAAGTAAGTTATTTTCAATCTGCTCTTTTAAATTCAATGTAAAACATTTACTATGTTTTTTTTAAACATTTCAAAGTTAGAAGACATTGCTTTTGTTACTACAAGGATGGATCAATAAGTCCATCACTTAATAGTTATTAGCTGAGTTTATATCAAACATTTTCACTTTATAATGTTCTCTCAATATAATTAATAAAAAAACATTGACAAGAAAAGAGATTATGTTGAAAAAACAATTGCAGTGAAAATTGATGCTTTTTTTCATCATTAGAAAATTTTTGTATTATTGTTTTTTCTTCTAAGAAAGTATTTATAGTCTAAGATATAAACAATATCAATTTTCTGGGGTGTTTCATCAGAGTTCCTTAAGATGCAAGTCTCACTAAGGACTTATCCTTTATTATTATTATTATTTCTAATTAATGTTGCCATAGAATCATGATCAAGTGAATTGAAATAATTTTAAAAAGCAATTAAAAAGTGAAAAAAGAATAGTAATCAAAATTACAAAGGTACTGAAAATAATCAAAGTAAAAGAGAAAAATTGAAGAGTGCCGTTCAAAGAATCTGTAGCACAATGGTGCACCATTCTTATTGATGTACCAACAGATATAACGTAAATGTAGCCTGCCATCTATACATAATACTCCATCTATATGAAGAGCCATATTCCAATCTACGTATAGTGACTTCTACTTATTTTCAGAATAAGGCCAGCTTGATTTGCTAAGAGTACTCGTGGGAGCATGTGTGATTCCTCAGGTCATGTATATCCTTGCAAGCCCTATCACATGTGATAAATGAATTAGTGTCTTCTCCATTAACATTGCTCCCATGCACCCACATACAACTTCTCAAACCTGCTGTAGACCCATATACTTTGTCATAGAATTGACACAAGTTACCTGTATGTAGTTGCAGAGGGATTAGTCTAAAAGCCTTTGATAATTTCCTTTCATGAGATTTCATATAATTAGCAAGTCTGGCTGAGGACAAACAGGTTCAGGGTGTAAAGTTTAAGGAACAATAATCATGTCCTGCTTCTATAGTGTTTATTTCTCCATGCTTCAAACACTTTCCAGCCTTCTAAGATCACTTTCTTTCAAGTTGATCAATTTACCAGCATCTTCTCCCAGTCACCAAATTTATAAAAGATACTATTCAATCCAGTAAATCCGGAGGAGGGAATAATTCCAATCAGGACCAATGAAATATTCAAAAATAGAATATTGAATTTAAAAAATCCTGGCAAAGAGCTCAATGTAAATAAAATCCACTGAGCAAATAATTTTCTCTTCAATAAAAAAACCAACAATCGGTCACATTAAGATAATAAATTTATTTCCATCCTGTTAAAAGCATTAATATAAATCAATGCTCTAAAGAATTAACAGGACTTTTTCAGATCAAACAAGAAATGGATTAAAATAGATTTTTTTTTCACATTTACACCCAGATTAAAAAAACAAACAAAAAAGAAACGGATTGAAATAATTTTTTTTCACATTTACACCACGATTAAAAAACAAAAAAAAACAAACTTATTTCTCTTATATAATAAAGCAAGCCTTAACCTTCAAGTAACAATAAGTACCAAATTATTATGGCATGTAAAACAATATTCAGTCTCATCATATTTCAAATTTAACAGAGGCAAAATTTACAGTTACAATAATACATGTCAAAAATTCAAACATTTAAAAAAAAGAAAAAAAAAATTATTCAGACATATTTAGTTTTAGTACATCAATTTTTCATTTTAGAATATCAATTTTTATCATTAAAATGAACAAAAAATCTAAAACTAATGTTAATTATGGTACACCCCCACCCAAATTACAATAATAGAGTAAAATCACTAATATAAATTCAAATTCATTAACCAATTTAATAAATCATAGTTATTCGTTTTCACATCTCTGATTTAATAGGCTACCAGGATCAAAGTATAACAAAATTTGTATCTTTTCTTCTAGACACAAATTACATCTACCATTAAAGCAACTAGGAGTAGTAAATCTTTTCAATATTTTCCATTGAATTTTTGGAGTTAAACCCATATTTTTCAACTTTGAAAGATGTTTTGGATAAAGCTGTTTGATTTCTGAAGCATTCATGAGAGAATGAATGAATATGATTATTATACCTTAACGTCCATCAAACTGACGAAATTCGAATATAAATTTTTTTATATTTTACATTTTCCTTTTGAAAAATAGTAGCTTGATACACTACGTTTTTCAAATTACATATGCCATTCATAGGACAATTAATTTTAGTTTCACAATTACAATTATTATTATCACTATTATTACTACTACAACTACCACTATTATTTTTTTTAAGTTGGTCATAATATTACTTCCATATTATAAATGTTAATTATCTTAAAAAAATTATTTGTGCAAGAATAACTAATTTCTAAGGTTTTCCTATTAAACATTTTATGTAATATATTATACTGATTAAAGTGTTTATTAATTTTAAGAAATATTTTCCTATGTATATATTAACAAGTTTACAAAAAAGTGGTGGCTGAACCATATAATTTTTCTTTTACTATTGTTATGACAATTTACTTCAATATTACAATTATCAGTAGTATCTTTATCTTTATAAAAATTATAATTATTATTATTATTAGGTTTAATCTTTTTTGGCTCTAGATAAACTCTTCTTTAAAACCACTATTCTTGAGGGCTTCAATATGCATAGTACTATTTTCATGGAAAATTTTCTTATTTGATGATAATCGCCTTATTCTTGTATTAACAGCTTTTGGGACTTGTCTAATTTGTTTTGTCTTAAAGAATGGTCTATAAGAGTTGTCTAAGAGGTTAAATGTAGCATCTAGAAAATTAGCTATTCTAATATTAGCAGAAATTTCAATTTTAAATCCTAAGAATTTAAAAGTTCTTAAAATCTTTTTCTGTATACTAGAACACTTAGGACCATCACTATTGGGGATGTATAAAATGACATCATCACAGTATAATCCAATTTGTATAGGGTCAATGATCCTACTAAGGGTATTTAATATGTTATCATCAATGGAAAAAAAATAAATAGATAATAATAATAACAATAGTAGTAGTAATAATAATAATAGTAATAATAATAATGATAATAATTGTAATTGTGAAATCAAAATTAATTGTCTTACGAATGGCATATGTAATTTGAAAAACGTAGTGTATCAAGCTACTATTTTTCAAAAGGAAAATGTAAAATATAAAAAAATTTATATTCGAATTTCGTCAGTTTGATGGACGTTAAGGTATAATAATCATATTCATTCATTCTCTCATGAATGCTTCAGAAATCAAACAGCTTTATCAAAAACATTTTTCAAAGTTGAAAAATATGGGTTTAACTCCAAAAATTCAATGGAAAATATTGAAAAGATTTACTACTCCTAGTTGCTTTAATGGTAGATGTAATTTGTGTCTAGAAGAAAAGATACAAATTTTGTTATACTTTGATCCTGGTAGCCTATTAAATCAGAGATGTGAAAACGAATAACTATGATTTATTAAATTGGTTAATGAATTTGAATTTATATTAGTGATTTTACTCTATTATTGTAATTTGGGTGGGGGTGTACCATAATTAACATTAGTTTTAGATTTTTTGTTCATTTTAATGATAAAAATTGATATTCTAAAATGAAAAATTGATGTACTAAAACTAAATATGTCTGAATAATTTTTTTTTTATTTTTTTTAAATGTTTGAATTTTTGACATGTATTATTGTAACTGTAAATTTTGCCTCTGTTAAATTTGAAATATGATGAGACTGGATGTTGTTTTACATGGAATGATAATTTATTGTTACTTGAAGGTTAAGGCTTGCTTTATTATATAGGAGAAATAAGTTTTTTTTTTTTTTTATCTGGGTGTAAATGTGAAAAAAATCTATTTTAATCCATTTCTTTTTTGTTTGTTTTTTAATCTGGGTATAAATGTCAAAAAAATCTATTCTAATCCATTTCTTGCTTGATCTGAAAAAGTCCTGTTAATTTTTTAGAGCATTGATTTATATCAATGCTTTTAACAGGATGGAAATAAATTTATTATCTTAATGTGACCAATTGTTAGTTTTTTTAAAGAGAAAATATAAATATATATAAGATGGTGAAAAATGTTGCTAGAACAGTGATGGATGTTTTAATGAAATAACAGAAGAGTACTGTTCAAATGAATCTGTAACATAATGGTGCACCATTCTTTTTTTTCTTTTCTTTTTCTTTATTTCTTTTCTTTCCTTTCTTCTTTTTCCTTTTCTTTTTCTTTCTCAAAAATATTTTGACAATTTTTGCTTTTATCATCTTTCAATCCGTTGTATCTCTTAGAAATTCTACTCATTTGATAGTTTTTCCAAAAAGAATGCTAATCCAACGATTATGTGAACTTTCTTTATATATATATTTTCTCTTTCTTCCTGTCATTTTATCAAATCATCCATCGCTGTTCTTGCAACATTTTTCATCATCTTAAAATCCTGATTAAGGTTTATTAAAACCAAAACGTTTTAATGTTGACTTTCCATTATAATTAATTCATCATTTTTGGATTACTTTGTTTTTCTATTTTCTTCAAATCATGATGTGTAGTTTTGTCCTGGTTATTTCAACTTTGTATTCACTTCAATCTGTAAGGAATCATTTTTAATCGTTTCCGCAAAATTTCCCAAACAGTCTGGTGTGGAAATTGAAACTCCTGATCTGTGTTGGAAAATTGCACAAACACACTAATTGTTTTTCAGATACTGGTGGGCTGCCAGGACTTTTAACTTTACACAAACATCCTGTTGTTTCAAAATTTTTGTTCTCATCATAGATGGATTATCTTGTTGGTTGGCATTGATTTTCTGAAATGTGTTCAAAAATGGCAGAGCACAACAGTGACAAAATTTGTTTGGCTTAATTTAAACATGTAAAACAGGTATAGCTTTGGGTGTTCTGACTGACAATGGAGTATCTGGTGCTGCTGGAAGCCTTAATGATAAACTTAAATTGTATTGTGAATATATTCTAAATGTTTTTTTTAAAAAGAATTTTTGAAACTAATTCTTTTATACATATATATGAGCTTTGCATCATCCGAGGTAATGGATTCAACAGCCAAGCTGAGTTCAAGTCATAAATAAGACCGTTTACCTTCTCTTCACACTAATGCTCTTAAGAAAATCATGAATCTGCCTCTTCTCTTTCTAGCTATGGCTAAAATAGTAGGGTAGATTGAGCCCTTTAACCTTGGTAAGGCAACCTGTCAAGGAAAAGAAAAAACTTATGAATTGAAAAACTGAATAGTACTCTTCAGAGAATCTGTAATGCAATTGTGCACCATTCTTTTGTTATTAGCTCATCTAATAATTGTGGCTACTCTTACACAAGCCATTTCCACTATAAACAAATCAACAGTGTAATTCATTTTCAAAGCTTTGGTTTAGTTAATGGGTGTCATTGAATTGATGGATAAAGACTATAATATTTCTCTATATATTTCTCACTTTGTTTGGAATACTAGGCTAATGAGTTAATCTTGAAACTTGGCATCTAAACTACTTCTACCTCAAGAAGTGTTTTAATGATATTTATCCGTGAGATTGAGGTGTAGGGCAAAGTCTTAATTTTTAGTTGCTTTTCTTATTGCAACTCACTCAAATTGTCATTTTTTGACAGTGAAGAACCAGTAATGTTCACAAAAAAATTTTAAATGTTATTTTGCTATACCTGATAGGATACCTAAAAAAAACAAATTATTTTTTCATAATTCAGGGTTTTCAGACAACTATCTTCATTTTTATTGTTATATTCACAATGTTTCTGCAGATGTGTCCGCTAGCCTTCTTCAGGTGTTTTTGGTTAAACTCAGGAGCCTACATAAAACTTCGAACCATGTCCTTTATTTAATCGATGGGGATCGCTGGCTCTAATTCCATTAACCATAACCAGGTACAAGTGTTGAGTATTCTTGTTTTGTTACTCACCTGCAGTTAAGATTAAACCTGCAAACGTCGGATGATTGTCACTTAGAAGCTTAGGGAACCAACGTCTATAAAAGTTACGCCATGTATCCTGCTGGAGTGAATTTTTGGGATTTATAAACTTAATGTTCTTACATCACTATGAATTACAACTATTATATACAATCTTTTTTTTTTTTACCCAAGCTCATATTATGATTTTTTTTAAAAATCTAACCTTTTTGATTATGGGTTCCCATATTGTATTCATCTCTATACTTGGTCTACTCAACAGGTCACTGTAGCCCAACATAAATGCTGATTCTTTAAGGTGTATAATTCTTCAATGTTCTTCTCAATCAATTATTTTAACTTCCTCCCATAAGGGCATATGGTTTCCCTTTTCCTTCCAGATATGGTCCGCCATACCTGACTTTTTAATTTCACCTTGTACAACAGCTTTTCTATGTTTTTATAGCTGTACTTTTAGAGGGTGGCATGTTTCACCTTTGTATACTTTACTATAACTGCAAGGGATGGACTACACACAATCCTTGTTCATGTTGAATCTTGTTGGGGGCTTTACATGGAAGAGATACCTCCAGTGAGTCAAGCCACTTGTGAATATAGTCCTGATCTTATTGCATTATGTTTTCATTGACAAATCCCATTTACAGCAAATCTATTTTTAAGATAAAGCAATGAAATTTGGCATGTATATGTAAAATTTGCTCGTGAATATCATGGAATCATTTAAAAAGATGTAACTCATCACTTAAGCTTTTTATAGTTGCAATACTGATGCCACCCGAAAACACTATAGACATTTGCATTTTCAGGGGGTTCCATTGGGAAAATACTTATAAAAATCACTATAAACCCATAAAATCCTGTAAATTCATACATCAAATGAAAGGAAATTGATTTATCTACAAGTTTATCAAGGTTGTTTATATCTGCATTGTTTTTTATAACTTTTTATTGATGAGTCAGGAGAAAAAAATTCATTCACACAAGAGGGTGTTAGTATACTTTGCTTATTTACAAAATTCACAGCAATGTGATTCTGGTTAAATTTAGCAGAAAAATAGAATAGAGAATGCTATTCAATATAGTGTATAAGTAGTTTAGATTGGTCAGTTACTTTTGTCAGTCATTTTCTAAGTTCAGTTTCTGTGACACAAGTCAGTGAAAGAAACTTTACATGTATTTTTTTTATAAATTTATCTAGTAGTTTGTTCATAATCACAACAAAAAGCATGCATTGTCTACACAGATTTACCTTAAAAATTAGAGAATCCCAGCTCTACGTATTTAGGGTGGTATGAGCCTTGTTGCTATAAGAAGCTCAAGTGATGAGTTATGTCTTTTTAAATGATTCCATAAATATTCATCAGCAAATTTTACAAATACATGCCAAATTTCAGAGCCTTATCTTGAATAGTTTTTGCTGTAAATAGGATTTGTCAATGGAAACAATATGTTGTCCAAAAATTTTCAGGAGAATGGAGCCTTTCTTTGCAACTTTGTGTGCTTATATTTCTAAAAGTTATGGATGGATTTTGAATATTTAAAAACCAAAACTCTTACATCAATCTATATCTTATGAATATCTTTTTTGTTATAGTAAAATCTCTTTAAAAATTTTTCATGACCATTGCTACTTTAAAAAGAAATCTCTCCAGAACTCAGGGAGAACAGTTATTATTCATAATCCATGTTGTCACAGAGTATTAACCCTAATTGTTGGAAAAAATAAGCAATTAAAAGTGAAAGAAAATACTAGTCAAAAATTAATGATAATGATTCACCAAGGAATTTTAAAAAATCCTTTGAAACCTCAATTTCACCAAGAACATTACAGTTTTAAATAATATCAACAGACTTTCCCAGAGAATGTGAAAAAGAACTGATTAAAAATATATCCAGTGTACGCCAAATTCAAACTTTCTATAAGCATTAATGTTTTAAAATAAGTTAGCTCTCGTATGGATCAGCTTAAACTGAAGTTACTTAGAAAAAAACAGAAAACAAAAAACACTACACATACACAATAGGGAATTATTTCCTTGTACAGAAATTAAGAACACAGATATTAATACATGAATACATTCTTTCTTTTTTTTAAAGTGGTATTTATGTAGATGTAAAAAAAACTATTAGAATATTTTAAATACTTTTGTTATACACTGAATAATAAAGGTAATATGTTGAAGATTAACCTTACAGATTAAAAATATCTTCCAAATTATATAAGGCTTCCAAATTAGGTTACACATATCTTATAGAAATTATATGATCTAATACATTCATCACTTTATGCAAGGCCTTGTAACCCATTATTCATTTTTTATCTTAGAGTATTTAGATCATACATCTTACATATTACTTTCTGCCAAATACATATTAACATATATTATAACAGATTCAGATCATATATTGTATAATACACATTACCTATGATAACCTTTACCTATTATTATTTACATTTTACCTGGTATCTAATAGCTTTTACACATTGCCTTTTAACTTTTTCATTTGTCCATTCAATATATATGACTGAGCCTTTAAGAGAAAAAAATTACAAAATTTCCTCTGAATGAATAAGCTACTTTATACATAGATAGTAAACAAAACATTCTTAAATTAAAATAGTACCACTTTATTGTATAAACATATGACATGGAAAACTTTAAATACTAAAACTTCTTATCAGTAAAGAAATGCAGTCAAATTTAATTTGTTTAAACATGCTTAAGTTTTTAAAAAATACTGGTTCTAAAAATCCTTTCCTTATAAAAACAAAAGCTAAGCTTACTAAATGTCACTATCATCTTCTATAAGAATTCTATTGGAAAATTTAAAAAGAAACAAAAGCTGTGTTTTCTCCTAATTATTATGTCTGACTTATCTATCTTAACTAGACTAATTATAATGACTGACTTATCTTTACAAGAAAATTATTTTTTGACAGTTTCCCCTTTCTCTGTTTAAGATTCTACATGTATTCCATTTTCTCTCTGCCTCAGTCTACATTTTCTTCTTTGATGGTGAAATTTTTTTATCATATGGAAAAGCCATGTCAATAATTCAACAAAATTTGGCTTTCTCATCTTATGCAATAAATATTATTATGGAGTACAAATATTCTGCTTGTAGCAAGGGAGTAAGCAATTGTGTAATCCTTTGGGAAAGAGTTTCATGGTACAATAGTGTAATCATCATAAAGATCTTTTTAATACATTATACAGATTCACTCTATTCAAAGTGCTGTATGTTTTGCCCTTGCCCCACTAGAAATAACTAGCTTTGCAGTATGTTATCATTCTGCACTAACTTTTGTATGTTATTAATTCAACCAAAAGAACAAAGCCTGAAGCAAAGTTTCTTTCTATTTCAAACAGTATTCCAATTGTCAGCCATTCTGTTGGAAGGCTTTCATTATCAAATAGGTGTTTTTATTCTTTCTTTTTTCCTAAAAGGCTTGTTTAGCTCTAACACTCCCTTAAGATCTTGCTATGTACCTTCAGGTACAAGAAATAAAAATTAGATTCAACCTTGAATCAAGACACACCTACTGCTCTCCATTATGGAAATAGAAAAAAGAAATAGTAATTTTATGGTTTAAAGTTAAAATTCCTCGATTATTCATGGCTGAGTCTAATTTTTTTTTATATATATGAAAATGGGCAATCATTTTGTATCACCTGGTTTTTAACTGTGGTCAGACTCCAGTATAAATAGAGGTCTATTGCTCACACCAACTCAAAAGATAAAATAGAGTTACCATAAATGTTACAGCTTAAGACTAAATTGCAGTAAAATAATATCAAAATGGAACAAATTCTCCCCATTATGGCCCACAGATGATGATTCTATTCATATATTTATTGAGTTACTCTGAATGGCAGAATAATATGAAAAAGGAAATGAAAAAATATTTCAACAGTAATGTCACTAAAAAACTATTCTTAACTACTTTAAAAAGTGTATTTCAAGCTTAACAATTAGATCATGTGGGCAGCAAGTACAAGATAATTATTTCATTATTTTGTGAACAGGAAACATTAGCTCTAAAATATACTCCTCTTAACTGTTTTACATACAGCTTGGTAAAGATATATTATGGCTAGGTCAGTAGAAGTATGTTTCAGCACAATCAAAACAGTGGTGCTATGTTCAAGAACATATTTTGCCAGGAAAAAGAATGTTACTTCAGATGTGGATATATATTTCACTCATGTGAAACAAGGATTTCTTATACTTCTAGAGATATATATTACAAAACAGATTGTAATCCTAGTATCATACAACATACATATATGTGTATGTGTATAAAATATCATTCAGAATAAAGAGATAGCTGATATCATAGAAAAAATTATATATAACATGCTGGTATACAAGAGTGTGTGTGTGTGTGTGTGTGTGTGTGTGTGTGTGTGTGTGTGTGTGTGTGAAATCCTGATATCATATGGAAAAAATAAATTATAAAATGCTGATGTCATTTGAGATATATCATTGGTAATTATATATATATGACTGGAGGAAAAATGTTTGGGATATAAATAGATATCAGTGACACATAAAAAAAAACCTTGCCAGAGCAACATTTCTAACAAATTAAAAGAAATATATTTTACTGAGAAAGGCTGTTTTATTTTTCTTTATTATAAATAATACAGGTAAAATTATCAATAAATTAATTGGGACTTTTGTATCAATATACATATTTCTTTGATGAATGAGATATTCAATCTGAATAATGCAAAACATTTTCAATACTAAGTATAGTTAGGAAAATTTCAATATATAAATGTGTGTGTATAATAGTTTGTACACCCAATGTATGTATGTATACATCAAAGTAAATAATGGAAAAGAATCTGACATGTAGAAAAATTGACAGAATAGTTCAAAAGTTATGAATTTATTAAGTAGGAAAGTCGATGTTATAAAGTTTCGGTATTAATATAGAATCATCAGGACTTTAAAAGGTGACATCAAGTGTTGAAGGAATGATGGATATTTAATAAAATACAAGAAATAATGGAGGAAATATGTAAACAAAGAAAGAACATTTGAACATTGTATGTTCTTTCTTTAATAAATCCATCACTTTTGGACTACTCAGTTTTCCAATTTATATATATATATATATATATATATATATATATATATATATATATATATATATATATATATATATATATATATATATATATATGAACTTATCCTTTTTTTAAATGATTTTTCAAAATGTTTTAATAATAAAAACAAAGGGGAAAAGTGAATACAACAAAGCCTATCAGTACAGTTACAGAGGACGTACAACCCAGGTAGAAAAATAATTAGAAATATTGAGGATAAGTGCAACACAATCATCCAAGCTTCTCATTTCTTTCAATTAACCTTTTACCAGGTAACGTTAAGTAAATATCTGGAAAGTATCAAGAATATTTTGAATATTGTTTTCTTAAAATTTTTTTTCTTGTTTTGCAAAGGATTTTAAAATCAGGTTTTTATCATTGCAAATCTTTACATAACAAATCAAAAATATTTTACTGATAATTACAGCTAGGTAATTGTAAATTTTAGAGAAATATATCTAATCTTAAATAAGATTAAAGAACTTATTTCAAAAAGAAAAAAAAAAATTTGCGAATTAAGTAAAGAAATAAGAAAAAGTATTTTAATATTTTACTAATCAGTTGTATCCATCAACTTTCTTTTAGTAAGTAATTTTCCACATTTCAATTCCTATGTCTACAAAAATAACAAGAATGATGTTTGTCCCCTTTCTTTCTTTGCACAAAAACATTCCAGGAATGTCTTCCCATCTATCCACAAACTTGGGTTTCTTTGTACTGTTATTGTTATTTTCACCCTAGCTCAGAGCTTCCTGACTTTCACAGTAGACAAACCAGAAGCTCAGCTGCACTTATAGAGAGTATATTGCATAGATTGAATGTGTTACAATCCATGCAGTATACAAGATTTTTTTCTAGTCAGGCTGACTGGTAGTGCCTACAAGTTTTACTTACTGACCTATATACAATGACAAGAAGGGCTCATGGAATGTGTGAGTGCCTATCTTAATTCACATTCCACTGCCCAAAAACATATATTCTTTTAACTGCTATCTGTGCATTTAAATATACACATCAACTTATTTATTATCTTGCCCAAATTCTCTCTACTATAACTTCTAAGACTGTTAATCATGCAACAACCAAAGATTTTTGGCAATTTTTTCCCCTTTCAAGACAAATTATTTCAAATAATTTTCCATTATTGGTTTAAGGGAGACAATTTATGCTCAAATTTTATTTTCATAAAAAATGAAATAAATAAACAAAAGAATAATTTGAAAAGTTGAAAAATATTGTAGATAAAAAAGCAGCCTTCATCTTTCCTAGTGTGTGAATTATACCTCTGTATGCATATGTGTGGGTCTAAATGTTGTGTGCATATATATATATATATATATATATATATATATATATATATATATATATATACAATACTTATTTCTATATTTATAAGTCAAGAGGGTACAGTTGCTTGAAAGTGTGTGTTTCTCTGCTCAAATGATAAATATCTTATTTTTCTTTTCAAATTCTATTTCCTCCAATTAGTATTTGTTACATGGCTGGCTATCAGAGGCCACCCATATAGCTATTAGAATAGTTTGAGGGTAAAATTTTCAACTTTGTGGTAAGAAATTATTGCAAAACTATTTGCTCTATTTAAAAAAAAAAATTAAAACAAAACACTCCCCCAGCTCATTAAATTATAAATATTCACAATCCATTAAAATAAAAAGGTTTACTATTATCAAATTCTAACAGCCAATTTTACAATATATTAAGGATATATCTTACAATTTGTATATAAACATACATATAATTTTTTTCTTTGGTTAGAAATGTTTATTCACAAATATATTTTCCGGGATAAAAGATGATTTCCATAAATTCAATACTTACAATTTACACTGTAAACATCATACTTTTTTAAGTTACCTTTGTAAGATTATTAGTTATCATAATGAGAAAAAAAAAACATACACACACAAGCGATTTATGTTATAATAAAAAAAATTTCCTGACCTTTTTTTACAACATTACTCTTTGGCTAACTGTTGGTAGGCACACTTAAACAAATACTTGAAAACTTCCATTCACCTAGTAATTATATAGTGAATACTAAAAGCATATATAAAAATTCATTAAAAATAAATTATTTGCCAACAGAAAAGCATTACAATTATTTATGGAAAAAATACATCAAAACTTTCATTCACTCTTATGATTACATATAGAAAGTGACATTGCATATGAAACTCATAAACAGGTGCGAATATTTACATAGAATATTTATTGTGTGAACAGCTATTGTAAATATCATAAGGTTTAGAAAAGAAGATGTTTTAATACTTATCTAAGTTCTGTTAGAAAACTTATGCACAAGATTAATAGAATGGGCACATTTAGCTAATTGTTGAATGCTGATATTGGTACAAGAAAGTGGAGGTCATTTATAGAACTATGCATGCAAGAAAATCAGCATAATTGCTTTAACACTAACATAGTGCAATGTTGTTTGTTTTTTTATTGTTATTTTTCTTTAAAATTTATCTAACAAGTTTCAGCTCTCAATGTTTGCTGTGCATAGGTGAATTTCCAGTGTTCAAGAATCAATACAAGCATTACTAACAGAATAAAAATCTAAATGAAGGAAGCACTCTTTTTCGGGGGGGGGGAAGAAGCCTTAATTTGGAAAGCAAAAAATAATGATGAGTTAAAAACAAGAAAGAGATTATGATTGTGTTCACTAAGAAGCTCAGACCTAAAAGAATTTAACTGGAAAAGCATTCTTTTGTTATAATCTAATCAAAACGTACAATTCTTTAAAGAGAGAAAAGTTATACTATAGTATTGACATGAGGTATAAATTTATTTTCTAAGACATGATACCATTTTTGAACTGTTATGGGATGTTATACAAAGAAAAGATGAATTTATCAACAAAACTCTCACTCAATGCTAAACTGAAATTCAATTAAATAAAGAGAAAATTGTGGAGGAAAAAATGCTCTTAAGTAAATTTAGAAAGCAAAAGAATGGCATGTTGCCAATGAGACAGAGAAATTATATTTTCCAGAATGAAATCAATATCACAGCCCACTATTCTAACTTTTGGATTTGGTCTAGTAGATAGAAAAGGTTATAAATGACTGAACTCATGACTATTTAATATTTTCTTTATTTTCTTTCCAGGAAATCATAAAATGGGCAAATATAAAATTAAAAGAGTTTTAGCATTAATGTTGAGATGTGCAAGGTTAACACTAGTCAGCCGCTAATCCAGCTGCCCAGTTATTCTCAGTGAGAGACTTATATCGGCTCTCTCTTACACTCATGCAAGTTAGGCAGATTAATTTGTCAGTATCACTATATCACTTTGAAATATATGGGTCTTATGCCCCTAGTAAGTCTTATACTTCTAGTGATTGTTTAATTTTTGGTATTGCTTTGCTCTCCTTGTTTCTCTTGAGTATTTCTTTCTCTAGGAGATCTAGATGTCCCACACTGAGCTGTAATCAAGACCATCTTCTTGCATTATTTGATCTTCATCCAAGTTTTCAAAATCTCTCTGGCCTACCTGATCAGGCATTATTTCGTCTTCTGATATTTTATTCTGTAAAGGTTGTTCAAATAAATTATTAACGGACGGAATCATAGAGATTTCTTCCTCATTTTGCTTTTCATATTTACATTGGGGCCTTATTTGATCTGCATGGGTTGATATACAGTTCCCCTTTTCTCTATTTATTATAGCTGTATAGTGGCCTTTTTGCATAATAAATTCTGCCTTTTGTGGATTTGATTCTTTGTTCTTTTTGTACCATACTTTATCATTTGTGGAATATGATATCATTAGCAGAGCTCAAATTTGCCTTCCCATTAAAGCTGATAGGCTTTCTAGTCTTCCGGCATGTGATATTGTGCAATGGCTTAAACGCAGCCTTGGTAGAAAAACTTCTATTTTTTCTTTCTGCTGAGAACATGCTTTCAATCCCATTCTTATGATCTGCACTATTCTTTCTGTCAACCCGTTTGATTGAGGGTGATATGGCAGTGTCTTATATGGCTTACACCCTATTTTTTCCCACCATAAATTAAGATCTTCATCACAAAATTCTGGTGCATTGTTGGATACCAGGGTTTTTGATATGCTGTTTCTAGAAAATATAATCCTTAGAATCTGTTTCATTGTAGAACTTTTCTTGTCTAGCACAGGCCAGTCTGAAAAAGAGTCTACTAATATTACTAAGAGTCCCACTAGAGTTATGTATGCATGATCCATATTTGTAGGGTCTCTCCACCTGGGAACAACTCCCCTATATGTTTTTTCTTATTCTCAATGTTATCCTACTTAGTACTGGATCATGTCTAGTTTCCGCAGCCGTTCTATCAAAAGACAAAACATCAGTCTCTACCAAATGTAAAAATGTATCTTCAAATTCTTCTTCTGTTTTATCTTTTGACTCCTTGTAAAATCACAATCTTGATAGTGCATCTACATGTGGAATTGGATTTCCTTTGACATATTCTATATCAAAGTCAAATGCCATTAATCTTAGTATTCTCAATGTCGTGACTTTGGGTAATTCTTTTCTTGGATTGAATATAAACTCTAATGGTCTATGATCACTTCTCAAAAGAATTTTTTCCTAATTAAAGATTGTTGGACTCTAGTGGTTGTCCACACAATGGCCAAGGCTTCTTTCTCTATATTTGAATAATTAAATTCAGTGTTCATTAGTCTTCTTGTTATTGGATGTCCTTCTTGTGATAATATTCCAGATATTGAATGTTCACTTGCATCTGTGGTCAACGTAATGTCCTTTTTCAGATCAAAAATTTTCACTACAAGTTTCTTTGCCATATTTACTTTTAATCTATCAAAAGCTTTTTGTAGTTTCTCTGACCAGTTAAATTCAACATTCTTTTTTCTTAAATTTGCAAATGGCTCAGTCAAGTCCGTATATTTTGGCACATATTACCCGTAGAAATTCACTAATTTCCAAAAAGATTCAAGTTCTTTTTTATTCATAGGTGTAGCTGTTTTTAGCATTTTTTCTATCAAGGTTTGGTCTGGTTATATACCTTCTTTTGAAATGGTATAACCTAAAAATGATATTTTACTACTATAATTCATGCATTTTTTTTTTTTTCATTTATTTTCATTTCAGTGTTTCTTAATCTATTCAAGATGATGCTGCTTTTCTTTTTTACTTCATTTTTTTTAGTAGCTTCTATATATATATCGTCTTGGTAACAAACCATAGTTTTATATCTTCTCCTAGAACCTGTTCAATGGCAGTTTGAAATATGGCACTTGCTGTTTTTATTCCATAAGGCATCCTCTTTCGTTTCAGTAACCCTATTGGCGTGTTTATCGTTGTTACTTCTTTGAAGTTATTGTCTATTGGTATTTGGTGGTATGCCATTTTCAAATCTATTTTTGTAAAAATGCTCATACTTGCCACTGCATGAATTGCCACTTTAACATTAGATATAGGATATGAGTCCGAGCAAACTTTGTGATTTATGCCTATTTTCTAATCTTCAACATCTACGTATATCTCCATCTGACTTTCTTAAAACTACAATGGGTGATGCCCATTTGCTACTCCCAGGGGGAACATGTCCAAGAAGGTCCTGTTCTATTAATTTCATAGTTTTTCTACTACTAATGGCAACTAATGTACTGGAAATTTTTGTGCCTCATAATAATTTTCTTGTAATTTTAAACTTGCTTTATAGTTTTTAACTTTACAATTTTTTCCATTTTTATCTCATTAATTGATTTGGTAGAATTTATGTTAAGCACATTGTTTCTAAGAAGTCTGTGGTTCTTTTTACAAGTTGTTACAATTATAGGTATTACTTCAAATTTATTTTCTAACTCCAAGGAACCTTCAAAGTGCCCTAAAGTTTTTATGACTGACCCATCAAATCGGTGGAGTAGTAACTTGCTCTTTTGTAAAGTTGGTTTTCTAATACATTCCCAGAAATTTTTTGGTATAAGTGTTACCTCACTGCAGGTATCCATTTGCATATCCATATTGAAGTTGTTGATTTGAAGCTTTAGTATAATGTTTTTTTCTTTTGTTCAGTTTTTTCTACATTCTTGTTTTTGTTTTGTACTGAAAAGACTTGCATATTGTTTTTTTTTTTTTTCAACTCTTTCAACATTTTTTCTTTTTGAATTTGCATACTGCTTGAAAATTTTTTTTTTTTTAAGCAATTTGTACAAGTCTTCCCAAATGCTGGGCATTTTCCCTTTTTTATTTCATGTTCATGTTCACAATATGAACATTTTTTTTCTTTTTTAATATGTAAGTATCGTCAAATATTTGTTTGCTGGGTTGACTTTTATCATGGTTGTATTCCTGTATTAATTCTTACTGTATAAAGTCAATGCAGGTATTTAAAGACATATTTCCTATTTGTTGTTGTTCCATTATTTTATATCGGTGTGATGCATTGTACATACCTTCAATTAACCTTAATTGAATTAAGTCCTCTTCATTCGTCTGTTCTTCTTGTTCAAGTTTTTCAAACTTACAATATCTACTCATATTTCGTAGACAGTGCAGATATTTTATGATTGGTTCATCAATTTCTTGCTTCATCGACATGAACTTCATTCTTTCTGCCATGACCAACGTTTTCTTGGGTCTCATATTTCTTCTTATGATCTGAGTTATTTTTTCTAAAGTCATGATGGAGACTTTCATTATTGCCTTTTATCCAGCTGTAGCCAAAAACAGATCCGTAATCTCATTTTCTCCTCCCTTTTCTTTGTTGTCTTTCAGCTTTTTAGTTTTTATTCTTGCAGCAAAACTTCATAACCAGGTATTGACAAAATCAGAATCCTCGAGAGACAATTGGTACCCTATCAGTGATGTTATTGTTATGATGTCCAAGGTTAGCACTAGTCAATCACTAATCCAGCTGCTCAGTTATTATCAGTGAGAGGCTTATATTGGCTCTCTCTTACACTTATGCAAATTAGGCAGATTAATTTGCCAGTATCAGTAAAGTTAACAAAAAACTACCAATTCTTGGAATTGTCTGAATACTGATGTCTTTTTTTTATATATATATAACTTTAAATATCCCTTTAGGAAATTTATTTAAAGTTTTACATGAGGATTAAATATTCTCACAGGGTTATCATGATGGAAAAAAAGCAAAACAACCCTACCACACGACAAAAAACTTGTCATGTTCAATATCATTACATATATATTCTAGTTATATGTTTTGACTGGAAAAATATTACAGAATAAACTGAGTTTTTTTGTCATGAGTTATATCAGCCTACTTTTTCTAGTTTTTTTTTTTTTTTTTTGGAGAAGGGTAAATTTCTAAAAATCAAGTGAGTCATAAATGGTTTTTAGGTTACAAAGCACAGAAATAAAAAGAGGATTAAATTTTTTTAGTGTCAAAAAATTCTAATTCAAATTACAAAAATTTAAAAAAAAATAATAAAAAATCTTGGCATCAACAGAAACTCCTAATATCAAAAGAACAAAACTATATGAATATATAAAAATAATGATAGATGTACAAGAACATTTAATACTAGAACAACCAAAATGTATCATATTTTCAGGGTGATGCTTTAAATATAGATCATTATATAACAACAATCAGTCATTACAGCGTTAAAATGAAACTATGTCATGACAGTATGCAATTTAATTTTAGAGAGTCATTTAAAAATATTATGCTATAGTGTTGGTAATACCACATAACACTGAGCTTGAAATAACAACTTCCTTTTTTATCACAACTCTCTCTCTCTCTCTCTCTCTCTCTCTCTCTCTCTCTCTCAGTTCCTAAAAGTGAAAAATACTAAATAGAAAAGATTGTTTTAAGTAGTTTATTTGTGATGGAACATTTTCCTCCCTCACACTAAAGAGTGAAAATTGTCAAAATACAAGATTAGAATTTATGATTTTTCTTCCTTAATATCAAACAGATTTAATCTTTTTTTATATAATTTTTTAAATAAATCACTTACAATTTATTATTATTTGTACTATTCATTATTGAAATTGTTGAACATTTTTGAAAAATAAAAAAAGGAAACTTTTCATCATATATGCATATTAATATACAAACATTGAAATTATCCAGTGTATTCATGAAAGCAATATACTCACATCTACATTGCATATTTGATGTGTGTGCACACTTGTGTGAGTAAACTAATATCAATTTACAAATGCATGCATTGTAAATAGAGGTTTTTCTGATTATACAGACAACTTATCATCTTTTTTTAAGAAAGGGATATTTAAGATAAATTAAAGAGAAAATGTTTTTATTTGATCAACTTTCTCTGAATTAAAGTGCTTCTCTTGATAGATAAGTACAGGGTGAAACGATAAAATTGTCATCCTAAAGAAAACAACACTGCAGCTTTATCTAAAAACTTTTATTGAAGAAATCAATTCAGGTCACTTGATTTTGTAGTAGAGTTGACATCTATTCAATGTAGCCACCTTCAGCCTCAATCAACGCCTCGATATGGATCCGGAACTGGGAGCATGCCTTTTCCACAAGCACTGGCAGGAGCTGGCGAATACTCAGCGGATGGAGGCGATCAGGCTGGCTTTGGTGTTGTGGAAGGTCATGTTGGTGATGTTCTTGATGTATGACCAAATGAAGTAGTCCAGTGGGTTCAGGTTGGGGGAGGAGGGGGCCAGTGAGAGAAGGGTACAGAGTTGTAGCACTCCTTCTGAAGCCAAGCCTGGGTCTCTTTGCACTTGTGGGCCGGCACCGAGTCCTGCAGCCACACCCAGGGTCTGCCATCGGCCACCTGATTGCACCAGGGGATCACCACACTCTTCAGCACATCCAAGTACACTTTGGTGTTGACTTTCAAGCCAACTTTGAAGATGTGAGGTGGCATGATGTGGCTCTCACTTGAAACTACACCAAAGACCATAACCGTAGCCGGAAACTTTGTTTTTATCACCCTCAAGCATTGAACTGTCTGGATTTGCATTTTGAGGGTGCTGGCAATGGTCCTGTTGTCATAACTTGGATTGGTAGAGAGCATGAGTTGTACAATGGTGCATCTCCGATCTCACTCGTTGAACATTGTGTCACTAGAAGGCTCCTATCGCTCTTGGAATTTGTACACAACTGGCCAACTAGTAGATGGTCTGCAACAAAAAAAAGAAAACTGGTTTTCATTAAACGGAAATGGAATCATGTCATCTTTTCTAGGGCGACAATTTTATTGTTCCACCCTGTAGATGAAAATAGTAAATGTTAAAATATTTTCAAAATTTCCTTCAATGATTTTGAAATCATATTTTTCTATCTTAGAATTAACAGCTCAGAACCACCAATATTTCATGAAATTATGCATACATATGAAATTTTTATTATTAAATGTTGACTAATTTCCAAAATGTGTCTGATAATGTAAACAAAAGTTTTTAGCCTGAATTAAATTATTTTTATTTGTTAAGATTAATGGTTTTGATCAATGAACGTATTTATTTATTTCTACAGGTTTCAATAAAAGACAAAAACAACACTGTATATTGTTAACTGGGGTTAATTTCCTAGCCTTTGCTACACTTCAGATAACAAAATTCCGACCAAACAACAGTGTTTATTTTATATTTAGATTTCTACCCTTAATTCATTAATAGAGTGTGTCTGTAAGGTAAATTTTGACAGTTAAATTCATATTACAAAAGTCGATAATGGACAGGAGATGATATACATAGGATCAACATGGAAGGAATGATACAATAATTACAAAGCTTCTTTCAGGAATCAATGATAAGTAATAGTATGTATTTGTTCAGTTGAATCTAACAAATTCAGACATGTTGAATACTAGCTCATCTGAAGATTAATAATGTGAAAGTGAGTTGTGAGTTTTTATCTAGTTTTATTATCTTTTATACTTGAAATATATATATATCAGTTATATGAAATTTCTTTGAAAAACATTTTGACTGTTTTTAAGTTTTAATTATGTCACTAGTAGAGTAATAGAGTTGTGTTTGGAAACCACAATAACTCATAAATTATATCAATTTTGTTAACACTAACATGACATATTTGTAAAATTGCTAGTTACTGAGTGTCTAGCCAATTTCAGAATTTTTTTTAATGTATAATTAGACAGATTATTTTGTGTTCACATTTTCCATGTAATAATAAAAACAATGCCGATTGCATATTTGTTCAAAATGCAACCACTATTTTTCTATATACACATACACAATCTTTTTTAAATTTTTAAACTAACCAGTGATTAATTAAATGATAAGGAATGAGTTGGGCTAATTCTGTTATAAACAATGATTTTATTATTAGCCTCATCAAGAATAACAGCATTTTGAATATAACAAGTAACTATATTTTATAACATTAAATATTCAAATACTTGCAAAAACTATATCTAAATGGTATGCTTATCACTTAGATTGAGTTCTACCTTTGATATCATGTAAACTAGTTACTGAACAAAGTACTAAGATACAAAATTATATTCAGATAGATTACAAATCAACATGTTGGATTTCAACTAAAACTAGATGTGTATAACTTGCTATATGATGAGTTAGTTCATTACTTATTTGAAATGTTATATTATTTCAGAAAAAAAATGAAAAAAGATTCTTTAAAATCCAAATAAGATGTTATATTTTCAAAATGATGATTTTGCTTTTAAAAATTAATTTTCCTAAAGAATTGTCTATTAAAATTATCATTAAATATGCATTTTATTTAATGTTGGGAGAATCTGAGACTTCTCAAATTTAACATTTTAGACAATAAAACTTTTCTATTTGCATCCTTCATAAAATAGTTATACTGGATATTTACTAAGTCATTTTATTTTGAGAAAGTTACTTAACCTTATTTATCTTTTAACAACAAGACAACATAAAAATGTTTTGGCTATAATCCCTGACAAGCATTATGGACTGATTTAGAAATAAATCATGACTAATTAACTTCAGGACAAAAATCAAATTACTTGAGTATTAATTAAAAATCATGAACATTATTTTACAATTGATTACCAACTCACAGCTGAGGACTCACAACAGGTCAGAAATTATAAGATATTAAAAACCAACCTATCCAGTAAACTTAGTACTTAAGTTTTATATGATAGATAAAAAAAATAAGTATCTGTGATATTATAATGAAAGCAGTTTTAATTCTCTTTATCTGGGCTGTTCTTATCAGAAAGAAGGAAAAAATCAAAATTTTATATTAAGTAAATGCACTTTCTTTTTATCATTATTTTGCATTTTTTAATTATAGGAAGTATCTTAAAGAATGATAACTTTAAATTAGAAGAGAAGTCAGCCATATATCAAGCTATAATATCTATTTTAATCTTATTTCTATCATGTTTTCAATTAATTTCAATAAATGGATTTCATAAATTTTATAGACAAAAGCAATCTTAATTTCATTTAAGAATTGTTGAATTTAAGGAATAATATTCTTAGTATTAAACAAAAAGAAATGAATAAACATCATTTTATCAATTATAAATTTTTTCTAAGCTTTACTTCAAAAATCTTTTTAAGTGGAATGTATACCAAAATATATCTAACCAATTTAATCTGTTTTTATATGATTTAAAAAATATTTAACAAGTTTTAACTTCCAGTTAGTTTAGACTCCAAATGTTGTGCAATTTTCCTCACTAGTTAAATACCATTTTTGCCCAGTCAGTTGGGGCTGTAGAATACACTGACTGCACTTCTGCAGAAGGGTAAGACCCTCCCAATGAGTGTCTTGGATATGATACTAAACAATCTGATGGTGAGGTTCCAGTGATGCTGGAGCTTTGGGAAATGCGGAGCACCCCTTCATTGGTGTTGCGCCTAGGCCCACTCTGGCCCACAGTGGTAGCATCTGATAGGGCCCTATCTATGGGTTAAATAGAACTAAATGAATACTTATGCTAAACTGAATTGTTTGAATTAGAACTGTTTGACTAAACTGAAGCTTTAAATAGTAATGTTTTTGACAATTAAACTGTACTTACATTTAAACTGAGTGCTTATGCTAAACTGAATTGTTTGAAATGGAACTGTTTTTGACATTGAAACTCTACTTACACTAAACTGGATTGTTTAATATAGAACTGTTTTGAGATTAAACTGTGTGTAAACAATGTCTGTACTTACACTAAACTGAATTAGCTGAACTTGAACAGTTTGACTAAACTGAATAGCTTGAAATAGGAATGTTTTTGACAACTAAACTGTGTACTCATGCTAAACTGAATTATTTGAAATAGAACTGACTATTTGCATAAAAATGAATTTGGCATTAAATAACTTACAAAGGTTGATATGCCAAAAAAAAACAAAACAACCAAATACCATTTAATCAAATTGAAATAAGGCTAATTATTTGAGATAAAAAAAATAATTTTCAAAAACAAAAGTGAACCAAAAAATAATCAAATAATCTAAAAATAAACTATTCAAAAATTCCAAATAGAAAATATTTTAATATTGCATATTTAAATAGCAAAAAAATGGGGTACCTACCTCACTACACTTATGAAAAGTCTATGAAACAAACTTATCAAATATAATGTTATGATAGGTATCCATTGATCACACTTAAATAAAAAATAAAACTAGCCATTTCTTCTTAAGATTAAATTAGCAATTTTTCATTCATTTATATCAAATTTTAATCAAAGCCATATTTACCAAGCATTCATTGAGAAATGTACTTTTAAAAAAATTCTGAGTAAAATATTTTTCAATGTAACAAGAGCAAGTGAAATTCATTTATTGCTCTTTATAGATACTAATTGAGCATGTAGAAATTCCAAGGTTTAATTAGAAACAACCACCAAAGATTAAAAATCAATGACATTTTTAATGCTTTAATACACTTTATGTTAAGCAATATTTTTATAAAAGTAATTCCTCTTTTAGTGCACCAACTTCCTTCATTGTTGAATAACATAACATTAACTTTGTAACATACTTGAGTTTCCTAATAATATAAATATTACAAACTGCTAATTAATTAATGCATTTTTTATTTAATTTACTGCCTTTTTTTATTAAAGATATACTATTTTCCTGGAAAGTGCATCGAACTAATGGATTTCATGTGAAATGGAAAAGTAAATTTTATGGATACAAAAATATTATCCTCTTTCTTTATGGTGCACATTGTGTTGTGCTCATTGACATGCAACTATTTTGGGGAAACATTTATATTGTCTCTGCTGGTTAGATAAACACCTTTCAACAATCAAAACTCTGAAGCAAAGTTAGGAGTCATGAACAGGTTTATTAGTTATTAGGAAAGAGTAGAAGATGAATGTAGTTTGGCAAATGTGTGTGTGAAACAGTTTACAGGGGCTGGAAGCCTAATATTAATTCAAGGAGCCGTAGGCTAAATAACACATATTAGCAGACACTTCTTTGATAAAAGGGGTTATTCAAGTAAAAACAACACAAGGAAGAGAAGAATAGAAAGTGAAATGAAATTAGGACAATATGTGCTAAAAAGAGCTACAAGTAAATACTAACAACAAAATATCAAATAATTATGAAAGTTATGCTTTAAGAGACAAGCAATATTTTTTACTGATGATACTCAAAATAAAGGATCAAATCAGGAAGAATTGAGAAGACAAAGCACTGAGCCCTTTCTTCAATAAAGAAATGAAACCTGGACATCATCTCCTGGTGTCTAATCTAAAAAGAGTACCCTAAAATGCAAGTGCTGCTTGGGGAGATAATTGATAGGGAATCTAAACTATAGTGTAACATGATATACATACCTTAGACTCCTAAGAAGCTAATTTCTCAGGTAGTAATATATTGAACAATATTCAACTTTTCTCTGCACTCAGTTGTTATGTAAACTGATGAGCAGGATTTTGATTTACCACAATACTAATCAAGTGAAGTGGTTGGGCTAGAACCTTTCAAAGGTTTTATAAATCCTAGATTAATAAGATAAATTCTTTGCTCCTTGAAAGACTAAAGATTCCTTTGTTATTCTTAATTGTTGCTGAGTTTCTAGCTTGAAAAGAAATTTTAAGGAACAATAACTGACAACAGGACAAGATTCAGAAAGAAAACCAAGCAAAATTGAGGGTCAAGTGAAACAGTTCCCCAAGTGAACTAAATGCCCTTGTCTGTCTTCACTAGTTGAAGTTGTTATGGAAACAATGGCATATCAGATTTAATCTAGAAAAACAAATTACATAAAATAATAGTGCAATTCACTTCCTATACTTATGCACTATATTTGTACATATACCTGTCTTTATATTGCCCAGTCGGCTGGGGCTGTAGAATACACCGACTGCACCTCTGCAGAGGGGTAAGATCCTTCCAATGAGTGTCCTAGATATGACACTAAACAGTCTGATGGTGAGGTTACAGTAATGCTTCGGCTTTATGGAATGCAGAACACCCCTTCATTGCCATTGCTCCCAGGTCCACTCTGACCCAGTGTGGTAGCACCTGATAGGGCCCTATCTATGAGTTGAATAGAACTAACAGCATACTTATGCTAAACTGAATTGTTTGATTAAACTGATAGCTTGAAATAGAAATGTTTTTGACAATTAAATTGTACTTACATTTAAACTGCATCCTTATACTATGAATTATTTCAAATAGAACTGTTTTTTGACATTGAAACTGTATTTACACTAAACTGAATTGTTTGACATGTAACTGTGTGTAAACAAAATCTGTACTTATACTAAACTGAATTAGCTAAATTAGAACTGAATAGCTCGAAAAAGAAATGTTTTTCACAATAAAACTGTACTTACATTTATATTGCGAGCTTATGCTAAACTGAATTATTTGAAATTGAACTGTTTTTGTCATTGAGACTATACTTTCACTAAACTGAATTGTTACATATAACTGCTTGAATAGTTTGAAATAAAAATGTTTTTGACAGTGTACTCAGGCTAAACTGAATTGTTTGAAATGGAACTGGTTATTCACATAAAAATGGATTTGGCTTTAAATAACCTACAAAGGTTGATATGCCATAAAACCCAACAAACCAAACCTGTCTTTATGGAAATAGTCAATACAAAACTATATATTTTATTTTATGCTTATACACAAAGTACTTTAGATTTGGAAGCATTTTTTCTCCATATTTTTATTTGATTTCATTGCAAATTCTAAACAATGCTCATAATCATAACTATAAAATTGTTATTACCAACATTTCTTTACTATATCTTTATTTCTATATTTTGATTGAATATTTAATAAAAATTTAAGCACTTTTATGATCTAAGCAAATCAGGTTTCATTTAGTTTGATTGTTATATAAAGTCAAATTTTGCCAACTTGTACTCTTTAATAATGAATATTTATATTTACTAACAAATCCTATCCACGTAAATTATCCTGATTTGTGTGTGTGATGAGTAGGTACCCCTCATAGTATACAACTTATGTTAGTAAGTCTATCTTTAGTTTTCCTAAATTTGACTCAATCAGTTTCATTTATTTTTGGAAAATAAGGAGGTTATTTTTGATAATAAATTAATATTTGTTTTCTAAAGCTTTTAAGGATTTTTTCTTTGCACACTAATTTTCTTAACAGTTCATGAAAATGTTGTTTTAGCAGAACAAAATTTTGATATAATTTATGTGTTATGTAATTATTCTATAAAGTATTTTTTTACTGGGAGATATTCTATATGAATGTAAATAACTAAAGAACAAGTCTTGAGAGTATTTGTTTTTAAAGCTTTTCACAGATGTTAATTAACAACACTGATTACTCAAAGACTTGTTTAAAGTCTTTATAATTAGCAATTGTGATATTCAGCATATACAAAAGAAATTTTCAGTCTTGTATAGAGGGAAGAAGAACAACAACTGATGTAAGAAAATATAATCAGCTTCTTAACTTTTTTACTTTATTACCTAAAATGTACATATGAGTAGAGTAAGAGCGAGTCAGAGATAGCTGAAATACACACACACAAAGGCAACGGTGCAGTTTTTCTATGAAACCTCCCAGCCTTTCAGTTTCATTCTGCCTGGGTCGAAATTCTTTTCTGGTTTATATAATTTTCCAAACACCCACGCAATCATAGTAGACATGCCTCTTTTCTAGCATGCCAACCATGCAACCTACATGGCACTTCCCCTGAAGAAACACCTGCATCCTGTTTACCTTAGGAAATAAATGGACATCCCGTTATACCACCCACACAACCCGCATAGCATTTCCATGGGGCATCATCCTGTTTAACCTAGGAAACAGGCATACATCCTGTCATGTCACCCACACAACTTATGTGGCATGTCAAAGGAATCTTTCAGTTGCTATCCAACATTTAAACTGGCTCTATAATTCATGTCTTGTTATTGGGCACTTTAGGAAGAGGTAACAGTAACTGAAGTAGTGAGTTCAACCCTTATTAAGAGCTCCATACTTGTGCCAAAACTAAGCTTAGTAAATACCTATTCTTTCTGTTATCTAGTTTTGTCTGAAAGTTGTTATCCTGTACATAACATAGTCAATGGGTAATAGGATTTCATGCAATAACCCTTAAAATTATTTACCATTTCTAATGAGACAAATTATCTCTTTCATGTTATGCTCCATGATTTAACAAATTGTAAATAATGTACATGTGTTACCAGATTAAGTCCTGAAAATAAAATCATGACAGTTTCTGGTTCATTAAGGTTTCTAGAGCAGCAATGAATTGAGTCAGAGCTCTAAATTGCTTTAGTAAGATGTGCTAGCTTTGAATTATAAAACTTGAGTGTACAAATCATCTATAAAAATCTATAGTTAGTTTTATACTTAAGTTATAATATCTAAGAATACCAAAATTAAAAAAAAACAAAATTGGACTTTTTATTGATAAACTTCACCAGAAGATATAAATACAATTGGGCATAAAAGAGTTTTACAAAAACAGTCAAGCTTTTTTTAAACACCCTTATTACAATGCCATATAATAGAACACCACCACCAGTAGAAATAAGGTCACATTGTTTGCAGTAGTGGATTTATTAATAAAAATTCTCAAGTAAAGCTACTGTGTGCACCACATGTACATTTGGACATGTGGTGCACATATGCAGTGACTGTTGCTTTTATTGAAGTCTCTTTTCAGACATGAATACCATTTATTTCAAAAGAATTCTCATTTAGATAACCTACATACAATAACATTAATGTTATACATTCTTTAAAGTAATAAGAATTTCAAAAATGATATATATGTATTAATTTCCATTACAAATTAACTGCCATATTGTCAGTTGTATGAGTTCACTTTTTTTTAAAACATTTTCTATGTATGTAACAGCTGTTGAGAAAGTGGGGTGTGGCATAGAATAAGGATAAAATGTTCAAAATCAAATTATCTTTGTAAAAGCATAGCATGAATATTCCTTGAGTTTGAGAAAAAATATAGTTAAGTGCTATTTTCTTTGAATATAGAATCAAGATACTGATGTTACTAACCTAAAAATTACCCAGAGAAAGTTGTTTGAAATATTATCAAGAACATTTTTATTCTGGCAGATGAGTATTTGAGACAATTTAATGTTTTGATTGTTCATGATTTTCACTTTGATATCATTAAAAATATTCTATTTTTATTGTTTTCTAAAAACTTTTCTTTATTCAGTTGTTTCATATATGTTAAATATGAAACATAAGATTTCATTAAAAAAATATTCTATACATTACATATATATATATACACACACACACACACACACACACACACACACACACACACACACACACACACACACACACACACACACTCACATTTTTTTTTTTTTACACACACTCTAAGTTACTTGGCTTGGTTATATCCTGAAATGTTCAAGATAAACAAATGTTACAAATATAGGTTACTTTTGTAAAATCACAGATGGCTAAACACCAAACTCAAAAGTATTAATTTACTATCCTTCCACCATTGATGTTTTCTTTATATTAAGATTCTGATAAGCAAAAAAATATATTATATATCTGTAAACCAATGTAATAAAAATTATTATCCAGATAGTTATGTCTTAGACTCCAAATATGCAAAAGCCAAATTATCCATGAAGGTGAATTTCTTTATTTAAAAATGAAATGATAATTTGTTAATAATTTTCTTCAATTTCCAGATTACAAAAATAGTGAATGTTTTCAAATATGTTATTTTCCACACTATATAAACATTGTTGAATCAAATTGAAATCAGGCCAATATTTTATGATAGAAACTAATTTTCAAAAACAAATGACAACTAAAAGATAATCAAATAAGATGCAAAAAATTCAAAAAAGAAAATATATCTTAAAATAGCATATTTAAATAATAAAAGATTCTAATTTTGTTTCCAATGTTTTTGTAGTAGACAAATAGACAAGAGACCCCAGAGTTGCCTGCGCCTGGTGTAGTGTAAAGCAGAGAGTTACATCCTTCTCAACAACTAGCTGTTAAAAGAGAACAGCCGTAGGTGGCGCTGGCAGAGGAAATTTGAATACAACCTTGCTGTGAGCCAATGTTCAGTGTAGATTTGGGACTGAGAACATATAATATCAGCTTGTTCTTGGTCCTAGTGCTTTTTATTTTTATTTTCATATGTTGTATAGCCATAATGATATCAATAACAACAATAATAATACAAATACAGACGGTTCAAAGGAGTTTATTTCTTTCTACCTTCAGTCCTTGGTCACATGAGGAGAGAGAAACAGATCATAAAAGCCTATGCTGAACCCCTCCCACACACACACACACAGCACATCTTGTGGTATCTAAGATCTCAACATCTCTGCCAGTTGAGACCCAAACTAATCTGCTTTGATCAGATCTGAAAAACCCAACCACGTGCTTCAATAGTTGAACCTCAACTACTCATCTTTTCAAAATCCTCAACTTCTCAGGACCATCTCTTCCAAATACATCAACCACCCATTTAATTCACTCCAACGGCCGTCTAGCCCCATTTTCCTATCTTTGGGTTTATTATTACAGATGATGATTGTCATATCCTTTCCAGGTGGGCATAAGAGTGCACCATCTGACTATAGCAATGAAGAGACACCAAGTAGTTCAAAGCCTTACCAAACTAAATAATAAAATATAATTAACAAAGCATGATTAATATAAAAAAATCATTACCTTAATTATATAACACACATTCATCAAGCAAACACTGGATTGGAGTGGCTTCATTGATTGAACAGTCTTTTAGAGTTGGTTTTATCTCTCTCTCTCTCTCTCTCTCTCTCTATATATATATATATATATATATATATATTTGCTTTTTTTTCTTTTACACTACAGTATTCACAAACAAAATAGAATAGATAATTACATTTTTCAATCTGACAAGATGCCAGAACAACAAAAGTTTTTTTTTTTTAATCCCCTAATTCAAACAAGTAACTTTAAATATTCTTGCTTTGGTTCCCGTTTATTGATGTGAGATTTTAAAGTTTTATTTAATAATAATATTGTAAACTACTGTCACAGAATGCTGTTTAAAATACAAGAAATGAAGCGATGTAGTTAACCCATAAATGTCTGATAATAAAATAAGATAGGTGGATTTTAACAAAGTTAAAACTCACATTAAAAACACAATTTTTTAAAATATTAAAATGTCGGTCTTTGTCATTTCAGTTTTGTCTTTTTTCTCCTTAGTGACAGGTGATAAACAACTCCTGGGTCTGGTATAGCCACAGATTACAGTATATGTCTGAAATTAAAACAAATAAATGTGGGACTCAAATGACAAATATGAGTGTCATGATCAACAAGTGCTCCCTCGATAGCCTAGTCATCATCCTGTGAATGTTGGGTGTTCTACTTTCAGCTACATAAAGACCACAACTAAAATGATACTTCAAGATGCAAAAAAAAAATGTGAAGTAGAAAAAATACAATAAAGATGTAATCCACAATTATTCTAAAAGCAACCCCCACATAAGGAGTTTATAGAAGAAAAAAAAATGATTGAACTTTGGAAGGAATCTGCAAACTAAGCAAGAATGATTCTAAAGAAATTGTGAAGAAAATAGCTCCCTTAAAGGAGCTGAAGCACAAAATCCTGAAAACCCCAATATAATGCAACCAAGAACCACCACAACAACAATTTTAACACAAGAGGAAAGAAACATTATCATGATAATCAAGAAAACTACAACCAAAGAGAAGAAAGTACTTCCATTAATAATGAATAAAAACTGAAAAAATATTCAGTTAGAAAAAGGTGAATAAACTATTAAAAATATTCCACTGGACAACATCACTGAACTGAAAGTAGAAAAAGAGAAACAAAAGCTGGATGGAAAATGAGAAGAACAAATAAAGAAACTATGAGGATGTGCAAAAAATACTAAGGAGAAGAAAAAAACACAAAGACACAATTGAAACCTTGCAGCAGAGAAGACAGACAATACAATTGGAAGAAATTAACCAAAAAAGATAGAAGGGAGACTCAGAAGATACTGGAACAGCATCCAACAAGGTGAAAAAAAACACAAAAAACAGGACATTCCAAAATAATGAAAGTAAATTCAACAAGTCAATGAACATAACATTGAAGTAAATGAAAAAAAAACTTTAGAGCAAACTATGAGAACAGAAACAACACAACAAAAGGGCTGAAAGGTTAAACTAGATGAAAAATGAATTACAAGGAACTTTAGAAGGTTCAGAGGCTGAAATACATCTGGAGTCACCAAAAGTAACACTCAAGAAAGTAGCAAATTGGAAGGCCCCAAGAGATGATGGGTTAAGTTAGGTTATTTGATTTGATGGCATATCAACCATTAATGGTTATTTAATGCCAAATACAGTTAATGTGTATATATATATATATATATGATTTAAATAATTTGAAGGTAACTTTATTTTCAAATGAGTTACAACTCATTTGTTTGTATACAGTTAAATGGTTTTAAGTATTATTATATATTGTTTACAGACAGTTAAATACTTTCAATTATTGCTATCTAAAACTAATACTCCTATATAATATAAATCATTTGTTTGCACAGTTAAATGGTTTCAAGTATTGCTATTTAACACAAATGATTTTATTCAATATTCATAATAATCCCTTGTAAAAGACTGAACGGTTCTAGTTGATGCATAGAAGGGATCCAAACAGGTACTACCACTCTGGGTCAGAGTAATGGGAATGAAGAGGTACTTCACATTCCCCAAACTCCAAGCCTTACCATCAGATGAATTTTAATGTTATACCCAGGACACAGACATGATGAGATATATGAATTCTGGTTCGCATCTATCCATGATAGACTAACTCAACTATTACATCAATGTATAAGAAAGGCAAGAATTTCTAAATGGATAACAAAAGAGAAAACAATCCTGATACAGAAATATCCCTTCCCAAGCAGTTATAGACCAATGATGTGGAAGATCCTAAATGCACAAATATGAGAAGTTATATTGTGTAAATTTCTGAGATTAAGCTTGATAATTTTTATCATTTACAGCATTCAGACTATTGCCTTCATCTTTATTGTTATATTCACAATATTTCAACCTTCTTCAGGTGTGTCTTGTCAAATGACGGAGACTACACAAAACTTCAAACTGAACTCTTTATTATGGTGGTAGATTGTTCTAATTTCATTAACCATAACTGGATACAAGTATTAAGCAATAATAAGTATTCCTTGTAATTTTTACCAATAGTCATGATTGAACCTGCAGCCTCCAAATGATTTCACTAAGAAGTTCTTTAATCAAATGCCTGACTACTGGTAAAAATAACAAAGAATACTTACTATAGCTTAAGACATGTACCCGGTAATGGTTAATAGAATTAGAACAATCTACTCCCATAGATTAAATAAAGGGTTTGGTTCAAAGTTCTGTGAAGGTTCTCAAGTTTGACAAGATACACCTGAAGATGGTTGAATATAACTAAGAAGATGAAGACAATCGTCTGTATACTCTAAAGGATTTTAAAAAATGATAAGAAATATATATTTCACTTAAAAGTTGTGGACTATTTCCTGAAGAAGTGAAAGGATGTTACAAAGGAACAAAGATGCAAATAAACTATGATATATAAACCAACACGTTCTATAGGAGGTAAAGACAAGAATGAAAATGTAGCTATGGCATGGATAGTCAATACAAAATCATATGACATGATCCTACAAACACGGATGTCAGAAAATATCTAAAATCTGAGAAAGTCATAAACTTCATAAGGGTTATCAAAAATTGTAAAGTAGAACTAGCAAAGGAAAAATCCAAAGAGGCATCTTCCAAGGTGAGTCATTATTGCTGCTGAATTATATACTAAGAAAATGTAAAGGAGGCCACAAATTTACAATGTTGCAAGAAAAGATAAACCAATTCATATACATGAATGATATTAAGATTTTTGCAAAGAATGAAAAAGAATTAGAACCTTTAATAAAGACTATTAGAATCTTCAGCCAAGATATAAGAATGGAATTTGGTATAGAAAAATGCACAATACTAATAATAAAAAAGAAAAGGAGAATGAATAGATTTGCCCAATAAGGAAAACATCAGAACACTAGAAAAAAGACAAAAACTACAAATATCAGGAAATATCAAAAGCAGAGACCATCAAGCAAATGAATATATAAAAAAAAAAGTAAGAAAGGAGTACTGCTAAAAAAAACAAGAAAACTTCTTGAAATCAAACTCTGCACTAGAAATCTAATCAAAAGAATAAATACCCGAGTAGTCTCTCTTTTAAGGTGTTCTGAACCCTTCTTAATCTGAGAAAATTAGAATTACAGACAATAGGGCAAGGAAATTGATGATGATACACAAAGCCTTACACCTGAGAGATGACAGATTCTATTTGACAAGAAATGGAAAAGGTAGAGGATATACAAGCATTGGAAATTGTGTAGATGCAGCAAAGAGAGGTTGATTACAGCAACCAGTAACAGCAATAACAACAAAAGGGAAAGAAAAACAACTGTATAGATAATTCTAGTGACAAACTAAGGAAATTGTATATGAAATAACCTGGACATGGCTACAAAAGAAAATTTGAATAGCAGCACAAAATAATGCTATAAAGACTATTTATATCAAAGCAAAAACAAATAAAACTGATAATATACAAAAGAATAGCAAGTATGGGCTATGTGTCATAGAGATAAAACAGTTGATAACATAGGTAAATGCAGCAAACCAGCATAGAAAGAATTACCAGAACTGGCATTACCAAGGAAGGTGATCCACATGGAATTGTGCAAGAAACTGAAGTTTGACCATACTGACAAATGATATTTACACTAAGCAGAATCTGTCCAAGAAATTGAAATGCATAAAATTCTTTGGGATTTTAATATATTACTCAATCCAGGCCTGAAGACTAGACCTAGTTTTAATTAACAAGAAGAAAAGAACTTGTCATCTCATGGATTAGGTAATGAAAGTGAAGGAAGGCAAAAAGTTTTAGGTTTTGTTTTCTTTTTTCAAATGTTTGTTGTTAGCAGGTAAATTTTCAGCTTTCTTTAAAATGTGTAAACAGAATCTAGTCTTTCAGTTTTATTGGTATTTTGAGCAATTTTTAATGAGGTTTTGAGAATTACATGAGCTTTCCTATTGCTAAACTAAAAGACACATTTTACAAAAGGATTTGGGGGAACTAACACTGATTTCAACTCCTCCAAACCTCATAACTGTTCATATTGAACCTTCATTAGACAGCTCCTTTGTCACACACAGTAATATTTGCATTGCATTTCTTTTTTTTTCCTTTTTAATATATCATCATCATGACGTGCTGCCAGTATGGATCTCCCTGACTCTCTCTCACAACCTGTCTCTATCGTCCATCACTCTCGGTAGGTCTTCAAGGTTACATCCTGTATGCACACAGAGCTGTTGTATATAGGTTCTAGCTGGTCATCCTGCCTTTGCTTGTCCATGCAAAGAGGTCCACTGGAGTATGTTGCTTATGAGTTCATCCTTACTTCTCCAGCAGTGTCCCACATGTCTGGTTCGTCTAACTTGGATAGTTTTCATGATGGCTGGTTGGTGGCCGTATAGCTGCTGTTTGTTAGGGTGCTGCCTCCAGGACTTGTTCAATATTGTTTGCAGAGAAGTGTTCATTTTTCATGAGGATTGTTTGTAAATGAGAAAAAATATTCTTAAATTAACTAATATATATTGATTTAAGTTTCTAACAGTTACTTGTTGATGCAATATCTTAATCTTATTCCCTTGTATATATTAAAATGAATAGGTCAATCCTGGTAAAATTATTTGACACAAAACTGTAAATTAAGGATAATATTTCAACAGAATGTGTATAGACCATATCTTGCATTTCTTCACATACCAGAAAAATATATTGTGAGTCACATTTGCATATATAAGGAATTGAATGAGAATATATATAAGTAAAGTTGGCGACTGTAGTTGGGGGTGACCCAAAGGCTCCCTTTTCAATAGCTACTACACTGAGGTGTAGGGGAAGGTGCAACTCCTTTCCCTGGAAGAATATATAAAAGTCTGCGTTAAACATTGTGATTTTTTATATTATCCTCTTCCAAATTTCCATTCACTTAACAAGAATCCTGGTCATACCAGGAGAGTCATTCAAAAATATGTAAATCTAGAACTAGTTCAAGAATATAAGAAAATCCACTATTTTTAGAAATTCCTGGTCTGTCACATTTAAAGAGAACACACACACGTATGCTAGTGAATATGCATTAGTCTTCATGTATTCATTGCAATTTCCTGGAGGCAAGTAATTATAGAGTGGAGTGCCCTGCACTTACTTGCCCACTCTTTTCCCCTGCCTACTACATCATGGCAATACCCCAAAGCCTAGGTTACATTGAGATAACTGCCAATAGGATATCTGAGAGAGAGAGAGAATTAGTTTCAGGCTTTTCCCAAGGACATTGGCCTGAAAGTGACAGCACAAACAGATAGAATTTGAACTTGGCTTATTGGTCCATTTTCTCACTTTACAACAAACTGTGGTATTTTATGCCTCCCTATGTAAAATCATAAATTCTCCAACAGTCAGTTATGAGGTTGAGCTTTAAATCTCTGCAAGAGCTACTAGTATATAAAATTCATACTGAAATTTTGTCCCAAAATGCTAGACATAGTCCAGCTGATATATGCTATTCATATAACTCATGATAGGTAAGATTTATTAAATACAAAAACTTTTATTTACATTAATGATAATGAAACAAAAAAATACTAAAAGCCTATATATATATATATATATATATAGAGAGAGAGAGAGAGAGAGAAATAGAGAGAGAGGGGGAAAGAGAAAGAGAGAAATTTATGAGAACTTATAATAGAAATATGCTGCAAATTATTTTGATACATGAAGTTAATGTAATCAGTGATATCACAGGTAGGATTTATCCAAGAAATGCATCCAAAATATTTTCACTTTACTGATTATATGGAGAAAGATGAGAGAAAATAATAAAATAAAGATACTTTTATTTTAACATAGCCTGCATCTGAATTTGGTATGAATGTAAGCCAGGTCTTTGCTTTTTCCTTTTATTGCTACTCCATCACACCAGATGAATTTTAGTCATTTTTTATACTTAAAAGTTGGTAAAGTTGGTGACCTTAGTTGAGGATGACTCGAAAGCTCACTTTTCAATAGCTACTACACCAAGGTATAGGGGAGGACCCTAATCCTTCTCCTGGATTGCTCCACTTTACCCTTGATACATACCTTATAATGCTGAGTGTTAAGCAAGGAGGTGTCAAGTACCATTTTTTAAATCTTTGGTATGACTCAACCTGTGATTGAACCCTGATCTCCCGGGTCATCTAGATATTTCTCATTGTATGACAAAAGGAAAACAAAACTGATGATTAGACACAGAATTGTTCAATTAAAGCAAAGAAAAAATAAGAAAAAGAACTTCAAAGGTCGATAATTAAGGCAACCATTATCAACTGAATAGATTTAGTGTATAAAATTAGTGAAAAAATGATCATGTGATGTACCATTTTAATGTGCAAATTTCACTATACTGAGTTATATTAATGGTTTTGTTTTCATTGTTTCTTCTTGTTTATTTTTAGGCTGTCAAATTCAAGATGGAAAAAAAACAAAAACAAATTCAAGTGATTTTATTGTATAAGTTGAAAATTGGAAGTAAAGCAGCAGAAACTGGAGATTGTTCACAGTAAACAAGTAGCTATCAATAAACATACAACTTAACATTGGTTCCAAAAATTTCATATCAAAACAAATACCTTGTTACAGATGTCTTTCAGTGACTGAGGGTTGTTATTGAAATAGACCTATGCAAAATAACTCAACATTAAACATTCAACATTTATTTAACATTTGCATTAAATTGTAAAATTAAAAAAATTCACAGTTATAACGTCTGCTCTTCTTTTGCATAACAAAAAGGGTCCATTTATTGATTATATTGTGACAAAAAAATGGATTGTATATAACAAACAATACAAGTTTGCACAGTGACTCAATCAAAAGGTGGTTATGGTAACTTTTTGGTGGTTAGGTGACTATCCACTAAAACGTCTTAAAACCATCACAGAATTGATAAAATGCACCAAGAGCCTCAACATTTACATCCAACACTGGACCAATTCTTTTCTATGACTTAAAAACTATGTTTATAAATTTAAAAAGCATTGCTAATAAGTTTACTTCAGAAATGCATTGAAAATCAAGAAAAAAGGATGGTCAGTGATAAAGAAAGAAGGCAGCTATTACTGACTGAATAGGGTTATTATGTATATAATATATATTACATGCAAATATACTCATAAATAATGAATGGACAAATACTGGCTTTGTATTACATTTTATTAATATATTAGTCTTATTCTAGAAGTAAAAACTTTATCTTGTATTTTTTTTTACATTTTTCATGTGCATTTGTAGAAAGACCTGTATTCTATTAACCATTCAGGTAAAACTTTTAAGTCTGAATTCTCAATAGTTTAGCATCTACATAACATATAACATTCATTGTTCACTGTTGCATGTCACAATGGCTGACTTAATGATATGCAAATAGATTTTGGTGCACTTACACAAGCTCTTGTTTCATGATTCTGGACAGATATAAATGCATTAAGCAACAAAATAGTTTTAAAGCAGAAAAATTGTAAAATAGGAAATAAGATAACTGAAACAAATATAATAAAAACAGTGGGAAAAAATTATCAGAATACATTAATAAATCTGTAGTCTAATGATGAAAAAAATTATTAAACCACAAATGTTCATTTTCTAACATAATTTAGTGATAAATATTATACACTGAAGATTCCAAATCAAAATTCAGCTTGTACTTATTAATCCACTCATTTGTAGATAGTATATGTCACACACAACAGTCATCAAATCTATTGTGCACATATCACTCACTAAAATATGAACTAAAATGATTCTTGCTAATTAATTCTTTTATTTAAATTATATAGAAATTGTTTTGAAGTCATATTTATTCCACTTCAACATCCATAAAAATGCAGAAACAGAAGAAAAGATTTTTAAGTCCATGTTATCTTAATTATCAACATTTGTAAGTAAATCCTTATTGCCTATTTTAATTAAATTGTGCCTCTTCCAAATTAATTGTGCACTGCCTTTTTTCCCAGGCTAAACATTGTAATTCACTTGCTGCATGCTTGTCCTTACAAAACAGCCATTTTTCTCATTTTGACTATTTACAAATGTCAGTGGCATATTAGGACCAGTAAATTAAATGAATGATTGAAAAGACATTTGCATGACCTCATCTGACATTCCTGGCAAGCAATCTGCTTCAATTGTGTTCACTGAAAAAGAAGATACCCTCCCATTTGCTATAGTTTATTATTGATATTTTTAAAATATCATATTTCAGTATTATATTTTCAACATACCTTTTCAACATTTCTAATGCCTTTTATATTCTTTTAAAGGTTAAACAAAATAATTACCAAAAGGCAAGATAAGGTTATATTTTTAATTGCTTTCAAAAGCTTATTTACCATCACAATACAAACAATTATATTCAATTTGAAGCAGGTGCACAATTTCATTTTTTTCTTACACATAAGTGAAAAAACACAAATTTGTCAATATTTTCCTTTTATAAAATTTAGTATCTAAACAAATTGATATTTTGGGGATTATTTTGTAAAACCTTAAACTGAAAGTATTGCTTTCTTTCTTTTGAATAAGTTGCAGCAAAGAGCTACATCTACTTCACCCTAAAATTTTGAGGCAGTCAACTTAGATACACATTCAACATCCAACTTACATATAATTCTTGTATGAAAAGGTCTGATTTTAGGTTATAATTTATAGCCTAATAAACAGTTCACATGTTAGTACACATCATGTTTTCTTCAAAACAAAGAGAAATAACTATTTAGAAAATGATAAAGTTTTTAACAAAAAGCAAAAAAATTGTTAACCTTCAAATCTTAATTCAAATATAATCTTTTTTTCAGGTGTTGTTCATCAATAAGAGATTAAGAAATCACCAGAGAAAACAATGAATAATTATCTTTTGCTGAAATAAAAGAACAAACTTGATTTTTTAAATTATCAGGTGTATACTCAAGGCTTACTAGCAATTAAATAACTCTAATTTAGCATTTAAGAAAATTCAGTCATAACATTTATAAAACATGTTATCAACAAAGAATATATATTCATTTTCATTCAAAATGTTGCCTATAATATAGCACATTTTTTTTACTGTTTTCATTTTTTGGATTCAATAGTTCCTCCACTCAGGAAAAAACAAAAAACAGCAGTATTTTTGTGACAACATTACAAGAAATGAAGAAAAATCTTGTAGCTATTCATAATAAGTGCTCTATACACCATTTCAGGTGGAAAAGTTTAATAACAATAATTCAATTCTTCCCCTATCATTTGCAATCAAAATTTAGTATTATCATATTAGAAATGAGTTATATAGTGGGGAAAAAATAGAGATATCATGAGTAAAATTTTGTCAAACTTTGATCTTAATTTTCTCAATCTTTAAAAATAGCTTCTTGAGAATTAATGGGTGGCAATTGATTGGTGCTTGTTTAAAAGATAATTGTTATAGGATGAAGTGTAGCTCCCTTAAAAAAGAAATGACTGGATTATTTACATGAAGATCAACACTTTTACATAGGATCATGGTGTTATAATCTGGGTACTCCATATAAAATCAAAGTATTGCTTCCAGGCATATCTGTCTAGGTTTAAGACCACTCTTTGAAAAATGTTATACACATAAATACACATGAATATTTGCTACTTATGATAATTTATTATTTTAAAGTTCTTGATACCTGATTTTGATCCCTCAAAAGACTTAATATTTTGATAATATCAGAAGTTTTCATGAGCACAGGTATGTATATATCTATTAAATGTTCTATCTGGTTAAACAAAGTAGACATTGTCTATTCTGACTAAAATAATAAAGTTTAGAAAAAAGAAAGCATAATTCAGTAAATAGTTACAGGCTTTTCAACATCATTCATCACAACATTTATTACCGTGTGTCATGAACACAGCTACATATAATAGAGGATAATAAAGGCAGCAGAAATGATCACCATATAGAGTTAAGAGTGTACATTTGTTAAATATTTTTTAAAATATCTTTTTCAATTATGCCTTTTTTAATTATATAAAATATCCACCCATTATAAATTTTTTTCATATTTTGAATAATCTTCTTATTTGATGAGGGTATTTTTGACAATTTTGTAATAAAAGAACTACTTACACTGAGTAGCCATACATTATATATGTGTGCGTTTGTCTATTTCCTAAAATATAAAGGATATTGTTGACTTCAGTGTAATGTTAAAAATTAACAAAAATAAACTATTTGAAAATTCACTTTATACTTAGATGACTAAAGTTAAGAAATTGACAGACCTAAAATGCAGCTTTACAATTGAGATGCAAATCTAAGCTTAACTCTGTTTAAAATATCATCTCAGTAGTCGGGTGTGTACACACACACACACACACACACACACACACACATATATATATATATATACATATACATATATATATATATATATAAGTGCTATAAAACAAATCTAAGATTTTGATATGTTTAATTCTAAAAATCAAAGAGTATATCAACAGTTTTGATTTAAAAAACAATAAGAGTAAAACTATTAATAAAATAAACATAGTGAAAGTATGTTTTCTAAAAATTTCAAAAAAAATAACCCATTTTTAGGCTGTTCAAACAAGTCTTACCAGAAATAAATGACAGAAGAATGATAAGCTTAAACTATAGAAGTATTTGAATTATATCAAATATATAGTTCTATTTTTTCTCCTATTTTACACACCTGTTAACCATATAAAGAGAAAATATCTGTCATCTGTTAAGCAATCAACCCAGAATGTCTTATTTAGATATCCATTGTAGAGTTAACAAAGTTTGTTTGATCCTTATACAACTGTAGAATTCTGATGCTTACAAATGACAAAAATAACAGGATCATTTACATATTTGTCTTGGATCAGAGTGCAGTATCTGTGCATTCTGCTTAGGATCAAAGTAACACTCCCCACCAACACCTCTGTCAAGGATCAGGATGTAGCATAATTTTCAGGAAATCTAAACATTATTTAAAAAAATATAAGATAGAAAATATGCAAATACAAACTTATTTCTATAATAATAAAGGTGGAATTTAATACTTTCTCAAAAGTGAATACAATTTTCAAAAAAAAGATATACAGATCATAATTTTTAGTAATATACTTATATTTCCACAGGTACAGATGCTAAACTTTCATTCTTAGCAGAAGTGCTAGAGACTGACACTTAGATCCTAGGCAAAATACATAAATACTATACTCTCATCCTTGAATAAAATTATAAATATAGAAACAAACAGAAAATTCACTTTAGATAGATAGATAGATAGATCACACCTCAAGATCATCAGTATAGAGCACCCATAGTTGTAGTAATAGTTTTAAGCCATTATCTAACAGCAAGGCAACTCAAGTTTACATAAGTTCAAGCAAGTTAGAAAATGTTATAGGGAAAATAAAGAATAAAATACAGAATTTTTAAGAGAATACAATATATAAGTAGATATATAAATATCATCTACTAGGTCACTTATTTTCTATTTTTAATGAAATTTTGCCAAAATATTTCCAATTATTATTAAGTTACACTAAGAATCTTTCAGAATGGAGTGTATGAAGGATAGATGTTTATACAAAGATAAAAATAAAACAGGTTTCAGATTAATGAAAGATGTAGCCAATAAGCAGATGGCTTCCTATCAGCATCCTGACAGAAAAAAATTAAATGCTATGTCAGTTAAAATCTTTTGTTGAGTGAGAGAACATCAGAAAGCAAAACAGATCACAGACACACAACTATATACATATGCAGATACATGTAGAACAAGAAGGAAACAAACGCATACATATATGTACATTCAGCCACTCCTTTGGATTGCCTTGTTTAGCCAGAAGCTGACTTAATTAAACATGGCTGCTCTGAACTGACAGACCTTACTCATAAATGAAGACTCATCTGAGCTCATCTTAACTTTTTTTTGCTCATCCTCTCATATGTTAACATATATACATACGTGTGAAATGATAATAAAAACAAGTTCTATTTTCAAAACACACACACACACACACACACACACACACACACACACACACACACATATATATATATTTCTTTTTTTTTTTTCCAGTGGTAAATTGCTAAAGCATCTCTTACTTCTATTGTGTTGTATCTATTCAATACTTCAAATTCACATTACTAATTTTAAGATTGATGAAATTTCATGATGAAATATTGAATATATGAAAACTTTTAGAAATCATGAAGAGCTTATAAAATTTAGATATGTATTTACCTAAATGCTCTATCACAAATAGGATGAGACAATTTTTAAATGGAGTACAGTTGGCTTGAACTCACAGCTTTCCTTCTGGTTGCCTAACCAAGGCTAAAGAATCTAGTCTACCCTACTATTTAACCATAGCTAGGAACAGATGGATTCATGTTTTTACCAAGAAAATAAGTGCAAACAGCCCCAGCCAGAATTCTAAATTGGGTCACTGATTCCATTTCTTACAATGAAAACCGTTACACAGAGCATACCTCCAAAAATATAAGATCTATAAAATATATACAATTCTAACCACTAATCCAGAAAAGGGATAGGCATATTTTTAGAAATGACAGATTTCAATTATATCCTCAGAGTAAAATATTCTTAAAAGAGATAAAATGAATATAAAGTAAACCAATTGTTTTAGGTATTAGTACCAAAATGAATAAATAAAAACTGATAATGCACATTGAATTGTTCCAGCAGTTTAACAATCCTTTAAGCTTAAAGAATAGCAAAGATGAATTTTAAAATAATAAAAGCTATCACAAGTACAGCACAAATATAATCATCCACAATAAAATACATTTAATGTTTTTAAACTGTCAAAAATTTCTCCACCATTAAATTAGAGTTTTAGCATTCATACACCTTTCCATATTACAGTTGATTCATAAATAATATACTATAATTTGCTAAAACCAAAAAAAAAAGACTTCTAAATTCTTTTGGTGAGTTTGAATCTATCTTTTTCGACATCGTTAAGCTCAACAACTATCAGGAAAAACAGTGGTACCATGATTGTATTATGCAAATCTTTCAAGTGAAAATTTCATGCTTGTTTTGAAAACCAACCTTGAAAATACTCCACTAAATATTGGCATTGAAGAGAATACATAACTCTTAGCCAAGAGGTAGGCTCCATTTACCAAATTTTGCCTAGTTAAAGGCCAAAGAGATAGATAGATAATATACAACTATCTCAACCACAAATCAGCTACTTTTTGTAGTTGTAAAAAAATTTGCTTTTAAATAAAGATATCAACAATACAATTTTGTATGGGAAATATAATTTCTAACAGATACTTCAGACTGATTTATTAAAATTAATAGGACCAGAATAGTGACATGCTAGAATATTGAATGCTTGAAACATACCAGAAAAGGCTAGAGAAAATATTTTTAAGAGTAATTGAAATGAACTATACAATAGCATTAGTAAAATTTGCAAGTACTGAAGATACTTGCTGTTACTTGATCATCAACAAGCACTATATAAAAAAATAATTTTTTTTTCTTTTTGACAAAAAAAAAAACAAGTGGTGTAGATTTTATAAAACAAAATCAATATGAAGAAGTAGAATTTAAGATTGTGGAAATCTCAAAATAATTCAGGCATCCTTACATTGATAATGAATACACAAGTGTTTACTAAGAAATACACAGATGAACATATGAATTATAAACATGGAAATGTCAATAAACTTAATTGTAGAAAATTGCTTGTTGACGACTGCTCATGTCCCCAGGAAGACCCTGTCAGAGCCATAATAATCCAATTCAAATAGTGTCTCTATTAATGGATCTCCTCGTAATGTTCCATCATCTGCTCACACTTGGCAATTCTCAATGATTACCTGTGTCCCATATACTTAGCTGTGTATCCTCCTTGTAAAATCAATACAACAAAGATGATATGCAAGGTAAAATTTCTTGAATGTGCTAAGCCAAAAGTTGTCAATATAAATATGATCATTTCATTTCTAAGCCATCATTTTTATAGGATACACATCAATATAATAGCTTTCATACAATTCTTTCATATAATTTTTTAATAAGCATTTGTCTTAGCCTTGGTCAAACATCTTTAGAACTATAGGCAAATTCTCTAGAAATTTTACAATAAAATATATTAACATATTATACAAAAAAAACATACCTTTTCTTTTCTTAGGCAGTCAAAAAACTTAAAGACTCTATGTTTCTCTTTATTAAATAAATTGATTCTAATGGTATATCAACTCATCTTGGGTTATTTTTTGCCAAGAATCACATTTATTGTACATTCATTTTTACATTTTTTAGTGTAGTTGTTTCTTAAGTTGTTTTTTTTGTTGTTGTTTTTTGCACAGGGTGCTATCATAAAAATAATTTTTAAACAGATCAATTTAGATGGGACCTTCAAAGGTATTAACATTCTGAGTCAGAGTGGACCTAGAAATAACGGCAATAAAGGAATACTCCAAATTTCCAAGAGCTATAGAACTAGAGCCTCACCATCAGATGCAGTTTAGTATCAGACCCAGGAAACCCTTGGGGGTGGTGGGTCTTACCCTTCTGCAGAAGATACAGTTAGTGTATAATAAACTCAGTCGACTGGGCATGGGTACAATATTATAGATATTGCCTTCTTTCTCTATGAAAATTCATTCAGACAGTATATATTATGTAATTAATGTAGATTAAAAAAAAGATAGAGAGATTGATGGGTCAACTGCTTATCTTACATTCATCCTAAAAGATATAAAAAAATTGACACTAGAGATTCAAACAGTAAATTACTGAATTACAATTCTACTGAGAAACATTATTCTTTCAACTAAGCTATTAAACTGTTAAAAAGCAAATTTAAAAGAAAAGACTTTTGTGTGTTTTATTTGGATAGTAAATGTTAAAACAACCTAACGATGTAATTTTTTTAATTAAGACTTACCAGATAGCAGTTTAACAGACAGTCTATATGAAGTGGTCAGTCAAGGTCCCCAAAGGAAAGATAAAAAGGACAAAAAATCCAACAATTTCAGCCACTAAATATTGGAAAATATTTCAAAGGGACAAAGTTAAAATCTAGTATCACACATGATGTAAAAATTCAAGTTTTAGAACTTTTCTTTAAAGTTAGATTTTTTTTTCACTCTCTAAACTTGTATGAATTTTATCAACAATTTTTTTGTATCATTAGAAATAAAAATCAGAGAAAATTCTAAAATGAAATTTCTTTGAGGAAACAATTGGATATATTTTGTTTAAAATGTTCATAATAAAAATCCACTGATTATTTCTTTTATCAATGATTTTTTCCAGAAATTTCTTAGGCTTTTAGTGTGAAAGATTTGTTTTTAGCGATAGGTATTTTGTTATAGTTAGCGAGAAGAAATGTTTGTTTGTCTTTAGCGATATAAATGTTTGTTATTGTTGGGTGAGGAAAAGTTGTCACGTGTGTATGTGTTTACATTGAGTTGTTTCCTCGCTAAGTTTGTAAGGTCCCTCGCTAATTGTTGTTAAGTATATAAAGGAGAGAAGTTCCAAGATGTACGAAGTCAAAATGTTTTTAAGAATAGTTTTTATTTGCAGCATGGAATATTTAGTTTGCTTTTGTGCTGCAAGCCTTGTGGAAAAGGAAAGATGTAAAGAGATGAAATGGAGATATGATAGAGTTGAGAAAGCAGCGCGTATTGTTGGAAGTGCGAGGGATTGTGTTCACCGTAGTTTAGCGAAAGCCATGTTTGCCATTGGAGGAAATAAACTTTGGAGTCACCGTGAGTTTTGTGTGTCTGGTGGTTTTGGAAAGAGGCATGCGTGTCTCCATTAATGTTGTCCAGAGGTGAAATGAGCTAGGTGCCGGGATTGGGATTAGGCATCACATTGACATAGCCAATTTTGGGGGTGACATAAAGTTGTTCCTGTGTGTGGCGTATTGAATGTATTTAATTCATATTCAACTGAGATTCCTTGGTCTAAGAGATGTCACATGGTCTACCACTGAGAAGAGAGAAATAAGGAATTTCTACTATCCCTCCGTGTTTGAATTAGCAGGCCGCCAAAAAATGACTGTTAAAAGAGGAATAGTAATGTAGGTCAATCCTGAAGTAACAAATCCAGATCAGAATGGAAACCAACAGATGTTTGCACTCTGTGACCGGATGGATAAAGAAGGGATATACTGGACATATAGTAGTCCGAAGCAATCGCCTGACAAGGAGGAAGATAGAAGTGAAACGATTGGCCAGAACCCTAAAACGGAAGTGGCACCTTCGTTCCGTCAGCAGAAATAGGGGTAAAGAAAATCAGTTTTTGGAACAGAGGTCGCGGTGAACGGAGTCTCATGCCAAACTCCGGGTGAAGAAGAGTTTTGAAGATGAGGTCGCCATGAGTGGATGCAGGATCTGATGCCAAGACTCCAGGTGAAGAAAGCGGAAAGAATCTTGGACAAGAAGAAGAACCTATGCCTTCAAGCAAGAGCATTATAGATATATAAAATTCCGTCAACCCATAAAAGAGAAAATACTCTCCGAAGGAACCTGCCGAAAAGATAAGTAAACATTAAGACTGTTTCTCCCTACACCCAATTATATACTCTCTCTCTCTCTCAATTTAAAGAAAGACGAAAGAAAAGGAAAAAAAAGGAAGAAAGACATTTATAGTTATGTATTATCTGCTGATAATATAGCCAACACATTGAATATGTGTGTCCGCGTGTGTATTAAAATTTTGATTATATTTTAATTAAAATTTAATTATATTTTAATGTCCCCACGTGTTGAAGTTTGTTCATTATGTTGTCTACTGTCAAGGTATCTGTTTCATGTTTGTTTTCAGCTTCTTTCGCCTTATGTTATTCTCGCCTAAATTGTCCTATTCTTTCTTTTAAAAATATTATATGGGAAACCGGAGTTGTCAACTACTATAATTAATATTATTATATCTAAACCTAGAGGTCCACATCTTCCATTGTTTTAGGGGTAGGAAGAGCTAGTGGCCTGGTGGGTGTGTGTGTTAGCGTGAAGTTTAGAAGCCTCTTGCCAGCGGCGGTCAGTCTAGCCCTAAATTAACCCCCACATGATATGCCAGTTCCTATATGCCTGAGAAAGGACTCTGAACAAGGACTTATTCTATGAGGGATCAAGTGCCAGACCGCTCCGTCTTCACACGTGCGAAAAATAAATTCCCGTCTTGGGATTTTAATAATTTTGCTGTCACAGAGAAAATAGATGCAAGGAATTGTTCAGCTAAAGAAAGTGTGTTTGGCAGCTTACCCAATTTCTGCTGCCCGGAAAGGAGATCCGGGTTGAATAGGATAAGTCATCCTGATTGGGTGAAATTATGCGTCGAATTAAATTGCACGCCAAACCAAAATTCCTTCTGCTACAGGCTTATAAACCAGGAACCACAGAAATAAAAACCCAAAATATTTTATCAATTTTCAAGAGTGGGGATCAATTTTCAATATTTAGTATCTTTAAAATGAACTGTGAATTTCTATAGCATAAAATTTTAAAAAATCAAGAGATTATATATATATATATATATATATACGCGCACACACACACACACACATGGATATATATAAAATTGCATCAAAAATGGTTATATCTTAAAAATTAAGTTTAAAACATTTCATAGTATCAGAGCATATGGAATATTTTTCTTTATTGGATGTATTAGCAAGGACTGAAAGTTTATACAGTGATAATCTTCAGGATCATATTTACTTAGTTAACATAAATTAATAGAATGGTTATCTTTACTGTAATCTTTTAGTGATACTTTTATCAAAATCTTGTAAGAAACCATAAGAAATTTCTGATTTAAAGAAAAGCCCTCTTCCCTTAAACTGTCCCTGCAGGTATAAATTTGTTCAGAAATTATGAGAACTTAAAACTATACAGTTTAGAGAGAACTTCCAGTCACTTCCTTACTTAATCTAAGTTTAGTGAACTTCTGAAGTTACAATGACAAGTTACTGTTATAAAATGCATCTTTATATTTCATTTTCTAATTTACATCATCCTTGCAAGACTCTAACTACACTGTCAAATGTCTCTGTCACAATTGAATGAGCAAACCATTGTAATTCACAAAGCTCTTTGCTTTGATATGGCACAAGGCCAATTGAATGGAGCGCCCAATGAGACTCGAACTCACTCATGTAGGTTTGCTAGTCTAGCTTGCTAACCGTTACACCACCAGAACAAACCATTCTTGGCGTGTTTTTGTAAAGCATTACATTATAACAGAACAGTTTCTTTGGGGAAACCATATGCTAATAGTATTTGCTCTATCTTTTCTCTGTATATGCCTTTGAGAAATCCATGAACAATAGTGTTGCCTCAAGATTATTTTGTATGTATGGAAGATATGTATTACTAATGAAAAGCTGTTGATCATATCCATTGCACATATCCATCACACATAAAATTTAATATGTTTATAATAAAGAAAACTACCAAATTTAGTTTTTGATTTTTACTAATTAAATGATATTCAGTAATTAAAAATCTATTAATTTGTAGAACTCTTAACAGATCTTCCTAAGTAATTGCCAAAAAGCAGCTTTACACTTCTTCTTAAGATCTGCCATGTTTAAATATCAAACAGATTCCAATGCCAAAATTTTAATTTAATGCTTTCTTGAAAAATAGTGTTTTGTAATTTATTATTAACTGTAAAAAAATCATTTTGGAGAGTTAAAAAAATCATGAAAATATTTCAAACCAAGTGGTACCATTTTAAAACACTATTTTAAGTGTAATACAAAAAAAGAAATTGTAATATGAAAAATTTTACATTTGATTCATATAAGGACAGATTTTAATTTCTTCGCTATTTTTATTGTACCTACCTATAATGTTACATTTTTAAAAGTTAAAAAAAAAAAAAAAGAAATTAAATGAAAGCATTATTCATCAATAATGCAAAAACTGACTTTTAAACAAATACTTTTCATATTTCCTAGAACAAAATATATTAATCTTTAATCAGTGTAACTCAAAAATGCATTTTTTAATTTGAATTAATGTGCAAAATTTTCCTTCTAAAAATAGGGACACATTTTGTTTCTTTTCTTTTTTGTTTTTACATTTTCGATGAATAAAGTAAAATGAATTAAATGAATATATTTCTTTATCACTATTACTCAGCGAGCATTTAAGAACTCAATTTAGATTTTTGTCATATTTTTAAAAAATCTTTAGAAAAATGAAATAATAGCAATGTTTCAAACATGTTAAGGATTATAATTTTTAAAATAATATATCAAAGGTAAACAAAAAAAAAAATTCCTAAAACAAAAGAATATTATAATGTGTGAATTCTTAAATTCTTTTATTGATAAGTTTTTAGAGGGTGAAAAAATATAAGAATCAAAACTATGATGCTTAGTGAAAAATTAACAAAAAAAATTGTTCTGTATCAGAGCACTAATTGTAAAAAATGAAAATTTACTGGAGACCAAAAATAAAATGAAAAAATGAAAATATTTTAAACCTTTCCCCCACAATAAGGTTACATATTTTTATATATTATTTGAAATGTAAACTAAAAAATATCAAACAGAAAAAACCAATTCATGAAATAAAAGAATACTTTTCATTTGAATTAAAAGGTGAAACTACAAATAAGGACACATTTTACTTCTTAGCGTCCTACTCATTTTCCCCTTTCTATCTCATGAACTAATATTCATAAACTCCTTTCAGTCAGGTCATGAAACAGGTATAACTCTGAATATATATATATATATATATATATACCACAAATAAAATTACATAATGTATGAATAAAAACATATAACATTTTAGGATATATATAAATAAACAAGACAGTGCTATCGAAACATTAAATGGCAAGTTTCTGAAAATAGTAGACCATTTCAGACACTTCAGTAGCAATATCTCATCTACTGAAAGTAATGTTAACATTTATACAAAAAAGAAATGTACTGCTGTGAAGAAGTTATCATTCATATGGAAAACTAATATGTTTGATAAAATAAAATAGGAATTTCGCAGAACTAAAACTAAGTCAATGCTTTTGTAGGGCTGCAAAGACCTGGAGATTAAGAAAGAGCTGAGAGGAAAAGCTCAATAGGAACAAAAAAAACAAAAAAACTGTGTGAACTTGATCAAGTCCTGGAAGGAAAACCCCATAAAATAGCAGCTGTATGGCAGCCTACCTCCCATCTCATGAACCATATGAGTATGACAAACAAGACATCCAGGAGAAGCAGGTACAAAGTCAAGGGCAATGTTCTCTTGAGGATTACTGGAACCAGACAAACCAGTCTTGGTTGATCAACAACAATGTACATTCATTAAAACTAGGAAGATGGAGTAATTAGGAAAATATATATTATCGGGAATAAAAATATATATAAATATGTATGACATTATGTATTTCTTTTATACGAAATGATGTTCTGAATCTATTGTGACATGCCAGTCCATGCAGCTATCAAGCAATGATGATCTGTGCTTATTTTTACATGAAAGTTATGAAATGATTCCTTCTTTAACGAAATGAATCACTCTATTAGTGATACTATTTAGAGCTTTATTGGCAATCTCTCAATATATCTACACAGCCTCGGCAAAAATCTCAAGGACTTCATTATGTCTCCAAGTGTAGCTTCTTAGAGCATACTTGCATCCAGTGAAAATATGTTTGAGGCAAGCAGTTTTCCCACATGCTCTGCATTGGTTGGATGTAATTAACCCTCAAGCATGAAGGTTGACTGGTGTTGGTAAAATGTTGTAGACTGCCTTTATAAGGAAACTCAATTTTTGGAGTTCCATGTGCTTAAAGTCGCTCCATGTAACAGCTCTATCTTTTGCACTCTCCTACTTGGTCTATGCGCCCTGTTTACTTTGTCCTATAGCTGTAGCAATACGTGTGACTACCTCAAGATGATGAATTTCTTCTGAAACCATTTTTCTTTCATTTATTGTTGATTCCTTTGACCACCAACACTGTTGATGAAGGTCATGTGAAGGGGTCCATAGTAGTACATCATTTATGAGCTTGTCCCTACTTCTCCAGCAGTATCCTGCATGTCTGGTTTATCTAATTTAGATAGTTTTCATGATGGGTGGTAGGTGGCCGTACAGCTGGTGCTTTGAGGGGTGCTGCCTCCAGGACCTGTTCAATACTTTGTAGTTGCTATCAAGCTTTTTCTCCATCCATTTAGTTAGCATCCATGTGGTGCATCCATATAGCAGTATCAAAACGATCACTGCTTGGAAGCAACTGCGTTTTATTTTATCAGTCAGGTCCGAGTTCCATATGACCGATAGTCTATTGATAGCTGTCAATGCCTTTGTTATTCATGTGTTGATGTCTGTCTCGGTCGATGAGACACTGCTTCCTAGGTATGTGAATTTGTCTACTAGTTTCAGAGAGCTACCATTTAGTGTGGAAATGTCGCCTGTTTGATTAAAGCACATATATTCCGTATATATATATATATATGTGTTAGTGTGCACGAGCAAAATAGGAAATTATTTTAACATTTTTCTTTACTCTGATTAGTCCAGTTTTTGAAAAAAATGCAATAAATCTAAATTTTCATGATTACCTCTATTAATATTAAAGCACTTTTTTTTATTAAAATTCAGCCCAATATGAGTGAGCAAAAAAAGAAACAACAAAGAATCTACGATTTGCTCAATGCCAAAACCAAGCCAAAGTTTCTTTTTGTCTACTGTATACAAAGCAGAGAAAAAATTTTTACAGAAAGAGCTTTTTAAGGAGAAGTGGAGAATTGAACAAAAAATGAAAAGAAGGCTTTTTAACTGCTCTTGCAACAGCAATTAAGAAGAACACAAAAATGTCAATAAGAAAGTATGCTAATGAATTGAAAGTCCACAAGAAAACTGTGAAAACAGCAATTAAATAAGATTTAAGCCCAGACCTTTACCCTGTTGATTATGCTATATGGGGCATTTTAAAAAACAGAACAAATCCAACTTCCCATCCAAATATTGGTTTGCTTAAGAGTGTTATTGTATAAATGTATATGTATATATATGTGTGTGTGTATACATATATATATATACATGCATATATAGGGTACAGAAGGAAAATTAGCAGTATTCTAGAATAATCATAAACAAGTCTATTATAAAACAAGATTAATTTTAATTTCAAAAAATAAAAAACAAAATAAGAAAATAGACCCAAAACAGTAAATTTACACAATATGGCCACCATGTTTTTCAATTATAGTATTAACACACCAAAATGATCTGCATAGCTTCAAAATAAATTATTCAGACATTTTATTCCATTCCTCCTCAATAGCAGTCTTATATGCATAATTTACATATCATCATCATCATCATCATCATTTTTTGCTAGTCAGTCATCCAACACATGCACATCTGTGTGAAGGAATCTATAGGAGAAGGACACTTATGAGTTTGTTCTTACTTCTCCAGCAGTGTCCCGCATGCCTTGTCTGTCTTATTTGAATAGTTTTAGAGATGGGATGTAGGTGGCTGTAGAGCTGCTGTTTTGAGGGATGTTGCTTGGGTAGGTGTATTAGCCAGGGGTGCTATGTCATCTTCATAGTCTATGTCTGTAATAGTTTGTGCTGAGTATTGTCTGCTTTTTGCAATTTTTTAGTATAAAACAATTTTCTTGTTTTAGATCTATTGACAATTGAAGTACTTAGTCAAGGCAGATTATGGACAGATATGGGGATAATGTATCCCATTTGAAGAATACCAGCAACAATGTCAAAGACTCAATATATATATATATATATATATATATATATTTAAGTAAAGTATGATGAAGTTTAATCTGACAGATATGCTGTATAAGGAAAATGAAACGAAAAACACTTATAAATGGATGAGAAAAGATTAATTAATTAATTAGTACAAACTTATTTCGTTCTACTGATGCATTTCAACAGGATCGTTTAAAATATGAAATTACAAAAATTTCAGGTAGAAAGTGTTTTGTCATTTTCAGGGTAGGAATTATGAATTTGAAATAGTAGTTTGAAACGAATACAGAATAAATAAATAAATAAATATATATATATATATTTGTAATACATATATATGTAATATATATATATGTAATATATAATATATGTAAAATATACATATATGTATTTACAATATATATATGAAGATCATTAAATAAGTTTCTAGACTTTTTTCGTATGGGACCTTTTATTGATAGTACACACATGAAACTCTAGTCCCCTTCCAAGTAATTTCCTCCGGCTGCAATGCACTTGTTGTACCGTCCCAACAACTTCTGGAAGGCCCCATGGAATTCCTCTTGAGTGAGTGTGTCAATGACCTACGTCACAGCCTCTTTCATATCCTCAATTGTCTCATTACGACAGCCTCTGAGCTTAGGGAATAACCAAAAGTCACAGGGAGCAAGGTCTGGACTATAGGGAGGCTGAGGAACTGTCTTGATGCCCATCTTGGTCAAATAGTCTGTGACAAGGATGGAGTTGTGGACTGGTTCATTGTCTTAGTAGAAATGCCAGTGACCCGATTTGAATAGTGTTAGCCTCTTCCGACAGAATCTCTTCCTGAACTCCCTTAAAAACTCAACATAGTAACCCTCAGCCTAACCCTTTGGCCTATCAACTGTGGTGTATTGACTTCCTTACTCCTCCCACAACTCTCATCATCCCTCACAGACTCCCTGCCTTCCTTGAATCTCTTATGCCACTCAAAAACTGATGCTCAATTCATGCAAGATGCTCCAAAAGCAGTCTGAAGCATTCCATATGTTTCTGTGGCATTTTTTCCAAGTTTAAAACAGAATTTTATTGCATATCATTCTTCTAAAGTGTCCTCACATCCAGATTGCATTTTTGAAATTCACCAGCTGTGACAATCAAGCTTTAGTAGGGTGTATTCCAATTCCTGCTGTAGCTGTTCATTTGAAGTTGAAATTATAAAAATTGGTCAGTCATCTCATAAGATGTATAGCAATAACATAGTGAATTTTCAAGGGTCTACGACAATTTTAAATGCGGGTACAAAAAGTCTGGAAACTTATTGAATGCACCACATATGTATAATATATCTATTATATATTTAATTTATATATATGATATATAATATATATATATAAAATACATCTATAACATATATATATGATATATTTATATAATATATACATAACATGTATATAATATAATATGTATATATTTATGATATATACATACAATATATGTATAAAATACATATGATAAATATATATACAGGGTGGAACGATAAAATTGTTGCCCAAGAAAAGACATGATTCCATTTCCATTTAATGAAAACTAGTTTTCTTTTTTTTTATTGCAGACCATCTACTACTTGGCCAGTTTTTTGTACAAATCCCAAGAGCGATAGGAGCCTTCTACCATGTTTGAAAGTGACACAATGTTCAACGAGCGAGATCAGAGATGCACCGCTGTACAACTCATGCTCTCTACTGATCCAAGTTATGACAACAGGACCATTGCCAGCACCCTCAAAATGCAAATCTGGATTGCCATGAATAACAGGGATGTGCCTAGGGTGATGAAAACAAAGTTTCCGGCTACAGTTATGGTCTTTAGTGTGGTTTCAAGTGAGGGCACATCATGCCACCTCATATCTTCGAAGTTGACTTGAAAGTCAACACCAAAGTGTACCTGGATGTGCTGAAGAGTGTGGTGATCCCCTGGTGCAATCAGGTAGCCGATGGCAGACCCTGGGTATGGCAGCAGGACTCGGCGCCAGCCCACAAGTGCAAAGAGACCCAGGATTGGTTTCAGAAGGAGTGCTACGACTTTGTACCCTTCTCTCACTGGCACCCCTCCTCCCCCAACCTAAACCCGCTGGACTACTTCATATGGTCATACGCTGAGAACATCACCAACATGACCTCCCATAACACCAAAGCCAGCCTGATCACCACCATCTGCTGAGTATTCACAGAGCTCCCGCCAGCGCTTGTAGAAAAAGCATGCTCCCAGTTCTGGATCAATATCGAGGTGGTAATTGAGGCTGAAGGCGGCTATATGGAATAGATGTCAGCTCTACTACATAATCAAGTTACCTGAATTGATTTTTTCAATAAAAGTATTAAAATAAAGCTGTAGTGTTGTTTTCTTTAGGACGACAATTTTATCATTCCACCCTGTATATATGTATATATACACACACAATATGTATGATATAAATAATATATGTATAAAAACAATATATATATATATATATATGTAATATATATAATATATCAAACTTATATATATATAAATAATTTTATATATAATATATATAATACACGTAATACATGATATATATAATATATCTGTAAAATATATATATGATACATATATATATATATATATATAGAATATGTATATAATATAACATATATAGTATATATTTAATATATAATACATATATAACATTTATAATATACATATATAATAGATATATATATAACATGACAATAATATATGATATTATATATAATATATAAAATATCTGTAACTTTAGGGGATTTTCCAAGCAGATTCTTTAAACATTCTTTCCACATGTGTATTCGTTCTTCTTGACAAGCAGCTTTTAGTTTAGCTCTGGATGTACTCTTTCTTTTACTCACTTCATTTACTGTCTGCGATGCTGTTTGAAGTTGTCTATCTTCAACTGAATTTCTTATTTTATTGATTTGGCCTTGAATGTATTCTATTTGTTCTTTTTGGTATGCATTAATTAGTTCACTTAGTGCCTTCTTACGTTTCTGAAGGTTGGCATTAGTTGGGTTCCTTTTATTACATAGGGATGGTGTTTTCACATTGTCTTGTTTTTTCTTAACTGCTAATGTTTCCAATAGAATTCTATGTTCAGTTCTTAGTTTGGTGGTATGCATTTTGCAGCTGCTTCCATGTGGGCACTGATGAAATTCTTATATTCGTCATTTAGAGTAAGTGTTTTGGATATCTCCTGAAGAGTATCAAATTGGTTTCTTAGTTTTATTTATCGCTAATATCTCTATTGTTAAACAAAGACTAGTCATAATAAGTTGTTTTGGTTGTTTGTGTCATATTCCCGCGTAGGCTCAGACATATCTTTGCTGTGACAATTCTGTGATAGGATGAAACATCTTCAAAAGAAGAATATGCCTCACAATTCAAAATGCTATTAATCCATTTCTTATTCATGAGGATGTGATTACACCAAACTAAGAACTGAACATAGAATTCCGTGGAAGACATTAGCTGTTAAGAAAAAAAAAGACAAATTATCAGTGTTTTAGCATTATTTGCATAAATGTAGCTCCATAGTTTTCCCTTCCTTTTCTGGAATTTAATAGAAAGGCATGTTAGCCTTTACCTATTTGGGCATTCATATCTCTACCAATAATTAGAATGTTGACTTTGGGGATGCTATGAACAATGGAAGATAACTTGATGTAGAAGGCAATGAGTTCCCTTTCATTACTAACAGGAGATTATTGTTGGACTGGGGTTACCATTAAATGTAGCTACCATCATACTCATTTGTATTTTCTTGATGCTATTAAGTGATTTCAGGGTACAAGGATCAAGAAGCATTCCTACACTCCCTATGACAGCAGTGACAGAGATAATAAGGCAGATGCTGAGATAAATGTCAATCCATTATGCCAGTAATGTGGCATTTTTTTAATTCACTATGATGGTATCTATGTTCTTCTATGCATATTATGTCTATATTATGCTCAGCCACAGATGCTATCAGCATTTTGTCACTATATGTACTATGCTTTTGCATTTAAGTAATTTTAAGTTCTGTAGATGATTTTTTAAATATTGGGGCCAGAGCTCCGACCTTAGCAGACTATGCCTCTTTACTGCACAAAGAGTCATGCAGTTTGGACAATCTTTTGATGACTTTATTTCATTTCATCAATAGATGCCACCCTTATAGATGAGTAGCAGTAGTTTCCTGTCTGAACTATTTGATCCTGACCTTTAGCCTGTGGGGTTCTTCCGCCCAGCATCAGGTTGGGTTGATCCACTTTACTTTAAATTTACCATGCTGCTTCCCATGGCTTTTGAGGTTTAATTTGTGGGTTAAATAATCCCCCATTATATTTATTAAGTTTAAGTATTCATTTTTTTCTTTTTCTTGTCCCCTTCTTCCATAGTCACCCTCCTGAATATTGTTTTCTTACAAAAGGAGTTCCTTAAATTTATTTGAAAGTTGGGCACATGACTTCAAAGAAGATGATTCAAAATTGTCTACAAAACATCCTATAATAGTTTCTACTGAACAACCAATCCGAAATTCATAGAATGGTTAAAATCAAAATATTATGCTAATAACAATCATCATTCTCATCATGTCATGCTACCAGCATGGATCTCTCTGACCCTCTCCTACTACCCTTCTCTATTGTCTGTCGCTCTTGGTAGGTCTTAAAGGCTACATCCTGTATTGGCACAGAGCTAATGTATGTAAATTCTAGCTGGTCCTCCTGCCTTTGCTCATCCAAGTGAAGGGGCCCATAGGAGTCTGTCACTTATGAGTTCGTCCCTACATGTCCTGCATGTCTGGTTTGTCTAACTTGGATAGTTTTCGTGATAGGTTGTAAGTGGCTGTACAGCTGCTACTTTGTGAGGTGCTGCCTCCAGGATTGTTCAATATTGCTTGCAGCATTCTTGTGTAGTTGCCATCAAGCTTTTTCTCCATATATTTAGTTAGCATCCATGCAGTGCATCCATACAGCAGTATCGACACGACTGCTGTTTGGAAAAAAACTGCATTTCATTTTATTGGTCAGGTCTGACTTTCATATGACTGATAGCCTAGTGATAGCTGTCCATGTCTTTGCTAGTTGCATGTTGATGTCTGTCTTGGTTGATGAGACACTGCTTCCTAGGTAGGTGAACTTGTCTACTAGTTTCAGAGAACTACTGTTTAGTTTGGAGATGTTACCTCTTTGATTAGAGCACACGTATTCCATCTTGTGTGCGTTAATATGGAGGCCTATGCCTGCAGCTGCTCATTCCAGATTAAGTAGCAGAATTTTGGCTTGGGTGGGTGTATTTGCCAAAAGTGCTATGTCATCAGCATTGTCTGCATCTGGGGTTGTTTGTGCAGGGTATCTTCTGCTCCTTTCTTTGTTAGCCTGAAAGTGTTGTTTTTCATTTTATCAATAGACATTCTAAGCACATAGTATAGACAGATAATAAACAGGTATGGGGCTAATGTGTCTCCTTGCAGCATACCTGCAACAATGTTGAAGTAGTCTGTGTCTCCATCTGGGGAACAGACTTTTACTTTTGTTTCTACAGAGCATCATTATGGCTGCAATGGTTTCTTTTCGTAGGCTGTAGGCAAGAAGTATTTGCTCCATCTTTCCTCTGTGTATGGAGTCAAAGCTTTCCTCTGTGTATGGAGTCAAAGGCTTTGGAGAAGTCAACAAATAATTCTGTTGCCTCTAGGTTTTTTGCATGTACACCTTCAAGAATTCGACGGATAGTCAAAATTTGTGACGTCATGGATCCATTTCTCCGAAAGCCATTTTGTTTCTTCCTAAGAATGTTCTCAATTTTGGGTTCTATGCAGTTGCCTAGTAGAGCATTGTATATATTGGCCACTATAGGCGTAAGGATTATACCTAGGTAGTTCTTGGCTAATCCGAGGTTGCCCTTCTTAGGGATAGGGAAGATGCATCCCTTTGTCCATTTGTCTATTGTGTTTTGATTATATACATCATTACAGTGTCGGAGCAGTATGTCATTGAATTCCTTGGTCTTCCATACTTCTGGGGGTATTTCATCAAGCCTAGCTGCTTTTCTATTTTTAATTTTTCTTAGTACTGAGTTGAGTTCTTCTGGCGTAAACTGTCCGAGTTTGACGTCTAATTGTTTACTAATAATTCTCATGATTGGTTCATGTGTAACTTTTGGAGGGTTTCCAAGTAAATTCTTGAAATATTGTTTCCATAGTTGTATTCATTCTTCTTGGCTGGTAACTTTCAGTTTAGCTTTCACAGTACTCTTCCTTCTGTTTAACTTGTTTACCGTTTGCAAAGTTATCGTAGATTGTCTATCTTTAACTGAGTCTCTAATCTTATTGATCTGATTTTGTATGTATTCTGTTTGTTCTTTTAGGTATATGTTAGCTAATTCATTTTGTGCCTTTTTAAGTTTCAGGGCATTGGTATTGGTTGGGTTCTTCCGATTGCATTTGGAGGTAGTTTTCACGTCTATATGCTTTAACTACTACAGCAATAATTATTTAAAATTTTTTTTTGTTTGTTTTTTTTCATTTCTTTCTATCTCCCCCCCACCGATCATGTGGAAGTCAGACTTATCTGATAAAATAAAATGCAATTTTTTTCAAGCAGTAGTTCTGTCAATTCTACTATACGGATGCACCACATTGACGATGGCAAAGCATGTAGAGAAAAACCTAGATAGGAATTGCACAAGAAGGGTACAAGCTATATTAAACAACATCCCACAAAATAGCAGCTCTTCGGCCACCTACCTCCCATAGCTAAAACCATCCAAATAAGATGAACAAGACAACCTTCTTAGAGACATGCAAGTATTGGCCAACCAATAAAAACTTATCAACCATAGATCTGTATGGACACAGGATGTAGTCAAGAAGACCTATCAGAAGCAATGGATGATAAACATAAATGGTGAGAATTAGGGAAATTTGTGCATGTAGTGGAACATGATGATGATGATAATATATGTATATATAAATATATATATATAAATGCACACATATATATGAGCATATATAGAATTATACATGTACATATATATATACACACATACAAGTATATAGAAGTATATGTAAACACATATACAAGTATATATATATATATATATATATATATATATATATAAAAATTGTTCTTGTAGATCCTCAGAGAGAAAGAAATATTTCAAAATGAGTAGGTTCACAAAGAGATTTGTATTTTTTAGGGTCAATTTATTTCATTCTTACATATATATACAAACACATATATACAAGTATATATATATATATATGTATCAAGATATAAATATATACATGTATATACAAGTATATATATATCTATATATACATATATACATGCATGTACAAGTATATATATATCTATATATACATATATACATGCATGTACAAGTATATATATATCTATATATACATATACATATGTGCACGTATATATAAATATATATATCTATATATACTCATATACATATATGTATACATATGTATACACAAACATATGTATATATATGTACACATATACATATATATATAAACATAGACGCATATATACACATATATGCAAATATATATATATATATATATATACATACACAAATGCGCATATATACAAGTATATATATATATATACACACACATACACACACATATATATATATACTTATATATGCATATATATAGTAATAGCGTTGGTTGTTCACTATTTCAAAATGTTGTACACAAATCTAATATTTTATTTTACTGTATTTTAAATTTTTTTTCGATTTCTTCATTATCTTTCATTCTCTGCCTGATGATTGTCGTTTATAAAACGTCATGAAACCTAAGGTCGCAGAGAAGCTTCCATGCTATTAAATATATATAAAATCTAATAAATATTTACTAATAATATATATACACACACATAGGTAAATAAATATTTATATACATATATATGCATGAATATATGTATAGATATATATGTGCATATATACATGTATATATATATATATATATATATATATATATATATATATATATATATATATATATATATATATATATAAAGATGTACATGTATATAGTCGTGGGCGTCATGGGTTGTGTAATGGTATTGCAAAACTTCAACAGGGAGTTTGAATGTTACTGGCGCCCCATTTATATGGCCTTTTGACACATCTAAGCAAAAAACTTAGTAAATTACTATATGTATACACACACATACACACACGTATATATATATACACACATACACAAATAAATATAAGTAAATACTGATGTATATATATATATATAGAGAGAGAGAGAGAGAGAAAGATGCATGCATATATATACATATAAATATACATAAATATAGATGCATATATATACATCAATATACATGCACACACATTTCTATACATATACACATATGTATATATATTTATATACATATATACACATATATACATATAAACATATACGTATATATGTATATTTACACATGTATACTTCCTCACATGTATATGTACACATATTTGAATATATACATTATACATAGACTTATATATATATATATATATATATATATATATATATATATATATATATATATACACACACACACATCCATCGATATATTTATATATATATGTACACATACATATACACATATCTGTACATCTACACAGAAATATATGTATATACGCACACGCACACACATATATATATAGAAATGCTTACACACTTATACATTCACCCAGTCATATGCTCACGCAGAGAGAGAGAGAGAGAGATTATAAAAGATATACAATTATCATTTATACATATAATTGTTTTTATTTTGTTTATTTCATTTGAGCAGTTATAATTATGTTCATTATACATGTAGAAATAAATGTTAGTTCTCTCTTTCTCAGATATTAAGTGGAATACACTTCTTTCAGTTTCTTAAATCATGGAAGTAATAATGAAATTAAACTACTCATGTATTGTTTTAAGTAAAACAAAAAAAAAACTAGTTAAACTGGTAATGTCTGCCCCTGCTTACGGGAAATATTGCAGTGCTTGTTTGCGTTCTTTCTTCCTTTCTTCAATGCTTCTCTATTTGTCAACGAACACACAGACATACCGGTAGTCAGCAGCAGGAAGAAAAGTGACATTGCTGATATTTGGAATGTAATACAGTGAAGTTATGCATTTCTACATAGATCAGTAATAAATTACTCTTTTCAGCCCTTAAACTAATGCAATCTATTTTAAGTCAATAATTGCAATACCTTTCATAATTAACAAAGAATCTTAAACTATGTTTATCAAGATTATATTTCTTAATTAAAAGTGACCAAAATACTATTCTTTAATAATTCACATTTTTATATTTGCAACTTTAAGTCTTATTAGCCTAGAATTTTTTTTATTTACTTGCTTTTATTTCTTAAAGGCTATTAAGTTTTTTTTATTTTTATTTTTATTTTTGATTCTTTTTAAATAACTCAAATTTATTTACCCTAATTCATTCTTTAAAAATAAATCCTTTCATAGGATCTAGTCAACTTGGAAAATATCAATAATCATCTTAAGTACTATTTATTTTCTCGCTTCACTAAAGAATCAAATCACAAAAAAATAATATTTAGAACCCTGCTTTTCAGCAATTGCTATAACTAAAGAAAGTTTTGAATAAACTTACAACTAGGGTTACTCATTAAATTCTACATGCATTTTTCTATTTGATTTCCATTACTATAGTTTATTCATCCAGTAAACAGCTAGTTACATGGCATATATATATATATATATATATATATATATATATATATATATATAAAATATAACCTCAACCCATCAACCCTATATATATATATATATATATATATATATATATATATATATATATATATATATATATATATAGGGTTGATGGGTTGAGGTTATTTTTCTTACTCGCTATGCCTCGGTAATGTTTTATGATTCAAAACTTAGGTTCTAAGTCTTTGTCATTTAATAGCTTTCCTCAAAAGAAAAAAAATGCTTAAGAATGTGTAAAAGCAAAGAAACTTAAAATCACTAATCGAACAATCCAGTGTTCTGTTAATGTATGGTGTCTTTTGCAGTTTTAATCAAATTGATATTCCGTTCCAAATTATGTTAACTTTTGCTTTTTAAATTATGATTATGTTTTCTTGAGTTTGATAGTATATTTTCACTGTAGTGACCTAATTATGGTTAGAAATTGATTTCCTTTCAGTGAAGAACTTGCTTCACCAAAATTACTATGCCGGTACAATAAGGATAAAAACAAGGCTAATTGATGTAATAAATCATATACTGAAAAAATATCCATTAATTCTAAGCTTAATAAAAAATTTTTCTCAAATTCCTTTTCAACACCTGTGCAACATAAAAATCTGAACATATATTTCAGCTTGATTGGTTAGTACTTTTTAATTACAATGTGATTCCCATATAAATGTATTTGACTAATTAAATACCTTTTTTTCGTTTTTAACAAGTGTTCAGTTTAAACTAAGCTTTTAAATTGAATTCTTTGACATAAATGTATTTGATAGAATTTAGTACAAAAAATCTCTTTAAAATATTTTACGGATTTAGTTTCAATAAAAATTTCACATAATTCTGTATACATAATTAAACTACACTTAGTTTAAAGTTTGATTTAGGTGTAGACACATTGTGGTAAAAATTGTACTATCAGTGAACTGGATTATTAAATTGATGTTTGTACATTTAATCAATAAAAATTTAATTATCTCAAAACTTAATTACTGACTATCTCAACTTAGAATATTTTATTAATAATTTTTATACTAGATTACATTTAATAGATTCTGTGTGTATATAAATGTTTTCATATCTGCATGGTTGTATATTGATGATTGACTGTGCCGCTGAATAACCATTTTTCACTGAAATAATTCTTTTAGTGGTGATGAGAATGCACTGAACTTCAGTTGGTTTTTTTCCCCCCTTTTCAATAATACAGGGTGCTGAAATAGTTTTCTGACTATGGTGTCAAAAATGGATGTTTTATGTATGAGTAAGTGCATGTATACACTGATGATACTTGCATAACTGTAGATAATTTAAGCCTGCCCATTAAACAGATATTTGTCTATTTGAGTCAATACATAAGCCTGACTAGATTTCTTTTCATATATATAGGGGTATTCATGCATGTCTATTGATTATCTGCCCGTTTCTGAGTAAAAATAGATTGATATATGAGTGTGTATGTGTTAATGCATATGTTTGCTTACAAAAGTTTATATGAATAGTGGCTTTGTGCATTTTTATAAATAGATGGATAGTTGTATACTCTAAGTATATGTTTATGTACATGCTAATATTTAAATGGATTTTAAGTAGGTTGTATGTTATTGAAACAAGCAATCAATCAAGTGAGTAGATGCATTGTAAATGAATGAATGCATGCATTTATTCATACATGCAATTATGTATATATTTTTTATGAATTTGCAACAGTGTGTTAAGAATATTTTAGATATGTTTGGTGATTACAGTAATAATTCCATGAGTGATCAATGGGAAGGAAATACATCACTTTTTTCTAACTTGGGTCATCTTCTAAGAAAATTTCAAATTTCTGTTTTCTGCAGATCATGTTCAAAAACTCAATATAGATATTTATTCAAATTAAATGGATTTAATGTAATGGTATGACCATTTAATTAATATAAGTGAAAAATATTAATTGATTATTCTTGTTGATTTTTTTTCTTTCAAGTAATTTATCAAAAGGTTTGAAATAAGAAATGGTCTTTATATATAAGTCTAAGATCAAAGTGAAACATCGTAACAGATATATAAATATTTCAAATTGATTTTATCATCTTATTCCTTCTTCAAAGCATATATATATATATATATATATATATATATATATATATATATATATATATATATATATATATATATATATCCTGATGAAGACCTAAGGTCAAAAATAGGTGAAAACAATTTAAAAAAATCAATAACATAAAAGAAATATTCCTATTTGTCTTATCACTAGTTGTTCCTCTTTATATATAATTAAAATTCCCAGCTAAAAATGGTCAAAATCAGTAAAATGTAGAGCCCTATGTACAAGTTTGTAGAGCAATATCACAATATTTCAACTATGAAATAAAATAAAACATGCTAAAAAGTCACAAGTTGCACATGGCTATGTTAATACAAACTTACTTGAGGATTGGACTGGTGAAACTAAAGAGTCATGATTTTTATCCTGTTTTATCTAATACTTGAAATACTCTGTGTGTGTGTGTGTGTGTGTGTGTGTGTGTGTGTGTGTGTGTGTGTGTGTGTGTGTGTGTGTGTGTGTGTGTGTGTGTGCGCGCACATACACACACACACACACACACACACACACACACATATAAGGGTAAAAAATGGTATCTTAAGAAAGAATTGGAACACGAATACCTAATAGGACAGGTTAACAGCAGTTTGGAATGATGAATTAAGAACCTGTATCCACTACAAAAACAGAATTTTTTTTTACCCACTCAGTAAATTTAGACCTTAAATATCCAACCATAAATAAAAGCTTTGAAATCTGGATATACAAGTAAAAAGAAAGTACTAAAATAATAAATGATGAAAGAGAATTGCATTTTAATAACTTATTTACCCTTTTTATGGATAAATGATAAAATAATTTTGATTTCATTCCAATGACTGCCACAATATCTTATATAATTATTGTTGCTGACTTGACATAAAATGTCTTTCCTATATAAGAATATACTGACTTGGCACATAATTGCATAACATTTATGATTACTTCAAATTTTGTTGATATAGCCTACATGAATCATTTGCAAGTAGCAAATATATATATATATATATATATATATATATATATATATATATATATATATTTATATATATATATATAGCTATTAATTTATTGAAAAAGATATGATTATGGAGAGTTCCTGTTTTGTAGAGGCTCTAGAAGTTAGTCATACTTTAATAATCATTGACAGGTATGAATTGAAAAAAGAACTTTTTTAAAATCAAGTTTTGAAAATATAAAATCAGGTAAACATGATAATACAATATCGCTTTCAAAATGATACAAATTATATTTTACTGAAGATATCTTAACATAAAAAAATTAATATCATTCAGTAGAAATGAGGAAAAAAATATGGAAATTTACTGTCTAGTAGGCTGAAGTCAACTGTTTTATCATTCAGTTTATTAAAAGTATTTTACATCAACCATTTTTATCTTCTGCATTATTATTCGCTTTTATTTTTCTGAAAGTAAGAATCTTTTAAAATTACACTACCCACCCTGCCTTCTTCATTTGTTACAGCTTTTCAATGATTCTTTGTTCTGGTTTTTATCTTATTATTGTCTACTTCATCATATGTCTGCTTCTCTTCCCAACCAAGATCTCCAACTAAGAACTAAATGACTCATACTTTGTTCTTCAGAGTCTTCACTAAGGCATCCATTAGCATTTTATGAAGAGAACTAAAATAAAATTAAATCTATCTTTGTACACATGTGGCTGCCTTTCAGATTACTGGCAAAATTCAATCTATCTAGCAACTTAACAGGTATTTGTGTTTTAGTGTCTATGAAATAAAATTGTTTCGCATGATAATCTTCAATTCTCTCATTTCAAGTTAAAAAAATGCAAAGAATAAATTAAGATTGAAAATATGAAGAAAAAGAGTGTCATAACTATTGTCATAATTCTCACAGAAAGAAAAATTAGTTTTCAGCTTGAAAAAGAGTAAAAATAAGCATTCACTTGAAGTCAGGTTTGTATGTAGTCAGGTGACAACTAAAATTTTAGCAGCTGCTTTTATAATGAATGTTTGAAACTGAAAGACTGATAATAGTTTACTCAACAAAAAAAAATGCCAATTCAAACAGAACAAATTAAAAAAATCATTTAATCCAAATATTCCTTCTTGATTTCTATATATTTATTCCATCTTGGCAACAATGCTAATTCTTTTCTTAAATAATTTATCATTCAAAGAACCAATAAATTCAGTAAAAGATTTTTTTTTTAAGTTGATCTTGATTAGGTAAGTTTTTGCTTCTAAGAAAGTGGTGTAGGTGCTTTTAAAAAATGACAATCTTTAGTTGAGAGATTTGGTTTGGTTCAGTTTCTTTGTTTGATGGCATATCAACCTTCATAGGTTATTTAATGCCAAAGTTAGCCTTGGAGAACAACAGTGGCACTATTTATCCTATAGCTGTCAACACATGATTATTCAATGCTGAAGTCAGTCTTTTTTCTGCAAGCAATTATATGGTTTTAAGTAATTGATGATAATCATTGGTAAACAATTATGGTTTCAACAAACTATTCTTAATACATATAATTTGCATACAGTTATATGGTTTCAATGTTTATTTGGGTTTTATGGCATATCAACCTTTGTAGGTTATTCAATGCCAAATCCATTTTTATACAAATAAACAGTTCTATTTTAAACAATTCAGTTTAGCAAAAGTACACGTCAAAAACATTTCTATTTCAAACTATTCAGTTTAGTCCTACAGTTCTAATTCATACAATTCAATTTAGTATAAGTATAGTTTTTGTTTACACATAGTTAAATGTCAAAACTGTTCTATTTCAAACAGTTCAGTTTAGTGTAAGTACAGTTTCAATGTCAAAAACTGTTCAATTTCAAACAATTTAATTTAGCATTATTATGCAGTTTAAATGTCATAAGAGTGCTATTAGTTCAAGCAATTCAGTTCAGCACAAGTACAGTTTAAATGTCAAAACAGTTCTGTTTCAAGCAATTCAGTTCAGCACAAGTACACAGTTCAGTTCTATTTGATCCATAGATAGGACCCTATCAGGTGCTACCACTCCAAGTGGACCTGGGAGCAATGAGAATGAAAGGGTATTCTGCATCCACAAAGCTCAAGCATTACTGGAACCTTACCATTAGATTGTTTAGTGTCATAATCAGGACACTCACTTGGAGAGTCTTACTCCTTTACAGAGAAGCAGTCGGTGTATTCTACAGCCCCAGCTGACAGGGCAATATGGTTTCAAGTATCCTAATCTAATACTAATAATCTTAATACAATGATATAGTTTCAAGTATTTTAATCATTCAGTTTCAAGTAACTAATAATAATGATACTTTGTAAACAATTACAGCTTCAAGTTATTAGTTCTAACACAAATAATTTTCACACAATTATAGTTTCTCTCACTCTCTCTCTCAATATATATATATATATATATATATATATATATATATATATTATTGAATTTATATATATATATATATATATATATATATATAAATTCAATAATTTTTTAACAGATATTTGACCTATAGATAAAACTATCACAGTTACTACCACTCCAGGTCACAATGGACCTATGAGAAATGGCAACAAAGAGAAAACTCCATACTCATCAGAGCTCTAGAACTGGAGCCTCAAAACCAAATGGAGTTTAGTGTCATACCCAGTACACTGAGGAGGAGGGTCTTATCTCTTCACAGGGGACATAGTTGATTTATTCTAGATCCTACTAACCAGGTGCTATGTGCAATAAAGTTTCATTCTTCAACTGATTTAAATTTAGAAACATCACTTTTGCAACATGAGAGCGAGTGTTATCATGAAGCAATATGACATCTTCATTTTAAAATAAGCACTGTCAATTACTATCAGGACATTTCTGTCCCAAGAGAGGATTTTGGTTGATGCCAATTCAGCCATTGTCGAGATCTGTTTTTTGTTTAATGCAAAATCCATTTTTCAACATATAATACAAAGCAATTTCATACTGGTAAATGTGAACACTGCAGGTTTCTACTTTTTGAATCTTTTGTTCCTCATTCAATTTAAATGAAAACTATTAAGCTTTTTTCTTAGCAACAATTCTTAAGCAATTCTTAATGATTCCAGTCAATTCCTCTAACATTTTCTAATGTTTTTGAATTAATTTTTACTATTTAAAAGCAAATATCAATTAAATGAACAATCAACAAATACTCTTTTTTCATATTTTAGAACATCTTTCAAAAATATATATTATTGTTTAAAAATTATAAAAATGTTTAATTTTAAATAAAATTGGCAATTTTATTCTGAATAAGTTAAAAGTGAGAATAGTCAGCTCTCATTTCTACTACTAAATGTGCTATAAAGAAAAGAGATACATTTAAGTAAATATAAAAGATAGGAAGAAAAAATTGATAATCACTTATGGGAGAGAATATAAGTTGAACACAGTTTTTTTTTTAAATAAATTAATACAATTTTTTAAAAAGTTTTAAAATAAAATTTAAAAAAAAAATCAATATGAGCTTTTCATAGGTTTTGGTGAAGATATATATATATATATATATATATATATATATATATATATATATATATATATATGATCATCATCAATTTGAGCTGATATCATGGAGTCCCTTAACTCTTTCTCCCTCTCCATTCATCCCAATTATTCATCTTTCCAGGCAAGTCCTCTATACTGCATTCAGTGTCCATAAAGAGCTGATGAATGTACGTCTTTGCTAGTTGTCCACACTGTTGTATCCAAGAATAGGAGCCCATAAGAGAACATCGTTTATGAGTTCATCCTTACTTCTTAAATAGTGCCCAGCATATCTTGCTTGTCTTATTTGGATGGTTTGTGAGGTGGGAGGCAGGTGGTCATACAGCTGCTGTTTTGTAGGGTGCTGCTTCCAAGATTTGTTCAAAACAGTATGTAACATTATTGTCTAGTTCTCACTGAGCTTTTTTCTTTAAGCATTTCATTAGAGTCTAAGTGGTGCATCTATACAGTAGTGCTGATACAGCCACATCTTGGAGAAATTACATTTTATTTTATCAGAAACATCAGATTTCCATATGATCAACAATCTGTCAATAGCAGTCCACATCTTCCCTATATGTATGTTGATATTACTTCCAGTAGATAAGATAGAGCTACTGAGGTATGTGAACTGGTCTACTGATTTCAGAGGCTTGCCATTCAATCTAGAGATGGCTTCATCTTGTTTAAAACATAAACTCTGTTTTATCAGAATATTTGTGAAAAGCCCATAATTATTTGCATAGTTGGCATCTGTTATAGCTTCTGTGGGATATCATCTGCTTCTTGTCTTTTTATATATGAAACCATTTTCTTTTATCAGAGCTACCTACATTCATAGTACACAATCTAGGCAGATTATAAACACATATGGTGCTAATGTATCTCCTTGTGAGATCCCAGTGACCATGTCACCAGTGGGTGAGCAAACTACTGCTTTCATATTTTTGTAAAGCTACATTATAGCAGTAGCGTTTTTTTTTGGAGAGGTCATATGCTAGTAGTATTTGCTCCATCTTTCCTCTGTATATGGAATCAAATGTCTTGGAGAAATCTACAAACAATACAGTTGCCTTGAGATTTTTTGCCCATACTCCTTTGATGATTTGATGGATTGTCAGAATCTGTAAAGTTGTGGATTGATTTTTCCAAAAAAATCATCCTGATTTTTCGTAAGAAGTTTTTCCACTTCAGGTCAAACATGATAGAGAAACAGAGCATTATAAACCTTTCTTAGGGAAGAGGAGGATGTAGCTTTTTGTCCATTTCTTTATTGTGTTTTGTTTATGTTGTGGACCAGTAAAAGGTCCGGAAGAAAGACACAAACTCGGGATTACATGAAACAAGTATATTGAATGAAAGTATAAATACAGCATAGGTAAAGAGTGTTGAACGTCAGTCTGACTGCCAAAGTGTTAGGCTGGAGTTAACTTAACACCGAGATGAATATTCTCCCGGTATTCATAGTAATAGGAAGAGTTCATTATAGTCTGTAAGGTAGGTACCATAACAGTTTATATGTGGCATTGTATAATCAAAGTATATCATTAAATTTCCTTGTCTTCCATACTTCCGGAGGTATTTCATTGAGATTTGCAGCTTTTTTCCTTTTCATTTTTTTCAGTACTGCATTAAGTTCTTACTTCATAAACTGTCCAAGTTTGAAGTCTACTTGGCCATAGATAATTTTTTCAGTAGGTTTATCAATGGTTTTAAGAAAGTTTCTAAGTTTATTCTTGAAATGTTCTTTCCACTTTTTAAGTCTGTCTTCTTGGTTGGCAGCTTAAGTGAAATGAACAAATTATTATAAAAACATGTTATTCTTAAATCAGAAAAGTGTTCAAATATTGGCTAATTAAGCAGAATCATCATCATCATGCCGTGATATCCCTGACCCTCTCTTGCCACTTCTCCCTATCATTCATTGCCTCCGGCAGGTCTTCAGGGTTACATCCTGTGTCCTCACATAGTTGCTGTATGTAAGTTCGAGCTGGTCGTCCTGCTTTTGCACGGCCATATGTGGGGGTCTATAGGAGTACATCACTTATGAGCTCGTCCTTGCTTCTCCAGCAGTGTCCCGTGTGTCTGGTTCGTCTAACTTGCATAGTTTTCGTGATGGGGGGCAAGTGTCCGTATAGTTGGTGTCTCGTGGGGTGTTGTCGCCAGGACTTGTTCAATACTGCACTTAACATTCTTGTGTAATTTCCGTCTAGTTTCTTCTCCCGCCGTTTAGTTAGCGTCCATGTAGTGCATCCATATAGCAGTATCAACACAACCGCTGCCTGGAAGAAACTGCGTTTCATTTTATCGGTTAGGTCTGATTTCCATATGATCGAGATCACTTCCTTATGTCAGTCTTATGACTATATGTTTTATATATATAAAAGACAGTCTTCAGAGGAAATATGCATTTATATATATATATATATATAATTATACACAAATTTTCTTGCCAACTGAAGTCAAGGCTTTAATGACATGCAAAGCTATCAAACCTAATCAAAATATCATCATTCATTGTTATAATCACAATCATGGCAAAACATCAAATCTCATTTAGAAACCCTTGAAATTTTCCATTTTCTGAAAAAATAAGTGGTTGCTTTTTGGTATACTCATAGTCTCAGCTAAATGTTTGTATTTCCGCCCTTCCTTTCTTTTTTTCCAAACTTCTGGCCATTAACAGACAGATTCATAAAATCTTTTATTCATATAGATAAGTAGATAAAATATTTTTCTTCTTTCTTTTAATGTCTTACTCAACTTTGAAACTTGCCTGCATCATACTAATCATGTTTAAGTTGTACTGAATAAGTATGTCAAGTTGTTTATGCAGTGTTCCATCAAATCTACCTCAAGGTGAATGATAGACTATTCATTTTAAAGTGGAATACACCTACATGCAAGTAACAAGTTCTACACAAACCAGACAAGTACATGCACTTATCAAACACTTGAAAGATATTTACAGTTATACACAGATAAGTGTTCATGTATATATGTCCCTATGTACAACAAAAGGCATATGAATTGTATATATCCAGACAGTTGAGTGTAAACCATGATTGAATAGCATTTTTCATCTATTTTGAGAAGTCTATTTAATCAAAATAAAATCCTTAACAGGAGGTAGGTGGATGTGTTAATTCTAAATAAGTCTCATTCTTGAAATGAACGGATCTTAGCATGACAAAATTAAATTAGACAAATATGGAGAGCTTGAAAATGATTCAGTTGCAAGTAAACACATACAAACCAGTTATCAGAATATTCTAAAATTTTCTTACTTTTCTTTTTGTATATTTTTCAAATAGTAGTAACAAATTTAAAAGTTTTCCTCATGTAGAAAACCATCTGAAATAAGTTTGCCATCAGTGACAAACAGCTGTTGAAAAACCAATCATTGAATAGGAATATACAATTCAAGTAAGTTTATAAAGCTATACTTTTAAAATATATTTTTTTAATTAATTCTAAATGGAAATTTACATAAAACCTCAACAACATGGCAAAAGCACAAGTTAAACGATGTTTTATCATTCCATCATATTTTTTCAACATCTGATAATTTTTCAAGCTGCCTTGATTTACTACAAGAGAATTCAATATAAAGAAATAAAATGTGCATTTCCTTATAGTGAATTCTTGGTATTTATTAAGTTTAGCTTAGTCTGGCACAATCCCACAAGCATGGGGCACTCTTTGAGGATCAAACTTCTTACAGTATTAATGTTCTATGATAATAGTTTGTTAACCACTGTTCTATAATGAGGTACCAATAAATATATTTTAAGCTCACTTTGGCAGAGGGCTGTAAATGTATCTATTTACCCAACCACTCTGCTATAGGCAGGATGTGACATAAGTTCAATCTTTAAGTGGAGTACAGCTGGTTTGAATTCAGAATTTTCCTTGTCCTAAAATGGTTGTCTTACTAAGCTGAAGAACCCAATTGGCCCTACTTTTTACTCATAGCTGGTAGAGAACAGATGGATTCATGCCTTTCTCAAAAGCATTAACATGAAGTAAAATGCAAACAGCCTTGTCCAGGATTTGAACATGGGTCACTGATTCTATTTCCTATGGCAATAACCATTATGCTAAATGCACCTTCATAAACATTAAATTCACTACAATAATATAATGTTCCAGAACACTAGCTTGTTAACCACTGCTCATTGTATTATTAATTTGTGTTTTTTGAAAGAGGTTCAATGATACAAGTAGATTTTATTTTCTTAATGAATGATTTTTCATCCTATATATTACACTAAAGCATTTTAGCAACTTTTTTTTTTAATTAGTAACAAAAATTAAAGCAAAAAAAATGAAATCATCAGAGTTCAAATACTGGTCTTATCTACTTATGTTACTTTTACTCAAATTTTCTAAGGAAACTTATGAGTTCAATTCTCCCAGTTCATATCATTGATCTATAATCATCTTAATCATAGTCTTGTAGGTTTAAATGATATAGTAGAAAGAGAGAAGGTTAAGTAAGAATACGGACAGCCTCTCCAGGAATACTTACACAAACTGCTATAATCATTGTTTGTCATGACAGACAATAAATTCACTTCTAGTAAGTAGCTTTCTTGCTCACATAGTTCTGTCAAAATTACATGAAAAACAAACCATTTGCATGAAATGAATGAGTCAGCTGATTCATTCCAAATACAAAGGGAGCAATAAATGTATTTAAAGTGCACATTTAAATTTTGAATTCCAAAATGTTTGTCTGTACTAGAAATATGATTACTGAAATCAAGATTTTCTAATGAATTTCCTTATATGGTAAAACCGCACCCACAGAGAAATCTATGACTTCCATTTCCTTTATCCTCAGTTGGCTAATAAGCAAAACTTCATGTTATATTAAAATTTCTTTTCAAAATATATTTCAAAGAAGATAGGAACACAAAAGACATAACCAAAGAAGAAGAAGAAGAAGTATTATTATTATTATTATTACTATTATTATTAGCAGTAGCAGCAGCAGCATTTTGAAAACAATCAATTTAAATACCCTCTATGATATTAGGTTACAGTTATCAGATCCCTAAATGAAAAGCTCATATTTAAAAAAGGGTTTCTTTTATTGACTACTGAAATGTTTTAGTCTAATTAATATCACTTTTGTTTTTCACTCATATGTCAAATACATTTCTTAATAAGAGTAACATTATCCCATCTGTCATCAAATAGGCTTATGATGAATAGTAAAATAGTATTCAGTCATCTTATTAAAGTACTAGACAAACATTTGGAACTTTTTTCATCCTTGCAAAATTTGAAAAAAATATTCTTATATTTCAATTTCCATCTTAAAATAAGTTGAAAATTTTTAGACATACATAGTATATATGATTGTAAATTATTTGCTAACTTCATTATCCTTTGGAGGTGTTGGAAACTAACTAACATGGATATATCTTTAAACTAGTTTTAAGCTCAGAGATATATCAAGTATTTTTGTAAGTTGTTTATTAAAATATCCTGCACTCTTACCTATTTTTCTTCCATCAAAACAAAACCATTTCTTCCATCATTTTAAAGTTAATTTACTACCACTGAGATATTTCTTTAATCAATTGACAATTTATATGTCTGTGTGTGCATCCACTTCAGTGTTGTTTTGTCTGCATAGCAGGAATATTGTTTTAAAAAAGTAGTTATAAAGAATAAAAACAATTTAAAAAACTAAATTGCTGATTCTATTGGCATTTCTAATGAAAGTGACAATCTTCCCCAAAGATAATATTGCAAATAAAATAGCACAAGAGAAAAATATCAGAATAAAATTTGCAGAATAAAACAAAAATAGCAAGTCACAAAAATCAAAATCAGATTCTAAGATTTTGTTTTGAAGAGAATCAAGTGTCGATTTCAGATGTAAATGAATATTTTTTTAACTCTTAATTGAAAATTGTTTAAAATGAGCAAAACCTACAAAATTTGAGAAAACCAAAGTATATTATTTACATTATATATATTTGCTAGTTAATCATGTTAACAAGAGCATCTTACATGTACTTTGATTTATTAGTAGATAGAAAATCTGAAATAGCTACTTTTAGAGAAGAGTATGATTATGATGACTAATTCGTACATGGTATATTATGGCAGGTTTATTTATAGAAATCATAATAAAACAAACCTTGGAAATGGAATGGCACTAAATAAAATTAGTTGTAAGAAAGAGAGACCTGTAAATTTCCTCCATTTATAACAAAGTTTTTTTCATAGCATGCAGTTCAAAATCAAATTGTATTTGCGGTTGTCAAGTCAGTAAAAAATACTATTAACTTGAAATATCAGTTTAATTGAAAGAATAAAAATATTGAAACATCAGTGACCACTTGATTCTTGTGATAGCTTGTTCAGTTTTTTTTATAAAAACAAACTATTTCAAACCAAGCTCGAAAGTCTCATATCTTTTTTAATGCATTTAGTTGATGATTTGTGCAATATATGACAGCAACAATATAGCACTGATATACACTGACTTTTTTATTAGTTAAATTTTTAAAATATATTGGTGAATGAAGTCAATAGCTTGACAGTTATTTGAATTTTCATTTGATAATATTCAATTTATGATTAATAGAGAAATGCTGGGTTAAATGCATTAACAAGAAAGGAAATTATGGTGAAAAATAATATTTCTTGTGTAAAATAAATGTTTTTATCATGAGGCATATGGACTTATTTATGTACCTATGTAAATGTGCACAAACTAATTTAAATGCAATCAACTTTATATTTAAAGTTTTAGAAAAGATAGTAGTGCTGCCTTTTTCTTGATATAAATTACATACTCTTCACTAATTACCAAGAGAAAATTAGCTTTTAATATACTATTAGAATAGCTAATTTTTAGAATCTGTTCAAACAGTTTATGCTGAGAGCTTGTTACAGACTATTTGTTTGATTACATAACAAAAGAAATTGTGACATATCAAAACTTCTGAAACAAGAGACCCAGTTTTTAACTAAAACCTTTCCATTCATCTTACTGCTCTTCTTCAATTCACAAATATTTCCAAGTCACAGCTTTGAAGAATTAACTCAAAAATGGGATCTCAAAAATAAAAATAATGAAAAGAAAATTGATTTGATAAATTGAGTTTCTTCCACTTGACAATCAGGAACTAATTCGGTGGTTCCATCTAAATTCAATGATACTCTTGCAATATGTTCAATTCCATTGGCTTTATTATGTAAAAATTATTATCTGACACAATAAGATATGAGGTTTATTATTTTAAGTAATGGCTAAAGTGCTGGACTACAAACTTGAAGTAAGCAAGTTTGAACTCCAGTCACATTATTAAATTCACTTTCAGACTAATACCCTTAGGAAAGGTATAAACCCCTTTATCTTCCCAGGTATAGATTAAATAGTATCACTGAAGTCCTTCTACAAAGATGGTTTTGGTATTGAATAAACCACAAAAATTGATATGCCGTCAAACAAAGAAACTAAACCAAATCATTATTTTATATATGCTAAAAAATATACAATGAAAATACTTGTTACTTTTTCTTTTCTCATATGTTTTTTAGAATAAAAAAAATGATTTGTTCAATGAATCATTAGAATTTTATCAAATAAAACATTCAAAGTTAGTGATTAATTTGATTTCTAAATACTTTTTTCCCTCATTTATTTTCTTGCTTTTCAGAAGTAAATTTTTTAAAAGATTGAACAGACTTTTACATATGTCATATAACCACATAACAATGGTTTGTATACTGGTTAAAACTTTGAGACAGCAAATGTTAGATAATTCCTCAAGAGCTTACAATTTCTGTTTACTAAGCTTTGCTTAGTCTAACATAAGCTGCATACAATGAAGTGTTCTGAAGTGACAATTAGTGCTATCAGTATGACTTGACCATATGCCTGGTGATATTTACTAAGTTCAGTTCAGTGGGACAGCTAGGAAAGATTGAACTCACTTCAGTAGTCATAGTCTACAAACTTGCTTGCTGACTACAGAGGTTTAAAAAAAAATCAACTAAAAGAGGTTTGAATCTCATAGTGCTTAGCTCAGTGAAAAGAAATAATATTTCATATTACTTAATGCTATTATTATTTAGGATATGAAGTCTGCATGTGAGAGCATGCTGAAAGAATGACAAGTGTGTTTACTTGCCAGGATTGAATAGAACATTAGTTTTGATCAGCAAGCCATCATCTTTGATATATTTTTTTTCTTCTACAAACCCAAACCATTATAAACAAACTCAAGTTCAATAAGGATGATTTGGCTCAACTTACTCATTGACTAAACAAAATAGAATTCAGAAAAGTCCTTGAATAAAGCATTAACAATCAAATGGCATCCCACAGACACTTAACATCATTCATGTTCATTTGTGACCTGCTAGCTACCTTCTTGCGCATTCATATTTACTTTGAACATTTCTTTATTTTGGCTATTCTCTTGGTTAAAGACAGAATTCTTGTCCAAGTATGAAATCAAATAAAAAATCAATTACATCTAAACTGTAGCTGCTGATTAGCTGGTTTGTTCTGTATGGGCCAAGGTAGGCAAAGTTCACCATTTTTATATTTTGAAAGAAAGATGTAAATAGAAGATTATTTTTAAGTATAATAATGATATATATATATATATATATATATATATATATATATATATATATATATATATATATATATATACACACAAGCGTGTGTGTGTAAACATAGATACATAATGAGTTATGAGTATTTGAGGTACCAAAGTAGCTCTATAGAGGAATCAATATCTTTACATGTGCTTCCACCCTTAAGCAAATCATCCACAGATAAGTGTTGGTTCAAGAAAAGGTTTTTCAGACTACATTTAGCAACTATTTCTGAATCCGTTTTTGACCAGTTCATGTTATAACTACACAGCATTTTACCAGAATAGCATATCTCAGCAAATTAGCTTTTATTTCCATGTCAGACTACATGAAGTGATGATTATATTCTAAAATAATTCTGATGAGCAATAATGAAATAAGAGTAAACACTGAATTGAAAAACAGTGTTTAATTAAAAACTCACTAATCTTATACTGGATATATTTGTGACTCTATTTAATTGTAACTACTTAAATAAAAACAATATATAAAAAGGGTGGATCAATAAATTCATACACTGATAATTATTAGCTGAATTTTGATATGAAATTTTTGTGTGTAATATCTAAACTTTGAGATAAAGGAGAAGCATTGGATTAAGTGTATTGACAAATCATAAATAGGTGGATTTTATAATTATGTATTAAGAAAAAAAACAAAAGGTATAGGTAAAAATTTATTTTGAAAAATTTTCAGACTATTGCCTGTATGTTATTCATTATATAATGTAGATGTCTCATTGTTATAATTCACTTCTACTTAAACCTTATCTTTAATTATTTGAAACTTATCATTAATAAGACTTTAGAATTTTTAGATTTGTTTTACATTAGGCAGATTATTTCAAGAGCTTAGCAATTTTAGTTTTTAAAATAATGTACTGATATATTTAACAGCTGCTATTACAAAATAATTACTTATAATATTGTTTCAAGAATATTAACGATAAATATACCATTAGAATCTGTATTGTTAAATAATGCTGTAACAATGAGTATATATATATATATATACACATACACACATATAATGATATACACACACACATACACGTGTGTATACATATATATATATATACACACATCATCATCATCATCAAGTCACACAGCTGGCACAGATTTCCCTGACTCTCTCTTGCAATTCATTTCTATCATCCATCGTACCCGGCAGGTCTACATTTGGTGTCCATACAAAGCTGTTGTAGGTATGTTCTTCTTGGTTATCTAACTCTGGCACACTCATGTGAAGGTGTCATTGGAGAATGTCACTGATGATTTTATTCTTCCTTCTCTAGCAGTGTCCCACATGCCTTGTTCATCTTACTTGGATGGTTTTAAAGATAAGAAATGGGTGGCCGTACAACTGTTGTTTTGTGGGATGTTGCTCCCAGAATTTGATCCATACAGCTCATAAAATTCTAGTGCTGCTACTGCCAAGCTTTTTTCTCTATATGCTTTGTCAGTGTTCATGTGGTCACAACCGCTGTTTGGAAGAAATCAGGTTTTATTTTATCAGATAGGTTAGACTTACTTATTTTATCAGATAGGTTAGACTTACTTTATTTTATCAGATAGGTTAGACTTAGACATCAATAACCTATCAAGAGTAGTTTATGCCTTTGCCAGGTGCATATTGATGTCACTTTCAGCAGGTGAGATGCAGCTCTTGAGGTACATGAATTTGTCTGCTAATTTCAGAGAACTGCCATTTATACATATGTACAAACACACACATGCACATATATATATATATATATATACACACACATACACATATATATATATCCACATACACATATATATATATATATACACACACACACACACACACACACATGTATGAATATATATATATATACACATATACACACACATATACATACATATAGACAGATACATATATATACACAAGCATATATATATATATATATATACATACACAGACACACACACATATATATATATATATACATATATATATATACACATACACACAAGCATACATATACATACACACGTACACATATATGCACATACATTTGTGTGTGGATATATATATATATATATAAACACACACTAACACACATATGCACATATATACCTATATACACACACACACAAAAGCATATTGTCACGTGATATCCCACGGAGACGATAGAAATAAGATTAATACTATCCTCCTGTGGGAATGAACAGTGGCAAACCGTTAAGAAAGAATGTAGGTCGGGGTGAAGACCAACAGATGTTTGTACTCAGTAACCTGACTTGGGTGATATCTAGTAGCCCTAACAAAATCTCCTGACCAGGGGGGGAGGAAGGTAGAAGCCAAACGATTGGCTGGGACCCTAAAACGGAAGTGGGGACTCCCTCCCGTCAGCGGAAATAGAAAAGAAAAAAGTTAGTTATTGGAAGGGGCTCGTGGCAGACAGACCCATAGCCATTACTCCGGGTGAAGAAGACAAAAACATATCTTGGACACGAGGGACCCCAGGTTCTTCAAGCCAGTGTAAAAAAAATAGCATAAAGTCTATTAGCCCGTGAAAGAAGAAAGATTCTCCAGTGGAACCCCGTCGAAAAATAAGATAAGTAACTTTGGGACTATTTCTCCTTAATACCCAAATTTTATATACCACCCTCTCTCTCTCTCTCTCAATTTGAAGAAACGAAAGAACAGAAAAGAAGAAAGACATTTATGTCCATGGACTGTTCAATTCATTATACATATTTGACACTTTGAAAGTGTATCTCTTTGTATAGTAAAGGGTTCATGTATTTTTATGTTACCACGTGGTCTAAGTTGTTCTTTGCAGTTCTGCTACGAATTTGTTGGGTCACATGTCCTTTTCAGCTTCTATTCGCCTTATGTTATCTTGCTTAGAATTGTCCTATTAATTCCTTTAAAATATCACACGGGAAACTGGAGTTGCCGACTACTACAATATAATATTATTACGACTAAAACCTATAGGTCCATATCTTCTGTTGTCTAGGGGAGGAAGTTTAGTGGCCTTGGTGGGTGTGTGGATAGTGTGAAATTTGGAACCCCTTGCCAGCGGTGGTCAGTCTGGCCCTAAATTAATCCCTCACGTAATATGCCAGGTCTTATATGCCTGAGAGAAAAACTCTGAACGAGGACTTATTCTATAGGGGATCAAGTGCCAACCTGCCCCGTCTTCACACGTGCGAAAATAAAGTCCCGTTTTGGGATTTTAGTCAATTTGCCGTCACAATATTTAAATATACAAATCTTTGTGCATATATATATATATATATATATATATACCAACTCCTCTGCATGACCAGGATGTAATACAAGTGGGGTTCACTCTTTTTTAATACCCTTGGAAAAGGCATCAATCAATTCCTTTTATGAGGTGAGAATAAATAATATGGAACTGAAAATGATCTGGTCAAGGGTTATTTTTTGCTGTTTGTATCACATAAGCCAGTACAATTTGTGCCATCTTACTGCGAGAGATGATTACTACCATGTAAATCCCATTGCAAGTGCAATGAGGAGGAATTGCTCAAGTAGCAAATAGGCCATGTGATTGAACAGAGGGTTTTTTTGTTTGTTTCATTTTTATTTAGTATTTTTTTACTACCAAATTTTTCCAAGGGATTCTTAAAACTAAAAAGCTAAAGTTTACAAATTACTTGTAAAATTATGAATTACACTCTTAACAGGTATCAGTTGAAGGATACAAATGTATTAGAATAAATACAAATAGTAATCTTATTCTTTGAAGAAAAAAGATTGATTTGCCGCTTTTGATTCAATTATTTATCATTATTATTATATCTTTGAAATATGCATTCTTAGATTTACCGAAAATTGATTCATATTTCCTATTAATGATATTCAAAAATTCAAAGAAATGAAAATGTAAAAACTTAGTTTTAAATTGTTCTTATCATTTGAAAAGCAGAGTTACCAGGTTTAGCTGCAATTGCTACTAATATACAAATAGAAAGACAAACTTGTGTATATGTGTGTATTTAACATTTACTGTATTTTTTATAGGTTAAAAGCTCTTATAAGGACACCATTTATATTTGCAGCTTAATGCTTTGTTTTTATTCATAGTTAATAAAGAAATTAAATATATAATAAAAAGAATATAGAGAATTGCTATTCCTCTGAATTCATCATTTTAAAAATAAAAAACAAAATTTTCTTTCCTGGATGAGAATCATATTCTGAGTTCAAAATAAACTAAGAATTTTTGCACTTTCCAAAATATCAAAACATTAGAAAAGGGAAATTTTCAGATCTTGATTTTGCATTCTTCAAATAATCATAAAAAATGGTCTAACATGGTTACATAAAACTATTTTTGCCACAAGATGTTTTGTACTGAAAGGATCATTGCATCAAACCAAATGGTATTAACAATTGTGTTCATGGTCTTCAATTTTTCTGACATTTTCAACTCAAGTTGTACACAAAAATGAATATTTGCCTGTTTTTTGTGAAGTTTGGCAACTCATTGATGAAGAAACAAATTGTAAATGTCACATTTGGAATCATGTAGAGGTTATTTTCTTAAAAAGTGGTCTAGAAATTCATCTGACTTCAATCCTACCAAGAATTTTGGAGCCATTATGAAGAATCATGTTGATAATATCCTCTTAGAAATGTTCAAAGATCACAAAGCATTCTTGGCAGTATTTTTTAAAGGCTTTTGGTATTAAATTAGAATAGTATACTGATTTGATGTTTGAAAAGAGTTGGTTCTATTAAGAAAAAACAGATATATATACACACAAAAACACACATACACCAACAGAAAACTTATATTAAGAGATTAAAAGAGATCAAATTGGTGAGAGAAAAATTTTCATAATGTGAAAGTTGAGCCATGATTGTGTCGTAGTGAGAAAGTGAATGACAAAACAAAATTAATGAATATATATAAAGACCTACTGCATTTGATTTGGTCTCTTCTCTAATTGATAAAGCAAGTGCAAGTGCATTGATGATGCAGAAACTATCATATTTGAAATGGTCGTAGTTCTCTTGAATAACATATTGCTTGAAAAGCTTTTACTCCACATTTTTTTACTGGTAGGGGAGTTTATGGCTATAAAACTAAGAATGTTGCTCATGTGGTAGGACTCAAAAGCCTCATCTTTGAAAGACTTCTCATCTGATGCTAAATGCTTTAGTTTCTTTGTTTAATGGCATATCAACCTTAATCAGGTATTAAATGCCAAAACCATCCTTGTGGAAGAACAGCAGAGATACTATTTAACCCACAGCTGCAGGGATAAGGAGGGTCAGACCTTTCTCTAGGGATTTAGTCTAAAAGTGAATGTAATAGTACAACTGGAGTTTGAACTCACTTACTCAGAGGCTGCAGTCTAGCACTTTAGATATTATACCACAGAGACTCCTCATATGAAGAAAGAAATACAGGTAGTGAAGCAAATGAAATTAAGCCTGGCAATTTACAAAAGGAAGAGTAGTATAGCATAATAACATAAGTTCAAGACAGTCTATTCATTAAATGGTTAAGTGAATTCCAATGAAATAAAAAAATATCTTGGTACAAAGGAAACAAATAAAAAGAAAGATAAATGGCCAGGTGAACCAAGGTCAATGAATAACTACATAATTGCTGTGTATAAGATAGATACCAATCAGATGGAAATCCAATTTATCTGATTAAAAAAAACAGGATCTTTTTCAAGCGATGTCTGAGTCAATACTACTGTATGGATGCACCACATGGAAACTAACAAAATGCACAAAGAAAAAGAAAGATGGAAACTACACAAGAATGTTACAAGCTATTTTGAACAAATCCTGGAAACAACATCCCACAAAACAGTAGCTGTACAGCCACTTACCTCCCATCTCAAAAACCATCCTAGTAAAATGAATAAGACATATGAGATACTATTGGAGAAGCAAGGATAAACTCCTAAGTGGCATTCTTCAATGGACCCCTACACATGGACATGCCAACATAGATCGACCAGCAAGAACTTATTTATATCAACTACTGGATGTAGTTTGGAAGACCAACTGGGAGCGATGGATATTAGGTAAGGACGGAGAGAGAGAGAGAGTCAGGGAAATCTATGCTGTAAGTGCAACTTGATGATGATAAGATAGTTTGAAAAAAAAAAAATCAAAATGTTGTCCAACACAATAACCAAAATTTACACTTATACTTCAGTGGTGATAGAGAACCTAGTTTAAAAAAATGTTACTCTTACAGTCCAAACATAAGGCATTTTCTGTAGAAATTATATTTAGGCAGCTAGAATGAAAACAGGATAATTTTAAAATAATATATGAAACTGTACAAGTGACGAAATAATAGATCAAATAATAGATAAAAAGTATATACATTCAGTTACTTCTCAGTGCTGATGGGCAGATTTGTGGTAATCTTATACAATGAGGATAGCTCATTATGTTTTAAATGGAAATTTGGTGGGGAAAATCATCTGATACACAAAATTATCTTCTATTCAGCAATTCATGTTAAATACAAGACTCCAGATACAAAAATATTCACTTGCAAAGAAATATAAAAGATTGAGTATCTTTGGTACTTGTCTATTCAAAAGCCAGTCTTAGCTTAGTTCAAATAGAAAATAGCAAATCATAATGAGATTATATACATCATCTGAGAATATGATTTTCAGTGTGTATAAGTTTATAAACAAGTCAGAGGTTATTGATGTTAGTAAGAGACTTGTAGAAGAAATGCTGCAGAAGCTAAATATCAGAGGTGATTCTACTTTTCAAAAGAGATTTCTAACCCAGTTAAAGAATCTTAGTATTGTCTGACATAAATGAAATATCCAACTTCTCTGTTGAGATTTCAATAACAAGATTTTATCATAATGGTGAGGTTAAATAAAGAAAAGAACATTGTAATGTTTACAGTCATATGACAAGGTAATTTGTAAAAGATACAGGCTAAAATAAGAGATATGGTGCAGTTACTGAGGAAAGAGCTTGAAAATGCAGTCTTTTCTGTTTAAGTCAGTCATTGAATGCACTTAATGGTGACCACTGTTCCTCATGTAGTTATTTACTAACCTTACTTAGGAACAGGAAACTGAGGCCAAAGTGATCACCCATCTAAGTACTGAGCAGGCTTATTACTGATTAACTTTAGTGATCTTTCAGCAAGACATAACTGTAAACCCATATATTCCTCATGTAGATGATTTATGAAAAAAAATCAGTGCAAAAAAAGACCAAAATTGCATCTGCATAAATTTGGCAGAAGCATTACTTCTATTAAAATAAGAATAGTATCACCTCCAGAATATTGGGTTAGAGGAAAAGCATTCAATCAACAGAAAAAGCAGGTTATCAAAGTACAGTATAACAATAGCAAAGATCTTTAATCAAATAGCTGAAGATCTTTAAACCATTTTGATTAACTTAAATAGCCAAGTTCTTTCTTTCTTTCACTCTCTTTCTCTCAAGTCTTCTTTTCATTTTTTAATGATTTTTTTACATCTAGTTTAATTGCTTCTCACTCTCTGAGCTGTAAAATGAAGTTCCCAGGGCTTTGATTTTGGGGGTTTTTTTCCATCACATGTAAAACTACATTTACATTATTAGTTTGGGGCAGTGTTTTGAAGCTGTCAGACTAAAGTGAAATCTAGACAATGTATGCCAAGTCAACATTTCCAATCTGAAGAAATCTTTTATTTTTTTAATAATATCTCCAATTTACATTATGGGCTTTTCTAAGCATATATTTTACTGCTGGGTAAACTTTTAACCATCAACTAATAGCAGATATTTTGGATGCGGTTTACTGTAATCAATAAAATTAGATTTTTATACTTACTATTTATGAAAATATATCAATAAAGAATTTATTCAAAGTAATCTCAGGATACAAGCTGGTTTTGTAGCAGGTGTGATCAATATAAATCAAATTCAAATGCTATACATATCTGCAAACAATTTCAATTTAACCAAATATACTGCTAGGCACAAACAATGAAAAGCAAACAAAATCTGTACATATTTTCCATTAAAGTTTGTAAATCTTATATTGGGGGTGTTTGCTATTTTTATATAAAAATATTAACAAGATGAAAACAAAAGAGTAAAATATTGATTTTGATGAAAATGCTTGTTGATATTTTGACCTTACTTCCACCATTTTCTTGGGATTTATAAAATGATACATTTAATCAAGGATATAAAAAATAGTTTGTTTTCAAATTAAATACATTATAATTATCATTTACTTTCCTGGTTGCAGTACAGTATTTCAATAAATATCATGACTACTACACAATACATAAGCATAGTTCATCTGACACAATGTTGAAATGATACTATATGTTGGAAAATATTGGGAGAGAAATTTAATTGTTATTTGATTTCTAAACACCCTTTCTTTCTAAAACAATCATTATGCAAACTAAAATGGTTCAATTGAAATCTAATTTTTTATCTTAATAGTTAATGACATCCCATTTATTTAAATATGCCAACCAAACTGGTGAACCTAAGACACCACAATATAAGGGAAATTTTCTGAAGTGAAACAATATTCTTATTTTGTAATGCTTATAAAATCCACAATTTTCTTTTATTGATAATATCAATATTTAGGCATGTATTGATAATATCACTATGTAGAATAATGAATAAGAAATATACAAATTATATATATTCTACATATAATAACCTGTGAAGGTACAATTAGCATAACAGTTATCTTCATAGGAAATGGAATTGGCAAAGTTCAAATCCTAAATGAGACTGTTTGCATTTCCACTTCATGCTAATGCCCTTGGGAAAGACATGAATCTATCTGTTCTTCCCTATTCTATATGAAAATAATAGAGTAGACCATGTTCTCTAGTCTTGGTTAGGCAACTATTCTAGGAAAAGGAAAACTTTTAATTCAAACCATCTTTACTCCGCTTAAAAATTGACCCAGTGACAGAGGGGTTGGATAAATTTAGTAATCTGATGGGTTCCTCTATTCAATGTTTCATATGGGGATAGAGATTAGAATGCACACACTTCAAAACATACATTCTCTTTATATATCTTAATACAGCTGCTTCTTATGACTTCTCACAACCAACTTATAAAAATAACAAGATTATTTTCCTCCACTTGACATTCATTACCCAATAACTACTCATCAAGTTACAAAACATCCAAAGAGAAAAGTTGGTGCTTTATCTGATATTGTCTGTGACTGAATTTTCCAGCTGATCATATTTGAAATTAGAAATCAAATTAGAACAAGCAAAAAAACCTTTTTAGGACTGAAGTCATTTTAACAGGCAAATAAACATTTTTGAACCCTACTGTTCCCTTGATAACATGATGCTATAAACAGAGTAGCTTATAAGAATCTATAGAATTCTAGAACCAAAGCCAAGTGTTATATTTCAAGAGGCTAGGATTGTTAGTTTTGAAATCAGGTTTTTTATTTACTTTATAAATTGGGTTCAATCTCAGGTCGTGTCATACCAAAGACTTTAAAAATGGTACTTGATACCTCCTTGCTTAACACTCAGCAATATAAGGTATGTATTAAGGGTAAAGTGGAGAAATCCAGGGAAAGGAGTAGCGCCCTCCCCGACACCTCAGTGTACTCGCTATTGAAAAGGGAGACTTCTGGTCGCCCTCGACTACGGTCACCAACTTTACTTTTTATAAATTGTTCATAAGCCTCACTAGCACAGTATTAGGAATTGCAATTCAGATTTTATAGACCCCTGCCTAATGCCTTGTTTATAAGGCTATCTCAGTTCATTCAAATATAGTTAAAGATCAACTGAAAAATGTTTGAATTCTTTATCTTTTTTATGTCTGTATTTATCCTTATCCTGCAAGAAAACATTTTCCAATATATCCAAGTTGGAAGATGTATTGTTGCCATAAATATAACAAGTCAATCAAATGGTGAAGCTTTTATATTATAGGATTATTTCATCTTGGCTGTCTTCCCAAAACTAAATTTAGGATAAATGTAATGAATATTTGAAAAGTTGATCTGGCCTGAAATCAACAAGTTTTTTTTTTGTTTGTTTTTACTTAATCACTACAAAATCATTCTTATTTTCATAAGATGAATAAAACTAAAAATATCTGTTATAATTCTTTACAATTCATAAATAAACTAATTCATAATGTACCCTTCATTTTCAAGAATTTTATATAAGATAACATTTGCAAAAAATATTCCTCTTTTCCTGTGTCGCCATTTTCTAGATTCAACTTTAACCTCACATTTTGCATTGTCTTTAGAGAAAGCAACAAATTGTTATGCTAGTTTTAAGAGAGAGTATTCTGGGGACCTATTTATCATGGAATGGTATAAAGTAATTTTTCTATTACAATATAAAATAATTTGGAAGTGTAGTGGAGAGAAAATCCTCCCATAAGAAAACTAAGATACACATTGTATGAATGCAGGCAAATAGAAAACATTATTGATCCATGAGTAGTCAGGTAATATGAAATAATAAAGTCAATGTACTGGAATCATTATCCACTCCAGAGGGACATAGAAAAAAAATATTACCAATAATATTATCAGTCATGGGAAAACTGGCCCATGGGCCACAGTGCTTTCTGAATGGCCTGCCTAAGATTTCAGTGTTTTATAGAAAATATCTTTTTACCAAAGAGAGAAAAAATCAACTTTTCCCTCTTTCTGTGTATGGTCTTCTATAGTGAAAATGGTAGAGGTACCTTCATGCTAAAATTACTTTGAGTTTTTTTTTAGAAGGGTGGCCCATCCTGATGATCATTTATGTTTCATGTAGCTTACTTCCAGAAAAAGGTTGCTCAGACCTGATATAGATTATGAAAAAGATACAAAGAAAAAACAAAAACAAGCCCTTAGGTATATTTAAAAAGTCAGTGCATGGAAATATAATTTAAATACAAGTGCAAATTGTTAATGTGTTATAAATCCTGTTTTTTCTAATATACGTAGAAAATTTTTGATCTTTCAAAATGTTTAATATAACATTCCAAATCATTTTCCTGAAACATTCTTAATTAATATAAAAACTTTCTACAGCCATAAGAAGCAACCATCAAAATCTGAGTAAGCAAAATTTAATTTTAGGGAAACAGTGTTGGGAATGTAAGATGAATGCTCTCTTTAATATTATTTAAGATTTTTTTTACAGTTGAGTCATAAATCTTACCTGATAACAGGTCAGAAACATAAGGCCTTGTAATATTCATTGAAACTAAATAGAACATTTGTCTGATGGTAAAGCATTAAAATTTTATAAAGTATCAAGATTTTATATATATATCATTATCATCATCACACTGTGCAGCTAGCAAGGATTTTCCTAACTCTCTCTTATCATTTGTCTCTATCATCCATCATTTCCAGCAGATCCTCTAGACTACATCCTGAGACTGTTGAAGATAAACTATAGTTGTTCATCCAACACTTGCATGTCATTGTGAAGGGGTCCATAGAAGAATATTGCTTATGAGTCTACCCTTACTTCTCCAGCAGCGTTCCGTGTATCTTTTCCGTTTTATTTGGATGGTTTTAGAGGGAGGTAAGTGTCTTTACAGCTGCTGTTTTGCGGGAGGTTGCTTGCAGGATTTGTTCAATATAGCTTGTAGCACTCTTGTGCAATTCCCACCTAGCTTTTTCTCTATATGTTTAGTCAGTGTCCATGTAGTACATCCATATAGTAAAATTGATATAACTGCTGTTTGGAAAAAATTGCATTTTATTTTATCTGTTAAGTTTGACTTCTATATGATTGATAACCTATTGATAGTGGTCCATGCCTTCACTAGTCACATATTGATGTCATATTTGCTCAAACTCCTTTTAAAATTTGATGGATTGTTAGAATCTGTGATGTTGTAGATTGGTTTCTCTGAAATCCATTCTGATTCTTCCTAAGAATTTTCTCAATTTCTGGTTCGATGTGGTTGAGTAGCAGGGTATTATAAATCTTAGCCGCTATGGAAGTGAGGGTTATACTTTGGTAGTTCTTGGCAATTCCGCTGTCATCTTTCTTTGGGAAAGGGATGATGCAGCCTTTTGTCCATCTCTTTATTGTGTTCTGGTTATATACTGTATTGCAGTATCAGAGCAGTAGGTTGTCAAATTTCCTTGTCTTCCATACTTCTAGTAGTATTTCATCAAAACCAGCGTCTTTCCTGTTTTTAATTTTTGTTAGTACTACAATGAGTTCTTGAGTAAACTGCCCTGCTTAGATGTCAAGTTGATAATTGATAATTTCTATGATAGATTTATCTTTAACTTTAGGAGATTTTCCAAGCAGATTCTTAAAATGTTCTATCTTCATGTGTATTCATTTTTCTTGGCTGGCAGCTTTTAGTTTAACTCTGGAGCTGCTTTTCCTTTTACTCATTTCATTTACTGTTTGCCACACTATTCGAGATTGTCTATCTTCAAATGAATTTCTAATCTTATTGATCTGACCTTGAATGTATTATATTTGTTCTTTTTAGTTCAGGAAATTAAAAAGTGATTGAAAACTGAAACAAGCTAACAAGTCTAATAGTCACAGTATTGTATACACCAAACCTAAAAGGACAATGGATATTTTACTTTCTGCTAAATTCTTTAGTTAATTTTTACTAGAAAAAATAAGTACCTGATTTGTTCCTCTAAATGTCTGAATGCAAAAATGTTAAAAACTGCTTGATACAATTCTGAATCCCATATCCATAGAATCTATGAAGAGATTTAACTGGTATTAGATATTATACAATCTAATCATTTTAGTTTAAATTCATAGCACATCTGACATTTGACTGGTATCAACAAAATACCAATGGATTGTTCAGTTTTAAGACATTTTGATTCTAAACTTGAAAAATAACAAAGAGGATTTATGATTTTGCTGGTGTTTGAAAATAAATCTTTGCATTTGCTCTTGATTTTTTTTTATTATTGTTATGGTCTAACACTACCACCATGAAAAAAAAAATGAATACGTTTTAAAGATTTTAAATTATTATATATATAATAATCTTATTCTATCTATCAGTAATGTTTGCATTAATTTCTAAATACTAAAAATCCCTTTTTTTCTTGATTTTCAGTGTACAATAGAGATTGGGTGTTGCTCCTTGCTCAATTTTCTTTTGGTGATTAAATTATCAAATTCTATTTCCAGTGCAATTGCTACTAAATGATTTTCATTAACTCTTAACCTGTAAATGACTTACAAAATCTTGTACCAAGGCCAACACTTCCAAGTTAATATTGTATGGGAGCCCAAAAATGTACCTTTTGTACCCTCTAGAGTTAATATTTTAGATAGGTTTTCTAGAAAAATAAACAATATTAAGTGATCATTTTCTCAATTAATATTGTATTTGCAAGATCAGTCCATATGATGAATTTACTATTGAACTTTTAGCATATGCTTACTTCCTATAAATGCTTTTATTATTTGTCATGTCACTATATATAATCATTACATTATTGGTATATTTATTTAATAAATTCTAATAATGATATTACAGGATACATAAACCACCAAGGTTGCTATCAGACTATTTTGCACCCTAGGGAATGCAAACAACTTGTGCAACTTCTCTCACAAAAAGAAAATTACCAACTTCAGTTTAAAAAAGCAGATATTTAGTAGAAAAATCAAGCCAGAGAATCAAACAATAAATGTGCTCTCTTGATTTCATGGATTGGCATCCTGGAAGTTTTTTAATATGTACATCAGTCAGTGATGATCATTGACACTAAATATGCTAGGACATTGAAAAATATTGTGAAATGAAATTTTTAAAAATATTTTTGGCTTTGTTTTTAATTTCTTTTGATTTTCTAAAAATTAGATAAAATATTGCAAGAAACTTGAGCCCAACAAAATAAGTACAAATGGCAATGGACTGGAATATTTTGGATATCTAAGGAAAAAAAGATTATTTACTTTGTATTGGTTTCTGTATACATTTAGCAATTTTGAAACCCAATATCCGATAAAAGCAGCAAAAACTCCCCCAAATTCAATTTTCCTGACAAAAACACTGTCCTTATAGTATGTCAAAGCAAGATTATAATTTTAAATATTTTTTAAAAAATAATGAGGAAACGCAGTTTTTATGCCTGCCTACAGTTCTAGACCATTGTTAATTGTAGTGAATTAAAAAAAGGAAACTTATAAAATAAAAATACATGAATATGGCTATTATTGTAAGATGATGATTAAGTGAATATTTACTTACCTATTTATAAAATGTATGGTCTATCACTGAAAATACACTTATTTTCAATTTGGCAGCCAAGAACAGAAAAGTTTAGATGATGAGAGTTTTGGGCAGACTCCCAACTAGAACAGAGGTTTCCAAAGTATGTATATTGTAAGGGCTTTAATAATTTGTTTTGAAGAACATTCACGAGTTAATATGGTATCAAAACAGGAGGTTTACATAAAAGTGAATGACAAGCAGGGAGGCATTAAAAGGGAAGAATAGCAGTAATAAAAATCAAAATTAGAATTAATGAATTCTTTAATGTCTTTAAAAAACAATTTGAGCTAATTCAAATGTTCTTCTGGACAAGTTCATATAAGGTGAGAAAGTTAACAAAAAAGTAATTTTGGGAAATACCAAATGACACTATGTACAGCCAATGATCTAGTCTTATGGCTATTCAAAACTATCATAATAATGTCAGTGCTTTCTGTATCGCTTTAATAAAATAACTCTGAGGGGGAAAATTTAACACACAGTTAAGTTTAAAGTAGAATTATAGGGCACCCAATAAGGATTGAACCCATTAACAATGATTTGCATGCTGATCTTGCTAATTAATCCCTACTCAAGTTACCTCTTTTATCAAGTTATATTTAAGAAATTCTAAGTCTTAGCAGTCATTTTTATGGATAGTAGTTTACCAACAGTAATTTCTATTAAAATTATACAGTAATACAGGGATTCATGCCTCCCACCAAAATTAAGAAAATAAGCCTTTCAAGAAACCAACCGCCACCCTATATGTTACACCTCTGAATATGGGACCAAGTTAAAAAAATTAATATATATTTTAATAAGTTAATCCTTCTCAAAAATGGTTCCATTCTAGTTTGTTAAAAATCTCTATATCACGTCTTGTTTGTTGAAAATTATATAAAATATCAAATATGATACACTATCAACATGTAAACATATCTATAGCCAAATTTACAAAATCTGTGAGACATCAATTTTGGGAAATTGAAATATACATTTTCATTTGATATTTCAAATAATTCAGTTTTATTTAAAATATATATTTATGGTTTTGACAAATTGTGTTTCAGCATGAAATTAAGCACTGTCTGTCTAATTACTGTTTGAAACTACTATGGGTTTGAATTATTTTGGATACTCCTGTTATGAAGAAAAATACCAGAAATTATTTTCAGATACACTTTTAAATTTTGGAAAAATTATTACTTTATAAAATAAAACACAATTCATTATTAAATTCAATTGGTATTATAATTGAAATCCCACCTCAACTTCAACTTTAAAGTATTTTTAAGTGTCACTGAAAGCTGTGCAGGTCTACTCTGGAATGTGCCTAGGGTATGGTGATTTTGTAACAAATTTCATTTTACTTCAGTCACTCAATACACATTTTGCCAAAATACAGTTGTATGATGGACAGTAACTAAGAGCCCAGTTCAGCATTCAAATTACAACTTCCACCAATATAACTTTTTTTTTAAACTAACAATTTTCCCCACTGGTAACAAAGCATCTTGCTAGTAGAAAACATAAAAGATTATAATACCATTTTTGGCATTATCCCCTTATTCAAATCTTAATCAATAACATTTTACAATAAGACAATAGTGTAAAAGAATAAGAAACATCTTTGTTGCTTATTCATTTGGTAAAATCAGTAGAATAAAATCCAGAATCTTTAAAGCTTTGCCCCAAAAGAAGTATTGTTAGCTCAAATAGTTTTTTTAAAAGAAATGTTTGAAAAAAATCTAAGTTTTTAGGAAGGTTATTGGGAGAGGGGCTAAATTTATAATAGGATTTGACATATGTCTTTTGTGGGATGAGTATGAATAATTGAGCAAAAAAATACTAAAAGAAACTTGGATATAAGTTAATGATCTGTGTATTAACCAACTGAACTTTGTGACCTTGCAAGTAAACTTGTCAAATTACAAACTCATAAGAGTGATGACTTCAGATTTTCTAACTTAATATAAGATGCATGCAGAAATTTTGATCTCATTGTTTAGATTTCTTCCAAATAGAAAGAAACTTTTTAAGGATATATGAATAAACTTTGCAAAGAATAAATGTTCATATGCAGAAAAAGATTAATATATCTCAGTCAAGCCTGTACAAAAGAAATATATCGGGTAGGGTGGTACTAAATACTGTTATGGATTACAACAGATCTATCCAGTGGAGTATATTAATAGAAAAGGGGAAATTCTTGTGTTAAAACATTTTGACTATAAATAAAGAAAATGATTTTTTTTTTAGATGGAGTAGCAGATTTACTTGATCAACTATGCTAGTCTGAGGTGGCTGCCTAATTTGGCCTTATAGATACTAAAGACTCTGTAATTAGTATATAAATTCAGGTAAATTACAAATACTAACCATATATTTTTCATTATAAACTGGTGGCAAGGAGAAAAATCTCCAATTATATCTGACAGAAGATAAAAAGAGCCTTAAAATAATGGTTATATTTTCATTTTGTTTGATTCAAATATATTGAAGAGTAGATCTATTTTATATTACATATATCTAAATGTCTGTTAGTATGTGTGTGTACATATAAAATAAAGTTGTACTATCTTCATGGAGATAGCTAGTTTGCATATTCAAATTTGAAAATTCCATTGTGAAAAATAATTGTGCTTTAATTATTCATTTTTAATAAGTTTTTTTGTGTGTTATGAAATGTAAACAATTTTTTTAAAAATGAAACAAAAATGATTTTAGAAAAAAATATTAATCACTGAAGAAGTCACTGCTCTAATTTGCAGAATAAGCAACAATAATAACAACACTTATCAGCACAGGAGTCCCAACTGGCGTCCAGTAGGCAGACAAAAATAAAACAGCTGTAACTCAATACGGTCTCCTTTATTTAAAACAAATACTGACATACAAATTTGTTTTGAAGCATGGAACCTCAATAAAAATTTTGTGGGAGGGTGAGAGGTCATGCTTTCCTAAAGGACCCTAGCTAGCCATAATCACCAACCCATTCACACAATACAATAAAAATTCATCTATTCTCCTCATGGTAGACTCACCATAATAACACATTTTCTCTGTGAAAGCCAACTTAAAAACTCAATTTTTACAATGATTACAATAATACATACAGAACATGAAAACACATGAAAGAATGCATTGGGGAGAGGGGAAAAACAAAAATAAAAAACATTTAAATTTTCAAATAATGGCAAAAAAATCATCTATTTGGTTGCCCAGCAAACCCCACTTCTAAGATTGGAACACTGTTTTCTGGGATTCAGAAACAAGCTGGATGGTCCCTACATGGAAGAGGAGGTGCAAGATTAGGACAAAATAAAATGTAAGGGGAGGGGCACAGAAATGAATGGTGACATGTGGCAGAGACAGAGGAAAAATCTAAGATCTTTAGCAAATATCAGGCAGGGATTGTGTGAGAAAGGGATACAAAAAATTGGGGATAGAAACTATGAATAAATGACAGGGCCAATGACACACATCACACTGCTAATTAGGGACAAAGGGAAACAATTAAAAACTCAAATTATCCTTTAAGGACAACCACTTTCAAAGTCAGGTACCCACCTGCACTTCTTCCAACCAATTTTGCTCCAGTTGGAGGTCTGGTCTGAACCACACCCCAAGGATGTCACTCTAGCAGAAGGGTCCAAACCAGGGAACACCACTCTTCCAAGCACCCAATCGCAGATCTTTGCTCTTGTCAAAATTGACCTTGGTTCCTGTTACCTCTTCTTACCTTGCAATTGCCTTTTTCACAACTTCTATGTCTGAACAGCGAGACATGAAAGCTGTGATATCAGTGTACTAGGAGACCCTCAGCTTAAGGCAGCCGGCAAAGGGCTGGATTTTCCCTCCCGTCTCTAAGAGTATGAAGCAGGGGCTCCAAGCCAACAATGTAGAGAAGTGGAGAGAGTGAGCAACCCAGCCAGACCAACCACTCAACCACTCAACCACAAAGGGCTCTGAGCACCTTCTGTTCACCAGCACCACTGTGGTACAGAATGCTGATCCATCTGGAGAACTTCTGTTTGAATCCAGTGGTCTCTAAAACCGCCATCATAAATATCGAAGGCCTTTGACTGATCTAAATTGATCACCCCACTAGGACCCCACGGACAAAGTGCAAGTTGTTTTAGATCGATTCTCCCTTTACACTGAAGTTCTGCTTGGGTTTGATCAAATCACTGATGACAAGCTGCAAGCAATTTGCAAAGACCCGGGTCAAAATCTTTAACTCCGTGTTGAGCAGAGTTATGAGCCTGTAATCATCTAGTTCCTCCCAAACATACTTGCCACCTTTCTTCTGTAATGTGATCACTCCTTTGGTAAACCACCAGGAATGACTCCCTGGGCAAACTAATGGTTAAACATATCCGTCAGAATAGGAACAAACACTTGCAACATCCTCAAATACACTTCATAGGGCAAACCATCTACTCCTAGCGAATTGTTGAGGCCGGCCTGCTTCAATGCATCATGGACTTCACACTCTGTAACCAACCCTTCATAACCAGCCACTCCACCTCCTGAAGTTGGAGGAAATCAGCTAAATAGCTGCAAAACTCCTGTATCAAGAGTTCAGGCAAGCAGGCAAAATGATCACGAAAAGGTGCCTGAAAGGCCTCATGTATCTTGTGGTTCAACTGAAGCATGTGCCGATCTGAAGACTTGACAGACTTGATATACTGACAAGGGAACCTTCAAAACTTTTCCTTGCAAGCAAATGCGTTACGCTACATAGCTTCGTTGAGAACTCTACTTAACCTAGATCTATCTACAAAGCCTTTGTAGTGCTTGCTAGCCTCATACTCAAGGTCCCCCTTTAAATCTACTGCTAGGGAATTCCCCCTCCACTGTCCAGGAAAGTCTGTCTTCTAAAGATTTCACCTTTTGGCCCTATCTAAATTGAACCTTATGTTATACTTTATGGCAAAATCCCAAATCCTATACTTAAGAAATAATCACTACCTATTCCCAGTAACCGCCCCCACTAACACCCGCTAAATTAGTTTCCCCAGCTACTCCTAGAAGTCCTATATCTCCAGTAAGGAGGTATTGAACTTCCAGTAGGTGTCCAGGTTACGCCTATTGACTAACTGCAGACTATCTATCCACATCTATATTTCCCTCCCTGGGGGATCTAGACAGAACCTATCAACCAAATCATGCTTGGCCAGCAAATCAATCAGCTTTAACACCTATCCGACCCACTAGCACATCACTCGGCCCTATCTAGCTTGGGGTCAAGGATTGCATTCCAATTCACTAGAACTAGCCACTTCAGATTATCAAGGAACAGCCCCAATCGTCGAAAGAGTGTCTCTCACCAGCGATATTGGGCACATAAACCATGACCACCCAAAACTTGAAGCTTTTAACAACATCAGCCACAACTAATCAGTCCCCATCACCAGCAAAGACAAGATTGACATTCATATCAAGACTGTGTCTAACTAGCGAAGAGACCCCAGCACTACAGCGGCTTCCGTATGCTGAAAAAACAACAGTCATTCTTCAGCACCTGAGAGTCAGCTGCACAAATGAAGTGAATCTCTTGCACTGTGACAACATACACGCAGAGGTTTGAGAGTTCACCCAGCAAGCACGTACACTTGTGAAGATCCATCAGTTCCCTCATGTTCAGACGGGCAATGCTTAGAATCATCCCAACATCCCAACGTCCAGGGGAAACTTCACTATTAGGGACCTATAGAAGGATGGGTGCATGTAAATAAGGACTTTTCCCAAACAAAAATTAATCATTTTCTTTAGAGAAGGTTGCTCCAACTCCACCAACCAAATACCAAAGTCAACCTGGCTGGCCCTCTTCAGAAAATGATGGGTGTGGCTACCAGCTAAACAGATGAATGCAATCACCATGGGTGCATTCCTAAAATTCAATGGATTTGATACAGACTTTTCTTTAATTTTTTCCAGTTTTAGGAGAGGCTTGAGTGCTTTTTGGAGCTGGAAGTACTCTATGACTCCAGTTGAACAGAAAGCCTCTCCAACAAGTTCATCTGAAATCTGACCTTTTAATGAGGTCGATCTGTTTCTTTGCCTAGAATGTTTATGATTTTTTGCTCTTGTTTCTGAATGGAAACAAACCGATGGACTGGTTGGACTCTGGGAGGGGGGAATGTGTCTGTGAGGATTGGGGCTGGGTGGGTTTATCAGGAGATTGGGAAGAATTGTGGGTAAATTCAGCGAGGTTGTTTTTCTGTGGGGAAGGGGACTGGGAAACCAGGTTTTTTTTAAGTTTCTTTGTTTTTGGGTTAGTGCAGTTCCTCCTTTTTTGAGCCCCAGCACAGGTTACCTCCATGGGCTGTTTACAGGATTCTGTTGTTAGTTTTTCCTTTGAATGCCTTTACTTCTTCTTGGCTGGAGGTGAGAAAGAAGAGGCTTTGGTTTCTCAGTAGGGACCACCTCTTCAGATCAGGCCCCCTTTTTACTTTTGCTGGGAGGATCCTGGACAATCTTCTCTTTTTGAGTTTTAGGGGAAGGTTTTGCAGAAGATTTATCTAGAGTGGTAGAGACAGGCTTCTAGGTGACTTCAGGAATTTTAGTTTTCCTTTTCTTCACCACCTCTGTCCACCCTTCTTGCTTGTCATTAGATTCCAACATTAGAATTTTTGGGAGGTATATCAGGTTTGGATTTATCAATGGGTTCTGTAGGAGGGCCTTCAATCTTTTTCTGTGGGCAGGTACAAGCGAGATCGCCAAGCTGATAGCAAAGCCAGCAGCAAGGTCACCAGCCTTCAATGACTACTATCATCTGCCGATCTTCATAGTTTATTGTATCTGGAATTTCTCGGAACCCCTTCCTCTTCAAACAGACAAGGGAGGAGTAATCCCTGTTTTCAACCCCAGCATTGTCATGAAAGGGGTTCACTTCTTCAACCTTCCTGTACGTGCTCAGGAATGATGCTAGCAAATTTTCTGGGAACCCAACGGGAACGTTGCACACAGTTACCTTAATTTTCCGACAGCCCATATACTCGGGCTGCAGACTATAGAATTTGGTAAATATGTTCTTAGCAGTGAATCTTTTTGCCTTACTTTTGGAAGGTAACAGGATGTCTAATCTGGCATAACTGCGTCTGCAGTAATACTGACATGGGTCTCTGCATGATCTCAAGAGTTTTCCAAAAGCTTCCTTCTTCAAGCCCATGAGTTTTTGAGTCCTTAAATCTGTTATAATAAAAGAGATTGTCCTTGCTTCAAGTAGGTTTGTCAACTCAGGGATAGGAAGAATAGTATTGCCCTGAAAGTACTAAGCATACTTATCCACTCTGTCCTGCTCATACTCGTCTGAACTTTTTCTTTTAATCTCCAAACAGCCAGCGTAGGGACATCTGGACTGACTGTTTCTTGATTCTTTGGCCTCTGCACCGGTTTGATGGTGAGATTATCCCCGGGCAGGGATTCTTGAGAAGAGGTAAGTGGTAACAACGGGCAGTTTACCCTGAACAAGCTAAGTGGGGATGCTCTTTTGTTACTTGAGTCTCCCTCACACAAACCCTTCAGTAGACATACCACCGGTGGGCAGTGTGACATGGTATGCTACCAAGAGAGGGAAAGGGAGGTCAATTCCTCTACCCTTCTATGTTTGAATCAACAGTCACTAAGATTGACCGCTAAAACGGTAGGAGAATGAAGGTCAAAGCTCCTCGCACTCTATGACTTGCAGCCTGTTGAACAAAGAAAGGAACCCAGGTCACTCGAATATCATAACCGGATGAAATGGTGGGAGAAGGAAAAAGTCAAATGATTGGCCCATAGAGAAAAACACAATTTTTCCTTAGAGGAAATTTGGAAAAAAAACTTTAGTTCTGGACAGACATTGGCAAGAGATAGACACCAATTTAGCCAACTCTGGGAGAAAGTCTCCCCATAAAAAGATTAGAACAGAATCTTTGGACAGAAGTCAGCAGAAAGGGCTGATTCAGTCGATTCTGGCGATGTCACTCACCTGTAAAAGAAAGGAACCTGAAAATTAAGCCTTGTCAAAAATAAGTACAACTTAAACTGTTTTTCCTTCTACCCTTCCTAAATATTGGAATTATATGCATTCCAAAAAGAAAGAGAGAAACTGAAAGGATTGTTTCATCAACAGTAAATTAGTGAAAGAACTTTGTTATATGCTTCAGCCCAGCGACTTAAACATTTTCTCAAGTAAAAGAAAAAAGAAAGAAAGAAAAAAGGAGAAAAAAGAAAAGGACTGTTGAGAGACATTTATGTTTGATACTGCCTGCTGGTTTAATATAGCTGATATTTTAAAAAGAAAAGAGAAAAGAAAAAGAAACTGTTTCTTAAATCTTATCATTATTTGTTTGGTTGTGTTGTGTTATTTATCTATTGAGTTGCCTTCTTTTGCACATATCTGTTTCAGCTTCCATTAATTCTTGCTAAATGTCTTATTCACCTTAAAACATTAGAAGGGAATTTTGGAAATTTGACTATAGTTAATATTTTCTAACTTTGAAGTCCATGTTTTCTGCTATCTGAGGGGGTAGGAAAATGAAGGACTTGGTAGGGTATGTGAAAGTGAATTTGGAACCCCCCTTGCCAGCGTTGGAGATTATTCTAGCCCCAAATTAACCTCCACATTATTTGCCAGTTGACCATATGCCCAAAATAGGAGTCTTGACTAGGACTTATTTTTGCGGAAAGTCAAGTGCCAGACAGCCCTCGACGTCACATGTGCATAAAATGAACTCTCATCCTGGGATAATTATTTATGCAGCATCACAGTAGTCTCAATTCAACCTTCTTAGAGCAAGTGAAGATGGCTTTTTTCTCATATGCCTTAGGGATACCCTCTATGGTTGCTGGGGCAATCATGGAAGGTTATGCAGCTTTACTTAGAGAACAAAGTACACCTCTTTAGACTTAAGGAGACTTGTCTCAGATATTCCTTCACCATCCAACATTGCCCAGGCAAGTGGAACAAAGGTACCGATGCCATCTGTAATCCTGTGGCCACAGTAAAAGCCCCTAGCCTATGCCCTACACACCCATCTTCCAAAGATGCCACCTCACGGACAACATAGATGCCACAACAGAATTAGCCACCATCCAAGCAACAATGAATACTGGTGACAATAATGCTGCCATACACATCTGACCACATTCGGGCATCAGAGCAAAATGACCAGAGCTACACAAATCTTATAAACTCCATCAATCAGGGATTTCATTCCAAACACACTCTTACAGAACCTAACATCCATGACTTTTGGGAGGTACAACACCAATTCAGCACTGTAACCATCAATTTGGATGTAGTGGCCTGACCTAGTGTTAATAGACGGAATAATTATTATACCTAAATCCCCCAGGAGAAAAGTACTACACTACCTGCACTCAACCCACCAAGGCGTAGATGGCATGAAAGTTTGCACTTATGATATGGTTTATTGGCCTGGCGTAAACACATTCATACGTAACTTTAGACCAAATTGCTCAATTTGTGCAACCATTGCCCTAAGCCAGCCACAGGAACCTATCACCATGATCCCATCCCTGGAATAGCCATTCCAACAAATAGTGATGGACATATTCCACATCAGTCACATTGCACACCTTGCCTGTGCCGAAAGACTAACTGGCTGGTTCATTTAGTACCACCTAAAACCAGGTCAGGCCACTACATCCAAATTGATGTCTATCTGTTGACAGCTGTTCCAAACATATGTCACCCTAGATGAACTCAGTACTGGTGGCAGCCCACCTTTCACCTCCAGCATATTCCTGGAATTCCTTCATAGGCGGTGTGTGAAACAGACTGTCTTTGGTCACATATCCCCAATCAATTGGCTGGGTTCTAGAGAGTTCGCTCCAACTTGTAACTCAACTGTTCTGTGACTGATTGCTGACTCATATCTACCAAACTCAACAATTTTGATAAACCACACAGAAAAATTAAGAATTAATTTTTTCTCAAAATGAATAGAAATTCAAATTAATGTAAAAAAGATTGTTTAAAAAAAATTTATTTACTTTATTAGCTATAAAACTTATTAGCGCCAACCAAAACCTTAAAAATTATTGACACTCAAAACTGATTTTGTATTTAAATTTGAAAAAAAATGTATTGTTGAATATGAATGTGATTCTAATTGTCATAAATACAAAAAAGATTAAAATCAAAGATCTGATTGTTAAATTTTTTCACAAAATGTTTGATAAAACACATTCATAAAACATGTATATTCAAAATAATAATAAACATACAACACAATCTATGAGTCAAGTCCAAGTTTTAATTTTAATAATTTTTTCATATGCATAACTTTAATCGCAAACTCCAAAGACTTACCTTAGTTCCACTGGTGATGCTATTACTATTAATTATTACTTCTAGAAAAACTCATATAACTACTACTACTTATGATACACTCTTTGTCTATAAAAAGATTTAAATGTAAAATTTTCTTTTCATAAAATAGGGTCATCCCTATATATATCAATACCACACAAGTTGGATCAGCAAATAATCTTAATGTGTATGCTTCAAAAGGGAAGACAACATTATTTATCTAGAATATGTTATGATGATTTATATAAATTACTTTTTGATATTTATTTTTCATTTAATACTGTAATGGTACCAATCTAAGACAGAATAATGCTAGACAAGTTTCTTTATTTATTAATTTTTTTTATTTTATTTCATAAAACTCGTAGATCCCTTTTTCTTTATAAAATTATATGAATTATGTACATCCTCATGCAGACCTAATAAAACGTCCATTGTTTATAGGGAAAAAAAGTCAGGTATGCATGTTATGTTTATCTTTTCTTTTTACATACTTAATCATTCACAGAACATTCTCCATAAACTGCCCATATCTATTTTGTACATAAGTTGCATTTTAACATAAAAAGCATAATATGCCTAAGATATTACTTATTTTATTCCATAGATAAAACTATGGCAATCCTGAGATTCATTTCAAACCACACAGAAATAGAGCAGCTGTACCAGTACATTAAATGTCATGTTTTTGAATGAACTTATTTAAAATTAAACACCCTTATGCCATATAATAAATGTTTTGGTCATCCCTATAACAACTGATAGAACATATAAAAGCTTACAGAAAATATTGTTTTACATAACAATTATTAATTTTCATTTTTCCATCTTTCAAAAACACTAACCTTTCAACTATATAGATATCCCAATATACATTTATCAGTTTCAACCAATTCAATTTCCAAATTATCTTCTCTTTGAAACCAACCCTGCTCAACCAAACCAGTGGTATTATACTAGCTAATGAAAGGTTTAGAAATAACAAAATCCAATTTGCCTAATGTACCATAAGTCTGAATTGGGAACATATGATCTTTCAGCAGTCAACTTCACTGATAATAAGGATAATGACCTTGAAAAAAAAAAATAAACAACCAAACAGAAAAGAATAAGGAAGTTTTTATTAATGTGTGATATTGAGCCTAATTAGTCTGGCAGCTGCTTTGGAAGATGAAAATAAATGCACCCCCATATAAACTCCCATATTTATATCTATACTAGAATAATTCTTATTTTAAAAAATTGATTGGATTATTTATCAATGGATCAGCACTTCTGCCTAAATTCTGAGTATAACAATGGAATCCATGGAAATTTGAACAGCATTTTAAAAACTATAAGATATAAAATATACAAATGTACACAGGTTTTTTAAAGATTATAAAATTTAATATTTTCTCAAAAATAAATACAAAATAAGAAAAAACTGACATATACACAGATGATTATTCTGTTTTAAAATTTTTTATAATATATTTAATTCAATGAACATGTTTTATCCTTGAGGAAGTTACAAATTAAGGATCAATGAAACAAACAGAAAAAGTTGTACAGTTTATTATAATCATAGATAGTAGATGGCTAACCTGAAAAATTCCAAAACTGTAGAATATAGGGAAAAAAATTTGTTATTAAAATATAGGAAACTTGTCTAAAGTATTCTGACAAGAAGAACTTACACATAGTATATACAGATTTTAAGATGGTCACTGATGTTCATAAACTGGTTAGCTTTAAATAAAAAATGCAAACAAATCTCTTAAAGATACACTCCCGTAAAAATATATTTCTGTATAAAACTCAGACATTTTTCACAAAAGAATGTTAACTTCATAATATAAAAGATAACTGGTCAATCTTTTTTAGGTGGATGTATCTTTTACCATAACAATTAGCAATTTATGACAATAGATTAGTTGTCTTATTAAAATAATCGCATTTAAATAATACTTAGGTTTATAGGTAGTTCTCCAGCTGAATATGTAAAATAATTATGAAATTTTTGTTATTACTTGGAATGAAAAATCTACACCTGCAAACAAAAATGGTTTTAGTTTAGGAACATAGAATTCAGAATTTTTTTTGGACTCATGTTAAAAACTTAAAAATGACATTTTCAAAATTCTAATTAAGTTTTTTTCTTGGTTTTGTTCTTTTAAAAAAAAAATAAGAAAGAAAATAGCCAAATTATAAACAAAAAAAAATTATTTTGAATTAACATAGAATTGAATTGTTTTAAAGTCAATGTGTACTTTTATCAGCAAATCTACCAAAAATAAAGTGTCAGATGAATATGATATGTAATTTTTTAGTTTCTGTTAAATTTCATTTTAGTCCGTATAAGTTCATTACCTAAACTTTAACTTGGTAAATAAATGACTCAGCATTTATTCTACAAACTTTGTAAGTTTCTTTCTTCAAAATGCTCAAGAATTTACTCAAAACTCTAAGTTTTAATGTTATTTTCACTTGTAAACAAATTACAATATGAAAATATTTCCAGTTCTTAGATTGTTTTAATGTGAAAATCATGAAAATAGGTATCTAATAACAATATGAAAAGTCTAAAAAACAAAATATAAAATTGTATAACAATAGTTTTCCTCTTATATCTACTAGTGAACCTGCAAAGATGGAAAATCACTTTGCTTGTAACCTTCCAAAAGTTCTTTGTGCCAATTACATCAACAGATTTCTTAAAATTTACCAAATATTATAATCATCAAGATGACTATTCTATATAAATCTTTGATAAAATATCAAGACCAAAAAAAGCCATTTTTGTCAGTGCTTTGCTAAGCCAACAGTTTTATATATTACTTGAAGTAACTATAACAGAAATATTTTAAATATTCATTAAACTTAGCTTAGTCAAGCACAAGGTCAAATAGACAGATCAGGGATGGTAAATGCTAGAAAATATGAAACTAATTCACCCACCAAGAAAGCCAACATAGAAATATTTTAAACTCTGAAATCAATAATACCAAATGTCATAACAAATTTCTTTGCTTCTCAACATCAACCAGACTCACTGAAAATCGGACATTTGTCAATCAAATTTATAGGCCATGTAGCACCAAGTATTATCCCATACAAACAAAGAGCTACAAGAACAGAATGATTTAAACTTTAGGTTTGTTATTTGAGCAGTTATACCTAATGCTCACAGGAAACCTATGAGTCTCCTAATTCTTATCCACACAAACAAAAACATAGTACTTTAAAATAACACCCTCTCTATAATAATGGATGGAATTATAAGGATCTTGCCAACCTGTCACTTGTCAAAGAAATATCTCAGCAGAAATAGATGATGCTTCATAAGGTTACAAGTTAAAGATTAATCTTATCAAGGAGGATAGATTTTGAGTGTACAGTTTTCAATGGATTAAATATCTTTTGTAGAATGTGACAGAGCACAAGAACAAAATTATCTCAATCTGTGCTTATCTATAGAAACTGAGCTCTACAGAATTACCTAGTTAAAACTTGTACTTTGCTAAAGGAAAAATTCCAGATGATTTTTTTTAAATCACTTAAAGCAAGTTAATACATTATCTAAAAATAAATTTGTATATCATTAGATGCTAACCAAGTCTCATACAACTAATATACAAAAATAGACAAACAAAAATATTCTATTATCAGTTTTAGGTGAGGAGTCAAACTAAATTGATTGCTTTTAATAGCATGTCAACCAGTCTAGAGTCATTTTATGCCTAGAAGTTAAGGAATTATGTTAAGTGTTTTTCCACAGGTATAACAAGTATTCCTAATACAAATAATTTGTACATAATTGTTTGGTTTCAAGTATTCCTATCTAATACTAATAATTATATGGTTTCGAGTAATTATTACTATCTAATGATAGTCATTTGTTTGCACAGAGTTATATGGTTTCAAGTAAGAAATAATAACATTTAGTAAATAATTATAGCTTCAAGTAACTATTCTTAATACAAATGATTTACAATTAAATAGCTATCAATTATTCCGGTTGAATATGAATGATTTTTAAACAGATCTATTTGACCCACAGATGGAACCTTAGCAGATATTACCACTTGTGGCCAGTATGAACCAGGGAGTAAGAGCAATGAAAAGGTACTCCATACTCTCCTGAACTGAAGCCTCATCATTAGATGCAGTTTAATGTCAAACCCAAAATACTTCTTATTGATGTGGTTTTTACCCCACTGCAAGGGATACAATACATTCTAAGCCCCACTGACAGGACAGGAAAAACTAGAATAAAAATCAATGCATTCTTGTACATCAGTTAAGTTCCATACAATCAGATGATAAATGTCTATAAATTGCTGCTTTAAACTTCCCTTCTGGGATAATTGCAAGCAAAATTTCCACAGAGTAAAAATCCATTTTCTTTGTGTTAGTATACATCACTTAATGTCCATGAAATGACTTGATGAAAATTGGGGATTTTTGTTGATCAAAAGAGACCAAATAACCACAAATAACAACAGCAACAACTGTCATAAAGTCTACATTCTTGAAAACTGTAATTTTATTTTATATAATCACTTTTTTGTAAAACTGTCAGGACCAATATTGAATGAATTTGACAATAATGTTTTTGCAGCATTGCAGAAGAAATTGTCTTCACAGATCAAATGATTTGAATGAAAATAAAAGGTCAGAACAGAAACTGACACAGATAGCGCTGGCATAAAACATCAAAAATGTCAGAAATGCTGAGAACAATTCTTCTCAAACTGGAAAAAAGGGAAAATATTTACGATGTCAGATTTTCATTTCATTTCATTTTCATCCAATACATCAAAGTCATCATATATTTTGAATAAATGCATTTAGTAAAATTAATAACATTTTACTATGTTTATGAGAAATAGATTATAACTTTTTTGGTAATATTTTAAAACTCCCAAACAACTTAACTGGATTTATTTACTGAATTTAGTATAATATGGTACAAGCTAACAATAGTAGGACACTTAGTGAGGATCAAACTCATACTAGCAATGATTTGATGAATCTACTTTGCTCACTCTAGATTAGATGCCTATCATATACCATATACTTGTGTACCACACTACCTTTATTTCTTAGCCATAAAAAAGTGTTGTCATCATATATTGGTGTCATGAACACCTCCAACTAAAATATTTCTTCAACATCCAATAACATAAAGAGAAAGCATTTAAACACTTATTTATACTTTAAAACTACTGTAATACAATCAAAATTCAAGCAATACCGTAAATGGAATTCTTAAACAAAGTTTTTTACATAATATTAGTACATATATGCAAAGGTGTTATAAATAGTAAACAATGGATATTAGTTATGCTGGCTCCTTTGGACTGAAGGCAAGTTTAGGCCAAGAAACAAAGTAAGCTTCCATGTTTCAAAAACATATCTTGTATAATGGATAATCCCTTGTTTTTAGGTGAAAAATTGGTCTTAAAAACCATTTATTACATGATTATATAAGTTTTTATTTGAGTTTTTGCATTTTTTAATGCATTTTCAATGAGATTTACTATTGTATCAAGCCAATAACAAGACCTAAATCAGGATAACTGACAATGAAACAGAACACACAGAGAATTGGATTTTTGCTTTTCAACAAGACATCAGTTATACAAGCTGCATTTGAACTTTTATTACCAGTATGTTCACAAACTATACCAGTTAAACAACCTTTCCAAGTGATATGCACAAAAATGTTAGAAGCTGATTAACTTTTAGAAATAAAGCCATTTTTGAAAAGAACTGATAATATATATATATATATATATATATATATATATATATATATATATATATATATAAAGCTAATTAGATAGGTGAATTTTAAGAGCAATTAAATACCTGATGCTTACATCTATTTCAGTGAGTATAAAAATATTCATTCTACATTTTAATAAAAACTCAGGTTATAAATAAAAGTTAATATCTTAGAGAAAAATTTTTGATGTTTCCTTTTTGTACATTAACCTATTACATAAGTGTAAATAGAGTTGATTAAGTTTTTACAAATAAGCAGTTATACCAAACTTTAACAAAATATAACCAAATGTTTTTCTTAGTTACCTAAAATAAATGAAATATACTTACCAACTTTAATTTCAAGATACATTTCATGCTGTTTATATCAATTCTTGTTTACTTTTACTAATTCTACAACTTTTTGAAATGTAATTTTTCTTTTTCTTTTCTTGATTAATAATTTTTTAAGGAGTTCAAAGCACCAAATCTAAATTATTCAGTTTAAAATAAAAATTAATGTTAAGAATTTCTATTTTTACACTTTACATAGTTTTATGTATTTGTTGTTGACATCTTACAAAACCATTATCATTGATAGGATGAAAACAAAAACATCAACTTTAATATTCCTAAATGACGAATACTTGAATCATTATTATATCTAACATATAAAATTATCGAGAAAAAAGAGTTTTAAAAAGAAAACCTGTTTGAGTTATTAATCAATGTCTAGCAATCAACCCACTTAAAGGAAGAAAAACTATCTTGACATCAAATGAAAAACATCCTTGTCAGCCTTTACACTTGTTCATATCAAATTTAATATATCAAATCATAAATGTCAATCAGTACTTTGAACAACTTTGTTAAGAAAGACATTTTTGCAGGCTTGACTATGACAAACGCAGAGAGAATCTTATTTAATTTTAATGAATTGAATTTAATACTGAACTGCTAACATAAAAATTGAAATCAAAATCTGTCAAACTGATTTAAATTTCTTTTGAATCAATTTCCAACAAAGAGGGCAAATACTCCCAAGTAATAAACAGTAAATAAATTTTGGAATTTATGTTGATTTTAATATCTTGATTTATTTTTCAAATTTGGAATATTTTTAAAAATAAACAGAATAAAAAAAATTATGCTTTTTGTTTTAACTCATTCTTAAGTTTAAAATCCTTTCAGAGACTGACTCAAAATATACTAGGTTAATTATTATTGCCCATCTCAGTCTAATGCTTTTTATATGAGTAAAATATGTAATATTCAATTCATGATAATATGAACAAGATTTTTGAAAGTGGATTTTAAATTGACAAAGTAGCCTTCTTTTGAATAGGAGAGAGAGAGAGAGAGAGAGAGAGAGAGAGAGAGAGAGAGATTGGTTAGTAAACCAGTATTAAATTTTTTATATTTACACATATTTTAAATAAGATTATTAAGCTTAGCTTAATATGGTACTAAGCCAAATAAGGGAAAATAGAAATAGGAAGATTATATTGCGTCAATTCTTCAAGTGGGGAAGGTTTGTTTGCTTTGAAAATCAGTATTCAAATAATATTGCTTCTGTATAAGCTTGAAAGTCAACTACTGGCACAAGTGAGAAATATTCAACAACCTCAACCATGAAGCAAAGTATAATATGTATTGAATAGAGTGCTAAGTTGACAAATATCACTTGGTGCCTAAATACTAAACTTGTAGATAAAAATAAAATACAAATAAAATAGTAATATCTTGTGCATTTAGTTAAGAAATAAGTTCATTGAAGCACAATTTTCAATTTAGATATTCCAAGTCAACTGGTTCAACATTATTTCTTTTAATTTTATAAACATTTAAAAACATTAGGAAAAAAGGAAAAAAATCGAACTGGGAATAATATAACCTCTCCAAAACTTTTAAAAGATCAAAAGGTTGAGCAAAACAGTATAAATGAAACAAGTTTGGTTGCTGAAGATCCATCTCCTAGACAACACTTCCCCATTGAGTAAACAAGATAGGATCAGAGGCACCTGTATCAATATGAAATTAATCCAACTATACACATTTGTGTCTTCTAAAGTTAAAAAGAATTTTGTGCCACATCCCATCTCAGTATGAAAGTGTGTAAACAAATCCTGCAAAGCTATTTGAAATAAGATTTTTTAATCCATATATCCTTAACCCTACAAGACAAATCTACTTTGCCACAAAAGAGAGAGAGAGAGAGAGAGAGAGAGAGAGAGAGAGAGAGAAGTGGTTTTTGTTTTGAAGTATTTGACTTTAAAACCACAGAAAAAGGCAAATAGTAGATAAGAATAATCAAGCATATGAATTATTTTAAACTGAAATTCAAATACCATTCATAGCAAAATGATAGTTTATTGAAATGAGTCAGATAGATTCTGAAGTGATTATCCCATGTTTTAAAGTTGTTCAAGAACACAAATCATTTCCTTATGTTTGGTTAGCTATCATTTCAGATTATAGCAATGCAAATAGAACTAACAGTTCTACTTTGATGCATTGTTTTTTTGTCTTTTAATCTAATAATGTTGGGCTCATTTTTCTTTTCCTTATGCCAACTTATTCTTTTCATTTTCTTCTTTCTTAATAGTTAACCATATAATTATCTTACCAACAAATAGGGGAAACTCATTATACATCACATCATAAAAATCCTTTCTCCAAATTCCAATCTTGTAAAGTTTACAATGTCACTGTACTACATATATACATCGGGCTTAAAATTATAAAAAAAAAAAAAAAACTACAGCAAAAAGAGTAAAAAATGAGCCATAAATCTTCTACCATCAATCTCATTCTTTTTGAATTCCCAAAAGCTAAGTGTTATAAATAACAATGACTGTATCAAGATAATTGTAAAAACACAATCGCAAAGGAATTACTTCTGTTAATCTGTGATATCAGGCTGTTAGTGAAAATGGCTTCCTACAGTTTGGTAAATTTTAGACATCCTGCAACCCTATTTATTTTGAGACTTTACTCCACTTGCAGGTAAAATATCACTTTACAATTGCCAATAATCAGCAGGTTTTTCTTTATTTTAAAATGAATTCTCTTTCAGATTCAAACAAGCTGAAATCATGAACAGGTCAACTTCTTTTATTTTATTTTTGCCTTTCAAGAACTATTTTTACTGAGTTACTCTGTGAATATTTGAATATTTGAAATTAAAATTACATTTGGGAGCATAATGATATCTATATAATTTTTTTCAGCATTGAAAATCACTTTCTATAAAGCAATCAGCTCTTAAAAATTCTCTGATCAGTTGAGAATGCATTTTTACCTATAGCCCCCAAAACTAGAGCAATCAATTACAAAAGAAAGCAACCAACAGCTGCAGTCAGGTCATGCTGAAAGTAACAGTTCCCATCAGATCACCTAAGTTAAGCAACAATGAGCTTGCTAAATACTTTGATGAGAGACCACTTACTAATAGCAGGTACAGTAAGCAAATTGAGGTCTATTGACTAGACTTTGCAAAGCTTAGTAAATCACAACTGACACAAAAGAAGAATATTTTTAATTTTTATCATTTTATAATTATTGTGTTTTATAGAATTTATTTATCATCTCTTTTTACTGGTAACAACCAATAGTCAAAAAAATAGTGACATTTTTTTCTCTTAATGGAACATAAAGGAAATACATAATATTTGAATATTAACACTTTATCTAATTCTAAACATAAGTCCATGTGAAACACTTGATGTGATAAATCAAAAATAAGTGGTTCCTTTATCATCATTTTGACTAGTTTTTCTTCCATCTTGTTTCTTGTACTTATAATAGGATCAGATTGTCATTCTATGGTTGTTAGTAAACAGCATGAATCAGAAATAAAGAATAATATACCAGGAAAGCTGCCATTCAAAGTAGCTACCTTACCAATTAGACTACAAAGACTATGTTGCAAAAACTCCATTCTAACCATAAAAGCTACAAAAAGCTGATGAAATAAATGCTATTCAAAACTGAATAATAATTGACAATGCTTTACCAAATTCAAAATAAATAGCTGTATTTCTTATAAAATATCTAAAATATGCAAGTAAAGTATAAAACCTTCTTAAACCTATGGCTTCACAAGTAGGATATATAATCAAAATATGATCAAAATTTTCATCCACTCCCATGATATATATATAGTGTCACATGAAATTCTGGTAGGAAAAAATATAAATAATTCCAGTTGTAATTTAGCACCACCTGCATTTTAACCAAGTATATATATTTAAAGTTTCAGCTTTTATTACTGTCAACTATTTTTCTACTTCAACTATACATGTGTGCATGGGAGGGTCACCACAAAAAAAAAATGAACTACTGTCATATCCTGCTTATAGCAGAGAGGAGAGGTAAACGATTACTCCATTCAAGTTTAGTTTTAATCATTTTCTGCACTAACAAACTAAACATTTCTGGTAATAGGAAAAACATTTGAAAATCTATCACAGGCAGTAGATAGGAATATATGATTAAGTTTTACATTTTGCAATCTAAAATTTGTTTGAGTGAATTTCAGTATAAAAACTGTATTGTGTATTGGAAATCAAGAAAAAAAGAGATTATAAGTAGCCAAGTAATAAGGCAAGAGTTACAGATAGAATAATGCATTTAGCTTTACACCACACTAAACTAAACTTCTACACTGTTGGCAGGGCCTACAATATACTGACTGTATCCCCTGTAGAAGAATAAAAACCCCTCAAAAAAGGGGGAGTACTTGGGTATGACACTTATCTGCATCTGAAGATCTAGGGAGTGTGGAGTACTGTTTCATTGTCATTATTCTCAGGTTGACTGACCCAGAGTGGTTGTACTTGTTAGGGTCCTGTTTATGGGTCAAAAAGATATGTTTGAAAATTATCTATATCTAATAGGAATGTGTGCAAATAAAACCCTCAAGAAACAACTATACAAAAAATATAAATATGAATGTAAAATGAACAATATTCCTTAACCTCTAGGCATAAAATAACCTTAGATGAGTTGACATGTCATTAAAATCAATCAATCAATAAGCTAAGCTTAATAAGTACTGAGCTTTCTACATCTTAATATAACGCACCCATGCGGGATACTAATTATCATGAGAATCATCATTTCAGTCATTTTTATTGTCATTTTTAGATGACCTTAAAAAAAATTTGTTCAGTATACAAAGTAAAAATAAAATATTTTAAAATTTTTTAATAAACTTTAATTGAATAACACAATTATGGTTTTGTTCTCATATTTTCTGCCATCTTTCTGTCAACTTAAAAATTCTATCCTTCCAGACCTTTTTATCTTTCCCGGCAAAAACTGCTTTACATGTATTTTGCAGTCTACCAGAGAATTTAAATATTCTTAAGATAATTCTGTAAAGACCAAAGTAAATGGTAATCTGAAGGTGCCATATCTACTAAATACAACAGATGAATGAAAACTTCCTCAGCTAAACTGTAGCAATTTTTTCTTGGTTATCAAAAAAGTGTAGCATTATCCTGATGGAATAGTCTGCATGTATTACTTCCTTTATTTGATTATGTTCAAATCAATTGTTTGGTTCACCAGTAAGAGTTTGCAATAGAAAACTACCTTCTAATCCCATTATATACACAGTATTATCTTCTTTGAATAAGAACTGGCATGGTTAATGGCATTTCATTTTACTTGCCTCACAATCTCTTGTATTCCATGTTATTGTAAATGATTCATCTTTTATCACTCATCACAATTTATATCCTAAACAGAACATTTTTTGCTACGCTGAAATAGTAAATTGCACATGAAAGTTTTTGATAAAATGAAAGCAACATATTGAAGTGACTAAAATAACTAATCTGGTTTGGTTTATTTGTTTAACAGCATATCAACTCCTTATGGATTATCTAATACTGAAATTTGATTAATTTGTAAGTGTTTGATTATAATTATAACTATCTATGTTTTCAACATTCCATTGCAAACATATATATTATTGGGGGACTGATAAATACATTGATCCTGCAAAATTTTGTAAATGTGTTATAATGTGACACAGCTGAGGTAAGGATGACAAAGACAATATGGTAAGTTTAAATGCCAAGTTTTATATAGTGAATAATACATGAAGAATTTGTGTAAAATTTATGTTGCATTGAAAGTATAAACTTGACTATCAAATAGTTTTTGACAACAGCAAGTCTAGATGATCTTGGAGAGGTCATAGGTGTAGCTATATGGCTAGGTATCTGTAGATGGTTGAAGAATCGGATGCGCCAGATAGCAGAAACAAGCTGATTGACATCCAAGGTTGTTGATTCAGCAGCTAACTAGTGGTTTGGTTACCATTAGTTTCAAAGAATTGATGATAGTTCAGGCATTGTCACCTACTTGCGTACTGGTCCTTTGCTTCAAGTATCCGTTGTATCTGGCTGGCTGCTACCTTATCATCTTCCTGATGTTGATGAGTTTACTAACCAATAAAAGGGCAGTAAAGGTAAGATAAGACTTGCTGTGGCCATAAAAAGAATTATAGAGTCAAGGTAGGACTTGTAAACCTGAAAAGGACTTAAGCAGAATTGGCTGGACTACTGCTTTTGTTGATTGACCAGACCTCTGCATGCTGCTGCTGCTGGCAAGGAAGAGGCTTCTGATCATCAGTGCTTCATGCCAGTGAAGGAATCAAGCTAATCCTTTGCCTCAGGCTGATGGCTTGCAGCTTACTAAATCTTTGCAGTCAGTAACTGCTAATTTTATAGTAAAAAAGTGCTGCTACACTAACAGGTTATCATGCATCAAATTTTTAGACAGGAAGCTTCTCTTTAATTTTCATGTGATAATGATCATTATACAGCTAAGAAGTTTGCAAATATTACTTGCTATGTTCAACAGTAAGAAAATACTTCCAAGATGGCTGGCAGAATTAATTGTTTTGAAAATAGATTCTGAGTTTGTAACTGAAAATTCCATTCACTTAAGAAATTGGCAATGGTACATGAATTGATGCCATGATTCTCGTCCATTTGCAGTGAAAAATTCAATTCACTGATGACATAGATGACATGGTGTTTCTTAAAACAAAGATTCCTGATATGAGTAGCTAATGATGACAATAATATATACATAGAATTTTTTTTAAAATCACACTATTTTTATTTGATAATAATGATCCTTTGTTTGCACAATAATATGATAGCAAGTATTCCTATTTAACACAAATAATTTGCACACAGTTATATGGTTTCATGTATTTCTATCCAGTACTTAAAATTTTTGAATAGATCCACTTGACCTATAGATGGGATGCTAACAGGTACAACTACTCTGAGTCAATGGACCTAGTAGTTATAACAATAAAGGGATACTCCACACTCCCAAGAGCTCCAGAACTGGAGCTTCACCAGCAAATGCAGTTTATTGTCATATCCAGGTTACTCTTTTTTTGGGGGGGGGAGTCTTACATCTCTGCAGAGAATGCAGTTGATGCCTTCTATTCTTATTGACAGAGCGTTAAATAATCTGGTGCAAAAGATTTCCAGTAATGCTTGAGTTGGATATTTCAAGTATCCTGACTATTTCTCATATCATACAATGTTGATAATTCTTGATTTAGTTAACTTCAAATGGTCAACCAGACTTGAATATCATTAAAGATTTACAAAACTTCTTCACTCCACTTTTTTTTGTTTACATTTTCTTACTGTCATATTATATCTGTTTTTCATTTTGCTTTTTTACTCATTCTTTCACTTCCTTCTTGTATTTTTCAATATTTCTTTCTTCTGTAATGAGATTTTTCAAAGGTTGTCAGTTTTGTTTGGTGGTTAGAAGTGTAGTAGAAAAGACAATTTCTGTACCTGTTGTAGGAAAACCTTAATTTATACATTTGGATGGAGAAAGAAAGTCAGATCAAACAAGAGTCAAGCTTTTCTTATTTCAAATCTTGTTATCACATCTAATAACATGAACCTAACAACATAAGCCTTACTATGCTAAGCTTCAAAATGCAGGAACAAATGAATGTACTGTGAATAGCCCTTAAGCATAAATATGTATTTCATGGTCAAAGTCACAAAATCATGGCATGTTCTTAAGCCACACAACCAGATTACATGCATTGCCATAATTTAAAGACATATCACTGGTGTCTCCTTTAAATACATAAGTTACAACTATTTGCAAAGTCACATTATTGAATACACATTTTTTTCAATCTTGATATTTCTTTCTATTATCCCTTTCTCTTAACATGCTTGATCATTCACAGTAGATTCTACATATCTTAATTTTTTTGCAATTTAACAGTATTTTTACCATTCTTAAATTAAAAATATAACATGCTAAAAATATTGCTTTATAATCTCCTACCTCCAATGTTAAAAATCAAACAAAAAGATACCAAATTTAAAACAAAAATGATGTTCCAACAAAATCAAAAACAAACATTTTAAATGAAGTTAAAACTAAAGCCTCTTAATGATATTTAATATACAAAAAAGTAGAATCTTTTTAAGCTTCCTAATATGAAATTATAAACAAAAAAAGAAATTATTATCATTGTGATTTTTTCAGTGTCAAACAAGTATCATGTCATCATAGAGAACAAAACTCAACATACTTTAAAATCAATAATAATAAAATGATTATATGTAATGAATACAAAATGAGTTAAGAACATACCTACTTAGGATAATCCAGTAATTCTGTTACTTTAATTGATCAGTTGGGAGATTGATAACATTTTTGCTATTAATTTTGATATAGCTTGTATGATAACTTTCTCAAATAACAGACTAAATATGATCTCATACAGTTAAAAGCATAATACAAAATAATATATATATGATTTGTAAACACATTTTGTTGATACATTTTTAAACAAGCCTGAGTTCATTCTTTTGTACACAGTTAAATGGTTTCAAGTATTTCTACCAAACATGAATATTTCTATTTACTATTACTCATTTGTTTGCATACCTTGAAGTGATTACAAATATTGCTATTTAACACTAATTATTCTATTCAACATTACTCATTCATTTGCACACGGTTAAATGGTTCCAAGTATTGCTACATATCACTAACAATTCAATTAAACATCAGTCATTAGTTTATACACAGTTAAATGATCAAACAGTTCTAATTCTAACAATTCAATTTAACATATCATTTGTTTGCACTCAGTTTAAATGTCAAACAGTTCTATTTGACCCCTAGATAAGACCCTATCAGGTGCTACCACTCTGGGCTAGAGTGTGAACCTGGGAGTGATGACAGTGAATGGGTACTCCACAATTTTCAAATCTCCAGCATTACTGGAGTCTCACCATCAGATTGATTAATGTCATATCCAGGACACTCATTGGGGGTGTCTTACCCTCTGCATAGATGCAGTTGGTGTATTCTATAGCTTCTACTGACTGGGCCCTGTTTATAGGGGCTTATCAAGAGTCAGCTCCAAAAAATTAATGAGAAAGAAGTACAAAAGGAAAAAAGAAAAGGAAAAGCTTAACAATATCAACATAATTATCAAGTCATCAAATGACTAGATAATGTTGATTATGCATTAAAAATTAAATATATTGGGGAAAATAGCACAAATACTATTGGTCTATTATCAATAAAGATACGATTATTTGTTTGCATCCAAGAGACAAGAAACCTGCCATATGGTTGATATTTTAACATACTGGAATTTAAAATTTAGATTTTTAAAATAGACTCTCTCTATTGAAGGAATTCTCTTGTGCCCATTTCTCATCCTCATTTCCTATTTGGTCTTGTGCCATGCTAAGCCAAGGTCAGTAAATATCAAATGTTGTTTGGTAAGTTAAATAGTTCTGTATTTCCCACCAGCAGTCAGTGTACTAGATAACATTGTATATAATTATCTTTTTAATTCATAAACATATTTTTTAGAAAGAGTGTAGCTGTTTAACAAAAGAAACAATATTCAATAAAGTATAATTCATTTGTCTTCTTGATAATTGTCTTTATCCACTACAAACCAGCAGTTAAAAGAGAGAGTGAGAGAGAGAGAGGATAGAAAAATGTTATATGGGAATGAAGAAGAAGAAAGAGAGACCTAATGAAAAATACAAAAGAGAGAGGAAGAGATAATAACAAGGAGAGATGGAACAAGAAAAATACATGTGTGTGTTTAATAAGAGAGGGAGAGAAAGAGAGAACCGAAATAAGAATTAGAGCCAGTATAAGAGTAATAAAAAAAAATTACTAAAACGTATTCAAAAAGTTAATTAAAAATGCAAAGTTATGCTAAAAAAATACACATTGTATTTTGAATATACTTTTAAGTACCAAGTATCCATTATTTATAGTTATCAAATTTCAAAGTCAAAAAAGTAAATTGAGATATGTGTTTTCCTTTGAGGCTAAGAGCTAATAGACAGCATAACATGAAGTCAAAAAATAAAATAATTTTTTGGTCATTGGTGAATAACACAAGTAAAATAATTAACTCAAATATCTGAGCCTCATTTCCTTCAAGTCATACTGTCCTTCCAAATAACTGTCGATAGAAAACTGAAAATGAGAGTGACACAGTACAAATCTATCTCTTCATAATCTAATTCTTTACACAAATTATCAGTTCCTACCACAGTTTAAGAGTTAATTAGCTCATCTTGCAGAGTAAGACAAATCCTCACTAAACATCACTAAAAATGGCCTTGTATCAGACCAAATACTTTAGGCACTTTATTACAAATCAATAATTAGCAAGCTAGTTTACCAGACCATTACTATAGTTATAATGAGAGACCTACACAGGGTGCCCAATACTTGTGGCCTTGTACCAGGCTATGCTAAACTGAGTGAACACTCAACAATACTGATCTCCAAAAAAGAAGTGATATTGTATTCAGAAATAATAGCTATAATCTTTTCATAATTAACCAATGATATAACTGAGACATCATTTATTTACAGTAGCAGATTAACAGCAAAAGAAAAAAAGAGCATGCTTTCAATTCAGTTTTCCTTGTGATATGTTTCAAGCAAAGGATGTTTTCTCAAGTAATTTTTTTCAGGTGTAAAATCTAAAAGAATAAGTTTAGGTTTTAGCTGATACAGATTTTAATTCATTTTAGTTAAAGTGATATTTAAAAAATAAAAATAGAAGAAATCTTTGAGATCTTCAATTTTTACTTTTTGGAAGAAACCTTAATTATACTGTTAAAACAACTACTATTTTGGTTGTTATGATATGCTTAGTGTAATGGTTATTGTTTTAGGAAACAAAATCTGTAACCTGAATTCTAATTTTGGACAAAGCTGTTTGTGTTTCACTTTTTGCTAATGCCCTTAGAAAAGGCATGAATCCATCTGTTATCACTCCAGCTAAGTGTGAATCATAGGGTAGACTGGGTTCTTTAGTCCTAATTAGGCAACGAGTCTATGAACAGGAAAACTCAATTCAAACTATTCTAACTCAGCTTAAAAATTGACCTTGTGCCACCTCCAGCTTGTGGTGGAAATACATAATTAGGTAATTATGGAAGAGTGTTTAACTCAAGTTTTCACTCAATTCTTGACTAATCATCAGGCACTCGAGTGACAAGACATTTTAAGATATAGTGTGATGAGAGAATGCAAGAAACGGATTCATGCCTTTTAAAGTGACTATAAACAATCTCAGCACAAATTTTTCTAGATAACTATTAGGGAACCCTCTGAAACCTTGTATCTCCTGCTGTTATTAATCCTGACCAAAATTCAAGGAATATGCACCATTTTATTTCTTGAGACTGTTATTGGGCCCTAGCTAGTCTTCATTAAGATGAGCTCTGGATCTGCTTTTAATCTAACCTTACTACCCAATTTGTTTCAACTAAAGGTCCTAAATTATTCATACACTTTCTTTAATAATTATTTAATAATTCAAGTGAGAAATTTTTTTCAACCAGTACTTAATGCAAGAATAGTCTGACAATTCAATATGATTTGAATTAAAACACTAATGGAAAATATCAATTTAAATGATGAATTTTTATCAACAGAATAAAGATTCAGAAAAATAAAATTTTTAATTTCACTAATTCAAAATGATGATTGAATTCCTTTTGATTAATTGTAAATGCCATTATATCAATCTGAGTTTCATGATTGGATTAATTTTATTCCCTGTTCTTTCCTTAAAAAATACAATTCTAAATTATCAAAAATATTTGAAATGGATAAACTGAAATATTTTTTTTAAATCAGCAAAAGAGAAAAAGAATATCAGTGGTAGTCGTGGTGGTGATGCAAGTAGTAGTAGTAGTAGTAGTAGTAAATCTGAGTAGTTAAATAAGTTTTTAATATTTTGGGTCATCTATTTTTTTTTCTTTTGTTTAGAATTTTAAATCCTTATTTTCATTTTCTTTTTTTACACTTATTTAAAAATAATTGCGAATTGATTGTAATAATTTTTACTATTATTCTTTAAAAATATTAACGATATTCTTAATATTTTCAACAATTTTATATATATCAATTTTTGGGGAGGAGGTGTTTTCACTTTTTCATTAATTTAAAAATATCTAAACAAACAAAAGTACTGATTCACTTAAATCAATTTTTGAACTCATTTTTTTGCTGTTTTGTTATAAATTTTTTATTTCGATAAATTCCTTTTCATTTCTTCAATATTTCTTCTATTTGTTTGATTTTGTATTAGATTTTATTTCTTTTTCAATATTTAATTTATTTCTAAGAGACAGACATTTAAAAATGTAGAAACTAAAAAACATTATTTTTTAAAAATCAATTTTATATTCAGGTACTTGATTGTTCTAACACATAAAAAAAATTAAATATTGCATTGCATCAGTTTTAAAACAACTATTTCCAGTAATTTTAGTACTAATGAAAAAATGATAGCAATTTTCTTATAAATAAATACTATTTAAAAAAAAAACTGTTCCATTCCTCCACCCTGCCATATCCAAATCCTTCTGCAAGAAGTTATTTATTCAGGTACAAGAAAGAAAGAATTCTTTTCTTCTTTTTCACCAACCTGGTGCACTCAGCCAATTCAAGGAAATAATTTGTTTGTCAATAATAACAATCAACTACTTGTGTTGCGAGAATTTTCGCTATAAATTACTAGTGTTGTCTGATTGTCTGTATATACCACATATCAATACAGGATTTTATTAAAAATTATATACAAGCAGCAATTCAAACTTAGGTAATTCTCTAAACATTTGAAAATTTTATTAAGTATAAATGAAATGAAAAAACGAATACGTAGTTCTTGATTAACGTTAAGCTTTTATTTAATTTTATCTAACATTTAATGTAAAAACAACCACAAATACAGCTATTTACTTCTTAGATTCTAAAATTGTATAGATCCTTATATATTGGAACCATTCATTTGAGACTGAAAAGTTTCAGAAAAAAATAAAAAATAAAATAAATAAATAAATAAATAAATAAAAGGTTGATAGAGTAAAATTTTAATGTACACCGGTATATCGCTCACCAAAAGAGTTACGGAAAGCGATTATTATGAAAGAAAGAGATATGAAACTTTTCAAATTTTACGTGTATATATATACACACACACACACACACACACACACACACACGTGTGTGTGTGTATGTGTGTGTGTGTGTGTGTGAAGTACTTTCTTATTACCTTATCTCCTGAGTAATCAAGTTGTAGGTTTCTCTATTCATCTAGTAACTAGCTTAAAAATTATACAGTTGGCATAAAGTCCGAATATGAACTAGCCGAATTTAAATGACTAAAACAAGTAGTAATAATTGATATAAATAGAAAATAAAATTGAATTAGACATTAAAAAAAAAAAAAAATAATAATAATAATAATAATAATAATAATAATAAATCATAGGCTAACACTGCTGATTAAGAAGTAGGTCAAATTTCCAAGCGTGTGTGGAATAATAAGAGTTTGAAGATAGAAAAGACAGAAAGGCAGAGTCTACTGGTATCATCACGTACGTATATTCATGGATTTTAACGGTACTTAATGTGTCCACTGTCCTGAAATAAATCTTTCCTTTTCTTCTGGGATTTTTTAGTTTGGATCTCACCAAACACTTGGAATATAAGCTCTGACTTCAAGGCCACTTAGTCAAACCAGTGTGTGTGTGTGTGAATGAAGATATTTCCGGATAGGAAAAAAGAAATATGATTGGATTATGTCACTTGTGTGCTGCAGTAGGAGGGAATATGAGTTTAATCACTTTTTTGCGCTGTGTAAAACTCAAGAATGCTATTATTGGCGACAATGTTATAAATGGCCACTCAACAAACACATTCTCACCCTCCCGCGTCACCGCCGCAATACGCATTTTACTGGAATCATATTTAAATGTCAGCAACTGCGGACATCTTCACAACACGTGCGTCAAACAAACAACGTGCTAACGTCAACGAAATAATTAAAGCCACATCTACCTGCTCTTTTTGTTTTCAGTCGATTATTTATTTTGAAAAATTGATTTTAATTAGCACACACACATATTATATATATATATTATTCTGGGTTATTCTTAGAAGAAAAAAAAACGCTTTCCAATTATTATTCGTCTGCTAAATCATACATTTTATTCATCTATTTATTTATTTAGAGTTTAAATTTGTCTGGTAAATTTAATTTAAAGTTGTGTTAATCTACTTTTAACCTAGATACACACTTTTTTTTACTCATAATCTTTTTCTTTCTTCATTTCATGTGATAGTAGGGTCAATTATCAAATTTTAACTAAAATTAATTAAAATCATGCTTAATTGTTTTTTTTAACTTTTAAAATTCAAAGAAAAAAAAATTGGTGATAAATTTTGAAATAATCTATCATTTTTCTCTCACTACATTTTAATGGCCCTAAGTTTAAGTTAAGTCTATTTCATTTTATTATTTGGTGTTAATATTAGTCTGTTCACAATATTTATTTATTTTTGTTCACATTAATACTTCTACAGCTCATTTTATATCTCTTTATCCTTAACGTTTTGTTTTTCTGCTGCTGTCAATTAAAGATTGTTCAAATTTTTATCAAAGATTGATTAATTAAGCTTCTTAAATTAAATCTCAGCGCCTGTCTTTCTTCCTTTCTCTCCTCTTCACTCAATAATAAGCAGTCACCGGTCACTTTGCGTCAATCGTCTCCCTTTCCTCTTTCTTTCACTTGTAGATAAAAACTCCTGTTATCAATCATCTTTCTATCCACTCTCTTCATTCTTTTATACTTCTCTCGTCAGTCCGCGTTCACCTACTCTTTTACACATTCGACACAATCTTTTCCCCACTTTAAATTGTCAACTTCTCTTCCCATCACAGTAAGCGTGAAAACATTATTTTTCTTTTCATTTCATCTTTTTCTGCCTAAGCTTAGCTTTATACGACGATACTAGGCGTAAATGAGGTGAAAGGGAAAAAGAAAAGGAATATTATTTTACTCCAATCTTCCAAGTAGTGAGAGAACCTGCCTGGAAAATCTGCATTCTAAATCTTAACTTCTACCTGGGTACGAACACTGACCGCTGCTCACAGTGGAAAATACCAAATTTTAGCCACTAAACAGATCATAATTATTTACTCAGCTTTTTATTCTGACAGAAGACAAGTGTGGGACACCTGGTTAGGTTCAAACTCATTCTATCGTAGTAATGATCCGCAGTTTTAACAGCGACGAATTATTTTAATTACAATATTCTTTTGTTATATACTCTTTTTTTTAATTCTTTATTTCAATTTCTCTGTACTACTCATTAAAACCTACAGATATATATATAATACTTAGTCGTTAAACTCACTTTTCCATTCACATACCATAAACTTTTCTTTTCGTCTTAACTCTCCCCCTCTTCTTCTGCTTCATCACATCCTAAAAACGAATTAAAAAAAAAAACACTCTCTGCCCATCATTAACCTCTCATTTTTTTTTTTTAAAGAAATTCTTTCCATTGTCTTTCGGTGAATAAATATCCTCCTTGTTATAACTTAAAACTCTCTCTCTCTCTCTTTCCCCTCCCATTATCATTTTTAAAAAATTTCTTTTAATTTCACATCTTTCTCTTTTCTTATCCCACTCTCCCCATATTTTATTACATCACTTTCCTCTTTTTATCAGCCACGTATACCAACCTTATTACTAATAGCAAAGCATGCAACTACTTCCTTACTGTTTATTACCTACATGCAATATCTTTGTCAAATAAATCAAAATTCTTCTCGAAAGTCAAATTAATCACTTTTTCGTTCATAAATTTTCCTATTCAGTCATCAGAGAATTGTTTGTGTTAGTGCATGTTTTTGTTTATTTATTTATTTTTTTTTTTTTACTTTTTAAACTTTAAAGTGTTTCTAAGATTATTACGAAAAAAGTAATATAGTCAATACAATTAAGATTTCAGTAAAAAATTTAAAAAAAAACAAAACCAAAAACGAAGTAACTTAGTAAGGGAACAAGTCTCAATTATTTCAATCATCTATTTAATACATTTTAAAATGAATTCTATCTTCATCCTGTGCAGTTGATATCAACAACTACAAAAATCAATAATACATTTTAATTTATTTTTCTATTAAGGGGAACAATTTTATTTTCAAATAAATTTGGCCATAAATACACATTGATCCAAATAATAGTTTGTTTTTTTTTGTTTTTTGTTTTTTTGTCCATCATCATTGTGAAGAACGTTTGTTTGTCTGTTTTATTTATTTTTTATTTTTTTCAGTTACATAATTCAACAGCAGAATGAAAATTGGGTTATTGACTAAAAATAATGCGTGTGAATTACTATTTGTCTTATCTAAAAAAAAAATCAAATCAAATCAAAAAATTAAAAAAATATCACTCAACATCAAAAAATTCAAAAGAACTGTATCCTTTTTAAAAATTTTACTTAAAAACTGTTAACAAAAACAGCAGCAGAACGTCAAAAATACAAGTAACAACTTTTAATATTTCGTTATCTAGCATTAGAAAAACTGCTAACTGTACACAGCTTTTGAAAATAGTTTCAAATTCAAAAAATAAAAAGTGACAGAAAAAGAAAATCAATCACGATGTTTCATATTATCGTAGAAGTGTAAATTATTCGTTCAATTTACTGATAAGTTCAAATAATAAGAATAAGAAGAACAGAGAAGAGAACCGAAAGAACAAGAGGGGAAAAAATGATAAATAGTAAATAAAGGTTATCCAGCGTGCCACGGGCACATGTCATGGGGAAAGTAAGAGGAGGGGGAAGCATCATCGGAAGCCACGCCCCCAGAAATCTGACATCAATAACACAAAACTTATTTCTTCCTTCCTTTTATACATTTTTCTTACATTCCATCCTTACCACTGTGCATGCCACTATTGCTTTTATTACACTCACTCTATGTTCGACTCTTGTCTCTGTGTCACTTATAGTCAATCAATTTTTATCTCTCTTAAATGTCATATGCATAATGAAAGCACACATACACACACTATCACACATACGGGAATATGCGTGTATGCTTGTTGTCATATACGATGGGTAACTTTATCTCAACCAAAAGAAAAAAAAGGTTTTAAATGTTGTCACTTGAACGTCTTAATATTACTTATGTAAGGAATGTGATTATATTAAACAAAGCAATTTTTTACTCTATTTTAATTTTTTAAAATCAATTTGTGAGTAAAAATTTTAAAAAAAATACTTTTTCGTGTTTTCTTAAAGTTTCGTGTGCTTTTTTTCTTGTCAAATGATTCAAAGGAACTTTGATTTAACTTTATTTATTTGACATACATGAATTTTTTAACGGGTTTTAAATTAGACTTTAAATGACGTAACTATTTGTACGTTTTTGGGGGGAAGGGGTGTTATTTTTATCATTATTATTATTATCATCATCATCGTTATTAGTATTTATCCTCGTCTAATAAAGGAAATGTTGCAGTTTTACTGAATTAGATTTAAATTTGTTAATTTGAAAAGAAAAACAGTTTAACATCTGCTGCGCTTGCAGTGATAAAAAGAATCGTGATGTGACTCTACTTTTAGTGTGCGATTTAGCAAAAGAAAGAGTGCGTTTTAATATGAACCAATTAAATTTTTTTTTTTTCAATTACGTTCTCACTTCTTTCAATAAATAAGTTGTTCTCGCTAAACTAGAAAAGCTTAAGGTTTCATTTCGCTTTATTAAATCAAAAGTCCTTCAAATTTTACTTTATTTTAATTCGATCATAATTCGTTCGCTAAATAAAATGTTTATATTTAAGATTTAAAATTAAAACCCGAAACCCATACAATATTGAGAAATTTGAAATTCCACAAATATTTCCTTAAGGTTTAACTTTACTTACGTCTGCACCTTTGTTAAATATCTAAAATGAAAAATGAAAAGCAATTTAAAGATTCGACTCTTATTTCTTTTTACACGAGAGAAATATTTCTAAGCAATAATTTCTGAAAAAAAAGAGAAAAAAGACAAAAAGGGGAGAAAAAAAAGAAAGAAAAGAAAAAAATGAAAGCATAAAACGTAGTACGACAATCTGATTATATGATCAGTAACTATAAGAAAATTATCAGTTTTATACATTACAGCAAACTACTAAAAATATAATAATCGACCTTCTTAAAATAACAGGCCCAACCAAGTCAATTAAACTCGTAACAAATTCAAGTATTCTCACATGCTAACAATATGGGAAAGCATCTCAATGCGCGCTGCTTTTGATAGACAAGTCATAATTTTTTTTTAATGAAATAAGGGAAACTGCTTTTGCAGTATAGTTTTAAAATGATCAGAATCACAAAACTTTTGTTGTTTGGTTTTAATTTTTTAAGGCTCCCCACTCTTCTCAATTAAAAAAAAAGTTTAACAGTAAATTAAAAGGATCAAGTCGTAAGATTAAGAAAATGAAAATCACGATTTACCGTTAGAGTTAATGTAACTGTTTCTAGTCAAGCTACAGTGATATCAACATTACCTAAAAATATAATCACAACTGCTTATATTTGTGCTGATGTATGTGTGCACGTGAGAGAGTGTGATAAAGAATGTTATACACTGGTGTTTATTGTCGGTGTAGCGGACAGTATGTAGAACTTATGTATTGTGTTCACAAATATTTTTATGTGTCTTGACAAGCATCTCAACATACTAGCACGTTGTCAAAGTAATTCTCTCTCTCTCTCTCTCTCTCTCTCTCTCCCCGAATCATCGACACGACTCTCTCGGACTGTGTTAAGTTCAGCTTATTTATTTTATTCGTTTCTTCCTTCCTTTTACTGGATCACAAAAGGAATATTAAGTCAGCTTACTACTGACAAAAGAAAAAAAGCTATAATATCTTAATATTAGTTTGTATTTTTAAAAATCTAACTTCAATTGCATTGAGTATCTCAGGTCACTAAGAGACTTTTCTGCATGGACTGACCGATCCCATTCATTTCTTTTTTTCTTTCTTTCTTTCTTTCTTTCTACTTCCTTCACTGATTCTTTCTCTCACCTCCGCTCTGCAGTCCTTTGGCTCGTTGTCGGTGGGTTGGAACTTATTCATTCATTTCTGCAAGCATCTTCTGCGAGAGAAACAGGATTAGGTTTTTTCTTTGAAAGAGTAGTGAGTGGTAAGAAGAAGAAAAGATTTGCAGGGGTGGATGAATAATGATTCAATTCTTTTTTCATTTGTCTCTTGTCAACTCACAGCTTTTATCATCTGCTTCTAAAATAACGTCAACTCGTTTCTTAATTACAAAACTCATGCTTTCATTTGCTTAGCAAGAATTCCTTAAACTTAACGATACTTATTTTCTAGATTGTAAACAAAACACGAAAATAATATGAAGAAAAAAAACACAACAAAACAAAACAAACAAGCAGGAAACATCTTTGGACAACTTTTATTTAACAACACCTGATCGTCTTTAAAGAGAGACTTAAAATAAAGTGATGCAACCACTTTTTACTGTAAAGTGAATCAATTCGGGAGATGGTCTTTTACTACTGCATTCCAAGCAATTTTCAGAGCTGTTCAGTATTTAATGTTGGCAATGGTTTTCTAAAAAGCAGTTAAGGAAATATGAAGAAAACAAAACAAAAAAAAAACAACAACAAAAAAACAAACTATAAATGGTGTTTGATTTCTTCCTTTCTCGCTTTAGTTGAGGATTCAATTTGATGTTGAAATCGAAGATAAAATCTTCAGGTTTAATCATGTTGATTTGGATTCGTCCTTTAATTTCTTTGTTGACTATGTTTCTCTATTTTTATGGTTAGTAGTAAATTTATAAGGTTCTTTGGTCTACCCAGCAGACTTTTGTAATTTATTAAGTAAACAAAAAAAACAAAAAAAACAACACCTATTTCATAAAACACTATTTTCAGACATAAAGCTTTTAAAAGAGTCGAAAAATCGAAAAAACCTAAATAACCAAAATCGATGGAATATTCTAGAAACATCTTAGAATTTATTCATAATTTTCAAAAATGACAAAAAATAATGCTGGCTAAAAAGGACGGGGGTATCCTACTACAGGAAAATAACTTCCTTTCGTTTTGTGTTTTTCAGTTGAATTCCTCAAAATCATATTTACAGCACTGCCAAATCAAAATTATAAATTTTGATATTTAACTCGTCACAATAGCGAGGCATTATTGCGTCATCATTTTTTCATTACTTGAAATTCAAGTCGATCAGATATAATTTTTGATTTTTTTTTCTATACTAAATGGATAACTTTTTTAAAAAAATTGATAATTTTCTTGTATACTCTATTTTTAGTCAAAGAGATATCTAATACTTTAAAGTTATCAACAACTTCATCTTATTTTTAAATATAAAAACTTTTATTTGAATAATTAATATTTAAAATGGTTTACGTTAATCCATATTGATTTCTTTTGCATTTCTACTTCGCTTCTATCATTCAAAATCTTCTTTTTTTTTAATTATTTTAACTGAAACTCCTTACAATTTTTAAAAATTCTGTAACGTTCCATGTAAAAGAATATATATATATATATATATATATATATATATATATATATATATATATATATATATATATAGAGAGAGAGAGAGAGATAAGAAAAAGTTCGTCTTTTTACTACTTCATAATTAAATTGTACGATGCGTTTTAACAATAATGAACACAGAAAAATAAGATTGACAGTATACATATTAAGTGTATTTCTTAAGTTAAGCTTCATAAAGTTGGTTCATTAGCTGGATAAAAATAGAATTAGTCAAAATATTAACATCTTTAAAGGTTCATACTAAAAAGATTATGTTGTAAACAATGTTGAAAGTTTTGTTTTTTATTTAGTACGCAATGTTTATTTAAGTTCATTTTCATGATTTAGATTTTTTTTTTGGGGGGGGGAATCTGATGTTCCAACTTTTAAAGCAGGGATTCCTCTATGGATCTTATCTAAACTGCTCATTTGAGTTTACTGGGTAGTTTTATGATCCAAGTCCATTAACCTGTTTGTAAAATAATTAACTAAGTAAAATTTAACAAATACCTTGGCCTGTAGCCGATTTAAGCAAAGCTTAAATCACGCAGAAAGTCAATTTGACAAGAACTACCTGAAACACAATGAGGAAAAAGTGGGAAGTTTTTATTTATCTATTTTTAATGTCGAAATAATGTAAGCATCATCACAGTTAATACGTCTGGTAAAACTTTCTGACATCATCGGTAGTTTTTCGAGGTTAGAAAATCAAAAATCAAAACAATTTTAATGAAGAAACTTGCGTGTGTGCACGTGTGGAAGACACGTGCAATAATTGCAAAAGTACAAGTTAAATCATCACATTATTTTTCAAGTACTCTTCTTTTTTCTGTACACTCGAATTTTTATTTCCTTCGTATGATACAAATGTAGTTCATTTAAAACTTTTTTTATGTAGAGGAATTTTTTTGAAATAAGCACAGGAACACGCTTTTCAGAAGAATAAGAGGAAAAAAGAAATGGTTTTCTAAGAGAGTTGGAAGAGGAAGAATCATTTTATTTAAATTTGTTTTTAAGTTAAGCAAGAGGAAAGTCCACTTCAGTTGATTAGAGAGGGAAAAACTTTTTATTATTCAAAAGGGGATTTTTGTCCCAAAAATGTTTAATCTTTAAACAATTCTACTTTAATGTTTGTTTTTGTTCTTGAGGAAAAACAAACCTAGTGTCTAAAATATTTAAAAAGGAATGTTCACATGGGGGAGGGACTCAAAATCTTAATAATCAATTTTGAGAATTTCAGAAATAATTAAATTCCGTACGCTTCTTTTTAGAGTCTCTGAATCTTATTCAAATTGATAAATGTAGCTTTTATTGATATTTCTGATGAGAAGAAATAATTTATAAATTCTCTAGCTGACTTAATGAACATTTTTGTGTCTTATATTTCCTTTTCACAAAGAAACCACGTAGAGTATAAGTGTAGACCGGGTTAACTCACACACACTGTGTGTGTGTGTGTGAGAGAGAGAGAGAGAGAGAGAGAGAGAGAGATACTGATACATCAAAGATAAGATATGTTACTTCTAATCTGTTGGGGTTTTGAGCGAATAGAAATATACTGCATCCATTGTGATCATCGTAAAGTAAAGTTTCTGCTACTACTTATTGTGGAAAATAATGGTACATAATATAATCCAATCTGAATCTTTCCTTTTTTAAACATTGTTATTTGTAAATAAATGGGGGAGGGGAGACAACAATACGGTAAATATATTACGGATTTAAAAGCTGACCGTTGCCATGGAGAAAGGCATTTTGATAAGATATTATTTTCCACCTGCTCAGTAAATTTAATGAATGTCACCGACCTGTCACTAGTGTATTGAATATTTTTGACCTGTTGACCTACAATACTCACTCGCTAAAGAAAGCAATATATGGAGATACAAAACATTTAGGAAGCAAAGAGAAAAGGTTTAATTGAAACAAAATATTAGGTCATTAATTCTTCAAAAAAATTTTTAAAGAAAATTTATAGAATTTAAAATTTAAATAAGGCAAAATTAGACATATTTCCGGACTTTTTTTTTTCATTTAATAAATTTCAAAGCATAGAAAAATATAATTGAGTAGTCTACTTTCTCATTAAGAGCTCCTTATATATGGCCTTGTGCCAAGCTTGTGGAATCTTTTTATGTTCCAATGATCAAATTAGGTCGGTTTATATGTAAAGAAAAGTTTTAAATTTCTCTTCCTAACTTATCCAATTTAATCCGTGCGTAGTGAAACATAATATTGTGCATTTTCTCGTTTTAATTTGCAACGCCACTAGTGCTATCCTACCCCATCTTTTTCTTCTCCTCCCTTCACACTAACAAAAATCTACCCCTTTATTGTCATTACTTCCAGGTCCATTAACTTAGAGTGATAATACCTGTTAGGGTCCCATCGATGGGTCAAAAAGATCTGAAAATTATTGGTATTGTATCAAACCTGAAAAATGAAAAAGTACTAATAGAAAATATTTTCAATGAAAAATTAATTTCCTGATCTTCGCTAAAACTTAGCTTTCCTAAAAAAGATATTCTTTAATTTATATAAGTAGAAGTTATGTAAATTCGGAATAAATTCAATTTTAAGCTGAAATTTTCAACAAATAAAAACAACTATCATACGCAATGTACATAACATATCAATGACAAGGACAATCAATGAATATTTTGAGAAGAAAAATTTTGCATAAATTCCCCACCGATTTTACCGATGAAAATTTCAAGAAAATGTTTTCTCGTTCATCTCGTAAAAACCGCCACAGTTCTATATGAGAGAGAGAGAGAGAGAGACAGAGAGACAGAGAGAGAAGGGGAGATAGAGGAGGGAGAGAAAGAGACGGGGGAAAGAAAGAGACGGACGAGAGAGAGAGAGGGGGGGAAGGGTCTATTCACACCTGCAATTACTTTGATTCAGACGCACTACTTAAGTCTCCAGCAGAGAATTTTTACGGACGCTTCCAGGAAGACGTGTGTCCCCCTTAGACCGCTGCCAATCGGTGACTACACAGCATTTAAAAACAATAAAATGAGTATTATAAATGCAACAGTTCTGATTCGGTCTTTATAATCTACTATATAGAATATGTCATATTTTAGAATTTGCAATCCTACTGTGAAAGGTCTTATAAAATATTGTCATCAATTTTCATCAAATCCCTTTTTTATTTGTTATAAGATATTTGATATTCATGAAATTAATGTTTTATAAATTCATATATATAGAAAAAGTCTTTTATCGTTTAAGTCCTCATAATATCAAATAAAAAAAAATGTCAAAGTTTCTTAGTTACAATGATTAGTTTCAACAGAGCATACACTTTTTAAAAAATTCAATCTCATGAATAGAATTAAAAAAAAAGGGGGAAATGATTCCTTCAGACGTGGTATTGAAACATAAAATCAAACATTGCTTCAGTTTTTGATATTTATCATTATTTTTAAATATGGCAAAATGGACAAAGTAAGAATTTTTTTCTCACAAAATGTTTCCTCATTAATTTTAATGATTCAAGACATATATATATATATATATATATATATATATGAGACAATTAGATGTTTAATCTATTTTGTATGATGTGTGATCAGAAAAAGAAGATTATGGTGACATAAAAGAAAATTAATTTTGCCCTTAAATCTATTTCTTTTTTAAATAAATGGCATAACTTCATTTCTAATGTATCAAGATCATTTTGCATTGAGGCAATACCATAGTTGTTGAGTTGTGAGAATGTGGTTATTGCATTGAAGATATTTTTTAAAAATAAATATTGAATAATCTGTTCTCATCAAAACTCAGAGCAAGGCCTCATTGAGTTAGGCCACACTTGAAGATGAGTGAGTGATTTTGCAACATGACAATGTAATGAGCCATCACAGTAGCTTAAAGACCAGATAAACAATTACAACCCATGACTGGACAACTATATCTCATCCTCCCAACAGTCCTGATATGATAACAATTCATCCAATGATGATGAGCTGAAAGAAACAACTCACACAGAGCCAATAAGTTTCTATGAAATGGGTGTGTGAGTGTATACATATGCCTTCATTCAAAGCTGGTATACACTGATTGACAAGGAAGGATACTAGATTTGCAATCTTATGGTATAATAGTTAGTGATCTAGGCTAGAAAGCTATTATTACTAAATACCCTATATTTCTTGGCCTTGTGCTGAACTAACTTAAGCTTAGTAAATGACTACTATTAAATCTGTTGTAATTAAAGAATAGGCATTACTTTTTAAATGACCCTCATATTTATTGCAAATAAGAAATAAGAGGAATTATACTATTATTAGCAATTCAAAGCTACCTCCGTAAAGAAATTATAATGATTAGAAAGAATGAAAATGCGGATAATGCTATCATTAAGTTGTAAATTAAAATGGAAATAGCTTTTTTCACTAAGAGCATTTTAATACTATTACACTAAAATCTTGCCATAATGTGCTATTTTTTAAGTGTTTCTGTTACATGAAGAAATAAGATATTTATAATATGAATAGTATTTTGCAATAAATAAATTATATGAAACAAACAAGTTTGAATACTTTTGAATGAAGTAAAATCTTTATAGATAACTTTTTTTAGATGTCATTCCTTTTATATTTTCTAATAATAGTTTGAGATTTAATTAATAGTCTATATTTGCATGATGATTTTTTTTAATTAGCTATAACAATTAATTACTAGTATGCTTTAGCAAGAGTTGCATTAAGGCTAAAACAGATAAGTGGTGCTACATATCTTGAATATTGTGTGTTAAGTACACATGTACAGGAATTGTGCCAATAATTTATTCTAGATCAGCATTTAAGTACACCAGGCTGTAATCAGTGTTCTTAGTTGTTATGAACACTTTTTTCTAACAAAATCCTCTGAATATTTGGCACAAAATCTTATACCACCCATGATTATAGCCTCTTAAGTTGAATTTTTATTTCATTTTTATTTTATTTTCGGAGTGAATTCAGTGTGAATAGCATATATAGTAAATGTGATTTGATGATAAAGCCTACAGTAGTTTTTATTTAGTACATACATTTTTCTTTTGTCCTTTTCTGCTATTGTTTAGGGTTTGTTAAAACTCCTGGGTAACTGCTCAGTTAATAATTCAGTTTTCAGGGCATTTTGAAGTTTGGATAGTAATTACAAATGTGTTCTTTTTAAGGCACATATATACCAATGTAATGGACTTGTAGTGGCAAACAATTTTTTTCGGAGGATTCCCAGGCTAATCTCATATATAAGGTTTCACTTGTTTTAACTCTTTAGCATAACAAAAAGAGACTCCAATAATTTAGTTATCAATGATCTGAAATTATATTAAGCAAGATATAATGAGTTAATAGTGTGCAAAAAAGCTTTTAAAAGTAAAAATATTTTGTTAGAATTAATAAATCAGAATTTTCCTTCTTTGAAGTGATGTTAGGTGAAATAGAATGTGAGAATTGGCGTTATCAATATCATTTCCTATAAAAATTCATAGCAATAATTATAAATGATATAAAAAAGACATCAGTGATAAGAATTAATGAATATTTGGTTATATTTGTCAACATAATGCTTTTAAAAAAGGCATGAACCTTGATTTATGAAAACATTCACCTACAAGTGGGCTGTAAAGTTCATATGATATCATGTCTACAGTTGATGACTTTTTTTTGACTAACGGAATCCAAGCCTTGGAACACCTTTTTATGCTGAAAAATAAACTACATTTGGTCAAATACAATGAGAGTATTTTAGTCAGCTTATTAACTTTTCAGCCAACCCTCATATAAACATGAACTCAAATATATAAAGGGTAAATAAATAATAAAAAGTTTTTTGCAGCTGGATGTCTCACTCATAAAGAAACGTATATTATTCTTGATGGAAACAAATGGTACTGATAATTACAAGTGTGGCCCTCTCAGATTTTCTTAATATTTTCAATATGATATATGTTACAAGCTGTTAATAAAGATAAATACTTTTGTATTGTTGAATCAACAGTTTATGTGTGCCATATTTAGAGCCATGTATAATTTGATTTCAGAAAAGATGGATTTTGAAGGTGACTAGAAAATTCACCTGACATCAATCCTGCCAAGAATTTTGAAGCTATCAGAATTTTTAATACTTCTAAAATTCTGAGATACAACAAATATTCAGAAACCTTCACTCATTTAAGTTGAATTTCGCAAAAGCTTCAGGTAAAAAACTAATTCAAAAAATACTGATAATACATTGATTTGGTGTTGCTCATAAAACGTCAGTTTTATTATGGTATCCTTTGTTTTGATAAAGAAGCAATAGCTACATACCTCCAAATAATACATGATGTAAGAAAATGTCAATTGGATCAATCTTGGCTGTTGCCAATCAATCAAATTATTTGATCAAACAGAGAAAACCACATGCAAATCAAATCCTTTAAAATTGTCAGTATTTTGATTATGAAAAATTTTTACAACTTTTAAAAGTTACAAGAAATAAACATTTGTATTTCTGACCATCTACAATAAGATTTTCTCTTTAGGATTCCTATTTATCTTAAAAATTAATCATTTTTTAACTGAAAGACAAATACCACAGGATTTCTTTAATACTGATAGATTTTTAAGAATACTTGAAGTAGCTACTTGATGGATTATCCAATTTATTCCAAATGAAATAAGTGGTAAGAAACAAACTCACAGCCACTTGCTTGTGAGATTAATATGTTAAACATTACAATATGGCTGGTTCTCTCTACTGATGAATAAAGAACCTGTTAAGTATTTTAATAATTTTTTTGAAAAATGTACTGATTCCTTAAAAATACCAAGAATGAAAGATAAGTTACAATAAATATATAATTTATGATATTCGACGGTAAATAGTCACAAGAAAAGATGCTGCTCTAGTACAAAACGACACACACATACACACTCTATATATAAGTATATATATATGAGTGTGCGCATGAGTATGTGTGTGTATGTGTATGTATATATATATATGGGTCCAATGGTTGTCATACTGCCGGGGTGGTAGTGGGGATGAGCTCCTTTCTTATAAAATACTCCCAAGGCATGCTCAAATTTATAGCCTCTGACAACCTAGTCCTACTCCTGGCCTTCTCGTGTGGCTTGTCACTAAGCCCGGCGGACCTGTTTCTACTGACAGGAGGGGGCTCATCAGGCGAGTAACTGGCACCTTAAAACCAGTTGCTCTGGGTAGATGGTTGTTGTCAGTCCGGTAAGACAGACCATCTAGGAGAAGGATACTCTGATTACAAACCACCGCTGTCCCACCTGGGATGGGATGTCTGGAGTCAAGCCCAAGCTTATTGTGTATGTGTGTGTGCATGTGCATGTATATATATATATGTATGTGTACATGTATGAGTGTATGATTATTTATATATATATATATATATATGTATGCCAGTACATAGAAATTCCCTGGCTGGTGTTTGGAGGTGCATTTAAACCACTAGGAGTGATGGGCCCTTGAGTTACTGGTGTGACATCCATTTAGGAGACGGAACCTCTGATCTAAAACCTGTGATCCATGCATTTCTTGCTTTTGCTTGTCATTGGGTTATATTTGCGAGGGTTCAGTGAGTGGTATTGGTGTTGTACAAGCTTGTGCCACTTAAATCCATTGAAGTACAGATATCTCAATGGTTCTGGATGATGAGCACTGAGATGGCTGTTGTCTGTTAAGACGAAGCAATTGCCATATATATATATATATATATATATATATATATATATATAAAAATAAAAATAATTTTTTTGTTGTAGGCCCAAATAGAGAAAGAAATATTTTAAAATGAATAGGTCCATGAAGAGATTTGTATTTTTTAAGATTTATTTATTTATTTCATTCTTACATACGTGTATGTTTCCAGCTTATTACTTTAATCAGAGAACATAAATGGCACAAGGCCTTGTGAATGAGGTCCTCAATAAGACTTGAAATCACTCGTATTTGAAGTTTGAATGGTTTTCAGTTGGTTATAAGTCACTCCTTTTTTTTCTTTTCTCCGAGTGTACGCTCTGAAGGAATCATACAAGATTAAGTTCACAATCAGAGATGTCACCCTACACAACTGAACTATAAAGTAAGATTGAACAATTTCATTCATTTGTTAATGTTCTCTTTGTTTGATGAATTGATAAGACAACCAATGTAAAAATATTTCATATTCAATATGATACATAATTTAAAAAATACTTTTACAGCAAAAAATAAAGTATTCTAGTAATACTAAGATGCTTCTTCAGTGGCCATATTGAGATGTTTGATTATCCATTCTCCATTATCTTTGAAATTTTACTAACTGGAAATGTTTTGACAATACATTTCATACATAACTAAATGTTATCAAATACTTTTGTGTTTTCACAATCTTTCTAAAATAACAGTACATAAAAGAGAATTTATACTACTAACTGAATGTTAGACATTACTTAAATCTAGTCTTTAACTCTTGGGTTTCTTTTTGTTTAATGGCATATCAACTTGTGGTCTGAAAATAGCTGGCAATAAAAAAAATTATTCTCTCTGGCAGTTTCTCTCTATGCTTGCAATTAGCTTGCATTCACCTTTCTTTGTAAGAACTGCATTGGCTATCTTTTTCCTAAGTCTTTTATATATGTCGTTACTCCAATCATGCTCCGACAATCCTCCTAATTTCCAGTTTAATGCATATAAAATATCTGCGCATGTTCAACTTCCCTTTTCTCCTTTTTTTCTTTCCTTTCTTCCAGTTAAAGAAGGCAACTTTTCAGCCCTCACTTTTTAGTTTTAAACTACATGCCTCTATGATCTCAAAAGATTAGGACATAGTCCTGTGTTCAGGTCAGCACTATACACTCTCTCAGCAGTCTTTGAATTGGTGGTGTGTTGCTTCTATGTTCAGCATTCCCACACTTGTCCCTTGCATGGACCACGCACCTTACATCTAGAATATGTCTTGGTGTCCCATTCATAATTAAATTGTTTGACGATTACATTCCAGTTATCACCCCTCTCCCCTACTGCATTGTACACTGTGTGCTTGGTGGTTTCACCCAAACCTCTTCACCTATCTCTATTTTGAGTGGCTCCTTCTCATTGATTTCCTGGGATGTATTTCTCAGGTGCCTCCACTCATAAGTAAAAATAGACCTTTGCAGCACTGTCTCTTCTCTCTGTCCTACTTTGGGTGCCATGTTTAACCAGAAAGTTACTTCTACAGGTGAGGTCCCTCCTCTTTCAGCTATGGCTTTCACAATGGTGAATTCCACGATACCATTCCACTATTGCATTTTCCCCAGGCCTGTAAGCTGCCCTATAGTATCTTCTTATTCTTCCCTTTTCAAGCATAGCTTCGAGGAGTTTTAAGCAGAAAACTGTACCATTGTCCATTATTACCTCCATTACTGGACCTCGTTCAAGATATACCTTTTCCACTTCTTCTGTGCTGTTTCTACTTGCAATTCCTTCCATATTGCTAGTTGCCTAGACCCACAGTTGATCATTGACAAGTACGCATTCCAGCAATTGCGTGTAATATTGACAACTAACCTTGTCCAGTTATCTATAATTTCAATTTCATCCGGTTCATGTATACTCCCTTTTTACAAGACTTTTCACACTAAATATAAAGTCCTATCCACTCCCATGTGGTGCATCTTATGTAACTCTTCTAATTCTCCAGTCCCTAAACAGCATACAAGGACCTCTTTTTTCTTTCTTGACATCCAACCATTTTTTGTTTACTCATGTGAGTGCATCTGCCTTGTTTTTTTTCTGAAGGCACAAACACTGCTTTTACTTGTAATCCAGATATCACCATTTTTAGTATTCCTAATATCCACTGTACTATCATTTCTCCAGTGCCTTTCATACATATTCTTCCTCTTTCCTCTACAATAAAGTTTACCCAGCTTAGTACTGTGACTGAATCAGTCCTCACTTTCACATCCATTAAGCTCTACTTTAAAGTCAGATCAATTCCTTTTAACACAGCATCTAATTTGGCCTTATTAATGTGGTTATAGTTGTCTTTTTTTTTAAACCATGCTGCTTCTTCAGTTATCAAACCACCAATCTCCATGATTACATTTGTAACAATGCTACTAGCATCACACCACACAATTCCTGTCTTTGTTTCAGGTATGTGCGATGTCCCAATGACTGGGTCCTCTTTCTTGACCTCAGCTAAAATCTCCTGCATCACAGCAACAGTCTTCTTGTCAACTTCCTCCCTCCAGTCTATTCCACTAGATCTTCTTTTTACATAGCTACATGGCGCTCACAGCCACCCGGCAATGGGATAGTGCACCATCAATTTACCTCATATTGAGAACAATTCCTGCATGCATTCTTCCTATTACTTGTGGAACTTCATTGCCCCTTCTGAGCATCAGTTCACCTTTTTTTTCTTCAGCTAGAGGCCCAGAGCAGCTCCTCCTACCAAAGATTCTGATGGCTTTGCTCTCAATCCAAATTCCTTAAAATGATTCACTACTTCCATCATCGATATCTTTACCACATCTATTAAAATGTCACATATGTATGAATCAGTGGCTCCTTTCAATTTGTAACCCCTTGCCAGTACAGTTTTAAGGACTGCTGCCATAACTTTTGGGAACATTAAGTCCAAACCCTAACCAAATCAGACAGTAAGCTCTTCTTTTATAGCACACTAGCTAGTCTTGTCATAGTTTCTTTGCAACATGTAACTGAAGGTAGGCTGACTTAAGGTTTACTATCGCAGTTACTCCAGCAAACTGTATCTATTTTCTCATCACACACATCAATTATGCTGCTTCCAGTATAGCACTCTACATATTTGTTCAATTTGCAAAAGTCCAGTACTGGTCTGAGCTTCCCTTTAGTCACCTGGACTACCACCATTAAAGGTAACACTCCTTTAACTTTACCTGTCCATTCTAAGAGGTGAAGTTAAAGGAGTGCTTACTAAAGAATCAATTCCTCTCATGATAACATACAGAAATAAACTATCAGATATTCCCCTCTGAACCATTAAACAACCCAATGTAATAATCAAACTGAACAACCTTCCAGAAATAAAACTCACACCATCACCTACCTTAAGTAGTTCTCAAAAATCAGTGAAAAATATTCAAATATTCAAATCATTTAAACATCTCCACTGATGGCTCTAAAGACGTGGGGTGGGGAAACAGGTGGTGCTGCAATACTCAACAAAACTATAATAAAAAAAATGCTTATCAAAGGGAGCATCCATCTTTAGCGTAGAAGCTTGAGCAATAGAATTGACATTAAATCTTACAATTGTGAGGAAACATAAGAAATTCCTAATATTTTCAGATTTCCCATCTCTCCTGATTTCACAAAGGAGGAAAAAACTGGAAAACCCACCGATTATCAAGCTCTTGAACAAGATACGTACCATGCAGAAGACTAAAGCTATCATATTTTTGCTGGATTCAAAGTCATATCAGAATCAGAGGAGGAGATAGAGTTTACTTGATAACCTAATTAACTGCAAGAATGGTAATTAACTACAACCTTAAAACACTGATATAAAAGTTATGGTGAATGAGTATATCAAAGGGAAATGGCAACAATTGTGGAAAACCAATTCACAAAACCAACTTTTCCAAATTAATTGATATAAAATGACTTTAGAAAGGTTGACATGCCATACAACCAAACAACATCTTCGTAGAATAACAGAAGCACTATTTAACCTATAGCTAGAGGGGATAAGGAGGTTTATCTCTTTCCCAAGAGTAATAGTTTCCTGTTCTGAAGTCCAGCTAGTTAGATGTCTTTGAGGAGCAAGACTGCTCAATAAACAGTTCAAGAGGGGAATACTGTTTCTTTCAAAATAGTCAAAGTAAAATTGAGAAATTAACTTGATGAAATAAAAAAAAAAGATAAAAGAATCTGCTCAAATTCATTTTAATCCTGTAAATTTCTATTATTTTTTTAAACTTCTTTTGATCAAAATCCAAATTGAAAATGAAATTATAATGCCAAGAATATATATTCCCAAATTCTTATTGTTAATTTGCTAGTTGAAGAGTTGATAACAGGTTTGCCATTGATGGGTCCTAACTTTAAGTTTTTCACTGTTCATTATTCAAAACAATACTAAAACTGCATTAGATTAAACTGAAATCTAATAATTACAAAGCAAAATCAGATGATAAATGTGGATATTAGAACATCAATAACAAAATATTTACAACTAATGCATTCATAGAAGATACAGTTGAAAAAAAAAAGGTCAATTTTAGATTTATATATCAAAATTCTTTTCCTTTTCTTTTAACAAAATGACAATCTTATGTAATAAAGAGTAAAGAATGGCATTTATTTTAAAAGAAAGTTTTAATCAATGCCTTGATTTAAAAGCAAAACTTGAATCCACCATTCCTTTTAATCCCAACAATCGGATATAACCAATCTAAGCTTAGTACCTAAGATGATATTTAAAAGCATGAAGTCCATTAATTAAAAATAGTAATGGTGGAGCAAAACTAAATTCAAATCTCATTGGAATGTGCCTCAAGCCTCATCCAACATCAATGAAAGATAATATATTTTGTCTCATTTCAGTTTTTGTTATAAGTAAAATAAGTATCTTTCACATTAAATGGTAGTTCTCTGAAACTAGTGGACAAGTTCACCTACCTTGGAAACAGTCTCATCAACCGAGACAAATATCAACACATGACTAGCAAAGGCATGGACAGCTATTGATAGGCTATCGGTCATATGGAAGTCAGACCTGACTGATAAAATAAAACATACTTTTTACAAGCAGTAGTCGTGTTGATACTGCTATATGGATGCTAACTAAACGTATGGAGAAAAAACTTGACGGCAATTACACAAGAATGCTGTGAGAAATATTGAACAAGTCCTGGAGACAGCACCTGACAAAGCAGCAGCTGTACAGCCACCTATCATCCATCACAAAAACTATCCAAGTTAGACAAACCAGACATGCGGGACACTGCTGGAGAAGTAGGGACGAATTCATAAATGATGTACTCCTGTGGACCCCTTCACATAGACAAGCAAAGGCAAGACAACCAGCTAGAACCTACATACAACAGCTCTGTGCCAATACAGGATGTAGCCTTGAAGACTGGCTGGGAGCAATGGATGATAGAGACTGGTGGCAAGAGAGGGTAAGGGAGATCCATGCTCGTGGCACAACATGATGATATGTTTAAATTCTAAGATAAAGAATATAATTCAGAATTATTTTTTTTATCTTTTTAATGTCATTAACTACTCAATCAGTTTAGCACCAAATAAATATAAAAAGCGCACAAAAAATAAGCAGGCTTGGCACTGTTATATTCACATATTCTGTCCCACAAGCGTGAGGAGGAACCATTGGGGGAGACTTGCTGGCACATGTTCCCCTGTTTTAGTTTGAAACATGCAGTCCAGGGTGGAGGGAGAGAATTCTCTAAAATGGTAGGAGTCAGCCCTTCATTTTGAATGACGAGAGGTTGATGGGCCAATCAAACCACAGGATGCCTGTTGCTACGAAAAAGGGGGTAGAAGGAGGGACTGCAAGCCTGCTGATCTTTCTCAGTCTTGGGGATGAAGCAAAGGATGAAGGCTGGGAATTGATGAAGAGAGACCCTTGCTGACAAAGCAAGGATTTCAACAACAACAAAAAAAAGGGGATTTCTCTACTCTCACCCAGAGGTAGGCGTCGTGTTCCATTCAAGGTTTTAAAAAAAAGGGGAAAAAAAGAAAATTTCGTAAAAGAAAAAAAAAACAAAACAAACAAAACAATTAATTACCAGTCATCCTGGAAAGGAACTCCGTTGGCCGAAGCCCCCTACCAGAATCAACATTTTTCCTCCATCTTAACCCTAGCACACGCGCGCAGCAAGAAACCATTTTGCCCTAACAAGAAAATTTTATAAGGTATGTCCCAAAACTTTAATACCAACAAAACAGGAAGGGAAAGGTATTCCTAAGTAAATTTCAATCTCCCATTTTTTTGGGCTTGAAAGGACTCAGCCGAATTACCGACCAAATCCCGCCAAGAAGGCGCATAGACATTCTGTTGATTTTAATTTTGTTTTGATTTGTTTTTGGTTTTGTTTTTTTGCATTAATAAATGCGCATTGTTATTCATTAAGCCGGCCTTGTGTTTTTGTTGTATTCAAACATCTTCAGTAAGGAAGAAATTTTAGTTATAATTTTATCGTGTTGCTAACACAAGTTTTAATTACGTGCCTTCCCCATAAGGACCGAAAGGAAACCTAAGTGTAACAAACACAGAATATAACAGCACCAGACTATTTTGCACCTTAATCAAGGTTAACTATTTGCATTCCCTAAAAAAAAAGGTAGGGAGACAGTTGCATGCCTTATACAGCTTCCTACTTTGGTCTAATAGGTAGTACTAGCTTACTCTCCAAGAACATAAGTAATAAACCTATGAAAATTTTACTCAATATACCAGGAAAAACTTATATGTCCTATTCTAAGATCCTAAAATAACCTAATTCATAATTGTTACACAGAGGCTAAATACATCATTGTAATCTGGAATGAATGATTGTTTCCCTTTCGCAGTTACCATAGAACAATTTAAAAAGCAAATATAAGTTGGTAAACCCATAGAATCTGCAGCCAATTAATGAAAAAGCATTTATTTTACATAAATAATTTTTCAATCTCACCTCATTACTTACTAATTTAGTTGGGAAAATTAATCACATTGAACATTATTTTATGAAAATTTCACATATGAATTCTGGTAATAACTATGTCAGGCTATAGATTTATTGGTTCATTGTCATATATGCTCCAAAACAGTTAAATAAAATGCATTTAAAGTAAATTCTTTACACTTGAAAAACTGTAAATAACAAAAATCAGATAAAAAAAAGAATTCTATTTAAAAACCTAATAATCATTATCAAGAGTTACTGATTATAATTGACATGTAAGTTAATCCAGTATTACCTTACTAAAATAGCTTGCCCCAGTTTATCTAATCTTCAAGTATCACAGGTGTTAAACTCAATAGAAAACAATTGTCAAATATCATATTGAATCAGAAGGAAAATCTATTCTTTCGTATGTTCTCTTAAAGCAAAATCCTTTTTTCAGGCTTACCACTCAGCTAATTTTAAAATTAAGTACATATTTCCATTCCAATTTATATGTGTTTTAAACATTCAAGGAAAAAAATTTTCTAATAGAATGCTTCAGTAAACCAAGACCTCAAAAAGACAAATTTTGAAAGTCTCTAAATTGCAATGTTACAGAGAATATAATTTACAGAATAAATTATATATATGTATTTATCACCAACAAAAGTATGATTTTTTTTGTTTAGTATATAGCATATTTGTATATCATTACCAGAAAAAATATTATTCAATATTACAACACATAAAACAAAATAAAACTACAAGTGTTAGCATAGTTGAATGATGCATATAAAATAGCTTCAGCTATTAAAACCATTTTTATATAAGTTGGAGAGAAAAAGAGAAAGATGAGACAACAGGTTGAATGCACTAGTCCTGCTATCTTTATCGGCACACTGAGAGCTGCATAATTATAATGTTGTACTGATTTTTGTACACTCAACAAAAATAAATAAATACATAAAAGGCAGCTACAGGCACTTGTTCATCCATAAATACTTTATGACAGCTTGCTCAGTAGGGCTAAAACATCAAGCATCCTGCAAGTGTGATATTTGCAATTCTTATCCAACACAGCATCCTTGTTCAAGATGCCCCAAAGTCTATCAGAACCATTCATGGTACTTAATAACAGCAGCAGCAACCATTGTTTTGCAGTGGATAATGTCAGAAACCTGACCTTTCCTAAGTCTATAACTGAGGATCAATAATTGGAGTGAGTCAAATCTGCACCCTTGCACCTTTCTCTCTCCAGATATCAACAGATGCTCTCAAATTGATTGAGCCATAGATTTAGCAGTGGATCAACACACAAAAATAGTTGAGTTGATATTGTAAGGAATAATACTAGTTGTGTGATAAAGAACTGCTTGTAATTGTATACAAGTAATTGAGTCATTGTTGATACGCTTTCTTCATGAATAAAACTTTTATCAATAAAGTTGGAAAAAGGGAAAGTTGAGGATATTGGGAAGAACCAATAAAATAAACTGAAATGAAATATCAAGTAGTTGTTTGTTAGTGTCTTTTTAAAAAATATCTTATCAATGAATACAAAAATATTTAATGAATTATAAACAATAAATTCTCAATGTAGTAATAATAGAGGACAAAATTATTTAAATAATTACTTGATTACTGCAAATAAAAGTCCAGTTCAAATAAGCTTGGTGTCAGTTTGCTGTGTGATGGTAAAGATGTACAAAAGCAATTTATGGTAATGGTTGTATGGATGTAAAAAATGTCTACTTGCCAAAAGCTACAGGAAAGGCAGGATAAGTGTGCCTGATAAGCAAAGACAAAGATAATGAATTTCAGTAACACATGAGAATCAAAGAGTAGATGTCATGGTTAAAAAACAACAACAAAAAAACAAACAGTGAATTAAGCAAAGTAACATTGCTCTGAAGTTAAACATTAGTTAAGAATGAGTACAGCATATTATGAAGATATTACAGAAGAAAAAAATTATTGTAAATGGGTCCCAGGACAATTGACAATTACCATGAAACAACAACAGAAAATTTGTCAAGAACACTTTAACAATAACTATCATGAGTGAGAGACTTTCTTTTTTACCCATGAATATTGCCACAGAGGATGAATCTTGGCTTCATGATTATGAGTGAAAACAAAAGGCAATCTATAGAATATTGTCACTCAGCTCTTAGAGCAAAACAATTTCTTCAGTGAAGAAAATCATGTTCACATTTTTTTCAGATGCAAAGGGAATCATTGATATGGAATTTATGTCAAAGGAAATGGTTTGATTTTGGTTTGTTTGATAGCATATCAACCTTTTTGGGTTATTTAATGCCAAAATCATTTTTGTAGAAAAATAGTACTATTTAATAGTAAATAGAGGTACTATTTAATACATAGCTAAAGATAAAGGGGGTTCATATCTTTCCCAAATGTATTATTCTGAAAGTGAACATAATAGCATGACTGGAGTTCCAACTCACTTACTATGATGTTGCAGTCCAGCACATTAGCCACTACCCCACAGGGATTTCCTAGTCAGAGGAAATTAATTATTTAGTAAGTCATTGCAAAACCTTGCAAGTACTTAACCCATCTACAGAATAAGGCCTGAATGGAGAACATTTTTTTGTATCAACATATTACAGTCAGCAAATGATACAGACAGTGATAAACTTTAAATTTACACTTGTTACACATCTCCTGCACAGTTCTAATTTGACTCTAGACTTCTGGTTATACTTGAAATTGAAAAAAATGTTGAAAGTCAGCATTTTCATCAGATGCCCAAGTTGAATTTGCTGTGCACAACAAGAGCAAAATAAAACCAGAAACTTTCTTCATAAACAAGTGGATAAAACAAAGTATCCATTGGTTGTCCTAAGATCAACAATAAGCTCTCTAGATGGATAATCTTACTTATCCCAAATGTATGTCATTTTTTAAAAAATACTTTGCAAGAAAATAATATACAAGAAAAAAGTGAATCTCTTCTATTTGTCAGCTATTGGAAATTATATTCATATCCTTTTTTCAAACACACTTCAAAATGCTATCATGCCTAAAAATATTTTTTTTAGAAAGACATCAATGTGATTCCTTATAATCTGGATGTAATTGTAAGCAAAATTAATATTTACAAATTAATGACCTATTGAATCTAAACATGAAACTCATCAAAAACAAATTATACATTGAATTTTAATGTAATGTAAATTTACTTTATATTTTTCTCTGTATTGATGAACTGTGCTAAAAACTAGATATATATTCATGGATTTATAATGTAGTTGTTACCAATTTTTTCTTCTAAATTTATTGTCTCCTTGTAAATAATTGTTTTATTAAAATCTTTTCTAAGAAAACTCAGTTTTGAAGACAATGGTTACATATAAAGTGAATGTTTCTTTAAAACAGAATCATTAAATCTATAATAAAATATAGAGATATATTAATATTATTATCACCTGTTGGCATTTCAAGAAACTCACAAAATACCTGATAATGAAAATCATTTTTAAATGGCACATAATATATACATAAAGTCTGCTTAAAATGTATGTAGGCATTTTGAATATCTTGAGAAATGGTTGTGCAGAAAAGATCTTATGGTACATGCATAAATAAGCACACTCCCATGGAGTTACTCAGCTAACAATGAGATAGCATTGATTGGGCTTGCATTTTGTGTCACTATTGCATTAATAATGATTGGCTAAGTAAATTTTTTACATTTCATACATGGTTTTTGACAAAACATATCATTTATGAGGGTTAGTTTCTTCTACAGTCCAAATTTAGCTGTCAGGAACTTGTGTATTTCTTTAAAACTAAAGCAATTGTTTAAATACCATGGATACAATTAAGGCAGCTGATAGTAATATCAAAAGATGACTTTACAGACAGTTTTGAAAAATAGAATATTTGCTGGGGTTAGTCTGTAAGGTCTCAAAGGATGTACCTTGAAACAGAATAAGACACTATTGCCTGAGGTAGACTTTATTTCATTAAATGACTAGATACTTTTTAGATAGACTTTATGTATACACAAGTTATTTACTAAGCTTTGCTTAATTGAGAATAGTTCAGAATATGAACCACTCAGTGTAAAACAAACTCACTAGTAATGGATTGCAAGCTTGGCTCACTAATCATTACATAATTATTAAATATCAATCATGACACAATATTTTGTGTGTGTGTGTGTGTGTGTGTGTGTGTGTGTGTGTGTGAATTTCTAAGGTAATTTTTTTCTTAAAAATATTTAAAGGCAAAAATTTTAATGTAGTAATATAATAATTCACAAAAATATCACATGCAAAGACAAACAGATTCTCTTGAAGCCATATTGGAGAAAATTGCCTGATTTTTAAGTGCTTTCTTACAAATGCTCTAGAACTTGTTTGGTGTTAATTTGCAATTTAAATGTACATCATGAGTTACATATCAGATATCATTGGTTTTCTATTATCATTAGATAGCATTAATATTATCACTACATTTGTATATTCTCAAGAGCTATTTATAACATTTATATGTACACATAAAAAGTAAGTTTAGATAAAAGAAAATTAAAATGATCTGAAATGTAATATAAAACCAGCTTTTGAAATACTTTCAGCAATATTATCATATGATTATAAATGCTTGTCAAAATTATTATCCAAAATTTGATTTCTCTAACACTAAAATGTCAAAAGATATCACAAATTTACACCTCCTTTCTAAGGATAGCTCACAGCATTTTTATTTCTTTGTCGTTATTTTTATTACAATTATTGCAGCCACATATAAGTAATAGAAAAATAATTAATAAGAAAGCAGAATGAATTAAATAAATAATTTGCAGAATATTCTTCAATAAATATAATTGGCATACAGCAGAAGAAGAAAAAGAACATATTGCTAAGTTTGATATTGATCTGTTAAATTTAGAGAACAATTATTGATTTGCTTATGCAAATTTTAATACATAAGATAAAAATAATATGATAATATATAGTACATAGTATGATCATGTCATATCAAATGATAAAAATACACATAAGTTTCATAAACTTTTAAGTTCTGTTATACTAGCCCCACTCCAGACTGATGATTGTTTTATGCTAATAATGTTACCTCTTTTGAAATAAGATTGTTATTTTATTTTTTAGATCATAAATTTTCTCATTTTCATTAAAGAATATAAATGTTAAATGAAAGAAAAATCTCATTAACAACTAAAATGAAAAATTCAAAAAATTATTCAGTTCCTTTATATATAAATTCCCTCATATATTTAATCAATAAGTATATAGTCTTATGATGAAAAGGTATTTATTATACAAAAAATATTATTTTTCAAGATAATTTAACATTCTTTCTGCAATCAAACATTTTAGCTTGAAATTTTCAGATTAAAATTTAATGTTATTTATATATATTATACAGATGTGTGAAGGAGGCACTTATTTTTTTCTTTGAAAAATAAAATAGAATTTGTCCTTTAAAATCCAGATAGCAGATTTCATGTACATCTTTCACTGATGAAGCCAAAGATTTTCATATTTATTTATTTTAATAAAAAAGTGTTCTACTTATTCAGCTACAACAAAAGTTATTAACTTTTTGCCATAAAATAAAACTTCATTCTCTCACTATATTCTGCATGAAATGAAGCATCTTGAAGCAACAAAAAGATCTTTTCTGCTTTGTCAAACCTCAGAGGCCTAACTATTCTTATCTGAATCAACCAAGGAATACAGCACTAATCCTTTCATAATTTTAAAAAAATCTCTTCCAAATATCTGCAACCAAAGTTGAGATTGTAATACAAAATCCTCTTGTTTCTGAACATCTTTGGTTAGCAGCAATACAAGCAATAATCACTCATCTAATCAGTCTTACCAAATAAATGCCCATTCAGCTAATTTAAAAACCTTTAAGCCATTTATTTTTGTTTAATTATTTTCTTTTTTTTATTTTGACAGTTCTGCCCACAAACTATTTTCTCGATCAATCAATCATATGAGGATCATTGCAGGATTCAATGATGAGATTTCTACCAGATAAAGATTAAATCCTCACAAAATAAAACTTCATCATATTCAAAAACAGATTATACTGGTGTATAGAAAGCATTGCTCTAAGCTTTACATCGAGTTTTTTAAACTGATCTTCTTGATATAGGCAACAATGTTGCACGTATCTTTTTCTTAAATTGTTTTTTGTTTGATATTTTAATAGGTGCCATTCTTTGGTTTTCAAGCAATTTTTATGAGGATTGGTAATTTTTCTTGAAATTTCGTAATGATAGCTTGAGTATAGAAGAGAAATCAAGTTCATATTCACAATCATATATGAACACCCTTTTTAAAAATATTTTTATTCAAATTTCTTTAGACTTTCAAAATTATGCTATCCAAAGATTACAAATCTTTGCATATAATTATGAATAAAATTTTTGCACATCATGATGTATAAAAATAAATGTACATATGTTTCCATACTTCCAAATCACATTTTTACCTGATCAATGAATTGAACAAATTACAAAGAATATATATATATATATATATATATATATATATATATATATATATATATATAGATAATAACATATCATTTTCATGGGCTTATATTTAAAATGTTTTCACTTTCAGTCATATAAACGATCTCAGTTTACATAAATTTCAATCCAATAACCTCGGGTACAATTTAAATTATATATAAAGTTTGTTCAAAATTTGTCAAAGAATGTAAAAGCAACATACAATGCTTCATTATGCATAAAATTCTACAGTAATTTTTATATTACTCAGAGTAATGCAAGTCTAAGGCAATGTCTCTGCTAGTATAAGAATAAAATAAATTTCTGGAACATGGCCATGTTTTGGTAGACCTGCTATCACTGTCAGCCAGAGCTTATTGATTTCACTCTGCATGCTGCATAAGTGTAACTGTCTATAACTCATATGGCATGTTCAGACAAATCAATACATACTGATGATCATAGCATATCTATCAAAGTATGACAGGGCATCATAAATTAAGATGCACTGGTCACTTTTTCTCCTTTTCATAAGTTTTAACTTCATTATTTGATTGGTTAGGTTTCTTTGTTTTAATGCTATATGAACCTTCATGGGTTATTCAGTGCCAAAACCATCCTTGTAGAAGAACAGCAGTGGTACTATTTAACCCATAGCTGGTGGGTATAAGGGGATGGGATTCAATACTTTTTTCAAGGGTATTGGTCCAAAAGTGAATGTAATAGCACAACTGGTGTTCAAACTCACTTACTTTGAGGCTGCAGTCCAGCACTTGAACCATTATGCCACAAGAACTTCCCCCTCATTATTTGATTGCATAATGTAGAAATACAGGTTCAAAGACAGAGTATTAAAAAGAAGTACAAGCACTAAAGTTCAAATACTAATGCTAATTAAATGGGGTACATTAACTTAGTTCACTGTTTTAAAAAAATAAAGAAGATAGATATTTTCTTTTATATTTAAATTATCTTAGAAATATAATCACATAAAAAGAAATTTTTACAAGAATCATTCATTCAAGTTGTATACTCATCCTTGGATATTGTATAAAATGTTAGTACTCATCATATAACATAATTAATAATTCTTTAGTATAATCATTATCATTTTCCATAACACATGTAACTAATTTCTCAATGGGAAATTCATACATTTTACTGTAAATCCTTTAAAACTGTAACTTATTGTTAGAAATGCCTAAAAATCAACTAAATAGTAAGATTAATTAAAATCTCTCAGTAATGAGAATGATTAATTACTCTGGAAAAGAAAAGCAAACTTATACATGTGAATCTTAAAAAATTTAACTAGTAAAAAAAGTGCTTTGATAATGTTTATTTTATGAATCCACAAATAGTTTCTCATTATCTACTGTCATGAGATAAAGCTTTACAATAATTCAATGAACTATTCAAATAAATATCCTCTTTGTAATTTTTTATGTTTTGGCTAATGTGTAAATAAAGAAACATTGCTAAATTAATAAAGATGAAAATGGTTTGTTTTTATCCAAAACTGAGCTGTTGCTCATATGGATTTTTCCAGGTAGTGAACTAAAAAATTCTCTTCCTATAAAAAGGTAAGAAGTTACGACTCCTTTCACTCCCTATTATAGTCTACATGGCAGTTATTATCAATGAAAGTTACATGAAATGCAGCTTTTGTGCTAATTAAATCTGACAAGTTAAGAGTTACTTTTGATTTAAGTTCTTTTGGAAAGGATTTAATAAAAGTTGTTTTAAAATGAAAATCAGTTTTGAACTAAAAAGATCATCTTTCATTTAAAATAATCTTTTACTTGTAATTAAGACCTGGTAAATAGTAAATACTATTACTGCTGTTGTCAGTATTTTACTTAGTAATGATTCAGGAGATAATACCTTTAAGTGTTGTACAATTTATACTAATCTGGTAATATTATATGAAAACATTCTATGTCAGCTATCTAGAATATTAAATATACCACGTTACATATCATGTGTGATTTATCTTACCTGAGTAAGTAATTTCCTTAATATATGCTCTCTATTATAATACACATTGCAAACTTACCATTACTTTATTTTTTGGATAAATGTTTTCAGAAATGATGATTAAGTTATAGAAAATAAAAAGTTATCCCAAACACTTTAAGCTGATGACAAAAAGCATATCATCTCTAATAAAATATTGTATTAGTTTTGATTGCAAACACAATAATATTTCATTAATTTTGTTTTAAATATTGAAAAAAAGCTATTAAAAAAAGATTAAATTTTGTTGGATAATTTTTCAGGTTCAGTTTAATATTGCCTATAAAAAATAAAATACAGAGAAAAAAATGTGTTTATAGAAAATTATGAAGTTTAGCTAAGTCAAACACAATGTCCCAATAGTGAAACATCCAATGAGAATCAAACACAACTTTAGCAAATTAGACAAGCTCATTAACCATTACTCTACTTTTATCGCCCAGGGAGTTTTATTTCTATAATTCACCTTAATCTTTTCCCACTACTGCACTCCCACATGTTAAATAGTTTCCACTCATCCATTTTTTCTTGAGTGATCTGAACACTGCTTTGCCTGGTATCAAAGTAGAGTATCAGATCTCCCTTGATAATTGGCAGTCAAGGGACAGCAAACCTTAATTCATTTAAGGCAACACACAGAAGTGGGGGTGGGGTCAAAGTAAAATTTCTGAAGCCTGTGATAAATCAAAAGGTACTACTAAAGAGATGAGAAATCTTTGCTATCTACAAACCTGATCTGGTGTCAAATGTGCCCCCCCCACTGGGATAGGGATGAATACAAGATCTGGCAGAATGATCTGGATACAAATTGCAGTTGGACAAGTATTATTAGCAGTAAGTGGATAAGAGGTATGTCTTTGAACAGCAACAGCAATGCTTTTCCAATTGCCATTATGGCATGGAATCATGAACATTGTGCATTTGTGATTGAAACTTATTTTTGAAATAGTCACTATAATTGCAATGCAGGAGTTATCTCAATCTGGTGAGAGAGATAAGCACTGTGATTACTTTCTCAGGAGATATCTTAAGGCTCAAGTCTTTAAACAGACTGCTGATAACTGAAAGATTTTATTTGTCATGAAATTGCAGCAATACAAGAAACAATAACAAATTCAGGGTGAGGTTTGAGGAGTGCATTATGAGGGCAAGCATTTTGATGATATAAAACAAAGTGATGACAAAAACAAAACAAAAGACAAATATTGTTCTTATAGTAAATTTAAATAGGGAATAAGATCTCTATTGCCTTTTTTATTTATGCTACAAACCCCATACCTTGAATCCTATCATACTCTCTATTTTTATCATTTACTAAACAAGTTAATTCCAATTTTTTTCTTAATTTGAGCATCTCTCTCTCTCTCTCTCTCTCTCTCTCTCTCTCTCTCTCTCAATGAGTTCATGATTCAAATAATTTTTTATTATTTTTCTTGGCAGACATCTTTTCCTCAACTTCCTTTTTTCATTATTTTATACTTAACTTCTTTCTGCCTATATTGATCATTATATTTCTTTAGTATTTCTTGTTTTTTCTTCTCTTTTATTATTTTTATAGTTCAATGTTTTAACTTTCACCTTTTCCTTTTATCTAGTTTTTTATTTTAACCTTTTTCTTTTCTTTGTTGTTTCTAATCTTTTATATTCTATTGTCTCTTTTTTCCTTTGAACAATCTCTTTTTGTTGTCTTCTTTTTTTTTTTTTACTACATCAGTTTTTTGTTTTTTATAACTTCTTTTGTTTCTACATAATTTTTTCTTTCTTTACAACCTCCCTCTATGATTTTTTCTTAGTGAGATTTTCTTTTTCATAACTGTAACTACTGCAGTCACAACTAATAATCATATCAATGAACTATTTTACAATTCCATTGTCAACTAATCTAACCTTCAAAAAGTCTTTTTTCCAAATGGACATTGCACTCATCATATGTAACAAACATACTTTATCAAATGCAGAACTCCATTTATTCACTCTCATTCTATTCTTAACTATATATCATTACTGTCTGTTATAAAATCATGGTAGAATTACTAGGTATTATCATGTTCAATAAACAAACATTCAAGAGAATGAATGTATTTTTCATATTATTTTGTAATTAAAAGTGACTATTTCGAACAGTGACACAATTTAATGATTAGATCAATAAGAAAGCTTAAAGTTCAAAGATAAAATTACTGTCTATTCAATATACATATCATATTGCTCTAAGTTAACTTTTATCACAACTTCATTAATAATTTCCTTCAAATAAGCCTTATCTTCAGAGAGGATTTTAGTGTTTAGATTGTATAAATTAGATATTTGCAATTATAAATAAATGATTGAAACATACAATTATAGATTCACAGTTCTAAGGGTCTGTAACAAGTAGTAAATTGATGACAGGTTCTGAAAAAAACAAAAAAGTTAAAGATATCAAATCCCTAAAAAAAACAATCTTGTTTAGTATCTCTTCTTGAGAAAAGCAATAACTACACCCATACTATACACAAAAGAGTATAGTAAGTATAGTTGTTTACAAAGCTAAGTTTAGTCTAGCAGAAAACTATAAGTGTGAAGCATGAGAGTAGAAATGGTCAGTAAAACTGGTTTGCTAAATACTACCTAAGTTTTATTTGACTGTATTTGTTAAAACTTTTGACTATCAGTTTGTTAAATTCAATTTTTAAAAATGTTGACAAGAACTAGTTTTAAATTTACTCACAGCTTTTGTAACTTCAGTATATATTCAGTGAAGTTTTTCCATGCTTCTAAATACAGGCAAGAGATTTAGTGATGATACTGTAGAAAAAAATGTATATATATATATATATATACACTGCCAATAAAAACATAAAATGTTTATGCAGTTGAATTATTTCATCATAACATCAAATACTGTTTATATAAAATGCAGTACCAGGATGAATTCTAGAAAAAAAAATGTATGAGCTAAGAAAGAAAACAAGATATATATATATATATATATATATATATCAGTAGTACTTAGTTAGTGTCTGAAGACAATGAGTGTGGATTATTTGTGTATAGAATATATGAGGAATTTCATATAAATCTATAGGAGTGCTTGATGTATGGCTATTGCTATATATTCCATTTCAGGTTTATATAATAAATCAAACATGTTAGTCATCTGAAGAGATGAAGATTATAATAATATTCTTCACCAAAATAAACTTATAATGACAATTTAAACAGGTGTGAGTTTTCTTTCAGTTACATTATATATAAAATTACAAACAATAGAAATCCATAATTTAAAATTTCATGCCGGGTGCAGAATCATCTAGTGTTCACAAATTGATGCTTTTCTGGATTATATACCAGCTCTACAATAGCGGCAGAAAGCTATTTTTCTCACAAAATTTTCTCCTTTGCATTTATATATATATATATATATATATATATATATATATATGAATGAGACAACATTTCCATTATATATATGAGACAATATTTTCATTATATATATATATATATATATATATATATATATATATATGAGAGAATATTTTCATTATATATATATATATATATATATATATATATATATATGAGACAATATTTTCATTATATATATATATATATATATATATATATATATATGAGACAATATTTTCATTATATATATATATATATATATATATATATGAGACAATATTTTCATTATATATATATATATATATATATATATGAGACAATATTTTCATTATATATATATATATATATATATATATATGAGACAATATTTTCATTATATATATATATATATATATATATATATATAAGAGACAATATTTTCATTATATATATATATATATATATATATATATAAAGACAATATTTTCATTATATATATATATATATATATATATATATATGAGACAATATTTTCATTATATATATATATATATATATATGAGACAATATTTTCATTATATATATATATATATATATATATATATGTATATGAGACAATATTTTCATTATATATATATATATATATATATATATATATGAGACAATATTTTCATTATATATATATATATATATATATATATATATATGAGACAATATTTTCATTATATATATATATATATATATATATATATATATGAGACAATATTTTCATTATATATATATATATATATATATATATATATAAGAGACAATATTTTCATTATATATATATATATATATATATATATATATATATATATAAAGACAATATTTTCATTATATATATATATGAGACAATATTTTCATTATTTATATATATATATATATGAGACAACATTTTCATTAAGAATGAAAAATTATAACAAAAACAATCTTGTTTTAACTGAATCAGAAACCAACATCAACAGTCTATATAAAATTGAGTGTAAGTAGCAGTAATTTTCCTCATTCCACCTCTATTATCATTTACTATAACATATTAAAACATTGTCAAGTAGCAAAAAAAAAAAAGTTACATTTATAGCCCTACCATTCGTCCCTTTTTTCTGGCATCATTCAAATGAACCAATTGCTCTCTGTAGCATTGTGCAGAAACAGTTTGTTCAGGACCCAGCAATTTAGAAAAAAATCTTGATTTAGTTTAAGATGCTAAAGGTCATCCAAGATTTAGATGTAATTTCCTTCATTTGGATATCTTACTATTAATATTTATCACTAGTAACTACCTTGCTTAAAAATAAGTTTTCTTTTTTATGCACATCAAGAAAAGATAAATGTTTGAACACTGACTGCTGTTTATTTCCAAACATTCATGTTAATTTTTTTTCTCTGATTTTTTAAGATTTGTAAATGACAAACAACAGTTCACCAGTATATTTCGTGCTTCTACCCATTGCATCATTACTATTAAGATATTTAGTAATTCATTGCCTAGCTTCTGAACTTTTGCCAGATTAAACAGGAAAAATAAGCAGTGCCAAATAGCCATTTTATATTCAATTATAATGTTCATAAAGTAAAATCATTCTTTTCCTACAAACAATTTCTCAAAAGCAAAGTAAATTTCAAAAGGTATTTCTTGGATTTCCTAACTATAATGCAAGAGATGGAGCTGGGAACTTTTGCATCAACATAATATTACTATACTAAGCAAGAATATTGAAGAGAGTTCTTGAGTATTTTGGAGATTTGCTGCCATTTCATCTCCAATCAAACCAACAGATAACCAATAGTATTATACAGTTGATTTTACAGGAGATAATACATAATGGTGATTATCATAATTATTATTTGTGATGAATATTATATAACTTACAAATTTTTTTTGAACACAAATTACTATGTACTAAGTAAAGTTACATTTTTTTTCATTTTAAAAGCAAAAACCAAAAATCTTAAAGAACAAATATGTAAAAACATTTCAGTATTTTTATCAACATTTTTCTTCAAATAGTTGTTTTTTTTTATTTAAGCATAAGATGAAGAAATTTGTTTTTATTTTCGTTATTTACCTTTCAAAATAAACTTTACAGTTGATGAATAATAATTCAAATGTGTACATGTTATAGGAACTTTAATAATCCCACTATTGAATGAAAACAATTTTGAGAAACAGGTAGTTAAATTCAAAATACTTCTCCAGTTGCCAGTTAAGTTCTATCTTATTTATTTATTTTTTTACTTGTTAATGAAATTGGTACAAAGTTTAAAACAATTACTGATAATCTTTAAAATGAATACTTTCATGTGAATTTTAAAAATTTCACTTCGATAAAAAGCATCCTTTCATCTTTTTCTGACTTAAGAAAAACAAATTATTTTTCCTAAAATTTTGCAGGTAAACTCACAGATATGTTTCCAATAGTTTAATTTTTTACTGATATTTTTCAAGTTAAATTTCTTTTAAATTCAACTAAGTAGAACTGCTAAAATTTTATTTAAAATGCTTATGCTAAAGTAGAAACTACACTAAGCACACAAAAATAATTGTAGCTGTACTTATACAAGATTCAAATGAAGTGAATTTTTATATTCCTTCATTAAATTTGGTTTTTCTTTTAGTTTATTCTGAGTTTAACCAGTAAAATTCAACAGTACTAAGAGATAGAAAGAAAAGTATCCAACAGAAATGACCCAAATACAAAAGGTTTTTTTTCTTCACTTACTGTTTATATCATACATATAAACATTTCAGCAGATATTTACATATTTCATCAGACTAGAGATAATTTTGAATGATTAGAATTAAACATATTATTGAGTGTTTTGTATAGAAAAATTGAAGATCTGTATGAATTTACATCATTCAACATGAATAGTTGAAAAAATTTAATTAAAAAATTGTTTCACATTATCAAAGAGAATCAAGAATTTTCTAAGTGAATCAGATGAAATCAGCCTACAAAAAGTATAAAAGTAACTCTGAAAAATAAATAATATTCTGCAAGTGATTTGAATAAACATCAAAATATTAAGATCTCTAATAAAATTATTGACAATTCTGAATGTTTTTTGTACCCAAGCAATTTAGAAATAATTAAATGGCAAATCCACCATCTTACAATGTTTTAATCATGATTTATTATACAGAGGAATGTATACTAGTATATCAGAACAGGAGAAAAACACTAGGATCCATGCCCTTTTCCTCAACATTAAAACATTCCAATGTATTTGATTCTTCAGAAAATAGAGCTCCTGCCCTCTCAGAGTAGTGGTCTTCAAGTGCTTGACCAGAACCAGCTGGTGCTGACTATAGAAATTTGATCTGGATGAATATCTAATTTAAAAAGGAAACCTTTTTCTCTTCAGGCTGACCCAGAGTTTAAAAACATTAAATTTCCACATCTCCCACAGCACAAGGCTTTTTCAAATTTATTTTCAGTTTGTACCCCAAGTAAATTTGCATAGCTAAGTTCCAAAGTTTGGGAAAGTGACAATTCATGTAAATAATAAAAAATGCATCTCAGAATAGTTATACTTGAAAATCTTTTGCTTTGAAGCTTTTATAGTGCATTTTCAGGATTTGTTATAAGTTAACTTTTATCTTTACCATAAGATTTTAGTGTAAAATTCAACAATAATATTCTCAGATTCTTCTAAATAACTTTTATTACATATATTTTCAGGGTGTCTATCTTTTTGAAATAATGAGTTAAAAGGTGTAAAATAGAAGCTCAGCTCTCAAGATATGCAACCAGAGTTAGTCTCATTTGAAGCTACTCCTTTATTTTGAATTCTCAGTAAAAAATAAAAGAATCAGTGTAAAATATTCTTATATATTTTTTACTCTAATAAATTTAAACAGATTCTACCTAGACAAGATTATATATATATATATATATATATATATATATATATATATATATATATATATATATATTTAATTTTTTCTTTAATAAAAAATATTGTGATTATTTGTTGATTTTTGTAGTAATTTATTTTATTGTCTGATACCTCTAAAATAGTCATTTTAAGATCAGTAACTTTTTTTTTAAATCTGAGAAGATGAGTACTATGATAAAATCTGTCCAAGATCATTTATACCAGACACTTTCAATAAAGTCAAACAGAAATGTAGTCTTAAATTACTGGAAAGGAGTAAGTTATCTGATCTTACAGCTAAAAACAGGTCTAGTTAGCATTTATATAACTTTAAGGTAATTTTTTAAAGTTGTTTTTTATTCTTTTTATCAAATTCTAAATACAATCTAAACACTTAAGAAAGAAAACAAACAAGGAATGTAAAATATTTCAAATTTATTTATTGTAAATGCTATTACAGATTTTACAAATATAATACTGATAAGAAAATAGTAAAGACCTAAGTTTTTACATAACTGAAGATGAATTTTTCTTATTACATAGTTTTTAATAGTTTTCTTCAGGTATTTTGTTGCTTTTTGTCATGTATCCATTCTTTATTAGTTAAATCAAAATGTGAGAATACAGAATAATTAGGTAGCTTCATACAAGACTCAAACCCACATCTTATATTTATCTATTCCAAATTGTTTTAGTTTAGTTTCATGACCTAAAAATAAATTGAATAAACCCTAAATTCCATAAGAGTACAACTACTAAATAGCTAATAATACGAGTTGGAAGGAGAGTGACAGAAAGACTACAGATGAGAACACTGCCTGGTAGAAAAAGAGTATGTTCATAAAAGGAAGACAAGTTCCCAAGGTATAGGAGAGTTGAAGTCTTGAATGAAGCAATTTCTTTATTATAAATTCTATAGCTTAGTTTTAAAAAAAAGAATCAATCAGCTAAAAAATGTTATAAAAATTTAAAAAATATGTACAAATTAAAAATAAATGAAGAAAACTTTCATTCAAACAGACAATTAAACTGTTCCTTGTTTTTGCTATTGATACAATGCTTCCACCAACACACACTCCAGTTTTCTTGAGGCATAATATACAGTTCCATAAGGAAGTTTGCAAAACTCTACGATAACAAGGACGAAACTGAAATTATTTAACTTTTAACAATAGAGTCTAAGGTATTTAGGTATTTATTAACTAGATAACTGAAAAATAAGAGTTTCTATCATTCCTTTGTCCTACCCATTAAGCTTACTTCAAAGTTCCTATTATCTTATATAATGAAAATATCCAACTTGGAAACAAACAAAATTTATCACTTAGAATATTCAGATTATTGATTTCATCTTTATTGTTATACTCACAATGTTGTGGCCAATATGTCCTTTTCTTCAGGTGTTTCATGTCAGACTTAAGAAACCACATAGAATCTCGAACTGAACTCTTTGATTGATCAACAGGAATACACTGTTTCAATTTTGTTAACCATGACCAGGTACAAGTGTCAAGTTATAATATGTATTTCTTGTTATTCTTAACTGTAGTTGGGATTGAACCTGCAACCTCCAGATGATTTCATTCAGAAACACTTTCCAACAAAACACCTTATCCACTGCACCATGTGTCCTTACCAGACAATACAGAGAGAATTTTTGGGACTTATAAACCTCATGTCTTCAGCAACTTATGAGATACTTGTTTTCACTATCATATCAGATATTGTGGCTTAGATACATAAATGATACATTCATCCTCTGGCCTCATCAAGAAGATGTTCAAATACTACTGGATCATGTAAACTTAATCCAATCATCTATACAGTTAACTATGGAGAAAGAACAAGACAACAGGTCATCCTTCCTAGATGTACAGATAACTTGCATAGAGTAAGGATTCAGGTCATCCATCCGTGCATTAAAAGTCAACCTTCACAGGACAGTACCTAAACTTCAACTCTCTTCATCCATATAATGTAAAGAAAAGAATCATTTGTTACTTACAACACCAAGCAAAAGTCATCAGTAGTGACAGTGATGTATACCAAGAGGAAATAAAGAGTTTAAGAGTCAACCTCCATCCTAACAACTACCCAGAGAACATAACATTGGCTCCAAAAAAATCTAGATCAAATAGAGAATGATACCTGAAAACTCACCACAGTCAGTCTGCCCTGGGTCAAAGGCATAGCTGAAAAAATTTAAAAGATATGCAGTCCATGTGATATCAGGACAATGTTTACCAGCAGCATGACTCTTCAAAAGTATCTCTGCTGAATCAAGCCCCCAACAGAATACAACATGACCAAGAATTGCGTGTACTCCAACACATGCAGTTGAGGTAGAGAATACAAAGGTGAGACATGCCACCCACTAAAAGTAAGGCTAAAGGATCACCCAAAGGCAGTATGTCGGGGAGAGGTTGAAAAGTCCGTTATGGCTGACCATATATGGAAAGAAAAGAAAAACCATCTGACCTTGTAGGATCAAGTTAAAATAATTAACAGGGAAGAACACTTGAGGTTAAGATGTCTGAAAGAAGTGGCACACATGTTGGGTTAGAGTGACCTGTTGAGTAGATCAAGAATAGAGATGAATACAATTAGGGAACCATTAATCAAAAAAGCTTGATAAAAAATAAAAATAAAAAATTGCAATATATGCTAGGGTAAAAAAATCTGATATGATAATGGAGACAAGTATAGCTGGCTGGAAACAATATGTTTATAAGTCCCAAAAATTCACTCTGAATTGTCTGGTAAGGACACATGATGCAGTGGATAAGGCGTTTGGTTGAAAATTGCCTCTGAGTGAATTCATCTGGAGGTTGCCGGTTCAATCCCAACTACAGGTAAGAATGACAAGGAATACTTACTATAAGTTAACACTTGTACGTGACTATAGTTAACAGAATTGGAACAATCTACCCCTGTGGATCAAATAAAGAGTTAAGTTTGAGATTCTGTGTGGGATTTCAAGTTTGACATAAAACACCTGAAGAAGGCCAAAGTTCATATCGGCTGAAACATTATGTGTATAGCAATAAAGATGACGTCAATAGTCCAAATATTCTAACTAATAATAATTATCAAGCTTCAACTCAGAGGTTTAGACAAATAAACAAAATTTAGAATAAAATTGTGGAATGTACAAGTGCTTTCTGAATAATATTTTCTAGATATTTCTAGTTATTCTTTTTCTTTTTACTTTTAATACTTTGGTGTTTCTTTTCTGTAGCATGATAGTAAATCTGGATAATAACTGAATTTAAGACACACAGAAATTTGAACTAAAAAAGCTGTGCTAGATCAGAATTGAACTATCTTCTTTTATTCTAGAAGCATAACATATTCATATAGGCTATTTAAGCAAGTTAATGATTTGGGACATGTTTTGTTATATTTCATGGCCAAAAACAATTGTCTAGCTTTACCTACTTTTTTGTTTTGCTTTAATTTAAACAATGCAGCATTTCAACATGGTCAGCTATCTTAAGAGCAGAGACAATTCCTCAAATGAACTGTATCAAGAGAAACTATGATACCTGCATTTTAGAAATAAATAGTCAAATGTTAATATAAAGTTTTGGCATAAAAAATTTTTTCACCTAGAAAAAATACTTAAAAATACAGAAAAAGAAAAAATAACTCATCAAAAAATGTTCTGTGCAGACATATTTTAACAGCTGTTTTGCAATGTTTTTGTAATTTAACCTTAAGAAATCAAATACTGATGCCAACAAAAGAAAAATATCATTTAAAGTTTGAGATTAGAATGTATTATTAAAATGAGTGATATGTATAATCAGCAAATATCATATCTTAAAAGATATTACTCAAGTAAATCTTCAACTCGATCCTATATTGACCATCATTAATCATTGTAAATTCTTTCTAATGCACTAATTGATAAGATCAATTCCAAAAAAATTCCTCTAAAACTTGACATTTCTATTGCAAAAAATTTCAGTTAAACATTGTAGTTTTATTGAAATAATTGGAGTATGAATAAATATTGAATAAAATATAGTTCCTCAAAAGGAAAAACAGTGTGTGTGTGAGTGTGTGTGTGTGTGTGTGTGTGTGTATAGCCTGATTGTGTACATATGGATATATATATATTGGTATGTTGCTATACACACATGTATATGTTGGTGATTTTGTGTGTGCATATATATAAATATGAGTGTGCATTAGATCAATCCAAAAATTTCCAGTATTTCTCTTTTTATTTTTATTTCCATAAATTTATAGCATCATTAATCACTCATCAAAGCATTTTACTTTCATTTTCTATGACCATTTGTGACATTTCAGTTATATAAGTAATCCATCATAAAAAATTCCAGTTTTAATTTAATTTTTGGAAAATCTTTTCAATATCTCTAACTTGTATTTACCCAATTTCTTTACCACAGGCATGTTATAATGCAAGATCATTTTTTAAGCAAAATACACCTAGTTTGAATATAGAGTTTTCCTTCTCCTGGACTGGTTGCCATACCAAAGCAAAAGAGTCCAGTCAGTTCCATTATTTACCTATAACTGGAAGAAAGAAGAGAAGACTGATCCATATCTCCAACTTGTAACATCTGACTAGACATGGAGCATTGCATAGAGCAAAACAAGGAACAGTCTGAAGTTGACAGTTATAAGGATAATTTGCAATAATATATTTTCAATATAAGATTGAACACTCACATGTAGTAAAAGTCAATAGTCACCTTCCTTATTACTACCCACTAAAAAATGCCCTCTCTTTTCTAAGAAATGTCATTCAAATGAACCAATTGTTAATTGTAGTGTTGTACAGTAACAATTTGCCCAGTCTCTAATATTTCAGAATAAAAAATTCCTTTTAAATCTCAAAAAAAGATTTTTTCCACATTGGATTCTCTAGGTTGATATGTTGTAAGCTATCTTGGATTTGCCATGATTGCATTCATTTTGGATTCTTTTAATACATTTATTTTCCATCATCAATAACTTGCCTAAAAGTGCTTTTTTTAAGCCAAAAAGAAAGATAAAAATTCAAATGATGATCAATTTTCATTTCCATAAATTCATTCTAATTTCTTAAAGATAGTAAATGATATACAACAATTGACTGAATTATCCCAAATTTTTCTGCAAGTTTACATGTTACTTGGACAGCATCTTCCAACATATTTCCTGATAGTTTTAACATGAACTTACAGAAACTATTTTCCTGGCTTCTGATTTTTCTCATAAGATTCGTAAACACACAAGCAATAATATGTTGAATAAACTTCTAAGATATTTCTAAGACTTCTCTAACATTATTCAAAAGTTACTGCTGTCAAGCTGTGTATGTGTGTGTGAGTGAGTGTGTGTGTATGTGTGTGTTCAAGGATGTGCTGCTGGCATAACTTAGTACAAAATATAATCAGTCAAGGCTCATGTCTTACAGACCTTGAGGAGGGCTTGAAACTTATATTGAACTGAGAAAAAGGTTGATAAGGACAGAGGAATATAAATAAATAGTTAGACACAGAAAGGGAATTTGGAACAAAGAAATACCTTCAGGCAAGACTCAAAATCATTTTACTGATATATGATACTGATTTTTAATATTACATGTACAGATGATTTTCCTTAATTAATCATCTAGGCAATTAACAAATGGAGCATTGACTTTATGCTAAATCTTCAATAGCAATGTATTTTGCTAACTGTGTTAGTATATCTTAGTGTATGATTTTCAGCTTTTCTTTATTTTTCATTCTTTAAGAAAATTTTATGGTAAATGTTTTCATTTTAGATATCATAATAAACATTCAGCCTAATTTTGTCAGAGATACAAAATATTGACATAAAATTTGAAATCATTTCTTTAGGTAATATCCTGTAAATGAATGGCACTCCTACAGAGAATACATGAACATTTACAAATTGTTAAAAAACTAAATATTCACTGTGTAAATTTCATTAGTCACAAATCTATTTCCATTTCCTTGTTTATACTGGACAATCCAATAGTGGTTTTAATATTTCATTAAGAGGAATACAATAAATAACTTGTCTCTATTCCATGATATGAAACTACTTATGTAAATAATCCATTTAATTTCTTAGAATATTTTATGAAATTATAGCTTTAATCTGTCAGTAAACCTTCTTTAATTGTTGATTACTAAAATTCCTTTAATTACTTAATTTCACTGTAAAACAGTATCAAGTAATGAAACAATTTAAGGTAAAATTTGTAAAAGTGTTTAAATCAAGTCCTTGTTTAAATGTTACTGTTTTTATGGTAATTTTCATCCAGAACACAGCTATAATAATGAAAATGTATTATGAATTAATAAGATCACAATAATCATTAAGACTTTTCTTTTCAAAGTTTGTTTTGTAGAATACTGAGTTACTTTAGATAGCACTAGTTTAAGGGTTTAGACATTTTAATCTTTAAAATAATATACAGAAATCTTAATGTAATCTTGCTACCAACTAATCTCTGACAACAGTCTTACAAGACTATAAAGACATACCATTAGAATGTGGGTATCATTAAACAGGGTTATAAGAATAGTTTACAGTAATTCTAATGTATTTAGCCCAATCGGTTGGGGTTGTAGAATACACAGATTGCATCTCTGCAGAGTGGTAAGACACCCAATCCCAACAAGTATCCTGGATGTGACGTTAAATCATCTGATGGCAAAGCTCCAATTCTGAAGCTTTGAGGAATGTGGAGTACCCTTTCATTGCTATTGCTTCCAGGTCCACACTGGCCAGGAGTGGTAGCACCAGATAGGGTTTTATCAATGGGTCAAAAAGATCTAGGCAACATTTAAACTGTCTGCAAACAAATGACTTGGGTTAAATTGAATTGTTAGAACTAGAACTTTTTGACCATTTAACTGATGTTTAATTGAATTGTTAGTGATACATAGTAATACTTGGTATAATTTAAGTGTGTGGTTGAATAGAATTATTAGTCTTGATTAGCAATACTTGAAACTCTTTAACTGTGTATCTAAATTGGGTCATTAGTCTTACATAGTGATGCTTAAAACCATTTAACTGTGTGCAAATAAAACTATTTATGTTAGATAGCAATATGTGAAACCATTTAAGTGAGTACAAACAAGTGATTAATACTAAATAGAACTATTTGTTAGAATATTTGGAATAATTTAACTATGTGCAAACAACAGTAACACTTGTGTGCAAATAAATCAGCTCTGACTCATTTAAAAATGAGACTACCAACAAACTATTGACTTACAAATCATATGTATAACCAACTAACTGTATGCAAACAAATAAGATCTGGTTTGTTTAAAAATCTTATCTACAAATGATGCATTTACAAATCATATACAATATGTATAAAAAGGATTAAGCATTAAATAACCTACAATGGTTGATATGCCATAAATCCAAACAACCAAGCCTCTAATTTATTTCTATAGTAAAATCCTTTCTAATAAATTTCAATGTGCTTTTAGTATGGGCCGTGTCACAATATAACCATTTGAGGAAATGTAAATTTTGATGAATTTGTTTACTGGTCATATTTCAAGAATAGATAAATAAAATACCAGTATGGTAGCAATATGAAACCCTTTGGTAGGTTTTAAATGGCCCGGGAGACCTGGGTTCAATCCCAGGTCGAGTCATACCAAAGACTTTAAAAATGGTACTTGATACCACCTTGCTTAACACTCAGCATTATAAGGTACGGTTCAAGGGTAAAGTGGAGCAATCCTGGGAATGGAGTAGCGCCCTCCCCTACACCTTGGTGTAGTAGCTATCGAAAAGGGAGCCTTCGGGTCACCCTCGACTATGGTCGCTAACTTTTACTAACTTATTAAATTATAATCAATTAATTTACAAAAAATATATTTCCATCATAATATTTCTCGGTAAATTGTGATATTTCTTTTGAGTATTTTTTTAATTTTGTGTCCTTAAATATTATTATGGTCTTACTTAATAGATATCTGCTTCATGTAACTACTGAATGCTCCCTAGTCAGCTTTTTGTATAATCCTTTAAAAAATATTTAATGTACTAACTGATATAATCTTTTTCCCTGTTTATGAGTGATATCTGTTAAGGTTATCACTTTCCTTTGTAATTATGAAAAGTAAATTCACAAATGTCAAATCTTCCAAGTTTTGTTATTTTGGAACAAGCAATTTCAAAGTCAATTACATTTTCTAACATCTTGTAAAATGTCATCTTGACAGTTTTATGACTGCCTGTACTTTTTAAAGCCTGATTTCATCTCAGAAGGGTAAAAATTGTTTCTAATGGAGTTTGGTAGGTTTATTGTCATCTCATATTATATATATATATATATATATATATATATACACTCACACAGAGTTAAATATAAAAACTGACTAAGTTTTTCAACAACTCAAATTTCATGAATGTCAATCCTCAGGTAGGTAGCAAAATGAAATAAATATGAAAGTAAGTATTTTCCTATTTAAATATTTTACAGTTTCTCACATGATTGATATAAACAGTCATGATTCATATATATTTTAAAATGCTTATAGCCTATTGAAATGCATTAGATTAAAAATGCTATTTTTGCCAATTAGAATATGTCTATATAATCTAAACTAGTATTGTAAAAAATCTTTTTAGTTCTCATTTTATATTTGAAATATTTATCAGCAATCTAATTAGGCAGCAAATTTGAAAGGAGATATATGGTCTCATTTTTGCCTTTAGATGCCAACTCTGTTCAGGGAATCCTTAAATGCAGTTTCTCTTCTAAACACAATCTAAATAATTTTGACCTCCTGAGTGCACTCTTTTTAAATGATTTTCCATTCAATTTGAGGTGCTGTGCTACTAATATTTTAATTCCACATATATTCAGACAGCATAGTTATTGGATCCTCCTAGTATAAGATGCATGCAAAATCGTTATTTCTATTTATAAATTTTCCACAACAGCAGGCACTTCCGGTAAAAATTGGCCAATGAAAGATGAGGACTGAAAGCATTTAAAATTGTTTGCAACTGTCCTCAAATGCAATTGCTAGTTAAACTTTCTGCCTGGAAGACTTATCTTTTAGATTAACAGTAGAGGAAACCTACAGACTAGGATTACTAACCCTGGATTCTGAGAACAACAGAACTACAATGGCAACAAAGATTTTAACAACAATGCTAATCACATAATGTCTAAGGGCAAGAAAATAACTTGTCATCTAGTGGAATTTACTGTTCTAGCAGATCACAATGTGAAAATAGAAGAAAGCAAAAAATTTGACAAATACCTTGACTTTTTCAGAGAGCAGAAAAGTTGTGGAACATGAAGGTGGCAGTGATACTAATAATAGAGCCTTTGAAACAGTCCCCAAGAACTTGAAGAGACTGCATGAACTGGAGATCAGAAAAAGAATCTAGATCATACTGATCACAGCACTGCTAAAATCAGCAAGGAAATTTAGCAAGTTCCCCCAGATCTGCAAGAATCTTCTGTTATTCAGACTTCAGTGAAAATGACCAGTTAGAGCTGGTATGAAAAACTAAAAAAGAATAATAAAATAAACATTAAAAAAAACTTTTACAAAATCATATCTTACAATATATAATTTAGATTTATCCAAAACCTTAAAAATCAAACCAACTTCATTTATACCAGTATAAACTAGCAATAAAGCTCTTCAGTGGAACATCACTTCCAATTGGATTTTATATGTTATATTTTTCAGTATACTAAATCTATCAATTTTACTCTCTTTCAAACTGCAATCTCCTAACAATACTCTGAAATTGAAAAAAAAACAAAACAGTTAAAATATTAAGAGAAAAATCTGATATTCATTGCAGATAGACCCAATAAAAATGAGCTAAAATTAACATCAAGAGATAATCCAATTCTTATCAATATGAACTACATTACTGTAATATATATATATATATATATATATATATATATATATATATAAGCTTTTTATGATTATTTTGTTTTTGAACCTTTAACACTGAATATGACAGATTTACTAATTTCTTTGCTATCAGATGAAATTTGTTATATTTTTTTGTGAAAATAAATTTATTTCAGTGAATTTCTCAGTAAATTTATTTTGTTTATATTTGAAGTATCTGGTTGAATGTTTATGATTGATGATAAATATAATATTTTATACTGTTTTACTAAATAATTAGATATTTTTCCAGTTTTAATTCAAAATGAGTCAAAACATTTTTTTCTCAAAATTTTGCATGTTAATATGCTATATTATCAGGGAAGTAATACAATGTTCAATAACCATGAAGATGAAGAAAAATATATCACTTAGACTCTATATCATTTTTATAAGCAGTGTTAGATGAGTTTCTGGTCTAATTTCATGCTGCAGATAATAAAAAAAAGTATATTAACTTGCCAATTTTCTCCACTATTGATCATGGTCTGACACTTTGTTCTTTCATCTTTGGCATTAATATATATATATATATATATATATATATATATATATATATATATATATATATATATATATATATATACAAGGATCCATTTCATCAGTAAGTAGCAAGATGTATTTTGACACTCTGCAAGCAATGACAGATTTTTCTGTATCTCTTAATCTGGAAGCCAAAAACCATTTCTTCATTACTTTTAGAGCATGGTTCCATTTCCTAACATTTTATCTTTGATTCAGTGACACATGATCAAAAATGTCATCTAACATTCAATCAATTTCTTTTCTATATTTCAAAAGTTTTTTTTTTTCTCTAAAAGAGAAAGGGAAAAGTAGAAGCAACTGTCTTGTCATATTTTAATAATATCACTATTTGCAACTTTTCCAATCTACTTTGGCTAAATGTAGGGTGTAGATGGTTTAACATCTTGTAATCATTTCTTTGAACTCATATTTTCTTTATTCACTACAGTATGATGATAGATACTTGCAAAATTTACAAGGGCCAACTGTAGAAGCATTTTCTAAAAATTAAGTTTTACCTTTATTCTAATAACATTTCAAAATAATTCTGATCTAATTAGACTAAGCTTGTTACAGTTGTGACCAAACTCAGCAGTTCAAATATATTCATTAAATTCATTTATTGCTCTTTAATATAAAAATATGCATATAACAGTAATCATGGTTCTGATTTTTTTTTACTCAACAAAATAAGCTATTTTGCCTCATTCTGATGATGTAAAGTGGACAGAACTTTTCAGTGCTTAATACTATGCTCTAACCATGCTGCTGCTAATCTGCAGAATGTTTTTGAAAAACAAATTTATAATCTCTGATTATCTTAAACTTTTAGGAATTAGACTGACAACTTGAAAAAGAACTGTTATCAACAAAAGACAAGGAACAGAATCATATATTTTTTTTCCAGCGCTTAATGACCTTACTGAGATATCAGACCCACCTGTATTTTATTGAACTTAAAATTAAGAATGTCAGTAATTTAATCAATTGTGTTCTTACTTGTTTACTTTTTTGGAAAAAAAATTAAACTACATTTTTTTTCAATAAATGTTTTCTTCAAGAAAGTAAATATAGAAAACATTGTTCTCTATGAATTGTTTTATTGGATGAGTTGACAATAAATAATATTCATGATCTAGTTTTAAAATATACACCAATAAGTAATCATTGAAAATATAAAAGGTGCTGTTTTGAAAAAATATTTCCAAGAATAAATTTAGCAAATTAAGAGAGATGCTGTATACACAGTCACTTCTCCCTCCATGTTTTGTGTTGATGTAGATAATCAGCTACATTTGTATTTGACTCATATTTCAGATAAACAGATTCAAAACAAAAGTCACAACTGAATCATGTTGAATAATAAATTGAATTTAAGTCCAAATACATTTTTATAGCATTTTCCTAAATACACAATACTTAAATAATAAAGGGTACACAATTCAGTATAACTAGCATTCTCATATTAAAATGTAAGCAGTTCAGTTTTAAAAAAATATAAAATTTTGACAGACATGACAGATGGGCTGCATACAACTGCTTATATCCATGAAGCAAGACACTAAAAAACAGGGAGGAGATGGGGAATTTAGTTCTAAACTTGCATAAAATAATATTCTTATGACAATCAGCATAGATATTAAGTGTAGATATTTCTTTAAAATTAATTCTATGATGATAATTACTTCCAAAAGACACCACACATTTGCACAACAAAAATAAATAGAGGATCATGTTCTAAAGAAGGCTGTTTCTTTTAAATAGCAGAAACAAAAACATTTTTATTTAGTTCTTTAAAAATGAAGAATTCATTTAGCATTTTTAAGAACGTGGCATGCAAGCTGGTGATAAGCACAGCTGCAAGTGGAATTAAATCCTAATAATTTGGATATTTTGCTTTTTAAAATTATTACTTTTTTCTTTGATGTTACAAAATGATTATCTGTATATCTATAAGTGAATAATTAATATTTATGTGAATTCATATACTCAAACTGTTTAATCTCCATCTAACTTTCAATTTAATATTAAATAGCCTTAACCAAGCAATTGTACATTCAATCAGCTATGAAGGCTTGTTAACAATATCATTAAAATCTCCTGCTCAATACTTAAGCCTTATTCAAAATCCTTAAAACTAATTACATATGTAATATATCTAATGAGAGCAGGAAAAAAAGTGTTTATGCTAGACTAAAATAATTTGCAAACTAGGTAAATAAATTCCTCCCAGTGAAAAATGAATTCTCTCACTACAATGATGTAAGCATATCTAATTCAACACCTTAACCACATGGCTAAAGACAATATACTACAAAAGTTATCAACTTTAACATTTTTTCTAGATAATTTGCACTGGATATTTTATGTCTTCAAAAGTAAACAGACACTGGTATATGTTTATACTCTGCTTATAATATTGTACCCTGGAGAATACCTTACAATAGTTAGGCTCATTTCTGTGTGTATCTTAGAGATTCCCAAAGTATTTAAGTGCAAAACAGACAAATAAATATATACAACAAAAATATTAAAAACGCAAGGCAAAATTCTGGATTTTGAAATAAATGTCAAGGGAATTGTTGAGAGTTAATCAAGAATGGAAATAAAAGCCAATTTTTCCAACCAGGCTGTTTATTTTTTATGGCTGGGTTCTATTGCAAGGGGCATTATCCATTCACTCCTTGTGATAGTGCCAAGTCATAAAATATCCTCAGGTTGCTTTCTGCTTAATGGAGATGGAAAGATAGAAAAGAAAGGCAAATGAGGAAGAATAGAAAGCATCAATAATAATTATTAGGTTACATTCACAGATGCTGTTTTCAATATTCATCCAAAGAAAATCTAATGAATAAAATGTATGTGAGTGTGTATGTACACAAGTTTCTATGTACAGAAATGCAGAAATTACAGAGACTTTATTAAAGAACAGCCACTCTGCTTTTGAATTGTACTTTTTAAGGATATAGATTTTTATCATCAATTAAGTATAAGATATGTTGTGAATGCAAGCTCATTATCATGAAAACTATAGGTACAAATTTTATTGATTGTGTGTGTGTGTGTGTAAAAGTTCCCAGTCCCCTCTTGAAAACTAAAGACTGAATACACAATATAAAACTATATCTTTTTCTTCTTATAAACAACCCTAGAAATATTTGTATACACCTAATAAAAATTTATAAGAACACCAACAGATAAGTTTTAAGTATTTTTCTTTGAAATATACAGATAAAAATAACTGGTTCATTAATAATTAAATTTTGAACAGAGACTTCAAGTATTTTTCCCCTTTTTCTTTTGTTAAATACCATCTTGAGGTTTGAAAACTATTAAATTACTTTATGGTTTCATGCATTCTATTTTCTTTATGAAGCAGCCTGTCCAGAAAGTGTGCCAGTTTGTTCATGTAGAAACACTTGCCTTTTTATTTGTAAAGTCAATATGTCAAAATACATTATAACAGTAGCATGATGTCATTATTTAAAGTTAGTTAAGTAGCAGTGGTCTAAGTAAAGTCATTACATTGTTTTATGGCATAAAATCTCACAAAGGAAAATTGAAATCAGTAAAAACAGAAAAAGACTAAAAATCTTTCAGGCAAAGGATTTTTCCTGTTTATTCTATTCAATAAAAATCAGTCAGATAATAATATAACCAGTCATTATCTGTCTAATGATTACAATAACCTGAAATGATATCTTTAGTTTTTAGTTGATTATTTCCTGTTTCTGTTAATAAATTTAAACATTTCTATCCCTTCAACTTTAGAAAGAATCAACAATAAAGTTAGACATGTACTACTAAGCAAGGTAAAAAGATTTTTATGCTTAAAATGTTGTTATTGAACGTGGAGTTAAATAAGGATGTTTATAAATACAACATTAGGCATAATATTTAAATTTTACTTATATACTTTTTATCAGCTTATCTAAAAAAATCCCATAAAATTCTACTGATAAGTATTTTCTCAGCTCAATTACGTCTGGCACAAGGTCACATGTAATACACCCAGTTAAAAGTCACTGTCTTCATAATGGTCTTGGACATCTACTTGCAAACCTATATAGCAAGATGTCCATCAGATTTCAATGATAGATGTACTTAAACATCAATTTGTTTAAAGGTCATTTTCAATGTTAAATTTTATATCAAGTCATGTCCTATTTATAAAATTCATATTATAATTGTAAATAAATGACATTTAAGTTAACTTAATACTGTTTTCAAGTTGCAAATTGGATTGGAAAGTGTTTTATTTGATTTAGAGAATTTTAACATTATTGTACTAACATTAAATCTAGCCAGCATGTCATTTTTACTGTGTTATAGAAGCATATATAATGCTACTTGCAAAAGGTACAAACTTGAATTTTTTGACATTCACTGAAATTACTGGGCATCAGAATTAGAAGAGCAATAATAATCATAAAATATAAACATTATAACAACAATGTTTGCTTCGTGGATGTCATAGTAACATTCTTTTACTGGAGCCAATTCTTTCTGAATCTGGATTTTTCAAGACAGACAGTTGCTTTCAAAGTATTTCAAATATTTGTGCAACAATCTTTCTATTACAGTTTGCCCTGATTTAGCTCTGTGCTGACCTAAGAAAAGTCTACAAGTAGGGCCTACTTAATAGTTTTAAATAGATTTTCTACAAATACCAGAAATCAGAGTTCAAAACCAAGTAAAAAAAAAAAAAAAAAAAAAAAAAAGTTTTCAAATGTAAATATTCAAAGCAAGGATATCTTCTCTATTTAAAAGAGCAGAGCAACACTATCTCCCACCTTAAAATTGCCCTTGTATATTAAGTTAAGCAAATCATAGTAAATATCAAGAAGGGCCTGTCTTATGACTGATATAGTTTGATATTTTATATCATTGGCAATGCTCAAAATCCCAGATAATGCTGATTTTCTAAGCTGATAGGTCCTCTCCACTTAAGAAGATTGTGTTGCACCAATTTTTTCTTTCTTTTTTGTTCTATTCAAAGTAAAGTAAATACCAAGAGGAACTTGTCTCATGACTCAGTTAGTAGCATATTTCCTATCAATGCAAAAAGTCAGTGTTCAAGCACTGATAAAAGTCAATACTGCAAATGCTAATGTTCAAGACACTCCACACTTGAATGACTGAAACAATCTTCCTACCCAACAATTAATCTCATGTACTAGACTAATCTGAACTTAGTAAATCCAAGTAACAAAAACAATATTACTTAATATGTCTATCTAAAACAAGCTTTGAATCATTATGTCTCTAGGTTGGAAAGTATACATGTTCAAACAGATAAATGGTGAATCAAACCCTAAATGGGTGTTCCTAGTGATTTGAGATGAATGGAAAGTAACTTTTAGGGAGTTATATATAAAGCTAAAAAGTAAACTTACACAATACTATTAGAATGAAAAGCAAACAACAGTCTGATTTCTTTTATATATTTATTTATTGCATTTAGCTCATATTAAATGTGCACCAAATAGAATAAAATTAGCCAAAAAGGTTGGTGATAACCTTGGAAGTTATTCTAACCCATGTGAAATGAGGCAGTGAAAAAGGAAGGAAAAAAATGACAACTTTTTTTCAGTCTGTGATCCTGCAGCAACATCTGCATCCTTCGAGAATCTATAGCAGTATGCTTGAATAACAAGCTTAATATTTACATTGACAAATACATAATTCTTAACTAGCCATACCAAAGAAAAATAGGTCAGCTTTATCACAATTTAACAAGTATCTTTTAAAGACACCTGCTTTATATGTTGCAGGTGCACATCAAAATTAGAGCTTAAGGCATATTTATACTTTTGATTATACTTTTATAGCATGTGTGTGGGAAGATATGTGCACAAACAAAACATGTTTATATGAATATCTAAGTTTTTCATGAATAAGTGTCCATGTACATAAGTTATATTGTTTATATACTCTAAAGATATGTACATCAATAAGTTTCTATGTTAATGATAAAAAAGCATATTTATTTTCTTAACAATCACTTTTCAAGTCAATGCATTTAATACAGTTGATGAAAGCTATCAAACATTGTGAAAATTTAGATCAAAATTAATTCAATAATTGTATCAAGCTACATATTTATTGATCATCCCTCAAGCATAAAATAATGACCTATGTTTAAAATATACATTCAGTTCAATATTATTGTTTTATAGTTTATTATTACATGTTACTTTTTGATTGTTCTATTTTCTTTACCACTAATAATCAACAGTAAAGGGTCATTAATTTGCTTCTGCTACAAGTTTATATAGCTACTCACTAACTTTAGCTTAGTTGTGGCACAAAGCCAGAAATATGGGGCAGCCAGTGAGAACCAAATTCACTAACAATGGTCTGCTACTTAAGCTTACTAACTACTCGCACTACGAGGTGCTCTACAAGTTCATATTTTTACTTGCTTTCTCAATAAAAATCCAAAAAGGTAAAAAAAAAAGAAGCCATAACCAACTTTTCTATCAACACTGTGAGTCACTATCATAATAGTAATACTTTCTTTTCTTAGTATGGTGATTATTACCATTATTAAATAACAAAAATCCTCTTCAGAAGTGCTAAAAATCAGTTATTCTTAATCCCATTATTAATATTTTTGTTTCTGTCAATAATAGTAGTAATTATCCAGTGTTATGCACCAACAATCTCTGATTTATTTATCTTTCAACAAATGCACCAAAGATTCACTTCATGTCAAAAGCTGCCAAGTCAATGAAATAACTTTTTTCTTTAAATTATATTATTGTTGCCTTTTGGTAATCATGCTTTCCTGACTCCTTTAATTTTTTTATACAGAACATTTGTTATTCATTGAAAAGGTTCTTAAATTTTACTCTAAGCTACTGCTTCTCTTTAAACAAGTTGGTTGTTAATTTTTGCCTTTTGTTTAAATGAGTGCTTGCCTTCTTATTCCTGCAACCATTTCTACAATCACTATTTTTTAAAATTTTCATTTTACTTAGTTTTATTTAATTATTCATCCATAAGTTCTTTTTAAAAAGAGTAGCAACAAGAATCCCTTCCATTTATACTGTTTTGAAAATGAAGTAAATTAACATTGGCATACTAACAAAACCAACAAGATAATCTTGATTCAATTAGGACAGGCTTACCTTCAAGTATATTTTGTTCATTTACTTTTATACTTTAACAATGCTAATACTATAACATATATAAAAATAGACAAGTATAGAAAATACCAAAATGTGTGTGTGTGAGAGAGAGAGAGAGAGAGAGAGAGAGAGAGAGATAAGATCTAATGTTTTTTGTGCACATATTATTCCCTCAAACACAAACATATGTAAGGATGTGTCCTTTGCATTGCAGTTATTGCCAAAAAAGATGTAATTTGTGACCAGAGTTCTAATCCTGGACAAGACTGTTAGCATTTCACTTAACTTAGGAACAGTATGAATCCATTTGTTTCTCATAGCTACATGTAAATAGTAGGGTAGACTAGGTTCTTTAGCTTTGGTTAGGCAAACAGAGAAGGAAGACACTAAATTCAAACCAGCTGTACTTAGCTTGAAAATTGACATATCACATCCTGTTTGTGGCAGAAGGGTTAAGTAAATACACATGCATAAACAACCAAATTAAAGGACTCTGTATTACATCATTAAATTACAGACTCAAACAAACAGCATTTCCTGTGTCATTGTGTTTTGTTTTGTTTTTTTTGTTTTTTTTCATTACACTATCATATTCTAATTTTTTTTAGGTCCAATGCTATATTTGATATGGAGGAGTAAAATAAAATTATCCAGCAATAGTTGATAGGAAATTTAGAAACAGTTTTAAACTGTTTAACACTTGCTAATAATGTATATGCACATAAAATACAAATTGCCTATAAAATTTGTGATATTACAAGTAAATTTTATGAAATAAATTCTTCAAAACTTTCATTCATTCTAATCATTACATATATAGCAATATGAGAAATATCAAAAACATATATAGAAAGTAACTACAGGCCAAAAGTTCTATAGAACATGCAGTGAACAGATATGGTGAACAGATATGGTGAATATGAGTTTTAATTGGTGTTCATTTAATACTTATTTATGTTCAGTATGAAAACAAATTTCAACTCATGACTAGAGGGTAGAAAAATACATTTGAATCAAACACACACACACACACACAAGTAATTTTTAAGAGCCCACTGTTGGTAATTGATGGTCTTGGTACACAAGAAGGTGAAAATTATTCATGAGGTTATGTATGAATGTAAATCACAAAAGTAATATTTTTGTTTCGTATTAGAATCTTATAATTTAACCACCAAATTTAGCAATGTTTCAGCCAATTTCAGTATTTAATCTGTACAGTGGGTGTTAATCAGGAAGAAAGTGATTTTCAGTGGTTAGGTATTAACTAATGTGTTACTGACAAGATATATGTATAAACAATCTCATGACAGTTTCATAACATTCCATTATTAAGTAAAGTAAAGTTAGCGACCATAGTCGAGGGTGACCCGAAGGCTCCCTTTTTGATAGCTACTACACCAAGGTGTAGGGGAGGGCGCTACTCCATTCCCAGGATTGCTCCACTTTACCCTTGAACCGTACCTTATAATGCTGAGTGTTAAGCAAGGTGGTATCAAGTACCATTTTTAAAGTCTTTGGTATGACTCGACCTGGGATTGAACCCAGGTCTCCCGGGCCATTGGCGAACACTCTGTTTATAACGCTTTTTGAAAGAGACTTAGAGAGCTACTTTAGTTTTTGCAATTTAAAAAAATGTTTAATCAAATTATTTTATCAAGTAAAATAACAAATTGTATCTTTTTTTCTTATTTAAATTACTTGCTATTATTAGAAAATTAGCTCAAAATACAAGGTAGCTTATCCAAGAAATTAAAAGCATTTTATTTGCTCAACTTTCCAACAAATTTATTTTCTTACTACAAGGCTGGTAGTTTGCCCAAGATATATCATATATCTAAAAATACATCAGTCTATAAATATATTTTGAAAGATAGAATTTACTAATAATTTGTGGATAGGAATAAACCTCGATATATCTGATTGCTTGTACATGATATCTAAAATAGTCAGTTGCTTAAAAAAGAGCTTGTTTTAATAAGATAAGAAAATAAAATTATTTTATTTCCCATGATTCCATCTAAAGTGTACATTTTCATCTTGGTATATAATGCAAAGATTGTTCTAATTATCCCATACAATATGTGAATGCCATGTTTTTCCCCCAGTAAATACTTTGTGAAACAATCTTTGAATTGTCTTTGCTTCCAGTTAGTGTCATTCAAAGAATCCTTGAAATCCTAGGCTTATAAACATTAACTGTCCAAACGACCATTGGTTGTTTTTAAACAGTGTGCTCTATGTGTCTCGGCTGTTACATATCAGATGGTGCTTGATATTCAGTAATGCACAAAACTCTTGTTGGCACCATCTATCAACTTGTTCTTAGTCTTTGCTATAATAATGACAATTGTCACTTTTTTTATGTAAATTACAGACATTCAGAATAGCTTCAAGATAAAAGATGACATAAGAAAAATATGCACTATTATTGTGAAACTTTATATAGTTAAAAGCAGAAATAATATGCTGGAATGTGAAACATAAAATATAAGTATCCACAATTTTACAATTTCAAAACAATAGGAAAAGATCATGTAATTTGAAGAAATGTATCTCTCTTCTGGGAGAAATATGTAGGAACAATTATCAGTAACTTAATAAAATGTAATTAAATAAATAATATAACATACTGTGGTCTATTACCACAAGGCTATTGTAGATTTTAACTATCCAAAATTGACATTCTTCCATGAGGGCACAACAAAATACAGACACATGCAAATATAGAGAAATCAATCTTTCTTTTAATATATGAAAACTATTATATCTAATTTTTCATAAAATCTTAAACTCATGGCATTACTCCTACAAAGTAAAGTAAACTTGTAAGTATTGTTATTGTATAGGAATAATCGTATTAGCTTTATCATCTTGATTTAGAGTTATCTTGGGTCAAATTAAATCTCAGCAAAAAATATGTTTGAACTTTTACAGGAGGACTTTCTTTATTGATAAGACCAAACTTTATAGAATGAAAACAATAAGTATAAAAATAAGACCTAAGAATCTACTGCCCTAACGTGCAGGATAAAATGATATATAACACTTACCGGCTCGGCGGCCTGACTGGCATCCAGTTAACAGAAAAAATATATCAATGAGCAGGCCAGTATATTTGCACGCTAACATAGCCACTCCTAGCAGCCAATCACCACCCAGGGAATGGACAAGACCACCGGCGCATAGTGGAACGCCCTGATGCGCATATAATCTTCCCTTCCTCATACTCAAGTTGGTATTCACTTTGAACTACACTCAAGTACAATACACAACAGAACTTCAATATGGCACTGCAGACAGAATATAACTTGACTGGATGGGAAAGCACATTCATTGAAGCAGGCATACCTGCTACCTCCGCCAACATTTATACGCAAACATTCTCTAGCGAGGAAATTCCAAGGGACAGTCTCCACATGTTGGACCGAACAATGCTCAAGGAACTGGGCATCAAGACTGAGTGACGTGCTCACCACACTCAAACTGACCAAAGAACTCTTGGTACCACTAGCTAGACATATGAAGCCACCAACCACAAAACTCCCTCAACTCAGCTCGGATATGACAACACAACAATTCCAGAAATTCAGAATAGACCGGGACGTATTAACAAGGATAACTAATCTCCCCACTGCACAAACTAATGTCCAGCTATATAACTGTGCTGATGAAGCTGTCCCGAACTCCATTATCAACACCTACCCCGAGTTCTTTAACACAAGCCTTAACAAGTTACTTGATATGCTCGAGGGCCTAGTCACACGGAAATCAAATCCCATGGTGCACTGGATCTCGTTTTCATTGATCGCTCAAAGCGATAACGAGACTGTTCAGAATTATGTAGTTCGGCTATGATCAGGAGCCTGGGATTGTGACTTTATATGCCCAAATTGTCACCATGTCCTATCCCACATATATATCAAGGACCAGTTCATTCAGGTTATAGCTAACAATGTTTTTTAGGCAGACATGCTGGCGAAAGCAGAGTCACTGAAGATCCTGGAGCAGAGCCACGCTGAAGCATTTGAAATGGCGATGCAAGACCGAAATGAAATTTCTGGAGTTTCTGATATAGCAGGGTTGCAGATGTCAGCATATCGTCAACAAAGGCAGGCCCAATCGACTGCTACTCACAGACATGAAAGGACTGTGGCTGAAACGAGACTACCACAGCAAAATGCGTGTAGAGGCTGCGGTAGTCACCAACATGGTGGAGCTGGATCAGGTGATAGGCCACAGATGTGCCCTGCATGAGGCCAGACGTGCAGAGCACGTGGCAAGCAAAACCACTTTGAGAGGGTCGGCTAGTCAAAGGATGAGGAGAAACGAGGTGCTACGTGATGCATTGAGGATGAGGAAACCATCATGGATGCCTTCATTGCACACATAGTATTGGACCCAGTGACTGGAACCTATAAACCGGGTAATAGCGGCCTTGAAGAGCTTGAGGCAATATTAATCCCATTCTCCCCATAACCCAATCCAAGACATCCCTGCCGCCCACCCAACCAGACTGAAGATCTACCTGGATAGCAGTGCAACCATATGCCTTGGGGGACTTACACACTTGTGGCACATGGGACTCTCAGAAAGGAACTTGGTCCCCTCTAAAAAAAGGTACGCATCGTCGGAGGATTTTCTTTGGTATGTCACGGTTGGTTACCTGTCACATTCAAAATTAGGAGCCAAGCCACAAAGCAGGCTCCGTATATATGCAACAAAATACAATATATTTCAGCAAGGCAGCCTGTATTGATGTCAGGATATTACCTCCATGCTTCCCCTGACCCATGACATCGCCACTATCAGTAACATGCGATGACATATATCCAGGTACCCAACCTCACAAGACAGACAAACCGAAATTCAACTATCCTAAAACTCCTCCATACTTGCCGACTAGTGAAAATATACAAAATCTAAAAAAATGACTATTGGACCAATTTGCCACCACATTGTTCTACTAAAGCGGTAAATTCCAGGCAATGTCTGGCCCTCCAGCCCACATTCACCTCAAAGATGCCGCAATCTCCAAAGCCAAACATAACCCCATTCCAGTACCCTACCACTACAGGGAGGAAGTAAAGAAGGCTCTGTGGCACAATGTCAAGAGAGGCATCATCACTCCCATACCAATTGGTGCCCCTATCGATTGGTGCAGTACCATGGTTATTACTGCAAAGAAAAATGGGAAACCAAGAAAGACTGTGGATTACCAGCACCTAAAATTCCAAATGCAAATGGGAAATATACCACACAAGGTCTCCATTTCAATTGTCACTACAGGTACCGCCAAACATGAAAACGGGCCTAGATGCCATTGATGGCTACCATTCAATCCCCCATATAAGGAATCACAACCATTCACAACCTTCATCATGGAGTGGGGTAGTTTCATTCCTCAGAATACCTCAAGGATACTTAGCATCTGGTGATGCTTACACACATAGGCTTGATGAAATAATCAGAAACGTCTCTCGCAAAATAAAAATCTTTGACAACGCTTTCATATTTGACAAAAATAAAGAGGACGCCTTCTATCACACTCTTGACTACTTGTTACTGTGCAAGAAAAACAGAATTGTTCTCAACGGAGAACATATAAACATATATATATATACATATATATATATACATACATATATATATATATATACATACATATATATATATATATATATATACATATATATATACATATATATATACATACATATATATATATATATATATATACATATATACATATATATATACATACATATAGATATATATACATATATATATATACATATATATATATACATATATATATATATACATATATATATACACATATATATATATATACATATATATATATACATATTTATATATATATATATATATATATGTATATTTAGGCAGCATTTCTTCGTTAATACAAATTTCATTGAACATAATAGACATTTTATGCCTACATATTCTCTTTTGGATCTGTTCGAATTCCCGTATTACTTTTATCGAATTCGGGGGGAACTGATTAAGGTATTGTCCATAGTTGTATGTATCCCTAGTACTTTCTGCCCAACTTTGGGCCATCATCAGGGGAGAATCTGTTACAAAAGTGATGTAACTATTGTTTTAGCAAATTACTACTGTGTAAGGACGTCTTTGCTGTTGGAGATTATGGCGCTTGATTTTAAATGTAATTCTGTAAATAGTGCCAGTAGCTAAAGACATTTAAGTACGTTAGCACTGGTTTGAAAATTAATTCTATTAAGTGTGGTTGCAGGTTTCTAATATATAGTGCTTCGAGAATCTGAAGTTTTTGTTTATTATTTTGATGTTCGAGTATTGTTGTGTTGTCGGTGAGAATTTTTCGTAGTTGTGTTGTTGGGCATGAATGTTTTTTTAAATGCTGAGCTATTGAACTTGTGTCAGAAAGGTGCATTGTAAGTCTCCTCGAGAGGGTAGTTGAGGTTAAACCAACATATATATTATTATTATCAGAGATACAATCTCCTAGGGGACATTTAAATTTATATATAACGTTGGTTTTTTGCAACACCCCAATCGAGGGAGAGGAGTTATTTCTTATGACCAAATTCGAGGTTTTGAACTTATTATAATATATAATAAGTTTTATTTTTTTATTAGGATCAGTGGGGAGTATGTTTTTGTGAATCAATATTTTCATTATTTTTTCATCAGAT